>CM067170.1:59595334-59732834 GCA_034093135.1 Erigeron breviscapus | reverse complement strand
ATTAAAATACAACATTAATAAAAAAGAAAGCTAGGAAGAGGAGAAGCCCACTTAAAAACAAATAAATCATAATCGAATGAGAAAACTAAGGGAGATGGTAAATCATTAAGAGGAGATATAGCTATAGATTCAACATTTATACCCTTAATTGTCCATTTAATGAGGGAAAATAAACTTCCGATCAGAAAGAAAGGGAGTCCAATACACTAACAAACTGTTAGTCCCGATGTTAATTGTAAATTTAATGATGACAAATCTGAACTATAAACACTTAGTACTCTTTGGTTCTTGTAATCTGATCTGGGTCAGACTAAGCTGACACAGCTTACGATCTGTCTCTGACCCAGATCATGCTTCATACTTGTAATTGTAATATCTTATGGAAGCAAGTGTTATTCAAGCTGCATCAAATTGTATTAGCATTCAGTCCAAGTCAAAGAGGAGGATTGAAGATAGAAGACCAAGCTGTTAGTGGAAGACAGCTTGGGATTAGCAGTCAGCTTGGAAACACTTAGGCAGATTGGTGCCTTGACAAACGGCCCAATCTGTGTCTGACAATCAAGTGAAGATAACAACCTGGATTGAAGATAAGGACAAATGACGTGACTAGGAAGATTCCTAGGATCCAAGTTGGTGGTTGTTTTACATATGCGTGTCCATACTCCTATTGGTAGATGAAGAATGTGCGTCAGTACGTGGGGGACCACAAGTACCATGAAAGGCACGATTGATTATTCCTTCATCAACCACTGAATGAAGAACACGTAGCTGCAACGGACACCTAATGAAGGAGCGTTTTCGCCTATAAAAGCCTCATTCATGGATTGCATATGTGTGGCATTTCCTGAGAATCATTCTTCACACAAGTTCCTCTGCTCTTACACACAGCTTAGTCTGTACGAGATCAGCTTGGGCTGATTCTCTTGAGCTGAAACTTATTGATTGTTGTTTGTCATTTCATAGGGTTGTTTAGATATCTATAGGCTATCTTTATTTCGCAACAACCCTGTAATTCTTTGTATAGATTATTTCTTAATAAAGGATTACATGTGAAAACCACAATCTGTGTTCAAGAATGTTTTTGTTTCTTTACTGCTTTACTGTTTTAATGATTCATGTTCTTTACTTACTGGCTTAATATTCATTAACTGAATCTTAAAACGTTTTGTGTTTAAAAGTTTGTAAAGATTGAAGAAAGTTGTATTCACCCCCTCTACAACTGTTCTGTGTTCAATATACTTTGGTATATTGATACACCGTGGGACGTATCAATTGGTATCAGAGCGGTGGTTGAGAATTAACTTGACTTGATCCTTGCATTTTTTCATTTATAGTAAAGCATTATGTCATCATATATTGATAATGGTTCTTCAACCCGACTACCCATGTTTGACAAAGATGATTTCAGTGGGTGGAAAGGTAGAATGTCTTTGTTCCTTGAATCCATCGATAACAATATGCCTGACATCCTTACGGATGGTCCTTATGTTCCTACAAAAACCATTGTGGTAGAAGCTGTGGTCAGGGAAGGTCAACCAACCATTCCTGCCACAGTCAAATCTATTGTTAAGGACAAGGCAGATTGGGGGGATGAGGATAGGAGGTTGGCAAACTTGGATGTGAAGGCTAGAAATTTCATTGTCCAAGCTGTGCCCAAAGACCTTTACCATTCTATTAAAATGTGTTCAACAGCTAAGAAAATGTGGGGTACATTGACTGTTATGTTTGAGGGTTCCTCTACCTCCATGGAATCCACAATTACTACATTGACCAGGAGGTATGAGAGATTTTTCTCCTTGAAAAATGAATCATTGACTGACACTCATTCCCGCTTTAATGCTTTGGTAAATGATTTAGCTGTTGTTGGAATTAACAAGAAAAATGAGGTTTTAAAGAGCAAATTTCTTGATTCATTACCACCCAAATGGAACAACTATATTTCTTCTGTTAAATTAAGTTCTGTTTATCATGATCTTGATCTCCCTGGACTTTTTGGTTTGCTTCATAACCAAGAATGTTCAGAGGCTGAAAAGTTAATTGCTATGGGTGATTCTTATAGTCAGCCTGCTGCTGCACTTGTTGCTTCTATGACTGAACACCCTAGTTCAATTAGTAATGAGATCATTCCTTGTGTTAATGATGATATTTCTGTGATGTCCAATCCTAACTCTGTTTGTGCTGAATCTGAATGTGATGAATCTGATGGTGATGAACTAGCTAATGAAGTAGCTATGTTGGCTGAGAGGATCAGAAGGAGATCCTTTAATAAATTTAAAGGAAAAGGAAGAGGTGGCCAAGCTGACAAGACCAAGAAGCCATTTGATATGTCCAAGGTCACTTGTTACAAGTGTGGCAAGACTGGACATATGGCTGGAGATTGTAGATCCAAAGAAACTGCTCAAGCTGTGCCAGCCAAAGGTGGAAGAGGTGAAAAATACTCCAAGCTCAAGACTAAGTACAAAGCCTTGAAAGCACAAGTAGCTGAGCTGACTGAGAAGGTGAACAAAAATGAGAAGAGTCTGGTAGCCAAAGACTGGGCTGAAAGTGCCACATCATCTGATGATGAGTTGTACAAAGATGCCAAGTGTTTCATGGCCAAAGAAGCTACTCAAAGATTTGCTGAAGATCTGGTGAAAATACAACAGCAATCTGAGTCAGCTCACCAGGCATCTACCAGTCAGACTGCTCCATCTGAGGTAACTTCTTTTTCAAATCTGTCTGATAATGAGAAACTGTCCAGACTGAATAAACTTGGTGATGAGGTTTTGCTGCAAAAACACTTTAATCAAGAACTCAAAAAGGAAATACATATTTTGAAACTTGATAACAGCTCTAAGAGTCACACCATTTAAAAACTAGAATCTGAAGTTAAAGCTCAAAAGCAATTAAACTCCATTTTGATTAAAAAGGCTAAAACCGCAGAAGAAAAGATTTTAAAGGTTAAACAGATTACTGAAACATGGTGTATAAGTTCAAAAAGAGTTGCTAAGTGTGTTAATGAACAAATACCTCATCAGATCCAAGCCAGTTTTGATGGTGATTATGATAGGGCCATAGCCATTGCTGAAGTATGTGCTATGGAGCCTTGTTATCAGCCTCCTTCACCACCCAAAGTCCAAACTAAAGAAACTATTTATAAACGAATTAAGTTGGTTCAGAAATCTGGTATTGGGTTTAAAGATCCTGAAACCATTGGTCAGACCATTGCTGAAGCTGTGTCTGAAGCTGATCAGGTTGTTGAGTTAAAACCTGAAGAAAGTCTTGACTTGTCCAAACTGACCATCACCCAATCTGTGTCAGATTCAAAGACTAAAATAAACAAGAGTAGTTTAAAGAGAAATAAAAGAAAGGATAGAGATCACAGTGTTCCTAAAGAGAAAATAAAGCTTTTAAAGAGTAAGAAGTCTGGTTCTCTAGGAAATGAGTCACAAGTAAAATCTGAGTCTGTTTCAAGTAACACCAAGTCTGACTCTGACAAGTTGATTTTAAAATATGTTGAGTCCAAAACTGACAAGGTGTCAACAAAGGCAAATTTTCTTAAAATGTGTCTGATCCAAAAATTGTTGATCAAAGAAAATTGAGAGCTGAATGTAAGAAAGCTGTAATAGGCAAAGGTTTTGTTCAGAAGGAAACTCTGAATGTTGCTAGAAAGAACTTTGAATCTGGTAAAGGACAGACCAAGCAACAATGGGTTTCAAAATGTGATAAGAGTCTGTGTTTAGTTTCCCAATCTGAGTCAGACCAGAAGGTCAGCTCTGGTGAACCCATCTTTGGATGGGTTCCCAAAAAGAACTAATCTCTTATCATATTTGCAGGGCAGTCATGACGATAACACCTGGCACTTGGACAGTGGATGTTCCAAGCATATGACCGGATGTAAGTCCCTGCTATGTAGCTTTAGGATTCGCGCTGGTCCTAATGTTACTTTTGGAGATGACTCTCAAGGAAAGACTGAAGGTTTTGGTGTACTTTTAAATGGTCCCCTTACTTTCAGAAGAGTCTCATATGTTAATGGTTTGAAGCACAATCAGATCAGTGTGAATCAGTTGTGTGATGTTGGTTATGAAGTGAGATTCAGGTCTGATAAGGGTATTGTTCTTGATTTAGAAGGCAATGTGGTTCTTATTGCAAAGAGGTATGAGTCTTTGTATTCTTTTGACATGAGAAATCCAACTGTCACTAGAGAAGTCTGTTTCATGTCAAAGTCTCAAGATGAGCTGAATTGGTTGTGGCATAAAAGGCTGTCTCATATGAATTTCAAAGACATCAAGAAGCTGTGTAAGAAAGAGTTGGTGTCTGGTTTTCCAGTGATCAATTATGAGAAGGACAAGATGTGTGGTGCTTGTGAGAAAGGCAAGCAACATAAAGCAACTTTTAAGTCTAAAACATGCTCAACCATTGATAATTGTTTGGATCTGCTTCATATGGACTTATTTGGACCAATCAGTACTCCATCATTCACTAGAATGAGGTACTCCTTGGTAATTGTTGATGAGTATTCAAGATACACCTGGGTTTTCTTTCTAAGACACAAGAGTGAAGCTGCTGACAGCATTATTCATTTCATCAAGCAAGCTGAAATTCTCTACAAAAGGCCTGTTAGGAAATTAAGAAGTGATAATGGTACTGAATTCAAAAATATCACTCTTAATTCATTCTGCAGTGAAAAGGGAATTTCACAAGTCTACTCAGCTACCAGAACTCCTCAACAAAATGGTGTTGCAGAAAGAAGAAACAGAACTCTCATTGAAGCTGCCAGATCCATGATGGCTCAAAACAATGTCAAGTCTCATTTATGGGCTGAAGCAGTACACACAGCTTGCTTTACCCAGAACAGATCCCTCATTGTGAAAAGACACCAGAAGACTGCATATGAACTTCTTAGGGGGAGAAAACCTGAGATTGGTTTCCTAAGAATGTTTGGAAGTCCTTACTATATTCTGAATCAGAAAGACCATCTTGGAAAGTTTGATGAGAAATCAGATGAAGGTATCCTACTTGGATATGCAACAATGATGAAGGCCTACAGAGTTTACAACAAGAGAACTAAAACAATTGAGAACTCTGTTAATGTAAGCATTGATGAAGGTTGTTCTAAGCCAGAGTGCTCTCCTCCTGAAGATGAAGACTTCAATTTTGAAGAACTGGCTGTACCTGAGAATGAGCCTCCAACTAATCCTCCAGTTGGAGCTGATAATGCTCAAACTCAGGGGGAGCAACTTATAGAAGAAGAAGAAGAAATTCCAATCTTTGAAAATGCACAAGCTGATCCTGCTCCTACTGAAGTAATTGCTCAGAATCCATTAAATGACTCTCCAACTGGTTCAGACTCCTCCATTCCTGTCCAAGCTGACCAGCCTCTTCCTCAAGCTGATCATGCTGAACCATCTAATCTGAATCAGTCCATTGTCCCAGTTACTAGATGGACAAAGAGTCATCCAATTAACCAAATCATTGGTGATCCACTCTCTGGTGTGAAAACAAGAAGAAAGGCAACAGGAAATTTCTACATGTTTGTCAATTTTGTAAGCAAGGTGGAACCAACTGAGGTTGATGAAGCTCTGGAAGATCCTTCTTGGGTAAATGCAATGCAAGATGAGTTAACACAGTTTGAAAGAAACAAGGTTTGGGAACTTGTTCCAAGACCTCATCATAAGACTGTGATTGGAACCAAGTGGGTCTACAGAAACAAAATGGATGAAAGGGGAGTTGTGACCATAAACAAAGCAAGATTGGTAGCTCTTGGTTACAGACAAGAGGATGGAATTGATTATGATGAGACTTTTGCACCAGTGGCAAGATTAGAGGCAATTAGAATGTTCTTGGCCTTCTCTGCACACAAAGGTTTCAAAGTCTATCAAATGGATGTGAAGAGTGCTTTTCTTAATGGAAAATTGGAAGAAGAAGTCTATGTTGAACAGCCTCCTGGTTTTGAAAACTCAAAGTTTCCTGACCATGTGTTCAAGCTTGACAAGGCTCTCTATGGGTTGAAGCAAGCTCCAAGGGCATGGTATGATACTTTGTCTAAATTCTTATTGGCTAATAACTTCAAAAAAGTAATGTTGACAAGACTTTGTTTGTGAGAAAGTATAATGGTGATATCCTGCTTGTGCAAATCTATGTAGATGATATAATATTTGGGTCTAGCAGTGAAAGACTTTGCAAAAAGTTTTATGAATTAATGTCTAAAAAGTATGAAATGAGCATGATGGGAGAACTAAACTATTTTCTGGGTTTACAAGTTAAACAGACTAAAAATGGAATTTTCATAAACCAAGGAAAGTACGTTAAAGATCTCTTAAATAAGTTTGGTTTTAGTGATTGCTCACCTATGAAAACTCCTATGGGAACTGGTGATAAGCTGGATGAGGATAAAAATGGCAAATCTGTTGACATCACAGCTTATAGGGGTATGATAGGATCATTACTTTACTTAACTGCTAGTATACCAGATATTATGTTTGCTACATGCCTTTGTGCAAGATATCAAGCTAGTCCTAAGGAATCTCATCTTAAGGCTGTAAAAAGAATCTTTAGATACCTTAAAGGTAGTCCCAATCTGGGTCTTTGGTATCCCAAAGACTCAGGATTTGATCTATTTGGCTATTCAGATTCTGACTTTGCAGGCTGTAAGATTGACAGAAAAAGTACTTCAGGAGCTTGTCAATTGCTTGGCAATAGACTTGTAAGCTGGTCCAGCAAGAAGCAGCATTCAGTTTCTATCTCCACTGCAGAAGCTGAATATGTTGCTGCAGGAAGTTGTTGCTCTCAAATTCTTTAGATGCAATATCAGCTTCAAGACTATGGTGTCACTGCAACAAAAACTCCAATCTTTTGTGACAGTACCAGTGCCATAGCAATTTCAAACCATCCTGTGCTTCGTTCAAGGACCAAGCACATTGATATAAGATATCATTTCATCAGGGATCATGTAATGAAAGAAGATGTTGAACTCTACTTCATTCCAACAGAAAATCAGCTTGCTGACTTGTTCACAAAGCCATTGGATGAATCAAGATTCAACTACCTCATAAGTAAGCTAGGTATGCTTAATTTGTAAAATGTAGTGAGCTAAGTAATAGCAAATCTGACTCCTTAGAGTTATACTACAATTTTGAGGGTAAGCTGTGTCAGACCCAGACTACCCTTTCACACTTGGTGCATTTCAAGTGAAAGAGGGTAAGCTGAGTCTGACCCAGCTTCGTGGTTATTTTTGTTATTAAATATCTCAGTGCGTTTTATTACTTTCATTATTTTATTTAGTGTACTTGCTGATCCTATTGGAGTGTGACACGTATAGTGGTCACAGCCGGTTACTGAAAAAGTACCACCACTACTTGTTGATCCTCCAATCAAAATCTTTCTCTCTCCAACTTTTTCAAACGGGATATTTTGAGTGTTTGTATATAACTTTCATTTAACCTAAATCACAAATCACTTGTTCATATTCTTTTAAATCAATTTTTCTCTCTAATCTGATTACTGTTTTATTAAATTTTAATTTCTTCTAAAAATTGTTTTCAAAATGGCATCAGCATCTGTTTCTATTCATACTAATGATTCTAATTCTAGTTCTTCTGAACCTGAAAGTCAATTCCCAGCTCCGATAAGCGCCAATAAGCTTTCACCTTATGTGGTGGGAAATAAGGTAGTAGTGGTTCCGGCTGATCTTGATACTGGTAAAATCAAGATTAGCAGTCTGGTTTATGCCAATATTCATCCTCCTTCATGGGCAAAAGGATACGATGAGATTGTGGCTTTCTTATGGCATCATCCATTCGGAAAGGTGATGATTGAGAAGCCAGACTGGGTGTTTCAAGATTTACTTTGTGAATTTTGGGCGAGCTGTGTTGTGAAACAGAACAAGAAAGGAGATGCTGCAATCTATGTCTCAATCCTCAACGGTAAGAAAAAGGTATATATTTCTTATGAGAGGCTTAGGTCTGCTTTTGAGCTGTCTTATATGCCTGATGATGAATATGATAATGTTGTGTCTCATACTGAAGCAAAAAATGTTTTACAAGAAGTTGGATATACTGGTCCATTGGATTCAGTAGTTAAAGTGAAACATTTACCTGGTATTTGGAACTACTTATTGAGCACAATTTCGAAAACCTTACAAGTAAAGGCAGGCAGCTTTGATCAGCCTAATGTTCTAGAATTGCAGATTTTTCATGCAATGGTCACTATGACCAGAATAGATTTTGCTGGCTTAATATTTAAGGACCTTGTTGATCGCGTTCATAAGAAGAGTCTTACCATACCTTATGGTAGGATTCTTGCTCTTATCATTGAGGCAATACATGACAATGATTACAGTCTGGCAACTGGTCAGACTGTGGAATGCAAGTCTATCAATAACAACATCTTTAATAGTCCCAAGGTATCTGTGCAGGGTCTGACCCGAGCAATGCAGATCTACCTTGATTTTTGCAGGAAAAGAGAAGAGGAACAAGAAGCACTTGGGGAAGCTGTCCCTTCTTCGACGCGATCTGAGTCTGACACTCAATCTACTAATCAGGGGGACCCAGGTACACATGCTTCTGAACCCTCAAACTCTTCTGAATCTATTCAACATTCTACTCCTACAAAAGAGGGTGAAGGGTTGGCCAAAACATCAGCCACCCTAGCCACACCTTCGTCCACTCGTTCAAAATCCGATTCTAAAAGACCCCTTGTTGAGGACTTAGTACCTCACAAGGCCAAAAAGAAAAGATCGCAAAAGAAATCTGTGTCAGCTTCTGGGGTTGATAATGCAACATCTACTCTTGAGATCCCCCAAGGTGCAGTGGAAGCTAAGGAATGTTCCAAAGCTGTCCCTGTCACCAAAGCTGACAAGCCAAAAATACCACGCCCATCTGCACTCTCCCAAAAGAGTGTAGACGAGTTAAAGGGAACACCTACTGCTACCCAACCCTCCAAACAGGGTAAAGGTATTGAAAGAAAGACCTCCTCCCAAGGTCACACTGTGTCTAAACCGAATTCGCCATCATCATCCTCCCAAAAGGTTGGTGATATCATTAAAGGGGTAACAGAGGATCTAGCCCAGATCCAAAGTGAGTCAGAGTCAATGCACATCATTTCTGAGGATGGTCAGCCAAAGGAGAGAAGTATCGAACGCATTGGTGACACTGCTTCTCCTCCCCAAGCTGATCAGACTCCTTCTATCTTACACTCTGAGTCTGCACAGGCTGTCAATGCCCCTTCTATGTCACAAGGAGGGGTACAGTCCTCAATTCTCCCTAAGGATACTTTGGTGCAACAACACACCTCTGTTGAAGGGCAATCAAATGCACAAAACATTACACCTGCAGAGTCTGTGTCTGAATCTGTCCTCGGACAGAGGGATTCTGCAGGTTACTTGGCTGTCTTTAAGGCAGTCATGTCAGCCCCTTGTGCAGCAAAGGGAACCATTGATGGTCCTCTCGATGTCAATGAGAATCTGATCACTATCTCCAGAAGTGATTCTTCATTCGATGATGAGTTTGCCCATCCATCCTCAAGGATACTCTGATGGAAGATGCTAGTGGAGGAGTTGATCAAAATCTAGATCAACACATTCCCACTGGCCCTCAGCCTGAATTAAACGTTAATCTTTCTCAGGCTGACCAACTCATCATCAATTCTGACAGATCCACTCATGAGACTCACTCTCATGAGCAAATGTTCCTAAACTCCTTAAATCTCCACCCTCTTCTAAATATGTCGAATGACCCTGATATTAAGGATTGCAGGCTGCTCTTTCCAGAGTCAGTGGCTTTTAAGCCAACTGCAAGTTCTTCCCAAGCTGCCACTATCTCATTTTCAGATATGGTGGGTCAGCTCACTGAGTTCATTTCAACCTCTAAGGTTGAGAGCTCAAAGCTGACCAAATGCTTGGAAAAGATCCAAAAGGATCAGGATTTGACGGATAAGAAGGTGGATAAGCTGAGTCAAGATCAGACTGCATTGGAAGAAAATGTTAAAAAAGCAGTTGATTTGATGCAGCAGAACCAGAGCAACCTGACAGAGTCTCTTGATAGTCTTACAAAGGCAGTAAATGAAGAGAATGAAAGGAACAAGAGTACTCTGGGTCAGATTGAGAATGCTGCAACCAAGATTAAAAGGGAAGTCACCATAGAACTTTGATCAGCAAACAAGTCACAAGCATATTTCAAGAATGATCTGATTGAAGCTTCTAAGGGTGTTAAATCCAAGATTAAACTCCTCCATGAGGATTATGTTGAGCTAAGAAGAGCCTGCTGTCTCACCAATGTCAAGATTGACTTGATCAACCAGGATCTCAAAGACTTCCTTGTTACTCCAGTGAGCTCTTTCCCTGCTGATGATGATAAAAAGGGGGAGAAGAATGCTACTAAGAGAAAGAGGAGTGCTATGAGTGAAGCTGAAATGGAGCTAGAAAGAGAAAGGCAAAAAGCTCAGGTTGACAAGGACATTAAAGAATACCTTGAAAGATTGAAAGAGAGACTGAATAAGGCCAGAGCTGAGGAGGCACTAAATGATAGAAGATTGGTTGTGCATGGTTCTAGGGTGGAAGCTGAGAAAGAAACAGTAGAGGAGATAAAAAGACCAGAATCTGAGTCTGGTGGTGAAAATGTTGGAAAAATAAATGAAGAGGCTGAAAAGGAGAGTGATACAACCAAGGGGGAGACTGTTAATGCTGAAATGGGAGATATAAGGAAGGATGTTGGAGTTGAAATGAAAAGAAAGTCCTCCCAAGCTGATCCTGTACAAGTGTGCCAACTCAAGCTGACCCAGCTCCCAAAGAACAAATTGATGAATCATCTAGTGAAGACACAGCCACTCTGTCCCAGTTCATGATCAAGAAAAGAACAACAGAAGTTGGGTCAAGTGGTGTGAAGGTCTTAACTAATAAAGAAAAGGATTGGGAGCTTGCAACTGAAACTGCTCCACAGATTGGAGTAACAGTTGAGGTGGCATACAAAATGATTAAGGAGGACAGACAAGAAAGAGAAAGAATTGTTGCAACTAAGTCTGATTCTGAAATTGCCAAGGCTGTTCAAGAACAATTAAATAAAGAAGATGAAGAAGATCTTGCAGCCATTGGTTCCAAAAAGAAAGTTGTGAGCAAAGGAAAAGGAAAGAAGAAGGTGGTGGTTCATTCTACACCATCACAGAAGGTTAAAGATGTGAAAGAAAGTGTGAAAGCCCATAATTGGTTTGATGCTATGGAGAAAAGAAAAGTAACAGAAAAGATCAACTATAGAAAGCATCCAGAACCAATCCTCCAGGTTCAACTCAAAAGAAGAAAGGGAAAGTCCATTCCAAGCATCAGGTTCACAAGAAAAGGATTTGAGACAAGCTGGGAAACTCATGATCTTGACAATCTGTATGAGTTAGGTTACACAGAGTGGGTTGAATTGCATGATATCATCACTGGTATGCCTGGAATTCATAGAGAGACTGTCTTGGAAGCCATTGAGAAAAAGTTGGCTGCAATTGTAAAATACAAGATTGATATCACTGGCCTTCCAAGACCAAAAGCATACGAATTGGATGATGAAGATGAGTCAGAAGAGCCACTCAAGAAGAAGAGGAGAAGAAATGTTAAGCTCAAAGCTCCTGAAGGTGATCACACAGACTTCCTCAGAAACTTGAACCCTTCAGAGTTTCTTGGGTTATTATCTCCTGATGCTCTAGAAAGAATTCTAAGACATCTCAATCTGTCTTTTCCTGCTGGTGTGGCTAATACAAGAAGTGGAATGCACATTACTGAACCTGAACATGGTATGTATTTTGTGGATGCAAGAGGGCAACTTGTATTTCAAAGGACTGCTGAGCTGAAAGAGGTACCAACTATGCACCTTTTTACCTTGTACAGATTTTGTGTTACTTTCAGTGAACAAGGTAATGGGTATGAGTAGTTCCTTATAGATGAAGGGTTAGATAGAAAAGTAGATGTGAGAATTGCTCCATCTTTTGAAGTTAAGCAAGAAACTGTAGAGTTGATTGGGGAATAAAGTCTTAGTGTAATACTTTGTATTTCTCAATATATACAAGTATTTGTACAAATTCAGTTGTCTTGTTAAAATTTCATATCAGATTGAAAAGAACCCAAAAGATTCAAAGGGTCACAAGCTGTTAGTCATATTTTCGTTTGATTCTTTGTAAGCTGATAGTCAAAAGTGTAGTTGGGTTTTGTCATCATCAAATAGGGGGAGATTGTTTAGTCCCAATGTTAATTGTAAATTTAATGATGACAAATCTGACCTATAAACACTTAGTACTCTTTGGTTCTTGTAATCTGATCTGGGTCAGACTAAGCTGACACAACTTACGATCTGTCTCTGACCCAGATCATGCTTCATACTTGTAATTGTAATATCTTATGGAAGCAAGTGTTATTCAAGCTGCATCAAATTGTATTAGCATTCAATCCAAGTCGAATAGGAGGATTGAAGATAGAAGACCAAGCTGTTAGTGGAAGACAACTTGGGATTTGCAGTCAGCTTGGAAACACTTAGGCAGATTGGTGCCTTGACAAACGGCCCAATCTGTCTCTGACAATCAAGTGAAGATAACAACCTGGATTGAAGATAAGGACAAATGACGTGACTAGGAAGATTCCTAGGATCCAGGTTGGTGGTTGTTTTACATATGCGTGTCCATACTCCTATTGGTAGATGAAGAATGTGCGTCAGTACGTGGGGGACCACAAGTACCATGAAAGGCACGATTGATTATTCCTTCATCAACCACTGAATGAAGAACACGTAGCTGCAACGGACACCTAACGAAGGAGCGCTTTCGCCTATAAAAGCCTCATTCATGGATTGCATATGTGTGGCATTTCCTGAGAATCATTCTTCACACAAGTTTCTCTGCTCTTACACACAGCTTAGTCTGTACGAGATCAGCTTGGGCTGATTCTCTTGAGCTGAAACTTATTGATTGTTGTTTGTCATTTCATAGGGTTGTTTAGATATCTATAGGCTATCTTTATTCCGCAACAACCCTGTAATTCTTTGTATATATTATTTCTTAATAAAGGATTACATTTGAAAACCACAATCTGTGTTCAAGAATGTTTGTTTCTTTACTGCTTTACTGTTTTAATGATTCATGTTCTTTACTTACTTGCTTAATATTCATTAACTGAATCTTAAAACGTTTTGTGTTAAAAGTTTGTAAAGATAAAAAAAAAAAAAAAAAAAAAAAAAAAAAAAAAAAAAAAAAAAAAAAAAAAAAAAAAAAAAAAAAAAAAAAAAAAAAAAAAAAAAAAAAAAAAAAAAAAAAAAAAAAAAAAAAAAAAAAAAAAAAAAAAAAAAAAAAAAAAAAAAAAAAAAAAAAAAAAAAAAAAAAAAAAAAAAAAAAAAAAAAAAAAAAAAAAAAAAAAAAAAAAAAAAAAAAAAAAAAAAAAAAAAAAAAAAAAAAAAAAAAAAAAAAAAAAAAAAAAAAAAAAAAAAAAAAAAAAAAAAAAAAAAAAAAAAAAAAAAAAAAAAAAAAAAAAAAAAAAAAAAAAAAAAAAAAAAAAAAAAAAAAAAAAAAAAAAAAAAAAAAAAAAAAAAAAAAAAAAAAAAAAAAAAAAAAAAAAAAAAAAAAAAAAAAAAAAAAAAAAAAAAAAAAAAAAAAAAAAAAAAAAAAAAAAAAAAAAAAAAAAAAAAAAAAAAAAAAAAAAAAAAAAAAAAAAAAAAAAAAAAAAAAAAAAAAAAAAAAAAAAAAAAAAAAAAAAAAAAAAAAAAAAAAAAAAAAAAAAAAAAAAAAAAAAAAAAAAAAAAAAAAAAAAAAAAAAAAAAAAAAAAAAAAAAAAAAAAAAAAAAAAAAAAAAAAAAAAAAAAAAAAAAAAAAAAAAAAAAAAAAAAAAAAAAAAAAAAAAAAAAAAAAAAAAAAAAAAAAAAAAAAAAAAAAAAAAAAAAAAAAAAAAAAAAAAAAAAAAAAAAAAAAAAAAAAAAAAAAAAAAAAAAAAAAAAAAAAAAAAAAAAAAAAAAAAAAAAAAAAAAAAAAAAAAAAAAAAAAAAAAAAAAAAAAAAAAAAAAAAAAAAAAAAAAAAAAAAAAAAAAAAAAAAAAAAAAAAAAAAAAAAAAAAAAAAAAAAAAAAAAAAAAAAAAAAAAAAAAAAAAAAAAAAAAAAAAAAAAAAAAAAAAAAAAAAAAAAAAAAAAAAAAAAAAAAAAAAAAAAAAAAAAAAAAAAAAAAAAAAAAAAAAAAAAAAAAAAAAAAAAAAAAAAAAAAAAAAAAAAAAAAAAAAAAAAAAAAAAAAAAAAAAAAAAAAAAAAAAAAAAAAAAAAAAAAAAAAAAAAAAAAAAAAAAAAAAAAAAAAAAAAAAAAAAAAAAAAAAAAAAAAAAAAAAAAAAAAAAAAAAAAAAAAAAAAAAAAAAAAAAAAAAAAAAAAAAAAAAAAAAAAAAAAAAAAAAAAAAAAAAAAAAAAAAAAAAAAAAAAAAAAAAAAAAAAAAAAAAAAAAAAAAAAAAAAAAAAAAAAAAAAAAAAAAAAAAAAAAAAAAAAAAAAAAAAAAAAAAAAAAAAAAAAAAAAAAAAAAAAAAAAAAAAAAAAAAAAAAAAAAAAAAAAAAAAAAAAAAAAAAAAAAAAAAAAAAAAAAAAAAAAAAAAAAAAAAAAAAAAAAAAAAAAAAAAAAAAAAAAAAAAAAAAAAAAAAAAAAAAAAAAAAAAAAAAAAAAAAAAAAAAAAAAAAAAAAAAAAAAAAAAAAAAAAAAAAAAAAAAAAAAAAAAAAAAAAAAAAAAAAAAAAAAAAAAAAAAAAAAAAAAAAAAAAAAAAAAAAAAAAAAAAAAAAAAAAAAAAAAAAAAAAAAAAAAAAAAAAAAAAAAAAAAAAAAAAAAAAAAAAAAAAAAAAAAAAAAAAAAAAAAAAAAAAAAAAAAAAAAAAAAAAAAAAAAAAAAAAAAAAAAAAAAAAAAAAAAAAAAAAAAAAAAAAAAAAAAAAAAAAAAAAAAAAAAAAAAAAAAAAAAAAAAAAAAAAAAAAAAAAAAAAAAAAAAAAAAAAAAAAAAAAAAAAAAAAAAAAAAAAAAAAAAAAAAAAAAAAAAAAAAAAAAAAAAAAAAAAAAAAAAAAAAAAAAAAAAAAAAAAAAAAAAAAAAAAAAAAAAAAAAAAAAAAAAAAAAAAAAACTTCTCAAGAGCAAAAAAAAAAATACTCTCTCTTTTTCTCTTGGTATTTTCGGCATCAAGGTCAAACCCACTGCGGCGCAGTGGGAATATGTCAAACCCACTGCGGCGCAGTGGGAATATGCAAATTCCCACTGCGGCGCAGTGGGAATATGTCAAACCCACTGCGGCGCAGTGGGGTTTATGCAGCTAAAGACAGTGACTTCCCACTGCGGCGCAGTGGGAATATGTCAAACCCACTGCGGCGCAGTGGGGTTTATGCAGCTAAAGACAGTGACTTCCCACTGCGGCGCAGTGGGAGTATGTCAAACCCACTGCGGCGCAGTGGGGGATTATGTCAAACCCACTGCGGCGCAGTGGGATATGTCAAACCCACTGCGGCGCAGTGGGAATATGTCAAACCCACTGCGGCGCAGTGGGATATGTCAAACCCACTGCGGCGCAGTGGGAATATGTCAAACCCACTGCGGCGCAGTGGGATATGTCAAACCCACTGCGGCGCAGTGGGAATATGTCAAACCCACTGCGGCGCAGTGGGAATATGTCAAACCCACTGCGGCGCAGTGGGGTTTATGCAGCCGAAGACAGTGACTTCCCACTGCGGCGCAGTGGGAGTATGTCAAACCCACTGCGGCGCAGTGGGGTTTATGCAGCTAAAGACAGTGACTTCCCACTGCGGCGCAGTGGGAGTATGTCAAACCCACTGCGGCGCAGTGGGAATATGCAAACCCACTGCGGCGCAGTGGGAATATGTCAAACCCACTGCGGCGCAGTGGGATATGCAATTCCCACTGCGGCGCAGTGGGAATATGTCAAACCCACTGCGGCGCAGTGGGGTTTATGCAGCTAAAGACAGTGACTTCCCACTGCGGCGCAGTGGGAGTATGTCAAACCCACTGCGGCGCAGTGGGGGATTATGTCAAACCCACTGCGGCGCAGTGGGATATGCAAACCCACTGCGGCGCAGTGGGAATATGTCAAACCCACTGCGGCGCAGTGGGGTTTATGCAGCTAAAGACAGTGACTTCCCACTGCGGCGCAGTGGGAGTATGTCAAACCCACTGCGGCGCAGTGGGAATATGCAAACCCACTGCGGCGCAGTGGGAATATGTCAAACCCACTGCGGCGCAGTGGGAATATGTCAAACCCACTGCGGCGCAGTGGGATATGTCAAACCCACTGCGGCGCAGTGGGAATATGTCAAACCCACTGCGGCGCAGTGGGATATGTCAAACCCACTGCGGCGCAGTGGGAATATGTCAAACCCACTGCGGCGCAGTGGGGTTTATGCAGCTAAAGACAGTGACTTCCCACTGCGGCGCAGTGGGAGTATGTCAAACCCACTGCGGCGCAGTGGGGGATTATGCAGCCGAAGACAGTGAGTTCCCACTGCGGCGCAGTGGGAATATGTCAAACCCACTGCGGCGCAGTGGGATATGTCAAACCCACTGCGGCGCAGTGGGAATATGTCAAACCCACTGCGGCGCAGTGGGAATATGTCAAATTCCCACTGCGGCGCAGTGGGAATATGTCAAACCCACTGCGGCGCAGTGGGGTTTATGCAGCTAAAGACAGTGACTTCCCACTGCGGCGCAGTGGGAGTATGTCAAACCCACTGCGGCGCAGTGGGAATATGCAAACCCACTGCGGCGCAGTGGGAATATGTCAAACCCACTGCGGCGCAGTGGGAATATGTCAAACCCACTGCGGCGCAGTGGGATATGTCAAATTCCCACTGCGGCGCAGTGGGAATATGTCAAACCCACTGCGGCGCAGTGGGGTTTATGCAGCTAAAGACAGTGACTTCCCACTGCGGCGCAGTGGGAATATGTCAAACCCACTGCGGCGCAGTGGGGTTTATGCAGCTAAAGACAGTGACTTCCCACTGCGGCGCAGTGGGAATATGTCAAACCCACTGCGGCGCAGTGGGGTTTATGCAGCTAAAGACAGTGACTTCCCACTGCGGCGCAGTGGGAGTATGTCAAACCCACTGCGGCGCAGTGGGAATATGTCAAACCCACTGCGGCGCAGTGGGGTTTATGCAGCTGAAGACAGTGACTTCCCACTGCGGCGCAGTGGGTTATCAACATGAAGAAAATTGTTCAAATCACATCACAAAAGGTTACTTGAAGCATTTGGATGCAAGATCAAGTGGGAGCTCAACTAACACAACATTTTGTGTTACTTTGTCCCTTAGGTTGAGACCTTTTGACCCACTTGTTTCGGCTAACAAGTGTGGTCAAAATAGTTGGCTAATGTTGTGCACTTATTATTATGTTTGTCATGTTTGTTTGGTTGTTTATTATTTTGTTATGTGGATGCTTAAAAACCAACAAACTAAAAGACACACATAAAGATTAAAAAATAAAAAAAAAAAAAAAAAAAAAAAAAAAAAAAAAAAAAAAAAAAAAAAAAAAAAAAAAAAAAAAAAAAAAAAAAAAAAAAAAAAAAAAAAAAAAAAAAAAAAAAAAAAAAAAAAAAAAAAAAAAAAAAAAAAAAAAAAAAAAAAAAAAAAAAAAAAAAAAAAAAAAAAAAAAAAAAAAAAAAAAAAAAAAAAAAAAAAAAAAAAAAAAAAAAAAAAAAAAAAAAAAAAAAAAAAAAAAAAAAAAAAAAAAAAAAAAAAAAAAAAAAAAAAAAAAAAAAAAAAAAAAAAAAAAAAAAAAAAAAAAAAAAAAAAAAAAAAAAAAAAAAAAAAAAAAAAAAAAAAAAAAAAAAAAAAAAAAAAAAAAAAAAAAAAAAAAAAAAAAAAAAAAAAAAAAAAAAAAAAAAAAAAAAAAAAAAAAAAAAAAAAAAAAAAAAAAAAAAAAAAAAAAAAAAAAAAAAAAAAAAAAAAAAAAAAAAAAAAAAAAAAAAAAAAAAAAAAAAAAAAAAAAAAAAAAAAAAAAAAAAAAAAAAAAAAAAAAAAAAAAAAAAAAAAAAAAAAAAAAAAAAAAAAAAAAAAAAAAAAAAAAAAAAAAAAAAAAAAAAAAAAAAAAAAAAAAAAAAAAAAAAAAAAAAAAAAAAAAAAAAAAAAAAAAAAAAAAAAAAAAAAAAAAAAAAAAAAAAAAAAAAAAAAAAAAAAAAAAAAAAAAAAAAAAAAAAAAAAAAAAAAAAAAAAAAAAAAAAAAAAAAAAAAAAAAAAAAAAAAAAAAAAAAAAAAAAAAAAAAAAAAAAAAAAAAAAAAAAAAAAAAAAAAAAAAAAAAAAAAAAAAAAAAAAAAAAAAAAAAAAAAAAAAAAAAAAAAAAAAAAAAAAAAAAAAAAAAAAAAAAAAAAAAAAAAAAAAAAAAAAAAAAAAAAAAAAAAAAAAAAAAAAAAAAAAAAAAAAAAAAAAAAAAAAAAAAAAAAAAAAAAAAAAAAAAAAAAAAAAAAAAAAAAAAAAAAAAAAAAAAAAAAAAAAAAAAAAAAAAAAAAAAAAAAAAAAAAAAAAAAAAAAAAAAAAAAAAAAAAAAAAAAAAAAAAAAAAAAAAAAAAAAAAAAAAAAAAAAAAAAAAAAAAAAAAAAAAAAAAAAAAAAAAAAAAAAAAAAAAAAAAAAAAAAAAAAAAAAAAAAAAAAAAAAAAAAAAAAAAAAAAAAAAAAAAAAAAAAAAAAAAAAAAAAAAAAAAAAAAAAAAAAAAAAAAAAAAAAAAAAAAAAAAAAAAAAAAAAAAAAAAAAAAAAAAAAAAAAAAAAAAAAAAAAAAAAAAAAAAAAAAAAAAAAAAAAAAAAAAAAAAAAAAAAAAAAAAAAAAAAAAAAAAAAAAAAAAAAAAAAAAAAAAAAAAAAAAAAAAAAAAAAAAAAAAAAAAAAAAAAAAAAAAAAAAAAAAAAAAAAAAAAAAAAAGGCAAATGTTGCTAAGGGAAAGGGAAACAACAAAGGGAATTTTAAAGGCAAAGGAAAGGGAAAAATGGATACCCAAAAAGCGAAGAAGCAAAAGGTTGCTGTCAATGACCCATGCTTTGAGTGTGGGGAGGTAGGACATTGGAAACGTAATTGTCCAACCTATCTCAAAGAGTTAAAAGCTAAGAGGGATGCAGGGCAAACCTCAGGTACAATATTTATGATATTTATTGAGCTTAATACTGTTTTTTTACATATGGGTATTGGATACCGGATGTGGAACTCATATTTGTAATATGTTACAGGGGTTCATAAGAAAGAAGCACATCAAGAAGGGAGACATTAGTCTCTTTATGGGCAATGGTGCATTGGTGCATGTTGAAGCCCAAGGAGACTATCTTTTGAAACTTCCAAATGGTTTGGAAATTGTATTGAACAATGTTTTGTATGCACCTAGTTTGACTAGGAGTATTATTTCTGTTTCCCGTTTAAGACATTGTTGGATATGATTTTAATTTTGTTAACAATGATATCCATGTTTCTATGAATGATGTGTTTTATTTTAAAGCTATGCCTTTAAATGGTATTTATGAATTAGTTCATGAAAACACAACATATGATAACTCAATGTACCAAGCTACCACCAGAAACTTAAATTAGATTTAAGTGAAACCTATATTTGGCATTGTCGTCTTGGCCATATAAATAAGAATCGCATACTAACACTTCAAAAGAATGGTCTTTTGAAAACAAAATCAAATGATTCATTTAATGTATGTGAATCTTGTTTACAAGGCAAGATGACTAAAGCACCTTTCAAAGGCACTAATGAAAGGGCAAAAGATTTATTAGGTATCATACTTCGGATGTATGTGGTCCTTTTAAGCCAATGACTAGGAATGGTGAAAGATACTTCATTACATCACCGATGACTATAGTCGTTACGGTTATGTATACTTATTAAAACATAAGAGTGAAGCTTTTGAAATGTTCAAAAATTTCAAGAATGAAGTAGAAAACCAACTCAGTAAGTCAATAAAAATTCTTCGTTCTGATAGAGGAGGTGAATACCTAAGTGATGCTTTCAAGATCATCTTAGAAGTTGTGGGATTATCTCACAACTAACTCCACCTGGAACACCACAACATAATGGTGTGTCTGAAAGGAGGAATCGAACTCTATTAGATATGGTTCGTTCCATGATGAGTAAAAGCTCACTACCTCTATCATTTTGGGGATATGCCATAATCTCTGCTGCCCGAATTTTAAATATGGCTCCCACCAAGAAAGTGGAGAAAACACCTTTTGAAATATGGCATGGAAGAGTTCCATCTTTATCATATTTAAAGGTATGGGGTTGTGAGGCTTATGTAAGACATGATGCCTCAAACAAATTAGAGCCCCGATCCACTAAATGTATCTTTGTAGGATATCCTAAAGATGATTTGGGATATTATTTCTACAATCCTAATGAGCAAAATATATTTGTTGCTCGAAAGGCTGAGTTCTTGGAAACTAAATTCCTTATGGAAGGAACTAGTTCCAGAACAGTGGAACTTGAAGAAGATCAAGAACCACTGACAGATACATACTTGGATGACACTAGCTTTCAACAAAAGGATGTTGAAGATGATCAAAGGGTTGATCAAGACACACAAAACGTTCGTAGATCTGGTAGAGCTACTTATCCACCTGAGAGATATGGATTCTCGTGGATGAATGCTACATGGTAGTTTCTGATGAACCTACCACCTACCATGATGCTATGTCCAAATCAGATTCGGACAAATGGCTAGAGGCCATGAACGCTGAGATGCAATCCATGTATGACAACCAAGTTTGGGAATTGGTTGTTGGACCTCCTAATTCCAAAGTAGTTGGAAGTAAGTGGGTGTTCAAATTGAAACACGATATGCATGGAAACTTGAGTACTTATAAAGCTAGACTTGTAGCAAAAGGTTTCACTCAAACTCGAGGGGTCGATTATGATGAAACTTTTTTGCCTGTGGCAATGCTAAAGTCTATTAGGATATTATTTGCCATAGCCGCACATTATGACTATGAGATATGGCAAATGGATGTCAAACCGCTTTTCTAAATGGATATCTTGAGGAAGATGTCTATATGGATCAGCCTGAAGGTTTTGTCGATCTAAAACATCCTAATAAAGTATGCAAGTTAAAGAAATCAATCTATGGATTGAAACAAGCATCAAGAAGCTGGAATCGTCGTTTTGATGAAAGAAGTCAAGAAATTTGGCTTCATCAAAAACGCTAATGAAGCTTGTGTGTATAAGAAGGCTAGTGGGAGCATCATTACTTTTCTAGTATTATATGTCGATGACATTCTACTATTTGGAAATGACATTCCAACTTTGGAAGGTGTAAAAGCCTGGCTTGGAAGTTGCTTTTCCATTAAGGATCTTGGTGAAGCCGCCTATATTTTTGGAATAAGGATCTATAGGGATAGATCAAGGCGCTTAATAGGTTTGAATCAAAGTGCATACATAGACAAGATCTTGAAAAGGTTCAAGATGGAAAACTCCAAAAAGGGTTTGGTGCCTATTCAAAGAGGAACTATATTGAGTACTTCTCAATCTCCCAGCTCAAAAGTTGAGCAAGAGAGAATGAGTGGAATCCCATATGCATCTGCTATAGGATCCATCATGTATGCTATGATATGCACGAGACCGGACGTGTCATGCGCTTTAAGCATGACAAGTAGATACCAGCAAAATCCAGGAGATAGTCATTGGATGGCTGTCAAATATATATTGAAATATCTTAGAAACACTAAAGATATGTTCTTAATATATGGATCTGGTGAGGAGGAACTCGTTGTAAAGGGTTACGGATGCGAGTTTCCAAACTGATCGAGATGATTCTCGATCACAATCGGGGTATATCTTCATTCTAAACGGAGGAGCTGTTTCATGGAAAAGCTCAAAGCAGGATGTGGTTGCATTGTCCACTACAGAGTCTGAATACATCGCCGCTTCTTTAGCAGCGCAAGAAGCTGCATGGTTGAAGAAATTCATTGCCGATCTAGGGGTTGTTCCTTCCATTCAAGAACCCCTAGAAATTCTTTGTGATAACGAGGGCGCGATTGCTTAAATCAAGGAACCTCGTGCACATCAAAAGACTAGGCACATTGAGCGGAGATTCAACTACATAAGGGATGAAGTTGAAAAGGGAAAGATATGTATTCACAAAGTTCACACTGATCAAAATGTTGCGGATCCACTCACGAAGCTCCTTGAAAGGCCCCCCCCCCCCCCCCCCCCCCCCCCCCCCCCCCCCCCCCCCCCCCCCCCCCCCCCCCCCCCCCCCCCCCCCCCCCCCCCCCCCCCCCCCCCCCCCCCCCCCCCCCCCCCCCCCCCCCCCCCCCCCCCCCCCCCCCCCCCCCCCCCCCCCCCCCCCCCCCCCCCCCCCCCCCCCCCCCCCCCCCCCCCCCCCCCCCCCCCCCCCCCCCCCCCCCCCCCCCCCCCCCCCCCCCCCCCCCCCCCCCCCCCCCCCCCCCCCCCCCCCCCCCCCCCCCCCCCCCCCCC
Organism: Erigeron breviscapus; assembly: GCA_034093135.1. Classification (NCBI taxonomy): domain Eukaryota; kingdom Viridiplantae; phylum Streptophyta; class Magnoliopsida; order Asterales; family Asteraceae; genus Erigeron; species Erigeron breviscapus. Next base: position 59,710,415 of record CM067170.1, on the reverse strand, counting down.
CCCCCCCCCCCCCCCCCCCCCCCCCCCCCCCCCCCCCCCCCCCCCCCCCCCCCCCCCCCCCCCCCCCCCCCCCCCCCCCCCCCCCCCCCCCCCCCCCCCCCCCCCCCCCCCCCCCCCCCCCCCCCCCCCCCCCCCCCCCCCCCCCCCCCCCCCCCCCCCCCCCCCCCCCCCCCCCCCCCCCCCCCCCCCCCCCCCCCCCCCCCCCCCCCCCCCCCCCCCCCCCCCCCCCCCCCCCCCCCCCCCCCCCCCCCCCCCCCCCCCCCCCCCCCCCCCCCCCCCCCCCCCCCCCCCCCCCCCCCCCCCCCCCCCCCCCCCCCCCCCCCCCCCCCCCCCCCCCCCCCCCCCCCCCCCCCCCCCCCCCCCCCCCCCCCCCCCCCCCCCCCCCCCCCCCCCCCCCCCCCCCCCCCCCCCCCCCCCCCCCCCCCCCCCCCCCCCCCCCCCCCCCCCCCCCCCCCCCCCCCCCCCCCCCCCCCCCCCCCCCCCCCCCCCCCCCCCCCCCCCCCCCCCCCCCCCCCCCCCCCCCCCCCCCCCCCCCCCCCCCCCCCCCCCCCCCCCCCCCCCCCCCCCCCCCCCCCCCCCCCCCCCCCCCCCCCCCCCCCCCCCCCCCCCCCCCCCCCCCCCCCCCCCCCCCCCCCCCCCCCCCCCCCCCCCCCCCCCCCCCCCCCCCCCCCCCCCCCCCCCCCCCCCCCCCCCCCCCCCCCCCCCCCCCCCCCCCCCCCCCCCCCCCCCCCCCCCCCCCCCCCCCCCCCCCCCCCCCCCCCCCCCCCCCCCCCCCCCCCCCCCCCCCCCCCCCCCCCCCCCCCCCCCCCCCCCCCCCCCCCCCCCCCCCCCCCCCCCCCCCCCCCCCCCCCCCCCCCCCCCCCCCCCCCCCCCCCCCCCCCCCCCCCCCCCCCCCCCCCCCCCCCCCCCCCCCCCCCCCCCCCCCCCCCCCCCCCCCCCCCCCCCCCCCCCCCCCCCCCCCCCCCCCCCCCCCCCCCCCCCCCCCCCCCCCCCCCCCCCCCCCCCCCCCCCCCCCCCCCCCCCCCCCCCCCCCCCCCCCCCCCCCCCCCCCCCCCCCCCCCCCCCCCCCCCCCCCCCCCCCCCCCCCCCCCCCCCCCCCCCCCCCCCCCCCCCCCCCCCCCCCCCCCCCCCCCCCCCCCCCCCCCCCCCCCCCCCCCCCCCCCCCCCCCCCCCCCCCCCCCCCCCCCCCCCCCCCCCCCCCCCCCCCCCCCCCCCCCCCCCCCCCCCCCCCCCCCCCCCCCCCCCCCCCCCCCCCCCCCCCCCCCCCCCCCCCCCCCCCCCCCCCCCCCCCCCCCCCCCCCCCCCCCCCCCCCCCCCCCCCCCCCCCCCCCCCCCCCCCCCCCCCCCCCCCCCCCCCCCCCCCCCCCCCCCCCCCCCCCCCCCCCCCCCCCCCCCCCCCCCCCCCCCCCCCCCCCCCCCCCCCCCCCCCCCCCCCCCCCCCCCCCCCCCCCCCCCCCCCCCCCCCCCCCCCCCCCCCCCCCCCCCCCCCCCCCCCCCCCCCCCCCCCCCCCCCCCCCCCCCCCCCCCCCCCCCCCCCCCCCCCCCCCCCCCCCCCCCCCCCCCCCCCCCCCCCCCCCCCCCCCCCCCCCCCCCCCCCCCCCCCCCCCCCCCCCCCCCCCCCCCACCTTATTTGTTCCCCCTCCATCCCACTCCTCGTATGTAGTCGAGATGGAATTTGTCCCTATTATGCGTGAGAGTATATATATATATATATATATATATATATATATATATATATATATATATATATATATATATATATATATATATATATATATATATATATATATATATATATATATATATATATATATATATATATATATATATATATATATATATATATATATATATATATATATATATATATATATATATATATATATATATATATATATATATATATATATATATATATATATATATATATATATATATATATATATATATATATATATATATATATATATATATATATATATATATATATATATATATATATATATATATATATATATATATATATATATATATATATATATATATATATATATATATATATATATATATATATATATATATATATATATATATATATATATATATATATATATATATATATATATATATATATATATATATATATATATATATATATATATATATATATATATATATATATATATATATATATATATATATATATATATATATATATATATATATATATATATATATATATATATATATATATATATATATATATATATATATATATATATATATATATATATATATATATATATATATATATATATATATATATATATATATATATATATATATATATATATATATATATATATATATATATATATATATATATATATATATATATATATATATATATATATATATATATATATATATATATATATATATATATATATATATATATATATATATATATATATATATATATATATATATATATATATATATATATATATATATATATATATATATATATATATATATATATATATATATATATATATATATATATATATATATATATATATATATATATATATATATATATATATATATATATATATATATATATATATATATATATATATATATATATATATATATATATATATATATATATATATATATATATATATATATATATATATATATATATATATATATATATATATATATATATATATATATATATATATATATATATATATATATATATATATATATATATATATATATATATATATATATATATATATATATATATATATATATATATATATATATATATATATATATATATATATATATATATATATATATATATATATATATATATATATATATATATATATATATATATATATATATATATATATATATATATATATATATATATATATATATATATATATATATATATATATATATATATATATATATATATATATATATATATATATATATATATATATATATATATATATATATATATATATATATATATATATATATATATATATATATATATATATATATATATATATATATATATATATATATATATATATATATATATATATATATATATATATATATATATATATATATATATATATATATATATATATATATATATATATATATATATATATATATATATATATATATATATATATATATATATATATATATATATATATATATATATATATATATATATATATATATATATATATATATATATATATATATATATATATATATATATATATATATATATATATATATATATATATATATATATATATATATATATATATATATATATATATATATATATATATATATATATATATATATATATATATATATATATATATATATATATATATATATATATATATATATATATATATATATATATATATATATATATATATATATATATATATATATATATATATATATATATATATATATATATATATATATATATATATATATATATATATATATATATATATATATATATATATATATATATATATATATATATATATATATATATATATATATATATATATATATATATATATATATATATATATATATATATATATATATATATATATATATATATATATATATATATATATATATATATATATATATATATATATATATATATATATATATATATATATATATATATATATATATATATATATATATATATATATATATATATATATATATATATATATATATATATATATATATATATATATATATATATATATATATATATATATATATATATATATATATATATATATATATATATATATATATATATATATATATATATATATATATATATATATATATATATATATATATATATATATATATATATATATATATATATATATATATATATATATATATATATATATATATATATATATATATATATATATATATATATATATATATATATATATATATATATATATATATATATATATATATATATATATATATATATATATATATATATATATATATATATATATATATATATATATATATATATATATATATATATATATATATATATATATATATATATATATATATATATATATATATATATATATATATATATATATATATATATATATATATATATATATATATATATATATATATATATATATATATATATATATATATATATATATATATATATATATATATATATATATATATATATATATATATATATATATATATATATATATATATATATATATATATATATATATATATATACCCACTTTTAGTAAATTTCGGGATCGGTACCCACTTTTAGTAAATTTCGGGATCGGTACCCACTTTTAGTAAATTTCGGGATCGGTACCCACTTTTAGTAAATTTCGGGATCGGTACCCACTTTTAGTAAATTTCGGGATCGGTACCCACTTTTAGTAAATTTCGGGATCGGTACCCACTTTTAGTAAATTTCGGGATCGGTACCCACTTTTAGTAAATTTCGGGATCGGTACCCACTTTTAGTAAATTTCGGGATCGGTACCCACTTTTAGTAAATTTCGGGATCGGTACCCACTTTTAGTAAATTTCGGGATCGGTACCCACTTTTAGTAAATTTCGGGATCGGTACCCACTTTTAGTAAATTTCGGGATCGGTACCCACTTTTAGTAAATTTCGGGATCGGTACCCACTTTTAGTAAATTTCGGGATCGGTACCCACTTTTAGTAAATTTCGGGATCGGTACCCACTTTTAGTAAATTTCGGGATCGGTACCCACTTTTAGTAAATTTCGGGATCGGTACCCACTTTTAGTAAATTTCGGGATCGGTACCCACTTTTAGTAAATTTCGGGATCGGTACCCACTTTTAGTAAATTTCGGGATCGGTACCCACTTTTAGTAAATTTCGGGATCGGTACCCACTTTTAGTAAATTTCGGGATCGGTACCCACTTTTAGTAAATTTCGGGATCGGTACCCACTTTTAGTAAATTTCGGGATCGGTACCCACTTTTAGTAAATTTCGGGATCGGTACCCACTTTTAGTAAATTTCGGGATCGGTACCCACTTTTAGTAAATTTCGGGATCGGTACCCACTTTTAGTAAATTTCGGGATCGGTACCCACTTTTAGTAAATTTCGGGATCGGTACCCACTTTTAGTAAATTTCGGGATCGGTACCCACTTTTAGTAAATTTCGGGATCGGTACCCACTTTTAGTAAATTTCGGGATCGGTACCCACTTTTAGTAAATTTCGGGATCGGTACCCACTTTTAGTAAATTTCGGGATCGGTACCCACTTTTAGTAAATTTCGGGATCGGTACCCACTTTTAGTAAATTTCGGGATCGGTACCCACTTTTAGTAAATTTCGGGATCGGTACCCACTTTTAGTAAATTTCGGGATCGGTACCCACTTTTAGTAAATTTCGGGATCGGTACCCACTTTTAGTAAATTTCGGGATCGGTACCCACTTTTAGTAAATTTCGGGATCGGTACCCACTTTTAGTAAATTTCGGGATCGGTACCCACTTTTAGTAAATTTCGGGATCGGTACCCACTTTTAGTAAATTTCGGGATCGGTACCCACTTTTAGTAAATTTCGGGATCGGTACCCACTTTTAGTAAATTTCGGGATCGGTACCCACTTTTAGTAAATTTCGGGATCGGTACCCACTTTTAGTAAATTTCGGGATCGGTACCCACTTTTAGTAAATTTCGGGATCGGTACCCACTTTTAGTAAATTTCGGGATCGGTACCCACTTTTAGTAAATTTCGGGATCGGTACCCACTTTTAGTAAATTTCGGGATCGGTACCCACTTTTAGTAAATTTCGGGATCGGTACCCACTTTTAGTAAATTTCGGGATCGGTACCCACTTTTAGTAAATTTCGGGATCGGTACCCACTTTTAGTAAATTTCGGGATCGGTACCCACTTTTAGTAAATTTCGGGATCGGTACCCACTTTTAGTAAATTTCGGGATCGGTACCCACTTTTAGTAAATTTCGGTACCGGTCCCGTACTGATTTAAATGGGACCGGGATCGGTACCCACTTTTAGTAAATTTCGGGATCGGTACCGTAAATCGGGATCGGTACCCACTTTTGTATAATTTCGGGATCTGTACCAATCGGTACCGGTACCGGGAAATACCGAGCAAATCCCGATGGTCCCGTTTGGTCCCGAAAAGCAAGGAATGTTCAATTTATTTTCTATCTATATACTATGAAGCCTAACAATTCTAACACTTATGTCTAAATGACAGCAAGTGGACAATTTCATGATGATGATTTACTTCTGTAATATGAAAGGAAGACTTGCATTTGATCATAAGGCCAGAGATTAGTGTAACTTTAATACATACGCTTGTAAATACTTTTCCAAAATTGTTGCAGAGCCCAACAATAATGATATATAATCTGTATATTCTATTGTGGCCCTTTTTAAGCTAGCAAGTAATTTCCAACTCAGAGAAACACGTAGATATGTACCAAGGCAGACACAGGCTCACCTTCCAGGCCACCAAGACGAGTTTTCAAGCTTATATGCTTAAGGTTACTTAGATTAACTCACGGCATACTTATTTTGAGATACATTTACAGTTACAGTAATGTTAAGCATCATTGGAAAGAATATACCTATAGAAATTCGGTGCTAATCGGGATTTGGTACCGAAATCCCGGTCCCGTACCGATTCATATGGGACCGGGATCGGTACCCACTTTTAGTAAATTTCGGGATCGGTACCGGGACTGGTACGGGACGGTACCAGTCTCATGCCCATCCCTAGATGAGAGGCTTTAAATATTGGGTAGCATTACTCGTCTTGCTATTTTAGCCAACGTATCTCAATTTATGCACCTCATAGCATATATGCTCTTAAAATTTGCACGCATAGTATGTAGCGCCATGTTGTATACATAATTGTTGTTGACGTCAGTCATATTTCGATTCCATGATTTAGATTCAATGCGATACTTGACATGAATAGATCTCTTCATTATTCAAATATTATCGGTTCTTCGTGAACCATCATGTCTACAGTCTCTTTAAGACACATGTCTGGGTATTTTTACCTCGATATGATCATCACATTTATTGCTCCTTTATTTTTTCGAGACTTTTTATTTGGAATCGATATGTATCACTTTACAAGCGTGTCATAGACTTATATAAGTCATCATTTTGGGATACGATCATCGTTGGAGCATTGAAAATCAATTTATATGACTTTATTTAATTTATTGAGCATGTGAGTCGATTGTCAAACTCTAAGTGAATGGATCACCATATGAACCTTAAATTCATCTTATTTAGTAAACTCACAAATATCATTCTAAATTGCTCTTCACTCCCCCTGAATAAATCATCAACTTTTGAAATACATCTTTTCATATTGTCACAGAATATATACCATATCCATGATATCTGGTTATTGACCAACAACAATTATAACGGGGAGGAAGTATTTTTATCTTATTGGCATGATGCAAGCTCATATTGTATAACTAGATTATTGTCCCGCGTAATACGCGGGTAAATATATATAATTAATAATTTGTTAAATCTTTATAATATCGTAAGTTGACAAATACAAATAAAAGTCATTGAAAATGGTGATATTAGCATTTTTACTCTTTTATTTTATTTTTTTGAACAACAGATCGACACATAGATACTCTTTTATTTTTTGATTATTACGGACACCATATAAATAGCATAATAATCAATATTTATTATGTTATATAATTAAAATCATATATAGAGTCAAAGAGTCAAAGTTAATAATGACTTATTGTATTTAAAAAAGAAATATTTTATTTAAAAAACAAATATTGATTTTAAAGTAAAAAATGATATAATATGTTCAAAAGTATTAAGATTAAGAAAGAAATTTAGTAGGGTCCATACATCATCATATTGTGGTTTTAAGGAATTTCTAGACTCCCGTATGTTAATTATTATTCAAAATTATATGAATTCTTAAAATCTTTTTCAAATTTACATTACAAAATATTTGTTACCCTTTTATTTCCAGATCTAAATTTTTGTTGCCCTTTTTATCATTCCAGATCTAAATTTTTGTTGCCCTTTTTATCATTCAATCCTCCTTTTGTTGCCCTTTTTATTCTAAACAATTCCTCCTTCTTGTTGCCCTTTTATTTCCAGATCTAAATTTTTGTTGCCCTTTTTATTCTAAACAATTCCTCCTTCTTGTTGCCCTTTTATTTCCAGATCTAAATTTTTGTTGCCCTTTTTATTCTAAACAATTCCTCCTTCTTGTTGCCCTTTTATTTCCAGATCTAAATTTTTGTTGCCCTTTTTATTCTAAACAATTCCTCCTTCTTGTTGCCCTTTTATTTCCAGATCTAAATTTTTGTTGCCCTTTTTATTCTAAACAATTCCTCCTTCTTGTTGCCCTTTTATTTCCAGATCTAAATTTTTGTTGCCCTTTTTATCATTCTTGTGCAATCTACATTTTTGTTGCCCTTTTTATTCTAAACAATTCCTCCTTCTTGTTGCCCTTTTATTTCCAGATCTAAATTTTTGTTGCCCTTTTTATTCTAAACAATTCCTCCTTCTTGTTGCCCTTTTATTTCCAGATCTAAATTTTTGTTGCCCTTTTTATTCTAAACAATTCCTCCTTCTTGTTGCCCTTTTATTTCCAGATCTAAATTTTTGTTGCCCTTTTTATTCTAAACAATTCCTCCTTCTTGTTGCCCTTTTATTTCCAGATCTAAATTTTTGTTGCCCTTTTTATCATTCAATTCCTCCTTTTGTTGCCCTTTTTATTCTAAACAATTCCTCCTTCTTGTTGCCCTTTTATTTCCAGATCTAAATTTTTGTTGCCCTTTTTATTCTAAACAATTCCTCCTTCTTGTTGCCCTTTTATTTCCAGATCTAAATTTTTGTTGCCCTTTTTATTCTAAACAATTCCTCCTTCTTGTTGCCCTTTTATTTCCAGATCTAAATTTTTGTTGCCCTTTTTATTCTAAACAATTCCTCCTTCTTGTTGCCCTTTTATTTCCAGATCTAAATTTTTGTTGCCCTTTTTATTCTAAACAATTCCTCCTTCTTGTTGCCCTTTTATTTCCAGATCTAAATTTTTGTTGCCCTTTTTATCATTCTTGTGCAATCTAAATTTTTGTTGCCCTTTTTATTCTAAACAATTCCTCCTTCTTGTTGCCCTTTTATTTCCAGATCTAAATTTTTGTTGCCCTTTTTATTCTAAACAATTCCTCCTTCTTGTTGCCCTTTTATTTCCAGATCTAAATTTTTGTTGCCCTTTTTATTCTAAACAATTCCTCCTTCTTGTTGCCCTTTTATTTCCAGATCTAAATTTTTGTTGCCCTTTTTATTCTAAACAATTCCTCCTTCTTGTTGCCCTTTTATTTCCAGATCTAAATTTTTGTTGCCCTTTTTATCATTCAATTCCTCCTTTTGTTGCCCTTTTTATTCTAAACAATTCCTCCTTCTTGTTGCCCTTTTATTTCCAGATCTAAATTTTTGTTGCCCTTTTTATTCTAAACAATTCCTCCTTCTTGTTGCCCTTTTATTTCCAGATCTAAATTTTTGTTGCCCTTTTTATTCTAAACAATTCCTCCTTCTTGTTGCCCTTTTATTTCCAGATCTAAATTTTTGTTGCCCTTTTTATTCTAAACAATTCCTCCTTCTTGTTGCCCTTTTATTTCCAGATCTAAATTTTTGTTGCCCTTTTTATTCTAAACAATTCCTCCTTCTTGTTGCCCTTTTATTTCCAGATCTAAATTTTTGTTGCCCTTTTTATCATTCTTGTGCAATCTAAATTTTTGTTGCCCTTTTTATTCTAAACAATTCCTCCTTCTTGTTGCCCTTTTATTTCCAGATCTAAATTTTTGTTGCCCTTTTTATTCTAAACAATTCCTCCTTCTTGTTGCCCTTTTATTTCCAGATCTAAATTTTTGTTGCCCTTTTTATTCTAAACAATTCCTCCTTCTTGTTGCCCTTTTATTTCCAGATCTAAATTTTTGTTGCCCTTTTTATTCTAAACAATTCCTCCTTCTTGTTGCCCTTTTATTTCCAGATCTAAATTTTTGTTGCCCTTTTTATCATTCAATTCCTCCTTTTGTTGCCCTTTTTATTCTAAACAATTCCTCCTTCTTGTTGCCCTTTTATTTCCAGATCTAAATTTTTGTTGCCCTTTTTATTCTAAACAATTCCTCCTTCTTGTTGCCCTTTTATTTCCAGATCTAAATTTTTGTTGCCCTTTTTATTCTAAACAATTCCTCCTTCTTGTTGCCCTTTTATTTCCAGATCTAAATTTTTGTTGCCCTTTTTATCATATCATTAAAATTAAACAATCTGACAAAACAGTACGCACCTACCCAATTTTTTTGTATATCTCCCAATCCCATTCCTTATTTCATTTCATCTACAGTAATCATCATGAATGCTACAATGGTACACCCACCACCCGATGTCACCACCATCATCGAGTTGATCTTAGAAGAAACAAGAACGAACCACTGTGTTGGAACTTCACAGATTTTGTTTTTAGATCCATGTCTTTCTCTTTCACTTCCATCTCAGTTTTCAGATCCGAATTAGGTGAAGGTAGGTTTTGTTTTGTTTCGTTTCGTTTCCTGCTACTATATTTGAGTCAAAGATTTCTTATTATTAATGGAATAAGAAATATAGAATTTTTGATAGATTGAAATTGGGATAATGAAGTCTTGAGATGATGAGGAATTGAGGATCATGAGTTTTAGCTGGATCTACACATCGAAAACCACCAAAGAGTATACGTTTCAGTGCCTTTGTTTATAATATATGGATAATGGATGTGTCTAATTAATAGACTATGGCTTTTGAATATATTTAAGTTGATGCCATTGTTTGTTCTTTTAATTTCAGATTTGGGTCTTTATTGTTAATAGACTATGGCTTTTAAATTATTATTTTCTCTGAGATGTTTATTTGTGTTTTGAGTTTTGTTTTAATTGTTAGTGAAATATTTTGGATTTTATTGTTATTGTTATTTGGTGAATAAAATTTGAGAAGAAGATAAGTTTTATCCAGAAAAGAAGATAAAGAAGAAAGGGAATGTGTTTTAGATGAGAAAATACAAAAATGCCTTCATGTGCAATGCACATGAGGGGCTTAACAGAATCGTACTAACGTCTGTTACAGGGAGAGGTGTGTAATGAAGCAAAAAGTCACCTTAAGGAGATGTATTAATAAAAAAAAACACAGGGGCGAAAAATGATAAATTGGCAAACCACAGGGTGATGTAATGAAATTTTCTCTAATAATAAAAGAATATATAATAATTTATAATTAACCAAAAATATATGTGGGGTGGAAAGATATATTAAGCTTTAATTATGTAAAGTAGTCTAAATTTAAATATATGTTAATTATATTAAGTAGAAGAACAGATGTTGTGATTATTCAATTAAACATTTAGAAAGCTTTAGTTATGTAGAGTAGCCTAAATTTAAATAAATGTTAATTATGTAAAGTAGAAGGACTAATTTTGTGTTTATTCAATAATTTAGAAATAACATCATTATATTGATCCAAGGGTTGTAATTAAAAGTTTGAACTCATCTGACGGTCTTTATATCCTTATAAAAAAAATTTAGATCTTTGCTATATATATATATATATATATATATTGTAGATGACTTTGCCCAGACATATAATTGGGAGTTTTGCTCTCATAATCATTTGATTGGCAATAGACGCTTAACAAGCGCTTTAAGATTCACCACCATTTACGAATACTCGCAATCTTATTAGCTAAGCCACTATCGACGCAAACTTCATGTTGCACTTTTCATGATATATGACCATTTAGACGATGCATCGCTTTTGAATAACTATATGGTACTCTAAATGTATGGGCCTACATACATCCTCTTGTATTATATTTGGATATCAAAAGGGAATATGTCCCCCACTTGGCTAGCAATTGGTGAATAATTGATACTTTCTGAGAGCATATAAACTCATGTAATCTCATTATTTTGAAGAATCAACGGATTCTTTTGCATCATATATAGATCCGGGATGGTCAACCAGCCATGTCAAATAATAATAACAAAATCATTGTTCATAAAATATTCTGACCATATGTCATTCGAGTGCATTATGCATTGTATAGTGTAACACCCGTTGTTTAAAAATATGGATTTTCAAAAATTTTCGCCTAACGGCGTCAAAGAAAGCGGAATTAAACTTTGGTTATAGTTATAATTTAGTAAACAACGAGACTAAATTATCCAGTATTTGATATTAGTATTTTTGTTTATACAATTGTTTAGGTATTCTGACATTTGAGAAGTAAAGGGTTATGTCATATTGTTATCCTACTATTTGAGGTAAGATACTGGATTCACACTGTGAGACATGATCAAAATGTATTTCCAAAATATAAACATGCTTAAATGAACTCTTGGGTCCTTGTGTGATTGGGGCTTTGATGGGTGGGCATTTAAGTTACATTTGTGACTTTGGAAACTTGGGAAATGAGACTTGGGATCTGGGATTTGGTGTTTGTCCCATAACCTATATATTATGTGTTGTATTGACATTGATTGTGTTACTCCATGTCATTGAACTTTGCTATATGTTTGCTTGATTGAAGTGACACTAGTAATCATAGGATTGCCATGATCACTTGTGCACTTGATAAGGGCCCTGTAGTTATAGGTAGCTAGTGTTGTTGCTATCCTATAGATTATGAGAACTCGAGTATAAATAAGTGTTTCGCGATAAGCTTATCCCATAGTGCATCGTGTAATTGATACTATGCTATTTACGGGTCCACGGGTATTTCTAGACATAACCCAAGGTGGAAATATGTGATTGAGTAAGTGTGTAGGCTAGCTACCTATCGTGTATAGCACTTGCTCCAGGAATTGGTTATGCCTTTCCTGAACGACACCGATATACTGCCTTAGTGCTTACACATCAAGTCGGATAGTAGGCACCCAACGGATCCTTTTGGACAGCCTACTTATATGTGTGACTATATTGTGGCATAACCTTTAAGTCGAAGGCTCGTGTTAAGCTATACACATGTATAGTGGTCTTCGCAATAGACATAGGATTCCTTGCGGGTCGGAACCCTTATAAGCTGAATGATAGGTAAATTGATAGGATTTGTGTGTTGATCCTAATTGTGGTATATGTATTGTTGATTTATATGCAGGTTACTTGCGGGTTGTGTTAGGACCAGTTCACCTGGAACTGTCCAGTCACCAGTTTACACTTGCCAGTCACCAGTTGCATTTGGAGACCAGTGAAACTAGTGACCAAGAAGATTTGTCCAGAAATATATTGAAGTCCAGTTGCACCGTACAGTCAACGCAACTGAAGACTTCCTCCAGTTGAGAACTGACCAAGTTGAAGAATCATTCCAGTTGAAGTCGAAGACAACAAATGGAAGATAGAGAATGGCAATGGCAGAGGAGCCCAGTTGACATTCTAGTCAGTTACAAACTGGAGACCATTAGTGGAAAGCCCTTACAAAGCTTTACACTGATTACGAGGAATTGACTTGTATGCTTTATGTACCTTTACCCGGATAATAAGCCTTATCTTATTATTTAAGTAATAAAAGGTACATAAAGGTGGTTGAGTAAAGTTGCTTTAACATGCGACTTTACACTGCCTTTTAAGGAATTAAAAAAAAAAAAAAAAAAAAAAAAAAAAAAAAAAAAAAAAAAAAAAAAAAAAAAAAAAAAAAAAAAAAAAAAAAAAAAAAAAAAAAAAAAAAAAAAAAAAAAAAAAAAAAAAAAAAAAAAAAAAAAAAAAAAAAAAAAAAAAAAAAAAAAAAAAAAAAAAAAAAAAAAAAAAAAAAAAAAAAAAAAAAAAAAAAAAAAAAAAAAAAAAAAAAAAAAAAAAAAAAAAAAAAAAAAAAAAAAAAAAAAAAAAAAAAAAAAAAAAAAAAAAAAAAAAAAAAAAAAAAAAAAAAAAAAAAAAAAAAAAAAAAAAAAAAAAAAAAAAAAAAAAAAAAAAAAAAAAAAAAAAAAAAAAAAAAAAAAAAAAAAAAAAAAAAAAAAAAAAAAAAAAAAAAAAAAAAAAAAAAAAAAAAAAAAAAAAAAAAAAAAAAAAAAAAAAAAAAAAAAAAAAAAAAAAAAAAAAAAAAAAAAAAAAAAAAAAAAAAAAAAAAAAAAAAAAAAAAAAAAAAAAAAAAAAAAAAAAAAAAAAAAAAAAAAAAAAAAAAAAAAAAAAAAAAAAAAAAAAAAAAAAAAAAAAAAAAAAAAAAAAAAAAAAAAAAAAAAAAAAAAAAAAAAAAAAAAAAAAAAAAAAAAAAAAAAAAAAAAAAAAAAAAAAAAAAAAAAAAAAAAAAAAAAAAAAAAAAAAAAAAAAAAAAAAAAAAAAAAAAAAAAAAAAAAAAAAAAAAAAAAAAAAAAAAAAAAAAAAAAAAAAAAAAAAAAAAAAAAAAAAAAAAAAAAAAAAAAAAAAAAAAAAAAAAAAAAAAAAAAAAAAAAAAAAAAAAAAAAAAAAAAAAAAAAAAAAAAAAAAAAAAAAAAAAAAAAAAAAAAAAAAAAAAAAAAAAAAAAAAAAAAAAAAAAAAAAAAAAAAAAAAAAAAAAAAAAAAAAAAAAAAAAAAAAAAAAAAAAAAAAAAAAAAAAAAAAAAAAAAAAAAAAAAAAAAAAAAAAAAAAAAAAAAAAAAAAAAAAAAAAAAAAAAAAAAAAAAAAAAAAAAAAAAAAAAAAAAAAAAAAAAAAAAAAAAAAAAAAAAAAAAAAAAAAAAAAAAAAAAAAAAAAAAAAAAAAAAAAAAAAAAAAAAAAAAAAAAAAAAAAAAAAAAAAAAAAAAAAAAAAAAAAAAAAAAAAAAAAAAAAAAAAAAAAAAAAAAAAAAAAAAAAAAAAAAAAAAAAAAAAAAAAAAAAAAAAAAAAAAAAAAAAAAAAAAAAAAAAAAAAAAAAAAAAAAAAAAAAAAAAAAAAAAAAAAAAAAAAAAAAAAAAAAAAAAAAAAAAAAAAAAAAAAAAAAAAAAAAAAAAAAAAAAAAAAAAAAAAAAAAAAAAAAAAAAAAAAAAAAAAAAAAAAAAAAAAAAAAAAAAAAAAAAAAAAAAAAAAAAAAAAAAAAAAAAAAAAAAAAAAAAAAAAAAAAAAAAAAAAAAAAAAAAAAAAAAAAAAAAAAAAAAAAAAAAAAAAAAAAAAAAAAAAAAAAAAAAAAAAAAAAAAAAAAAAAAAAAAAAAAAAAAAAAAAAAAAAAAAAAAAAAAAAAAAAAAAAAAAAAAAAAAAAAAAAAAAAAAAAAAAAAAAAAAAAAAAAAAAAAAAAAAAAAAAAAAAAAAAAAAAAAAAAAAAAAAAAAAAAAAAAAAAAAAAAAAAAAAAAAAAAAAAAAAAAAAAAAAAAAAAAAAAAAAAAAAAAAAAAAAAAAAAAAAAAAAAAAAAAAAAAAAAAAAAAAAAAAAAAAAAAAAAAAAAAAAAAAAAAAAAAAAAAAAAAAAAAAAAAAAAAAAAAAAAAAAAAAAAAAAAAAAAAAAAAAAAAAAAAAAAAAAAAAAAAAAAAAAAAAAAAAAAAAAAAAAAAAAAAAAAAAAAAAAAAAAAAAAAAAAAAAAAAAAAAAAAAAAAAAAAAAAAAAAAAAAAAAAAAAAAAAAAAAAAAAAAAAAAAAAAAAAAAAAAAAAAAAAAAAAAACTTTACACTTAAGGAATTAAATGCTATTCCTTAAATGATCTCAACCACATTTGTACAGCTAAAGTTAACATCCCAATGTTAACTTTGCCTATAAATACAAGTCATTGCACAACAAGAATATCAAGTGAAAACATACAAACACTTCACACTTTGCAAACCTGCAATATTCTTGGTGAACTTGTGCAATATTCTCTCAATCGCTAAAAGGAACATTTCACAACTTTAAGTGTTTCGATTGTCTTGAGAAATTATGAGTGTAGATCAATTGTATTTCATAGGTTGTTAGGATATTTACATTCTTTGTATTATCTTGGTTCCGCAACAACCTTGTAATTTGTTTAACATCAATAAATAAATTACACATTGAAAATTACATATTGTCTCATCAAGTTACTTTACAAGTTATTTGTATTATTGCATTGTTCTTTACTTATTGTCATTTATATAAGTAATCTATCTAGAACTTGGTATATACACACTGCAACTGGTCGTCTCCAGTTCAGTGCATATATTGCAAAGTAACTCCACCATCGGCATAGAGGTGTCTTCAGGTAGTGCCATCTATTGAGTTGGGACTTACAGGTTGGTAACTAATGGTGGTAATGTATATACATATAACTGTTTTGAGATATGTATAAAACCTTTATCTTACTCAGCCTTATAAGCTGACACTTGTTCCACTTGTGATTGTGTCTCGCAGAGTAGCAGGGATAAAGGCGTGTGAGACGAGCAGCGGGTAGACTAGTGTCCTTAGTCTTTCAGAGGTCATAGCTGCTAGTTTTATTTTAGACTTTTAATAATGCATTTTTTTTTCGGGTTTGTGTTGGCCCGTGGATTGTATTTCGGGTTTCTTTTATTGATGTCTTTGAGATTGGCTAGTAACACCATTTAAAACTTGTGATTGTCAACTCGGGTCATAGTTGACTGTATTTACATTTAATAAGACATTTTCCGCCACGTGTGGTCTTTATTTGCTTACATATTTATTTTATAAAAAAAAAAGAAAAAGAAATCCGTTTTTTTTAATGATGGGTGTTACATATAGCTCATATACAACGATAAAGCAAAAAATGAGTCTATCATTGACTCTTAAATGTTGTTCCTCTTGATCATATTATATTAGCTATTGAAGTAGCTCTTTAGGGACCATCAAAATGTCAATAATATGACAATCTCTTTGAAGTAAAATAACGACACATTGTATGAGGGCATTTAATAATCAATCACTCCTTGTGACAAATTGTGTTCATAATAGAAACACTATGATAAATGAACTTCTCATGTTCATGCTCATGACATTTATAGATCATTTTGATCATATGTAATTGTAACACCCCAACTAAGGCGGAACGTTGAGATGTACAGAAAGTCGAGTATTCAAAACAAAGGATAACAGATAACATTCACCATAGCGTTATTGAATAAAACTAATTTTACAATGCACAAGCATGTGAACCAATTCCCAAGTACAATACGTCTACCATACTTGGATATTGGGTCCACGAAACAAATAACAAATACATGAGATGGTATACTACAATGATCAGGGCGGATTCCATTGCCCGTCACAAGGTTTGATCTTTGACTCCAAAGTGCAATGCAAACAATCATGATGCATATATTCCTCAAAGCTTACGCTAATTCCTGAAAAGCATGAAGAAAAAGTGTCAACTACGAAAACGTAGTTGGTGAGTGCATAGGTTTGCAAGTAACCCATCTTTACATATCCATTTCAAAATAGTTGAGAAAATCCATGGTAAATTATAAAGTTTTCATTTGTCACATTTATCGTGAGAGAAAAATATATCAATCGATTGATCATTCATCATACCAAAACCATTCGGTCATCAATGTTTCGATATCGCCAATTTCAACAACTTTCAAGACTCCATATAAGGTCCAATACCCAAACCGTATGTTCAAACCACAATTTCCATCCATAATAATATCAATACCTCTTGGTCAATGGTAAGACTACCATGACATAATTTGATGAGATTGTTCTTGAGCCACTACTAAGACCGGTTATGTCCCAATAATCAATATACAATGTCCCAAATGATAAGATAATGATAAGCACATGCTGTCAATCACGTGCATAAAGATAACCAAGGGTCGTGCCATGGAGACGCCCATAAATATATAGTAGTTAGAGCACCGCGAGGCCAGACTGGCGATGAAGGTGGCCACCAAGGCAGACCAAACATCCCACCGTTACCTATAATAGTGGATGAGGGACAAGTCCTAGTTGCGCAACCCTCTAACTACAGGCCTCAAATGAGTTAATAGTAGTGTACAGGGGACCACCGTTTGACAGTACTCAAGCTCATCATATAACATATAACACGTTGAACATACAATATAATTCCCATATCATTATCATTATTTCAAAGAATCATTTCATAAGAGAAAGTCATTTTAATTAATCATGCTTTTCACCCCGTAAGTAAACATATAAAAGAGTTTGAAAGGGGGCTATGACTCACCTTGATATGCCGCATATTATATTCACTAATCCAAAATGGGTACTTCCCATTTATCACTTCCTTGATCATATATCCGTCATATTCCTCAATCTCACTTCAAGCCAAGACTATCCCTACGATAGGACTAATATACGTAAGTTCCTATCTTAAGCCATCACTAAGAAATGCCACTTTCATTATGTTGTTATCAATTATGGGATCCAAGTGTATTGCTAATATTCACATCTTTTTGGTTGTAAAGATTGGTGGTAAGAGTCGTTTTCTCATTATACATTTTTGTACGTTTATTGGAATTTCGGTAATTTGGATTTGGTTTATATGATTTCCATTGTATACTTTGCTTAGTAATAATATTCGACATTAGTGGTCTTATAATATCAATATTTTATGTATATTTTCTGATTTGTAATTATATATTTAATTTAATATTGTTTAATTAATTATTTATTCATTTTATTGATTTATTAATTAAATAATTCCTTAAAAATACCTTTAAGTGCCATAATTGCCTTTATAAATTATGGATAATTTCATTTGGAATTATCTTCTGATATATATGCTCCTTAATTTATAATTTCATGGATTATACTTTTATTTGTGTATTTTCCATTTATTTTAATGAAAATTTTTAATTAATTATTTTTACTCAATTATTTATCTTTAAATTATGTAACACATGTCTCTTGCCTTTTAACTATTTTTATCCAGTAGGTTTTAGTTATTTTTATCAATGGTTAAGATGATTTAACTTCATTCTTGATTTACATAATTTATTTATGGATTTTTATGTCTTTTAATTACCATTTAAATTCAATAATTCATGGAAATTTTTAGAAATCATCACTAAACATTTTGGTCAAAAATCTCAGGCCTTTTAGGCAATTTTTATCCATACAAAATCATATCAATACAACCTCTCTTGTGTCTTGCTTATTTTGAGGGTTTTATGATTAAAAATCGTTTACCGAAATGGTGATTTTAGCCTCATTTCTCAAGCAATTAAAGTGCTTCAAAATGGATTTTCATCCTTATTCCATTATTTACAGAATGTTCATTATATTTTGGTATCTTAAGTTGTGATCGTGGTGGTGGTGTGATGTGTGCAATTTAAAGCTTTCGGTTAGTGCTTATATGAACCGAATTTGTGATTTGTAGGCTTGCCTTTGCCATTTAATAACCAAGTCAAGTTTTATAACTTTCATTTGACATATTCTCAGTAGGTTTATAATACGTTTTGTTACGAGATTGTTGGAGTTGATTAAAGTTGCAATCTAGTGACTTTTAGCTTATTTTGTTGTGAAGAACTTTTACTTGGAATTTTCTGTTTTAACCCTTATTTTCATAGAATGTTGAGTAGTCATTTTTGGTTAAGTTGAATTATTTGGACGTTGGTGATTTTTGTACAGAGACATATGTGTCATATATTTATGTGAATTTTTGCTAAATTTTCAGACATTGTTTACTACCTCTAAAATTACAAAACCAAAGATGGTCAGAAAGCTTGCTGCTGTGCGACTCAATATATTTTATAAAAGATTTCTATGATGGACATTTAAGAAAAATCTCCCAATTTTATTTTAAGTTAGGGACACTTTGAACTCAGTTCACACCAAGTTTAAACTTCTGAAACCCATTAGTTAAGGAATTAAAATTCGTCAAAGTCGACTCAACATTAAGACAAAAATCCAGTTTTGACCACTTTTGGTAGAAAAATCATATCTTTGGTTTGATTTAGTATTTTGAGTGATTCCAGTTGGAGGTTAATCTTAACTCTTTTATCTACAACTTTTATTTTGAAAGTTTTGCTTGAAACGGCCCTTACATGCTCAGTTTATCCGTCCAAAGACAGAAGAATAATTCTGTCAGAAGCATTTGGGTCCAAACAACACACCAATGACCATTCTTGCTTTATTAACACTTGAGTTCATCATTTACAAGATTAATACTTTATTTTATACCTCTTAACATCAAATTTCCAGATTATTATACCTCTTTTAACATATTTTTCACTTAATACAAGTTCATCCATCTCATAATCCAACAACAAGATTCAACTTTCTTAGATCTAACATGTATTCATTCAAATCAACACTTTTCAATACCAATCTTTATAGATCTAACTTTCAACAACATAAAAACATCTTTTAATGAAAAATCTCAGAAATATATTCTTCAAAATATACAAAAACATATAGATCTATCAAAAGGAAAATCACTTTAAAAGCTACTAATCTATAACAACACTTTTGGGTCTTAAACTTGTTGAAACCTTGGATCTTTCTCATAGATTTCGACATGCATATGCATGAGGAGAAAGATCCTATCAACTTGCCTTCATCAAGTGTATATTACAAAGAAAACAAGAAGAAACATAAACTTTTGATAAAACCTTTGAATATAAACAAGAACAAGATTAAATCTAGTAAAAAGGATGAAGATTATACCCTCTTGAACTTGGTTTTGATGATGGATTTAAGGCAGATTTTTCGTGGCCTATATGCCCCATACAACCCTTATTCCAAGCTTGAAAAACCCTTATATGTGTCTTGAATCAATATATATATATATATATATATATATATATATATATATATATATATATATATATATATATATATATATATATATATATATATATATATATATATATATATATATATATATATATATATATATATATATATATATATATATATATATATATATATATATATATATATATATATATATATATATATATATATATATATATATATATATATATATATATATATATATATATATATATATATATATATATATATATATATATATATATATATATATATATATATATATATATATATATATATATATATATATATATATATATATATATATATATATATATATATATATATATATATATATATATATATATATATATATATATATATATATATATATATATATATATATATATATATATATATATATATATATATATATATATATATATATATATATATATATATATATATATATATATATATATATATATATATATATATATATATATATATATATATATATATATATATATATATATATATATATATATATATATATATATATATATATATATATATATATATATATATATATATATATATATATATATATATATATATATATATATATATATATATATATATATATATATATATATATATATATATATATATATATATATATATATATATATATATATATATATATATATATATATATATATATATATATATATATATATATATATATATATATATATATATATATATATATATATATATATATATATATATATATATATATATATATATATATATATATATATATATATATATATATATATATATATATATATATATATATATATATATATATATATATATATATATATATATATATATATATATATATATATATATATATATATATATATATATATATATATATATATATATATATATATATATATATATATATATATATATATATATATATATATATATATATATATATATATATATATATATATATATATATATATATATATATATATATATATATATATATATATATATATATATATATATATATATATATATATATATATATATATATATATATATATATATATATATATATATATATATATATATATATATATATATATATATATATATATATATATATATATATATATATATATATATATATATATATATATATATATATATATATATATATATATATATATATATATATATATATATATATATATATATATATATATATATATATATATATATATATATATATATATATATATATATATATATATATATATATATATATATATATATATATATATATATATATATATATATATATATATATATATATATATATATATATATATATATATATATATATATATATATATATATATATATATATATATATATATATATATATATATATATCTCTCATATATATATATATATATATATATACATTTAAATCTACTAGTTAGTAGACTTCTAAGATATATTTTGTGTTCATATGTATATATATATATATCTGTGTGTATGTGTATGTGCATATACGTTTTTATGTCTCAATTTTGTTACTTAACTCTTTAGTTCCAAGCTTGTATTTATATTGCACTTATAAATATACACTTATTGTTATTCAAGCATTTTTATGTACATAGGGATTTATAAACATATTTTTAAGGTGTTCATTATATATATTTGTGTTTATATATGCTTCCATTTGCTTGATGATTAAATTGTTGGACATTTATAAGATTGTTGATTGTTGTCACAACTTGTGAGACTCACATTATTATTTATATAACTTAACTTCTCGAAATAAAGTTTTTGGTTTGTTGACATTTCATCACGTTCAATTAGAACTAGTTTATAGATTGGGATTGTCTTGAATGATTATTGTTATTGTTTTATGGCATTTCTAAGATAGCTAGTCCTTTACGGTATTTCATTGAACTAGAGGGCAATTATCACCATGCCGAAATGTCTAGAAGGCCAATTCTCTTAATAAAACACTATGATAAATGAACTTCTCATGTTCATGCTCATGACATTTATAGATCATTTTGATCATATGTAATTGCATTCAGTTTAGTGAATCAATATCACACCGTTAGACGGCTTTAGAAAATTTCTGTCAAGTTGCTACTTCATCGATCCATGTGAAGTTGTACTCGCTTATATTTGACAACTCTAGCAACTTCATTTGCAACTAATTATAGCGAGACTTTAGAAGGATCACATGTTTGTAATTATCATATATCTCTTATGACCATTATCATGAATTTTGATGTGCTCTCTGATAAGCGTTCATTTTGTGATAATTTCCCCCATCATTTAGCCACATTTTAATGTCTAAATGAGTTAATATATGTGAACTATTAGTACTTAATGGATTATATATAAACGCAGGTTCACTGAAGATGCGAACGAGGCTGAATGACATCTATTAACTCAACATGAAGGCCAATGGAAGTTACAAGACACAAAGAGGCTAAACGAGAGTCAAACGAAGGATATCATGAGTGGCAGGAGCTACCAGCGCTGCTAGCTAGCCAAACCAGCGCCGTTGGTAGTAGTACAGAAGCTCCCAACGCCGTTGGGGATCCCTTCCCAGCGCCGCTGGGCAAGCCAAGACCAGAACCGACTTAAGCTACTATAAATAGAAGAATAAACTCTCCTAGTCGGAAATTGAGGGTTGTTACAGTAATTGCATTCAGTTTAGTGAATCAATATCACACCGTTAGACGGCTTTAGAAAATTTCTGTCAAGTTGCTACTTCATCGATCCATGTGAAGTTGTACTCGCTTATATTTGACAACTCTAGCAACTTCATTTGCAACTAATTATAGCGAGACTTTAGAAGGATCACATGTTTGTAATTATCATATATCTCTTATGACCATTATCATGAATTTTGATGTGCTCTCTGATAAGCGTTCATTTTGTGATAATTTCCCCCATCATTTAGCCACATTTTAATGTCTAAATGAGTTAATATATGTGAACTATTAGTACTTAATGGATTATATATAAACGCAGGTTCACTGAAGATGCGAACGAGGCTGAATGACATCTATTAACTCAACATGAAGGCCAATGGAAGTTACAAGACACAAAGAGGCTAAACGAGAGTCAAACGAAGGATATCATGAGTGGCAGGAGCTACCAGCGCTGCTAGCTAGCCAAACCAGCGCCGTTGGTAGTAGTACAGAAGCTCCCAACGCCGTTGGGGATCCCTTCCCAGCGCCGCTGGGCAAGCCAAGACCAGAACCGACTTAAGCTACTATAAATAGAAGAATAAACTCTCAAACCCTAAGGAGAGCAGATTTTCAGCCACCAGACGTCACACTTCAACCGTAGGTCGATTTTGGCAGCCATCAAAGAGGATTTGGAGCTTCTAACACCTCTTGATCTTCATCATCAACCTAGATCTTCATCTTTCTTATTTACTTTTGTTAGTAAACAATGTCTTTTATCTTTTAAGACTGTGTTATTTTTTTAATAATGTTTGGCTAGTAGGCTGAATACTTGTTTGGATTGATGTGATCAGGTAGACTCTTATTTTTCTTGTTTAATTATTAGATCTGTTGGATTGTGATTACTGTTTGTAGTATCCATGGTTAATGAGTTCTTCATATTATTATTGGTTCTATATCTTGATGTATTTGTTTATTTTTGATGATCGGTCTATAATCATTCACTAGGAGTAATACACTTAGGATGGAAAACACTAATCGGTCTTTAATTAGTTGTAAAAGGTGATTCATTTCTAGCGGACGGATCCAGAACCATAGTAATTAGAATAAGTTGAACATGAAGCTTAACAATGTCAGACACGATCTAGTGACATGAAAACGTGCACTATGACCACAAGAGAGAATTAAACTACAGTCATGGCTTAAGAGCTTAGTATAGTTAAAGATGAATCAGTAACACAAACTTAGATAATAATGCTTATACAGTGAATCTAGAGAGAATATGTTTAAATGGTAGTGTGAGTCTAGCAACAACATTACCAAATAGGCGAAGTGAATCTAGGGAGAATCTGAACCGTGAATAAGTTTTCCAATAGACTAGCAATAGATAGGATAATAATTGTCATATTACATGCGATCGGAGATTCCAAACAAGTATTTGTTTTAAATTACTGTTTTCTGCTTTTCATTATTAGTTTCTAGACTAAAAGAGGCTTCTCGCTAAACCAAGCGGTTGCGGCCTTCTATTTACTTTTAATTGTTTTTAGTAGTTTAAATAGGAAATCGTGACAACCCACAACCGCTAGAATTACACACATTATTTGACTAGGTAGTGCAAGCGTCTCTGCTAACGATCCTGTACTTATCACTTACTATACTACACTTGACCGGGTTCTCTCCTCGTTATTGTGTTTTTAGTTTGAGGTAATTACTTGTACAACATTTTATAAATTTAAAACTAGTATTTTTTTCCGGTAAAAGGCCGTCACCCCTGGTTAGATTTTATATAAAAATTAAAACATGCGCTTGACTAAGTGTCAAGACGACTTACAACCCATGCACCCTAGTGCAACATCCAAGTAGGAAGTGACATGCCACATCCCATATTACAAATCGAAACTACCTAGCAGAAATAACAGAAATAAATTACATAGCATCAATTGATAAAACTGGCAAGTCCCATGAGGCTAGAAATTGCTCCACTCTTCTTGTTTTCTTGTAGCGACATGTAAGCAATTTGAATTTGACGGTAGAGATGATCAGATCAGCAGTATGAGCTACCGAGCACTTCTTCTTTGAAAACAATCTAGCATTCCTTTCTCCATTTTCATTTGAAACTCTACCACTATTTATTCTTAAATTTGCTGAAAGACTTGTTTCCTTGCAACATGTATCACTTTGTTATCTAAACACGATACCTTACACAATATTACACAAGATGTAAAATACCGGACTAGAAATGACTCAAGAGTTTTGACCAGAAGCTGTAACTGACCTCTTACTTTGATGTGTATACCATTCTACCATATAAACACGGGACCTTTAAGTAATATATAATAACGTGTAAAATACAAGACTGGACCACTAATGACTCGATAACTACGACTAGAAGGAGAGTATGTTCTATATACAAAACAACCATCTGATCGACTCTGAAGAGAATAATGGTCATATGAACCATCAGGAGGTTATGATATGAGCCGGGAAGCAATATTATCACAAACTTTAATACATATAAACCCATTTTGTGACCAAAAGCTGAGATAAAACCTGGATAAAAAGCATCAGGTGGTTTTTGACATGGACTACCAAGAGAAACTATACAAAACTAATATATACAGCTCGTATTTTATGACCAAAAGCTAAGGATATAAGTTGGACAAATCATCAGGTGGTGTTGAGTCTCTTTGACTCGTGTTCATTTCCAGTAACAACAATGACTAGATACAGCAGCAACTACTACACCTGCTAGAAAATTTTACCTTTACAACTAATCCACTCAACTCTTATCTTTTCCCAAACATCCATTCATTACTACTATCATAAGGTTATTTACATACAAAATGACTATCCAGGTTCAAGACACAAGAAGTTTAAGCTTGACCAGGACCATGACCATGACCATCTGTACAAACTGGTACATAACTACATTCTTACTTACTTACAAACGACCATCCATACTTAATGAAATCTGTCCAAAAAGCTTGTTTACCAACTGGTTTAAACTTGCAACCTTATAAGTTGCACAAAAAGGGCGTAACTAGTATCAAAGAAAGGCATAAGAGATACTCGTTACCCATCCAACGAGCAACACCGTTAGTTGTGACAACTCGTAATTAATTAACATCGGGTTAATCCTAATCTCAATTAGACAGTCATTTGACGTGGAACTTATTAGACTTTTGGACTTTTGACTTAGTCAAAATAGACGTGTCCTTATGACGTAGACTATTAGCTATTTAGACGAATGCCGAGTCTTAAAATAACGTTAAATAAAGATTTAAATGTTATAATTGAACACAGTAAATAGACTGTCTAAACTAAATATTTCTAACAGTTTAGTTTATTTAATTTTATTTACTTGTCATAACTAAAATAAGACGAGGGAAAATACCTTTACCTTACATTTTGACTTTTAGGTCAAACGGTATTTAATCGTAAGCACTTTACCAAATTAGGGATACAAAATATCCCCAAATGAGGCCACATGGGCTGAAATGTTTTGAGTGGCAGGGAATTAAACACCCCCTTCCCTCCTTCTCTTGGTCGACATTTACACCACACACACACACAATCCACCAAAACACTCAAAATCTCTAAATCTCCCTATCATCATCATCAAAAATCTGGTTTTGTAAAGGAAGGATTTAAAAGGAATTAATCATATTTCAATAATAATTTAGGGTTTTGGCATCATTATCATCACCATCTTCATCTTTACCTCAAGAACATCAAATTTTGGTAAGTAAACCATTTCTCAAACTTTTGAATTGATTTAAATTCATTTAAAGGGTTTATTTCAGTTATATAATTCGAATTAGAAGCCTATGAAAGTGGTATGAAATTAGGGTTTTGGCAATTAAAGGAAATGTTGATTTAGAATTTGGTATTTGAAATCAAAATGGTTGAAAGTGCAAATGGTTAGCGAAATGGTTTTGTTTCCAGGTTCTTGAACCTGTAGGTACTCATTGAAATGAAATGGAAGTGTTTTGGTTTTTGCGGAAAATGGTCAAACTGCAGAAAAACTGCAGTTAGCCTGCAGTACTTTGACTGCGGCGCAGTGAGGCATGCACACCCTCACTGCGGCGCAGTGAGCTCTCTTTCTGGGCGAAATAGGCTGACTGCGGCGCAGTGAGCCATGCTCATGCTCACTGCGGCGCAGTGAGCCATGCTCATGCTCACTGCGGCGCAGTGAGCATGCTCATGCACTGCGGCGCAGTGAGCCATGCTCATGCTCACTGCGGCGCAGTGAGCCATGCTCATGCCCACTGCGGCGCAGTGAAATACTACTGTAAATTTTGACGTTTCTAGTTTTTGACAACTTGAACGTTTGAACTTGGTGAATATCGAATGGTACCTTAAATTACCTTATAATGACTATGTCATTGATATTACCAATAAAAGTTCGATAAAATGAAAGTTTGAAACACATTCTCGGTTATGGCATTCTAGGGTCTATAGCTAAGTAGTTGTACGTAGGATACCCGTCGTCAAGGGATTTGATCCTCATTTTTTTGGTTATGATATCCTAGGTTTTGGATAGACGTGGAGACTAGACTGCTCTTATTCTCAGACTGCTCATACTTTTAGCTCTGTTATCGCTAAGGTGAGTTTATGGCGCCCTTTTTCCTTTTACTTTGGGCCTGAAAGCATGTACTGTATACACGACTACTTTGTAAATGATTTGTCTTTGTCTACGCCATGAGATTTGGTAAATGAAATCATTTGTCTTATATTTGCCATGAGACGGCTGTCTAAAAATGTGTATACATGTCTTATGAAAATCGATCTATATGTCTTGACTTGCCATGTTGTCGGCTGACTAAACTGTTCCTTGTGTTTTGACGAACTAAAATGATCCCCCTCATGTAGTTATATTGAGGTTAGACTTCGGTCTGAACCGTCTTGTCTATATATTGAGGTTAGACTTCGGTCTGAACCGTCTTGTCTATATATTGAGGTTAGACTTCGGTCTGAACCGTCTTGTCTATATATTGAGGTTAGACTTCGGTCTGAACCGTCTTGTCTATATATTGAGGTTAGACTTCGGTCTGAACCGTCTTGTCTATATATTTAGGTTAGACTTCGGCCTGAACCGTCTTGTCTATATATTTAGGTTAGACTTCGGTCTGAACCGTCTTGTCTATATATTTAGGTTAGACTTCGGTCTGAACCGTCTTGTCTATATATTAGGTTAGACTTCGGTCTGAACCGTCTTGTCTATATATTAGGTTAGACTTCGGTCTGAACCGTCTTGTCTATATATTGAGGTTAGACTTCGGTCTGAACCGTCTTGTCTATATATTGAGGTTAGACTTCGGTCTGAACCGTCATGTATTAAATAACTACAACAAACGACGATTGATCTTTTAGTCAAACACACTGTAAACTCACCAACTATTTCGATAGTTGATCCTCTCAAATTTCATGCTTTTCAGGTGACCATCAGTAAGTCTTGGAATCGTCTTTGGCATTATAGGGCCAATCTTTTGACTTTGGACGTACAATTAGCATCAGACATTGAGGACTCTCATGCTTTTGGCTTTAATTGTATTTGACTGTCCAATTTATTGAACTTGTATTCTGTGGGCCCAGTTCCAAATGAGGATGACTTGTATCCGTATTTTGGGGTCCACACTTTGAACGATTGTACTTGTTTTGACTTGTATTGGTATAAATGGATGTAATCTCTATTAACCTTCTGATAAGTATGCAATTCTTTGTTAACCCTGTAATTCCGCTACAACGGGGTGTGACAAAAATTGGTATCAGAGACAAGGTTATAGTTAATACCGAGTTTTTCCGCTGGAAAAACTCAAATCGTATGTGTATGCATAAGGTTTATATACGTGATAGTTTGGATTATATTAACAGCATATTTAAAATGTGGTGGGAAGGCTGCGGGTGACCCTATATATAAACATTGAAGGTATGTTAGGAATAGAAACTCAAATCGTATGTGTATGCATAAGGTTTATATACGTGATAGTTTGGATTATATTAACAGCATATTTAAAATGTGGTGGGAAGGCTGCGGGTGACCCTATATATAAACATTGAAGGTATGTTAGGAATAGAAACTCAAATCGTATGTGTATGCATAAGGTTTATATACGTGATAGTTTGGATTATATTAACAGCATATTTAAAATGTGGTGGGAAGGCTGCGGGTGACCCTATATATAAACATTGAAGGTATGTTAGGAATAGAAACTCAAATCGTATGTGTATGCATAAGGTTTATATACGTGATAGTTTGGATTATATTAACAGCATATTTAAAATGTGGTGGGAAGGCTGCGGGTGACCCTATATATAAACATTGAAGGTATGTTAGGAATAGAAACTCAAATCGTATGTGTATGCATAAGGTTTATATACGTGATAGTTTGGATTATATTAACAGCATATTTAAAATGTGGTGGGAAGGCTGCGGGTGACCCTATATATAAACATTGAAGGTATGTTAGGAATAGAAACTCAAATCGTATGTGTATGCATAAGGTTTATATACGTGATAGTTTGGATTATATTAACAGCATATTTAAAATGTGGTGGGAAGGCTGCGGGTGACCCTATATATAAACATTGAAGGTATGTTAGGAATAGAAACTCAAATCGTATGTGTATGCATAAGGTTTATATACGTGATAGTTTGGATTATATTAACAGCATATTTAAAATGTGGTGGGAAGGCTGCGGGTGACCCTATATATAAACATTGAAGGTATGTTAGGAATAGAAACTCAAATCGTATGTGTATGCATAAGGTTTATATACGTGATAGTTTGGATTATATTAACAGCATATTTAAAATGTGGTGGGAAGGCTGCGGGTGACCCTATATATAAACATTGAAGGTATGTTAGGAATAGAAACTCAAATCGTATGTGTATGCATAAGGTTTATATACGTGATAGTTTGGATTATATTAACAGCATATTTAAAATGTGGTGGGAAGGCTGCGGGTGACCCTATATATAAACATTGAAGGTATGTTAGGAATAGAAACTCAAATCGTATGTGTATGCATAAGGTTTATATACGTGATAGTTTGGATTATATTAACAGCATATTTAAAATGTGGTGGGAAGGCTGCGGGTGACCCTATATATAAACATTGAAGGTATGTTAGGAATAGAAACTCAAATCGTATGTGTATGCATAAGGTTTATATACGTGATAGTTTGGATTATATTAACAGCATATTTAAAATGTGGTGGGAAGGCTGCGGGTGACCCTATATATAAACATTGAAGGTATGTTAGGAATAGAAACTCAAATCGTATGTGTATGCATAAGGTTTATATACGTGATAGTTTGGATTATATTAACAGCATATTTAAAATGTGGTGGGAAGGCTGCGGGTGACCCTATATATAAACATTGAAGGTATGTTAGGAATAGAAACTCAAATCGTATGTGTATGCATAAGGTTTATATACGTGATAGTTTGGATTATATTAACAGCATATTTAAAATGTGGTGGGAAGGCTGCGGGTGACCCTATATATAAGCATTTCAAATATGTTGGTAATAGAAACCCAAACCAAATGTGTGTAATCTAGACGAAGATTTCTTTAAAACTCAATTTGCGTACTGTATCATCCATTTGAGACGTACTGCCTTATCCATTTGACTTATATGGATTCTTTGACTATCTTTTCAGACTAGTCATGTCGGATGGAGTTAGCTCAAATGCTGTTGTACCTTGTACACCTCCAGTTCCTGTCTTGGCAAACTCCATTCCTTATGTTCCTGACTCTTATGAAGAGGAACCAATGGAGGAATCGGGCAATGAATCACGCCCTATCAATCTTGTGTCATCTTCCAGTGAATCTGGAGGCGAACATGTGTCTATCCATGTTCAATCATCTGTAACACCGGTATCTCCATATCAGGGGAGGACTACCGAGGGAACTCATTTGCCTTATGCTCCTAGAGACCCTTATGCTCCTGGTCCTTCTGCACCAGTTCAGGGTAACAGTGGACTTGGTCTTTCATTCTTTCAGGGAGATCCGTATGCGGCGGGTCCCTCCAGAGCGCCTGTCTACAACCCAAGTGCTGTTATGCCAGTTGCATCTGCAGCTGATAGGTCAGAATATTATCGCCGACAATTGTCAAGGATGAACAATTCCCTCATCTGTACAAGGGAGAAAATAGAGAATCAAGCTCAGGCGTTGACTGGAGCTTATCATCAGGCGGAGGAGGCGTTGACTGTTGCTAGAGAGGGGAAGGAAACTATTGGGAGGTTGATCTGGATACTGTCTGTTGTGGTGGTTTTGGTGGTGGCTTTGCTGGTCGTTGTTATTTGCAAGATGTAATTTTGTAATAAGTCTTTCCATATTGTAAGCCTAGAACTTTTAACAACTCGTACTTCTGTACTTTGAGTTGTAGTCTATCTTTTTGGTGGATGTATTTCCCACGTGTCTATAAATCGTATTGCTCCGACTATGTAGTCTATCGTTGTGGATGAAGTTTCCCACATGTTTTTGGACTGTACATACCAGACTATGTAAAATTTCGAACAATCAAAGAAATACGATTGTCTTTTGGCTTACTTACTTGTTCAGACTATGTCAACTGCTTATTCTTAGTTCTAGAAATATGATTGCCATATTTTCTTGTCTTGTCTAGTACATAAATTCATACAAGTCGACAATTTGTGACTTGC
Organism: Erigeron breviscapus; assembly: GCA_034093135.1. NCBI lineage: Eukaryota > Viridiplantae > Streptophyta > Magnoliopsida > Asterales > Asteraceae > Erigeron > Erigeron breviscapus. The sequence goes on along the minus strand of CM067170.1, from coordinate 59,678,209 downwards.
ATTGTACTGTCATCTGTCTTGCAAAGCTACTTTCTATTTAACCTATCAAGGAAATCTCTAAATGACATTTTTGTTCATATCTTAGACTTATGGCTCCTAAGACGAAAAGCAAAGTTCAGAAAAAGGCCCAAGTCAAGAAAACTGCACCAAGGAGAGTTACTCGATCAACTCCTTTGAATAATGAAGCTGAACAGGAAGAACCTGTGATTCAGCAAGGACCAGAAACTGCTACTGTCCAGGTGAACACTGGTCCTGGGCCTACCCCAAATACTGGCGGGGATAATAATATGGCAGCATTTGTGACACAGCAACTGTTGGCCGCCATGCCTACTTTAGTTGCTCAGATCACGGCAAGCATGAACGCCAATAATAATCATCATACTGATAATAGTAACAACGTTGAACCTACTGCTGAGCAAGTTGTTCCTCGAGCTCAACTTCGAGTGGGTGACTACAAGACCTTTACCTATTGTAAACCAAAAGAATTTCATGGTACCGAGGGTCCGGTAGGTCTAATCAACTGGCTAGAAAGCATAGAGGCGGTGCTTCATATTAGTCGTTGTGCCGAAGAGCACAAAGTGGAATATGCTTCCACTCAACTTCAAAAGCACGCTCTATCATGGTGGAACGAGCAGGTTAGGACCCGAGGTCGAGACCAAGCTAATAGGATACCTTGGTTTGATTTTAAAAGTATGTTGATGGAAAAATACTGTCCTAGGGAGGAAGTACAGAAAATGGAAGGCGAATTTTGGAATCATAATATGGTCGGGCTAGACAACGAGAAATACACTACTCGTTTTCATGAGCTGACAAGACTAGTTCCTCGTATGGTAGATACGGAGGAGAAATTGATCGAGAGATACTGTTATGGCTTGTCACCTGATGTCCGAAGATTGGTAGCCGCTTTTAATCCTATGACTCTTCAAGCGGCAGTTAGTGCAACCAACCGGATGGTGATAGACTTGAAAAGAACCACTGGTTCTTCTGTTGGAACTGAAGTGGTCAAGAGAAGGAGTGATCATGCCTCTGGTAGTGGATATGGTGGCGGTGGAAATGGCAAGAGGTTTAAGACTGCCAGAAACTTTACGGTAGTTACTCAGGACGTCACGAGGTACACTGGCGCAGATCCTAGGTGTAATAGGTGTAATCTCCATCACAGAGGAAATTGTCCTACTTGTCGCCGTTGTAAAAGGGCGGGACATCTGGAAAAGTTTTGTAGGGGCAAGGCACTAGCTCAATGCTACGAATGTGGGAGCGAAACCCATCTGCGACCTGCATGTCCAAGACTCAATCTGAACCCGAACAACAATGCAATAGTTCCAGTAAGGAACCATGCGGGGAATAATCAAGCAAGGAATCAAGGTGGACGAGGTAGAGGCCGAGTTTTTGCTTTGGATGCTGCTGATGCACGACGTGATCCCAACGTTGTGATAGGTACATTCATACTCAATAATCATTATGTTTTTGTGTTATTCGACTCTGGTGCTGATAAAAGCTTTATATCCTTAGAATTTAAGTCCCGATTTGGTATAGTGGCTATCCCCATGAAAGACACTTATATTGTCGAATATGCAAACGGTCAAAAGTATATTGCTAGAGATCATTTAGTAGATTGCAATTTGACATTGTCTGGCGAAAACTTTAAAATTGATCTAATTCCCATAGAACTCAGTAGTTTTGATGTAATTGTTGGTATGGACTGGTTATCTAAGGTTAGAGCTGAAATAATGTGTTACGAGAAGGTTGTTAGAATACCCCTTCAGAATGACAAAACCCTAGTAGTGCAAGGAGACAAGTCAGGGAAGGAATTGATTTTAGTATCGGCGATAAAGGCGAATAAATATTTACAAAAAGAATACCCTGCCTTCTTGGCACTAGTTGTTGAAAGGAAGCCGAAGGGTAAAGACATTCAAGACATCCCAGTAGTTAAAGATTTTCCAGAAGTATTTCCTGAAGATTTGACGGGACTTCCACCTCACAGACCAGTTGAGTTTGGAATAGACTTAGTCCCTGGAGCTGCACCCGTGGCCAAGGCACCCTATCGTCTTGCGCCGTCAGAAATGCAAGAATTATCCGAACAACTTCAAGAGTTGTTAGCTAAGGGACTAATTCGCCCAAGTTCATCACCTTGGGGAGCTCCGATTCTATTTGTCAAAAAGAAGGACGGCTCTATGCGCATGTGTATAGATTATAGAGAATTGAACAAGTTGACTGTCAAGAACAGGTACCCTTTGCCTCGTATTGACGACTTGTTTGATCAATTGGAAGGTGCATCACATTTTTCCAAGATCGATCTCAGATCTGGGTATCATCAACTCAGAGTCAGAGAGACGGACATTCCTAAAACAGCCTTCAGAACTCGTTATGGACATTATGAGTTTTTGGTTATGCCGTTTGGTTTAACCAATGCACCAGCCGTGTTTATGGACTTAATGAATCGAGTATGTCGACCGTATCTAGACAAGTTCGTCATCGTGTTCATTGACGACATACTGATATACTCAAGGAATAAAGACGAACATGAAGGTCATCTGAGAACCATTCTGCAACTGCTCAAGGATCAGAAGTTGTACGCGAAATTCTCAAAATGTGAATTCTGGATTAGGGAAGTACACTTCTTGGGTCATGTAGTGAATGCAGATGGAATCCATGTAGATCCATCTAAGGTCGAGGCGATAAAGAAGTGGGAAGCCCCTAAGACTCCGACAGAAATTCGTCAATTTCTTGGACTGGCTGGCTATTACAGGAGATTCATTGAGAATTTCTCTAAGGTTGCTCAACCTTTGACTTTATTAACTCAGAAGACTAAGGAGTTTATTTGGCAGGATGCCCAAGAAAAGGCATTTCAGACGTTAAAGGACAGGCTGTGTAATGCTCCTATTCTAGCATTACCGAATGGCATTGAAAATTTCGTGGTATACTGTGACGCCTCACATCAGGGCATGGGATGTGTACTTATGCAGGAAGGTAAGGTCATTGCTTACGCTTCTAGACAGCTCAAAATCCACGAAAAGAACTATACAACCCACGATCTAGAACTCGGAGCGGTTGTCTTTGCATTAAAAATTTGGAGACATTATCTGTATGGTACCAAGTGTACTGTATTCACGGACCACAAAAGCCTTCAGCATATCTTCGATCAGAAAATGCTGAATATGCGACAACGACGATGGGTAGAGTTACTCAGTGACTACGACTGTGAACTCAAATATCATCCCGGTAAAGCAAATGTTGTTGCTGACGCGCTAAGTCGAAAAGATAGAATTTCACTATCTGTCATAACAAGAGCAAGTTCTTATCTTGGCTCGTCATTAAGGGATAGAGTTTTAGACGATCAAAACGAAGCCCTACGGCCAGGGCGTATCGAGAAGGAAGCATTGTGGAATGCTGAACGTTTGTTTGAATTGGATGGCGATGGAATCCGACATGTTAAGGGCAGAGTGTGGATTCCCAAGTATAATGGACTTAGAGAACTTTTAATGAACGAAAGTCATCGATCTAGGTATTCAATCCATCCTGGCGCTGACAAAATGTACCATGGACTGAAGGACTTTTATTGGTGGCCTGGTATGAAAAGAGATATCGCCACTTATGTCTCGAAGTGTCTAAATTGTTCAATGGTCAAGGCGGAGCACCAAAAGCCTTCTGGGCTGCTCCAACAACCCCAAATTCCTGACTGGAAATGGGAACAGATTACTATGGACTTCATTACGAAGTTACCTCGAACCCTGAAAGGATACGATACTATTTGGGTCATTGTCGATCGATTGACGAAGTCTGCTCATTTCATTCCAATTCGGGAGAACTGGAAGATAAGGAAATTGTCTCAAATATGCATTGAAAGAATTGTATCTCTTCATGGCGTTCCCTTGTCTATTATCTCCGATCGTGATGGTCGTTTCACTTCACAATCTTGGAGATATTTTCAAGACGCCCTAGGCACTCAATTGCACTTAAGTACGGCTTACCATCCACAGACTGACGGACAAAGTGAACGTACCATCCAGACTTTAGAGGACATGCTTCGGGCATGTGTCATTGACTTCAAAGGTAGTTGGGATACCTTTTTGCCGTTAGCTGAATTTTCATATAACAACAGCTATCACACTAGCATCAAATGTGCGCCTTATGAGGCTTTATATGGACGAAAGTGTAGATCTCCTGTCTGTTGGCTTGATGCTGGAGAACGTCGTTTATTTAAATATGGACTAGTTCAGAAGACTACTGATCAAATTGTTGAAATTAGGGCACGGCTGAAGGCGGCTCAAGATCGCCAAAAGAGCTATGCCGACCGTAGACGGAAACCACTTGAGTTTCAAGTGGGAGACAAAGTCATGTTGAAAGTGTCGCCTTGGAAAGGCACTGCACGTTTTGGCGTACGAGGGAAACTTAGTCCTCGTTATATCGGACCATTCGAAATTGTTCAAAGAATTGGTTCCGTGGCTTACAAGCTCGATTTACCTAAGGAGCTAGAACACGTTCATCACACATTTCACATTTCGAACCTTAAGAAATGTCTGACTGATGAGACTTTAGTCGTACCTGTCGAAGAGCTGCAAGTGACTGACTCTCTTCAATTCGTTGAAGAACCTGTTGAAATTTTAGACCAACAGCTCAAACAACTTAGACGTAGTCGTATCAAATTGGTCAAAGTTCGTTGGAACTCAAAACATGGTCCCGACTCGACTTGGGAACGTGAAGACTATATGAGGGATAACTATCCTCATCTTTTTACTGAGCAAGACTTGATTTCGGACGAAATCCTTAGAAGTCGGGGATGCTGTGACAACTCGTAATTAATTAACATCGGGTTAATCCTAATCTCAATTAGACAGTCATTTGACGTGGAACTTATTAGACTTTTGGACTTTTGACTTAGTCAAAATAGACGTGTCCTTATGACGTAGACTATTAGCTATTTTGACGAATGCCGAGTCTTAAAATAACGTTAAATAAAGATTTAAATGTTATAATTGAACACAGTAAATAGACTGTCTAAACTAAATATTTCTAACAGTTTAGTTTATTTAATTTTATTTACTTGTCATAACTAAAATAAGACGAGGGAAAATACCTTTACCTTACATTTTGACTTTTAGGTCAAACGGTATTTAATCGTAAGCACTTTACCAAATTAGGGATACAAAATATCCCCAAATGAGGCCACATGGGCTGAAATGTTTTGAGTGGCAGGGAATTAAACACCCCCTTCCCTCCTTCTCTTGGTCGACATTTACACCACACACACACACAATCCACCAAAACACTCAAAATCTCTAAATCTCCCTATCATCATCATCAAAAATCTGGTTTTGTAAAGGAAGGATTTAAAAGGAATTAATCATATTTCAATAATAATTTAGGGTTTTGGCATCATTATCATCACCATCTTCATCTTTACCTCAAGAACATCAAATTTTGGTAAGTAAACCATTTCTCAAACTTTTGAATTGATTTAAATTCATTTAAAGGGTTTATTTCAGTTATATAATTCGAATTAGAAGCCTATGAAAGTGGTATGAAATTAGGGTTTTGGCAATTAAAGGAAATGTTGATTTAGAATTTGGTATTTGAAATCAAAATGGTTGAAAGTGCAAATGGTTAGCGAAATGGTTTTGTTTCCAGGTTCTTGAACCTGTAGGTACTCATTGAAATGAAATGGAAGTGTTTTGGTTTTTGCGGAAAATGGTCAAACTGCAGAAAAACTGCAGTTAGCCTGCAGTACTTTGACTGCGGCGCAGTGAGGCATGCACACCCTCACTGCGGCGCAGTGAGCTCTCTTTCTGGGCGAAATAGGCTGACTGCGGCGCAGTGAGCCATGCTCATGCTCACTGCGGCGCAGTGAGCTCTCTTTCTGGGCGAAATAGGCTGACTGCGGCGCAGTGAGCTCTCTTTCTGGGCGAAATAGGCTGACTGCGGCGCAGTGAGTCGGGGAAACTCCTCCCACTGCGGCGCAGTGAAATACTACTGTAAATTTTGACGTTTCTAGTTTTTGACAACTTGAACGTTTGAACTTGGTGAATATCGAATGGTACCTTAAATTACCTTATAATGACTATGTCATTGATATTACCAATAAAAGTTCGATAAAATGAAAGTTTGAAACACATTCTCGGTTATGGCATTCTAGGGTCTATAGCTAAGTAGTTGTACGTAGGATACCCGTCGTCAAGGGATTTGATCCTCATTTTTTTGGTTATGATATCCTAGGTTTTGGATAGACGTGGAGACTAGACTGCTCTTATTCTCAGACTGCTCATACTTTTAGCTCTGTTATCGCTAAGGTGAGTTTATGGCGCCCTTTTTCCTTTACTTTGGGCCTGAAAGCATGTACTGTATACACGACTACTTTGTAAATGATTTGTCTTTGTCTACGCCATGAGATTTGGTAAATGAAATCATTTGTCTTATATTTGCCATGAGACGGCTGTCTAAAATGTGTATACATGTCTTATGAAAATCGATCTATATGTCTTGACTTGCCATGTTGTCGGCTGACTAAACTGTTCCTTGTGTTTTGACGAACTAAAATGATCCCCCTCATGTAGTTATATTGAGGTTAGACTTCGGTCTGAACCGTCTTGTCTATATATTGAGGTTAGACTTCGGTCTGAACCGTCTTGTCTATATATTGAGGTTAGACTTCGGTCTGAACCGTCTTGTCTATATATTGAGGTTAGACTTCGGTCTGAACCGTCTTGTCTATATATTTAGGTTAGACTTCGGTCTGAACCGTCTTGTCTATATATTTAGGTTAGACTTCGGTCTGAACCGTCTTGTCTATATATTGAGGTTAGACTTCGGTCTGAACCGTCTTGTCTATATATTTAGGTTAGACTTCGGTCTGAACCGTCTTGTCTATATATTTAGGTTAGACTTCGGTCTGAACCGTCTTGTCTATATATTGAGGTTAGACTTCGGTCTGAACCGTCTTGTCTATATATTTAGGTTAGACTTCGGTCTGAACCGTCTTGTCTATATATTTAGGTTAGACTTCGGTCTGAACCGTCTTGTCTATATATTTAGGTTAGACTTCGGTCTGAACCGTCTTGTCTATATATTTAGGTTAGACTTCGGTCTGAACCGTCTTGTCTATATATTTAGGTTAGACTTCGGTCTGAACCGTCTTGTCTATATATTTAGGTTAGACTTCGGTCTGAACCGTCTTGTCTATATATTGAGGTTAGACTTCGGTCTGAACCGTCTTGTCTTCGTATCAGGGTCGGACTTCGGTCTGGACCGTCATGTATTAAATAACTACAACAAACGACGATTGATCTTTTAGTCAAACACACTGTAAACTCACCAACTATTTCGATAGTTGATCCTCTTAAATTTCATGCTTTTCAGGTGACCATCAGTAAGTCTTGGAATCGTCTTTGGCATTATAGGGCCAATCTTTTGACTTTGGACGTACAATTAGCATCAGACATTGAGGACTCTCATGCTTTTGGCTTTAATTGTATTTGACTGTCCAATTTATTGAACTTGTATTCTGTGGGCCCAGTTCCAAATGAGGATGACTTGTATCCGTATTTTGGGGTCCACACTTTGAACGATTGTACTTGTTTTGACTTGTATTGGTATAAATGGATGTAATCTCTATTAACCTTCTGATAAGTATGCAATTCTTTGTTAACCCTGTAATTCCGCTACAACGGGGTGTGACATTAGTGCTAAGCTATACCCTTCCCTGGCATGGTCTTTTATTATTCGGGAAACCTTGTGACTTGGTGTTCGCAGAAACAGAATACTGTGGCGCTTAGCTCTTGTGAGGCAGAATTCATGGCAGCCACGTCGGCAGCGTGCCAGGCGTTATGGCTAAGAAACCTAGTCAGTGAACTAACAGGTTCTGAAGCCCAAAAGGTGTTATTGATGGTTGATAACGAGTCGGCGATTTTGTTGATGAAACACGCTGGTTTCCATGGGCGAAGTAAAGCATATCGACACCAAATTCCACTTCATTCGGGAATGTGTGGAGAGGAATCAGATTCATGTAGCACATGTAAGTGGTGATTTGCAGAAGGCGGATACACTTACTAAAGCACTCCCGCGAGTCAAGTTCTGTGAGATGAGAGAACTCATTGGTGTTATAGACTTAGAGAAGCAAGTCAACATTAAGGGGAAGAGTGATGGATAATGTGACTTGAAAGATGACCTGGCAATTGGCTGACTAGGCAAGGTGGACCAAGTAAAACAAGTAAACCACGTGCAAAGAAAGTCTACAACGTTTATCTGCACGTTATGGGTTGTTGAGATTTTTGTGGAGTGAGAAGTGGTCCTCACTGTTTTGTTTTTCAAGAATAAATAGTTCAGTAGGTTTCATTTTCCAAATGTACTTGTCGAAAAAGCTTTTTACTTTCCTTCTTCATTTGTAAGCATTTGAGTATTGTTATCAATAACACAAGCCGATTGCCTCATTTTGTTCTTCCAATTTTATTTTATGTTTACATTTTGCTGTTGATATCCAACATTTTGGTATCAGAGCGAGTGTTTCGATCCAAATTTGAATGCCCAAATACCCCAAATTTAACACCATGACGTCCAAAGAAATCATCACAAATCCTCCGAAAGAAAACTCGTTTTCGTTTCAGTTTCCCACCCTCACAACAGTAAATTACACAACCTGGGCGATTAAGATGGAAGCAATACTGGATGCACAAGGGCTGTGGGAATCCATCGAGCCTGCAACTGGTGTGGTTGTAGATGAGAAAAAGAGTAAAGTGGCTCGTGCTTTCATTTTTCAAGCTATACCAGAAGAGATCCTTACACAGGTGGCCAAAAAGAAAACGGCCAAGGAAGTGTGGGATTCATTGAAAACCAGATTCGTTGGCGCAGAGAGGGTGCAAAAGGCCCGATTGCACGCGTTAAAAAGTGAGTTTGAATCACTCAGAATGAAGGACGGAGAGTCCATTGATGAGTATGCGGGAAAACTAACCGGGATGGTGTCGAAGTTTAATAGCGTTGGAGCCGTCTTGGAGGATGAAAAGTTGATCAGAAAGTTGTTTGACACGGTCACAGAAAAGTTTATCCAGTTGGTCGCGTCCATGGAACAATATTCTGACCTTGACAAGATGCTGTTTGACGAAGCCGTTGGGCGCCTTAAGGCGTATGAAGATCAACAACAACAACAACAAGGGTACCCAATCCCAGCATAAGCCGGGCTATGGGGGAGGTATGATGTAGACAGACCTTACCCCTACTCAAAGGTAGGGAGGCTGCTTCCAGATCCACCGAAGTGGAAGGACCTCCGGCCCGAAAGTAAAAAATAGGGTTAGATCCACCGGATTGGAGGTCTAAACCAGTTCTCAATCTCAACTCTCGATCTCACGTTCTCATCTCGATCTCAAGAATAAAAGATTTTTCAATCTCAGATCTTAGATCGGAGAAAAAAAACCGTTAGAATTGAGAGAGAAAGAGAGTAGAGAGAGAGAAGAGATAGAAGCCATTGGGTGCCTTAAGGCGTATGAAGATCGACTACGGTTAAGGCAAGGTGGAGCCATACATGAGAATGCCTTGCTGTTTGTCAAAACCGAAGGGCAGTCAGGGAATAAATCATACAATAAAGCAAGTTCGAGTCGTGGGCGTGGATGGAGTAGTGATAGGGGTGGAAGACATGGGTCAAGGGGAGGACGAGGTACTGGTAGAGGCAGGGGAGATCGGCAAGGAGGCAAGTCATCACATGAGGCTGGAAGGAAGCCTCGTGACAAAAGCCATATCAAATGTTTCGAGTGTCAACAGTATGGACACTTTGCATCTGAATGTAATGTTGGGAAGAAACAGGATCCAGAAGCTTATCTTACTAGAGAAGTAGATGATGAACCGACATTAATGTTGAGTGTGTGCGGTGAAGAGAAGCCAAGCATGGTTCTGTTGAATGAAGAGAAAGTGTTTCCCAGCCAACACGATAGTCATGAGAAGGATATTTGGTACCTAGATAACGGGGCAAGCAACCATATGAGTGGTGCAAGAGAAGCTTTTAGTGATCTGAATGAAAGCATAACCGGACAGGTGTGTTTCGGTGATAGCTCAAAGGTGCAGATAAAAGGCAAAGGTACAATCTTGTTTAAATGTAAAAATGGCGACCAGCTTATGATTAAAGATGCATATTATATACCCGCTTTAACTAGCAATATTTTGAGTCTTGGGCAAATGACGGAGGTTGGCTATGATGTGTGGATGCATGATGAATACTTAAGAGTCTATGATAAAAGAAAGATGTTGGTTATGAAGATTAAAAAGTCACCAAACCGGCTGTACAAAATTGCATTGAGGCTCGCAAAACCAACCTGTTTGTTAACGAGCTTAGATGAAGAGGCATGGAGGTGGCATGCACGGTTTGGTCATGCAAACTTCCAAGTTTTAGAAAACATGTCACAGAAAGGTTTGGTCAAAGGCATGCCATGCATCTCACACCCAGAACAGTTGTGTGAGGCATGTTTGGTTGCAAAACAAACAAGACAGAGTTTCCCTAAGGAAGCAAACTGGAGAGCATCCAAGCCGCTAGAATTGTTGCATGCAGATCTATGCGGACCGATAACGCCACCCACCTGGGCAGGTAACCGTTATTTTATGTTGATTATTTATGACTATTGTAGGTATACATGGGTATACTTTCTAAAGTCTAAAGATGAGGCTCTTGAAAAGTTTAAAGTATTTAAGGCTCGTGTAGAAAAAGAAAAGAAGTATAAGGTCAAGATGTTGAGAACAGATCGCGGTGGTGAATTCAACTCACGAGCCTTCACCGAGTTCTGTGAACAAGCAGGTATAAGGAGACAAACTACTGCTCCTTACACCCCACAACAAAACGGTGTAGTAGAGCGTAAGAACCGGACAGTACTCGGTATGACTCGATCTTTGTTGAAAACGATGGGTATGCCTGAACAGTTGTGGGGGGAAGCGACGCGACATGCTGTTCATTTGCTCAACAGGATCCCAACCAAAGCATTTAAAGATATGACACCGTATGAGGGGTGGATGAAGAAGAAGCCAAATGTGAAGTACCTGAAGGTGTTTGGTTGTGTTGGGTATGCAATGAAGATGGGTGGATACCTTGGTAAACTAGAAGATAGAAGCCAGCCTTTGGTTTATTTGGGAATGGAGCCTGGTAGTAAAGCTTTTAAGATGTTCAATCCAAGTGAAAGAAAAGTTATAGTTTCCAGAGATGTGTCATTTGATGAGAAAAAGGCTTGGCTATGGAAAGAAACCAAGTTAGAAAAGACGAATTTAACCTGGTCACCAAATGTGACAACTCATGAAATTGGTGAAAGTAGTAGGGCCCAGCTGAGAAATGAAACAAGTAATGGAGATGTAGCAGGTGGCGCAGACCCATGTGAAAGCCCCCAAGCTACACCTACTTGTACTACTAATTCTTTTAATAATGTGCATGCAGGTACAATTCCATCACCAATTTTTAATTTATCCTCAAGTCAACAATCTAACACTCCTGTTTCTCAAAGTATTCAAGATAGAGAGACCTTTGATGATACACCTTCAAAGGGCTTTCGAAGTATGCAAGATGTTTATCTAAGAACAAATGAAATGAGCAGAGAAGAAGTAGAAGATATGTACAACAATGAGGAGTTGTACTTAACAAGCGAAGAACCAGTAGCTTATGAAGATGCTGCTAGCGATCCCTTATGGCAGCAGGCTATGAAGACCGAACTAAATGCTATCAACAAGAACAATACCTGGTCTTTAGTCCATCTGCCTGCAAACCACACGGCTATTGGATTGAAGTGGGTATACAAGTTGAAGAGGGATGCAGAAGGTAACATCACAAGGCACAAAGCCCGTTTGGTAGCTAAGGGATTTTTTCAGAGAAAAGGAATTGATTTTGACAAAGTATTCGCCCCTGTTGCCCGTTTGGAAACCATTAGGCTGCTACTTGCAATGGCAGCAAAAGATAATTGGGTTGTGCACCATATGGATGTGAAATCAGCTTTTCTAAATGGCGAGCTACAAGAAGAGGTCTACGTGACTCAGCCAAAAGGTTTTGAAGTTAAAGGTAAGGAAGACATGGTTTACAGGTTGCATAAAGCGCTTTATGGGCTACGACAAGCACCTAGAGCGTGGAACATCAAGCTTGACAAGTCGTTAAAGGAGATGGGATTTAGTAGATGTAAGCAAGAACAAGCTGTTTACACTCTTAACAAGTCTGGGTCAGTGCTAATAGTAGGGGTGTACGTGGATGATCTGATCGTTACTGGGTCGAGTGAAAAAAGTATACAAGAGTTCAAGCAAAGAATGATGGCTGTTTTTGATATGACCGACCTGGGAAAATTAAGCTACTATCTTGGCATTGAGGTTGAACAGAATGAAAATGGCATAACTATCAAGCAAGAAGGTTATGCAAATAAAGTTCTTGAGGTGGCAGGTATGAAGACTTGTAATGCAGCAAAGTTTCCCATGGAGCCAAAGTTGCAGCTGCGTAAGGATGATGAGAGTGCAGCAGTTAACCCAACTGAGTATAGGCGCTTAATCGGGAGCCTTAGATACTTGTTGCATACACGACCAGATCTTAGCTACTCTGTTGGAGTAGTAAGCAGATATATGCAGTCTCCTAAAGAAACCCATTACACAGCGGTGAAACATATTTTGAGGTATCTTAGAGGTACAGTAAGCTACGGGCTGAGGTATAACCGGGGTGGTGACGGGAAACTTGTTGGGTACAGTGATAGCAGCCATGGGATGGACCTAGATGATCGTAGAGGTACTACTGGCATGGTCTTTTATTATTCGGGAAACCTTGTGACTTAGTGTTCGCAGAAACAGAATACTGTGGCGCTTAGCTCTTGTGAGGCAGAATTCATGGCAGCCACGTCGACAGCGTGCCAGACGTTATGGCTAAGAAACCTAGTCAGTGAACTAACAGGTTCTGAAGCCCAAAAGGTGTTATTGATGGTTGATAACGAGTCGGCGATTTTGTTGATGAAACACGCTGGTTTCCATGGGCGAAGTAAGCATATCGACACCAAATTCCACTTCATTCGGGAATGTGTGGAGAGGAATCAGATTCATGTAGCACATGTAAGTGGTGATTTGCAGAAGGCTGATACACTTACTAAAGCACTCCCGCGAGTCAAGCTCTGTGAGATGAGAGAACTCATTGGTGTTATAGACTTAGAAAAGCAAGTCAACATTAAGGGGAAGAGTGATGGATAATGTGACTTGAAAGATGACCTGGCAATTGGCTGACTAGGCAAGGTGGACCAAGTAAAACAAGTAAACCACGTGCAAAGAAAGTCTACAACGTTTATCTGCACGTTATGGGTTGTTGAGATTTTTGTGGAGTGAGAAGTGGTCCTCACTGTTTTGTTTTTCAAGAATAAATAGTTCAGTAGGTTTCATTTTCCAAATGTACTTGTCGAAAAAGCTTTTTACTTTCCTTCTTCATTTGTAAGCATTTGAGTATTGTTATCAATAACACAAGCCGATTGCCTCATTTTGTTCTTCCAATTTTATTTTATGTTTACATTTTGCTGTTGATATCCAACACATGGAAACCAGCGTGTTTCATCAACACATGGAAGTAACCTTCTAATAATGTGATAGGTACATACCCACATACATATCTAGTTGCATTCCGAATATTACCTACCATTCTATTCTATCCGTTACTCACCTTATAATTACCGTTAGCTTTTAAGTAAAACTTGGTTGATCTCTTGTATCACCTATACACAAAGCATAATACACGTATCACTTAAAGGTTACTATACAACCATCTATTCTTTTTGGGTTGTTTTCCATCAGCTTATAACTACAAAACACCCTAGCTAATATGACCCTTTTCTGTAAATCGAGTTTTCTTTAAGGAATTACATCAAACACGTTGTCTACATGATTTTATTCACTATGAAAATTATTTCTTTTTGTTTATGTAACTATCCCTGTATTTACTAACTCAATTTTTTTCTGGTAAAAGGCCGTCACCCTGGTTATTTATAAATCATAATAAAACAGGCGCTTGACTAAATGTCAAGTCGACTTACAACCCATGCACATACGTGCAACATCCAGAAGAAAGTGACATGCCACTTTCAGTAAAACAAGATAACGAACAAATAACAAATAAACAGATTACAAGTTACGAATTAATAAAAACGGAAGATCCCATGAAGTTAAAAAGTGTTCCACCCGCCTTGTCCTTTTGAATCTGCAAGTAGCTATCTTCAATCTAACTGTGTTCAGAATTTCTTTAACCACCTTGACCGGTTGTCTTAGTTTTTTCTGAAATAGTCTCGCATTCCTTTCCTGGCAAATGTAGTAAACAGAGGCTGCAACTACCAATTTCACCACAACACTCTTAATAGAGTTTGTTTTTGCAAAAAGGGAGATCTCATTGATAATGTCTTCCCATGCACCTGTATGATGAGACACTCCTGCTTTGACACTCACATCATTCCACACTTGAAGGGAAAACGGGCACTCAAAAAATAGATGATTGTGAGAGTCCTGCTGCATCCCACAAAGCAAACACACTCGTGGCAACGTCGACTGAACATGAACATCCCACGAGCTGAGAACATCCTGAGTCTTTAACTTCCTTTTAAAAACTAGCCACAAAATGACTAGTATATATTAAAACAAAACAAAACTTGTTTCAAATCACTAATATATATTATAAAACGAAACTTGTATGACTAATTTTTACCAAATATACTTTTCTTTCGAGGTGAACTTGATAATACTAACCGGCTCATATCTTAACATGATGAATCTTGATAAGATTGAACTCCGGGTTTCTTATATAAGCCCAACTTTAATCTTAACTAGTGATAAAATCATACCTTAGATTGAATCTATAATAAGAACTAGATGACTTGAACATAGCTTCTAAATCAACAAGATTCAGCTCCTGTTACTCTTTCTTGAGCAATAGGACCAAGTTCTTCTAGCAAGCACTTACACTTTCTATTTCAAACACAAAGGCACGTGTCTAGTAGTATGGAGAACTTATCAGGAGGGTCTTTATCCCTTAATTCTCTTCTTCTTGTTTTTTTAATTTTTTTTTCTAGTTAAGTTTTGTTTATTATTAATAATATGGACTTTACATACATGCCACACATAGTCCCTAAAATAACTTACTATGTACACTAAAGGTACTAACTTGTTGACCGGTACTATAGGCATATACTTCATATACTAGATATAACTTATATATCATAATGTTTATATTTTAGTAGATTAAAAATACTTATTTAGATTACCTTAAATTATGGGGTGTTACATCGTCGTGGTGCACCTTGACTAGTCACGCTTCTCTCATGCGTTTCAGTGAGCGTTTAGGGTATTTATATATCTTATTTCAAAAATATGGGAGCTTTTCCTTGTTTATCTTTCCTTTCACATTCATTCATTATTTCATTCACCTTGGTAGTTACTACCATCGTTTCCATTAGCGGCTAGTAGCTCTTACTAGCTTCTTGGAGTGTTTTTACCAATTCACAGCGCTCACTTTGAACTCTAGAGGTTATATGTAGAACTCCTTTCTTCCCGCGCCTTCCATTGCGGACGTTTGTACAAATTTTTTTGAGAAGTTTCAAACCACCTCTTGAGGTGAGTTAAGCGATTCGTATGCTTTGAGCGAGGGATGCTTGCCCCTCAGAAGTTTACCATTGCTTCTCAATGGTGCAACAACTTCCTCATTGCTTATCGTTCATTTCAACTATTTAAGTGTCACGCATTTAGTCTTTATCCTTGTGTCTTCGTGACCTTCCTTCCTTACAGGCCATTTGTGCTTCTCATTTGTATGCTCCCCTCGATTTGCATCCTTAACGACTATTCCTCTCTATAGGATACATCACTTCTCCTAACTTCCAAAAGTAAATTGACGAAGTAAGGGTTTATGAAAATTTTACCGTTGAAATAGTAAAAGCTCGATCAAAGGAAATTAAATAAAAAGAAAGGTTTAGAAATTATCAACCAAAAATCTCGCTTTAAGGAAAACTTGAGCGGCAACAGAACCATAAATAAATAAAACGTTTGCGAAAATAGGAACTTTTAAAGAAATTGGTTAAACTAGTTGAGTAAAATGGCTACGTTTATAAGCTATATTCAAAAAATTTAAATAATAGATATATATATATACACGTATATAACATATATTATATATATATATATATATATTATATTATGGGAATTTAACTAGTCTTGTTTTAAATAATTATGATAAGTAAAATATTATTTTAGTTATGTTTAGAAGACGACAGAAAGAGTTTCTCAAATATATATAATTAATTAATACTAGGCTTTTAAAATAGTTACTAATATATGGGCAAATAGAGTTTCAAAGCAGTTGATAGTATTTGAATAAAATCTGATTTTTATGGTGTAATGGGAAAAAGGTTTATAAAAACGTCAGACGGATTAATAGCTGAACAAAATTTATACTCTTAGGTTATTTAAAAATCCATATATTTTTAAAATCTTGCATCGTCAAACACTTAGGTATCCTATAGGGTATTCTCAACTTCTTAACTTCTATCTAGACTTGCCTTTGATTTCCTAATTCCCATCTTTGAATGCCTACCTATCGCTCAAAAGTAAAGACTTCTCCTTCAGTGCTCGTGGCACTTAAATCGATGTACTAGCATTACTCAACTAACGCGTTGAGCTTGATGTTAGAACCATTCTCCTCTGTCTTGCGTCCTTGAACTTGCATGACTTGCTCGATTTGCTTCATTGTTTCCAGCAAGGACCTTTAGTTGTATCGTCAAGTGACCATAACTTCTTCGTTAGCATGCATTTTTGATAGTTACCCTTTCACACTCCCCCTCCCCCTGTTCGGCGTTGTGTTCCACTTTTCTTCATTCAAGTGGTGCCATTTTGCTTCCTTACTATACTTTCTCTATATCCATTACTTCGAGTCAAAACTTCATACTCCAAAATTTCTTGACACTTTCTATCTCTTGTCAGCGCCACATCCGTCGATTTCATCGACTTGTTCTACCAAATCTTCTTGTTCATCCTTCCTTATGACCTCCAATCACCTTCAGCTGCGAGCAGTCATTTCTCAAGTGGTAGTAAATTCGACAATTCATAACACGCCTTTGGCACTTACCCTCCCCTGTTGGGAGTCAAGCCCAATCCTCTTAAAATATTTGGTGACGTGCCTGTTCTTTTCACGTACTAGGCTCGACACGATCTTCACTTCGTGAGGATGCCTATACTCAAGGTCTATCCTTCTTGTAATTCAAGACCGTATATTCGAATTCCTCATCCTCACAACACATTTAGGGTCTTGGCTCCTCAATCTAGACTCCTTCCGTAATTATTGTCCATTATTCAACCCTCGATCATCTTCTCCATTCCTTTGTTTCCCCAAGATCTCCATTCCTTACTTGCTTTCTTACCTTCACCATCTTGCTTCGGGTTCGACGTCAAATTGTTTTGGACAATGGGAGTGTCGTGTGACCGTTCATACTAATCCTGCTATCACTCCGTCTGGTCCATTTCATTCACCTTTCCGATTTGTTCCTCTATCGTCTAAGTTCAATTCCATGGTTCGATGATCACAATAAGAACGATTGGGGTATACTACTGTAGGGCGCATCAATACTCATCGAAGAGCTTATGTGATGCGTAAATCACGCGACAACGAAAACGGAAGACTATTTTTGGTATTTTTTGGGTTTTGATATGAAACAAACAATTAAAACAAGACAATAAAATAAAATGATAGATAACAGAATCCACCACCAAGATTCGTAAAGGCCAAGCCACCAGAATCAAGGATAAAAGAAACACTCCGCCCCACCACTACAATCGATAAAGGTCTAGCCACCACGATTATAGATAAAGGAAACCGAAGATTTAGACCTCACCACAATATTTGATAAAGAACAAGTCACCACAAATATTGATAAAGGGGTCACTCCTAACCACCAAGATCAAAGATCTCTAAAGGTAAAAGAAGATTTTTGTAAGAAATAGAGGTTGCTCTATTAATTTCATTCAATATCCAAAACTGTTCTACAATGAGAAAATAAAGCCTCTATTTATAGCCACAAGCTATTTCCTAGGAATTATCGAAAATAATAAAATATTACAATAAAGCTGTCATGCTAAAGACAACCACTAATTAATTGACCAATAGAAAAAACGGACAAGTAAGGCTTCTAGAAATATTCCCCTGCAAGTGGTCCTACAATACCGTTAGAAACGTCTTGCTACACGCGCCTTCCATACAGCTGTCATTCTTCTTTATTGGGCCCATGAACATGGAACTTCAGTGGGGACTTTATTGACTGAGAACTGGAAACAGAATCTGGACCCCTACTGGAGACAAACTCTGGAGCATTCATCTGGAGCTCTTCAGTGGATATCTTCAGTGGTCATCTGGAGCAGTCATCTGGAGCAATCTTCTGGAGCTGGTCACTGGAGTACTTCACTGGTGGATCTCGCCACTGGAGAAGTGTTACTACTGGCGACTGGACTGGTTCAGTGAAGACTTGTCTGAAATGGGCCACTGCTGGCAGAATCAACATGGCTTGTTCAGATGGCATTATCAGTTCAGTTTCCTTCAGTTCAGTTAGGTTCTTCAGTTCGCTGGGTTCCTCCAGTTCAGTGAATCTGGACATTTCTGCATCATTCTCCCCCTCTGAAAAGAGACTTGTCCTCAAGTCTTCGAGGTATTTATCCTCCAGATAAGGCATCAGATCTCCAACATTAAACGTACTTGAAACTACCATATCTCCAGGTAATTCAACCTTGTAAGCATTATCGCCATATCTCTCCAGAATCTTGAACGGACATTCAGCTCTGGGCATCAGTTTACTCTTCCTCTTTGCTGGAAACCTTTCTTTTCTCAGATGCACCCACACAAGATCACCTGGTGCAAAACTGGGCTGCTTTCTATTCTTGTTTGCTCTGGCCTTGTAACTGGTATTTGCTTTCTCTATTCTGGCCTTCACTTGTTCATGAATTTTCTTTATTTCTTTTGCTCTGGTTTCAGCTTCAATACTTGCCTTCGGCTCAATCGAAAATGGAATTAAATCAATGGGGGTCAGTGGATTGACACCATAACAAACTTCAAATGGGGATTTACTTGTAGAATAATTTGGAGCTCTGTTGAAAGCAAACTCAGCATGAGCAAGCTTCAGATCCCAATCTTTCAGTGTCTTCTTCACCAGTGTCCTTAATAACATACCAATTGTTCTGTTCGTGACTTCAGTCTGTCCATCAGTCTGAGGATGGTGAGATGTACTGAACAACAATTTGGTACCCATCAATCTCCATAAGTTCTTCCAGAAATAACTCAGGAACTTCACATCTCGATCTGACACAATTGTCTTGGGAATTCCATGTAATCTGACGATCTCCTTAAAGAACAAATTTGCTACTGCTGAAGCATCATTGGTTGTGTTACAAGAAATAAAATGTGCCATTTTCGAAAATCGATCAACCACCACCATTATTGAATCTTTTCCCCTCTGAGTTCTGGGCAGTGCAACAATGAAATCCATACTGAGGTCTTCCCATGGCTGGTTTGGAACTGGAAGAGGAGTATACAACCCTTTGTGAAAAGTCGTCTTCGCCTGGTGACAAGTTGGGCAGCGATTGATAATACTCTGGACATCCTTCAGTAGACTTGGCCAGTAGAAGTGTTCAGTGAGGATCTCTCCAGTTTTGTTAATGCCAAAATGGCCAGCTAAACCTCCTCCATGTGCTTCTCTTATCAGTAAATCTCTTATCGACCCCCTTGGAATGCACAACTTTCCATTTTTAAATAAGAAACCATCCTGAACAACAAATGGCCCTTTCTGGTGAGCTTCAGTGAGACGATCAGAAAAATCTGGATCAGCAGCATACAATTCTTTGATAAAAGAAAATCCAAGAACCCTTGCTTCCAGAATAGATAACAGTGAGTATCGTCTGGAAAGTGCATCAGCAACAACATTAGCTACTCCAGCTTTGTGTTTAGAAACAAAAGAATAAGACTGCAAAAATTCCACCCATTTTGCATGTCTGGCATTAAGTTTATGTTGACCATTGATGAACTTCAGTGCTTCATGGTCAGAAAATAAGACAAACTGCTTTGGCTTCAGATAATGTGACTAGTGAGTAATAGCACGAATAATTGCATAAAATTCCTTGTCATAAGTGCTATACTTCAGTTTAGAACCATTGAGCTTTTAACTGAAATATGCAACTGGACGCCCTGCTTGTACCAGAACTGCACCAATACCTACTCCACTGGCGTCACACTCTAACTCAAACAACTGATCAAAATCTGGCAAAGATAGAACTGGAGCTGAAATGAGCTTTTCCTTCAGTGACTCAAAAGCCAACTGGGCTGACTTTGGCCAGTCAAATACTCCTTTCTTCAGACAATCAGTGATTGGGGCCACAACTGTAGAGAAATTCTTGATAAACCTTCTGTAGAAAGATGCCAGTCCATGAAAACTTCTTACTTCAGTGATTGAAGTAGGAACTGGCCATGATCTGATGGCTTATACTTTTGAAGGATCCAAAGAAATTCCTTTTTTGAAACAACATACCCCAGAAATATTACACTCTATACCATAAAATCACACTTCTCCAGTTTACCATATATAACTGGTGTCTCCTCAACAGTTCAAATACCCTCTTCAGATGATTAACATGTTCAGCTTCAGATTTTGAATATACCAGAATATCATCGAAATAAACAACAACAAACTGACCAATAAGTGGCCTGAGAACTTCATTCATCAGTCTCATGAAAGTACTAGGGGCATTAGATAAACCAAAAGGCATTACTAACCATTCATAAAGGCCTCCTTTAATTTTGAATGCAGTCTTACACTCATCTCCATCCTTCATTCTGATCTGGTGATTGCCACTTCTGAGATCAATCTTAGAAAACACACTGGAGCCATGTAACTCATCAAGCGTATCATCCAATCTGGGAATGAGATATCTATACTTAATAGTTATATTATTTATGGCCCTGCTATCAACACACATTCTCATCGAACCATCTTTCTTTGGGACCAGGAGAGCTGGAACTGAACAAGGGCTCATACTTGCTCTGACATAACCTCTAGCAACCAACTCATCTACTTGCCTATGCAACTCCTTTGCTTCAGTAGGCGAACATCTATAAGCAGCTTTGTTTAGAAGAACTGAACCTGGAACCAGGTCAATCTGGTGTTTAATTCCTCTTACTGGCGGCAAACCTTCAGGTAGGTCTTCTGGGAAAACATCAGTGAATTCCTTCAGTAGAGACTTCAGGAGACTGGGGACTCCAGTGAACTCCTTCTCTCCCGTACGCTAAAGCACCAGTAACATCATAACTGGAGAGCCTCCAGTTAACTCTTCTTCAACTCCAGTTTGAGACATAAATAAAGACTTGCTGGGCGGGTCTTTATTAATTTTCAATAATTCATTGGGCTTTAAAGAAGTCAGAGTGACCTTCTTCCCACTTACAAATAACGAATAAGAATTCATACGACCATTATGAAAAACATTATTATCAAATAACCAAGGTCTACCCAGTAATATATGACAAGCATCCATAGGAACAACATCACACACAATTTTATCTTGGTAAATAGATCCAATGGAAAAAGGAATAGTAACTTGTCTGTTAACTTTTACCTCAGATCCTTCACTGAGCCATTGCAACTTGTATGGACGAGGGTGTTTGACTGTAGGTAGTGCCAGTTTCTCTACCATGTAAGTTGAAGCAGCATTAGCACAACTCCCACCGTCAATGATCAGATCACACACCTTGCCTTTAACAGTACATCTGGAGTGAAAAATATTCTCTCGCTGAGCAGTATCAGTTGTAACTTCATCAGCATGCATCAATCTTCTTACCACTAGCATCTCTTCAACATCTGCACCTACATATGATTCTTCATTTTCATCTTCATCATACACTAGTTCACCTTCTTCAGTATCAACATCTGGTAAACTTTCAATCTCTTTAGCAGTGAGTGCTCGCTGGTTGGGACACTGCGCCTGGAAGTGACCAAAGCCATGACACTTAAAGCATTTTCTTCCAACTGGTTCTTTTGATCCTCCAGTTTCTTTTTCCTTTCCTCTGAAGGATTTCTGAACAGTTTCACTGGGCCTGGTAACTGGTTGGCTGGAACTGGAAGTACTCTTAGTGAAAGGCTTGTACTGGACCTTCTTCTTCAGTTGCTTTTCAATCTGGAGGGCCAGTTTTCATGCACCTTCATAAGTCCAGATGGTCTGTAATTCTATCTTCTCAGTAATAGTAGCATTCAACCCACCAAGGAATCTGGCGATAGTATGCTCTTCAGTTTCTTTGACACCAGTTCTTGTCTTTAGTTGCTCAAACTCCCTAATATACTCCACAACTTCTTTAGCACCTTGCTTCAGATTATTCATCAGTAGATACTGATCTTGCTTATACGACTGGGGAACAAATCTCTTCTGCATAACTTCCTCCAGTTTGGACCAGGTCTTGATTTTACTCTTACCTTTATACTCCCTTTCAGATTTCATATTATCATACCAGGATGAAGCATACTTCTTAAGCTTAATAATGGCAACCTTAAAACTTTTTTTTTATCATCATAACCCTTTATTTCCATAATCCTATCCATAACCTGAACCCATTCAAAGTATTCCTTTGGGTTAGAAGAACCAACAAAATCTGGTGGATCTATCTTAATATCTTTAGTATCATCAACCTTATGTCTCCTTCGTCTTCTTCTAGACTGATTAGACTCTTCAGAATCACTTGAAGATCTGGGCGTACTATCAGATCGTTCACTAGGACCTTGGGATTCATTATCTCTTTCACCAACAGCAACATGTTCTCTATTAAATCTTAAACCACCATCTTCTAACAGATTAACAACTCTACCAGTGTTTCTTGTAGATCTTCAATCTGCCTATCCCTTCTAGCATTATGAGCTTCTTCTAATGTCATATTTCTTCTAAAAGCCATTTATATTCAACAAACTTAATAGATCTATCTCAGTAACAACTAGATCTAAACAATCAACAATCAGATCTAGAAAAACAAACTCAGATCTAAACAAACAATACCCCAACGGACAAAAAGATTAAGAAACCTTTTTCAAACCTGTCTCTGATACCAAATTTGATGCGTAAATCACGCGACAACGACAGCGGAAGACTATTTTTGGTATTTTCTGGGTTTTGATATGAAACAAACAATTAAAACAAGACAATAAAATAAAATGATAGATAACAGAATCCACCACCAAGATTCGTAAAGGCCAAGCCACCGGAATCAAGGATAAAGGAAACACTCCGCCCCACCACTACAATCGATAAAGGTCTAGCCACCACGATTATAGATAAAGGAAACCGAAGATTTAGACCTCAACACAATATTTGATAAAGAACAAGTCACACAAATATTGATAAAGAGGTCACTCCTAACCACCAGGATCAAAGATCTCTAAAGGTAAAAGAAGATTTTTGTAAGAAATAGAGGCTGCTCTATTAATTTCATTCAATATCCAAAACTGTCCTACAATGAGAAAATAAAGCCTCTATTTATAGCCACAAGCTATTTCCTAGGAATTATCGAAAATAATAAAATATTACAATAAAGCTGTCATGCTAAAGACAATCACTAATTAATTGACCAATAGAAAATGGACAAGTAAGGCTTCTAGAAATATTCCCCTGCAAGTGATCCCACAATACTGTTAGAAACGTCTTGCTATACGCGCCTTCCTTACCGCTGTCATTCTTCTTTATTGGGCCCACGAACATGGAACTTCAGTGGTGACTTTATTGACCGAGAATTGGAAACAGAATCTGGACCCCTACTGGAGACAAACTCTGGAGCATTCATCTGGAGCTCTTTAGTGGATATCTTCAGTGGTCATCTGAAGTAGTCATCTAGAGCAATCATCTGGAGCTGGTCACTGGAGTACTTCACTGGTGGATCTCGCCACTGGAGAAGTGTTACTACTGGCGACTGGACTGGTTCAGTGAAGACTTGTCTGAAATGGGCCACTGCTGGCAGAATCAACATGGCTTGTTCAGATGGCATTATCAGTTCAGTTTCCTTCAGTTCAATTAGGTTCTTCAGTTCGCTGGGTTACTCCAGTGAAGTGAATCTGGACATTTCTGCATCATTATGTTTCACGTGTCACATCTTCTATGTGATTAACAATACACGCTTACACATCGCACGGAGTCTTCCAAGTATACCAAATCCAACGTGCGTCAAATTGCTAGTGATTATAAAAGACGTATGCTCGCGAATCGGTTTATGTTCCTATAGTACATAAGCCCCAACGTATATTTTAAAAGGGGTGCACACTTTATGCCAAATTTTAAACAATGCACCCTTAGTGCTAAATCTTTAAACAATGCACCCTCAGTGCTAAATATTCACCAATGCACACTTTGTGCTAAATAAAACTTCACCAATGCACACTCTGTGCTAAATATAAAAGCATGCTCATAATCAACCATATACTCAAACATAACATTATCAAATCCATAATTCTCAAATAATAATAATCTCAGATAAATAACCGAGGAAGTGCAACCATCATATATTACTCGTATAAAAATCTTGGCAATTTCAATATTAATAATCAATCATATAACATCATAAATCATACACTTCATGCAAATCACGCAACCAAATCATAAAACTTTCACATATCAATTTCGTCACAAATTTCACCAAGATTACACAATACCGCCACAAAGCAATAACAAATATGTGGACATTGCCACCAACAATTTTAACTAATAACGAAAACAACAAATTTAGCAAGGAGCAACTAGACAACGTCTAGATCCAAATAACTAGCGTAAGATACATCATAATTAGCCTTGGCATGGCTACTACTCACTTAAGATAACTCATCACTCGCGATGCTTTCAAGCCGTCATTAATATCGCACCGACACACCCAACCGCTTGCTCGATCGTATCCATCTTTTTTATTCCACGCGACTCTTGTTGCTTCACCCAATCTTTCGATTCATCTAGACCCTTAGCCAACACCATCATCTTATTGAGTTCTTCATCACTCATACCACAAGGTGGTGATGATGGTGGCATCCACAATCCATATACACTTCTCATCGACCTTTACCATCTCGCATTTTTTCGCTTTCTTTCTCCCATTCATCGATCCATCATGAACCTAGCTACATGTCACACTAACTCTTGATGAACGACACAATCTGGCATACGAGGTCTCGGCTCATGAGAAATGGGCATAGATACACGCATTCCATTCATTAATTGCGGTGGAGGGTCAATAAAAGTCGTTTGCGGCAGTGGCACGATGTCTAATTGTGACTGACGATACTCTTCTTGTATTGGCAGTCCTACAGCTCACTTTTTGTCTCCTTCCATGGGCTCCATTAATCCTTGTTTCCTTCTTGAAGTCGTGGCGAATTACCAGAAGCATTGTGATACTCATGGTTACTTTCTCGTTTCGACGTAGTAACTAGTGGTCCAATTAAAGTGGCATATGTATTCTGGCCTAACATCTACTTAACCATTTACCTAGTGCTAATCTCCAAAAGAGAAATATTGCTCGTGAGGATATTCACTTAAGCAATGCCACTTAATAGGGGGAAATAACCTAGTAGTGGTAATCTAACACATAGGAGCACATAGCATTTGGTTATGTATACATTTTGTTCAAAAACGTTTTTAGTTTCAAAACTTTCTCTTTTACAAAAAACCCATTTTTGAACACTTCCTAGTTAATTAATTCGACTGTTACGTACCACTCCTTAATTATGTGGGTCGGCTCCACATAATTATGGTCAAGGTACGTATCAATCGATTTACTTATCCAATAAGATGCTCGACCCACTTTTGAAAATGTGAAGGTATAGTAATGATTCTCTATAACCTTGGCTTTGATAACATTCTTTCTGTCACACCCCAACTTAGGCGGAATCATGAGGTGCGGCAGAATATGTATACAATGCACAAGATATATAGACAACATTACATCAGTTGTAAAAGTAGTTACATTCTTGTAAGAATTATTGTTTGAAAATCTCAAGTTCAAAACAAGTTACATAGTTAAACACTTGATGTTTCAATATACATAACCAAATGGGTCGACCCATCGACCGAGCATAATACAAGTAGTGAGCAGTCAACGAGCATAAAAAGTCCTCCTAGCGATTCATCAACCTTAGGCTCTTGTAATTATTCCTGAAAAGCATGAAAAATATCTGTCAACTACGAGAAACGTAGTTGGTGAGCACATAGGTTTTATATATATCAAACTATCATTTTCATTAGGGGTGATCATGGGCTCAACCCGGCCCAACCCGTGCTCAACCCGGCCCGACCCGTGACCCGTGAATTACCAAAAAAGTGAACCGAGGACCGGCCCATGTTTCATTGGGTCGGTCCGGTCCGGGTTAGCATGCGGGCTCGGGTTTTTTGCGGGTCAGCCTGTAGCCCGTTAAATACATATTTTCAATTGTCTATTATGCATCAGTACCTTCTTGTTTAATGCTTCTGTTGATGCAAAACTCATGAGCCCATATTGTTGAACTTATTTTTCAATGGTTTTAATGGCAACCCTTCAGACTTATTTTCTTATTTCACCAAAAGCTATATAATTTTTGTGTAATTGTTTATCTTGTGATGCCTGACACCTTTCTATTTGAAACAATCTAAATTCCATGCTAGTTTCAGTTTTACTTTAAATCAGTGTAGTCTAAACATAACTAGTTTGCTGTCCAAACGGGCTTGTACAGGATTTTCATTTGCTGCAAATGCAGAATCATGAAGAAGACATAAAATTGATATTTATATGGTTGAATATTGAGAAAATACCTCTGCCAATTGATGAGATGAACAATGTGATCCGTATAGCTTGATGTATGAATGGAAAAAAAAAAAGAGTTTGAGTAATTATAAATTGGGAGTCTTTATAAATTGATATTCAACTAGGTTTTGAATTTTTGATAATCTTGCATAGAAATAGAACGGTTTTGATAATCTGCATAGAAATATGAACGTGGTTGCATACTTGCATAAAATTAGGAAACAAATCAAATATAAATACATATAATATCCTGTTGAAATTAATAAACAATTCGGGCTTGACGGGTTTACGGGTTTTCGTCGGGCCAACCCGGCCCGACCCGAGAACCCGAACTTTTACCATTTTAAGGACCGTGGCCCAGCCCAATATACTTACGGGTTGTTGCGGGTTCGGTTTTTTCCGGGCCGGTTTTTCGGGTTTTGCGGGCTGCCCGTATTTTGATCACCCCTAATTTTCATATCCAATTCATAACAATAATCTTGGTTGCAACACTTTGAGAATCCATCATAATTCAATAACCAATACATAAAGCTCGAGCAACAAATAATCACCACAATGCAACGCCCGTCGGCGGAAAGGTACCATAATAAAAATAATCCTCTGGCCGGTGGGGGTTCAGGTACATCGGCGCATGTTTAGGCCTGGTAGGAAACGAACGACATAATCAGTGCCGCCGTGCTAAACTCTCCACAGACGCTCGTATGCATAGTACGCCCACCATACATATGCACACTTACGTGGTGGGTTTTTAGATACAACCAAGTTTTGAATACCATTTTGTCCGCAGACACACATATACATATATAGCATGCTTTTTACCTCGAAGTTTATAAAAACGTTGAAAGGGGGCTATGTACTCACCTCGAGGGAGCACATCCTAAAATCCAAAATGGGTACTTCCCCATTTAAGCCTTAATCGACATGCCATCCTTGAAGCTATCTCGTGAAGTCGTCTAGTCCATATCTATAATCACAAGGAGACTATGGTACTTGAGTCCTAGCTCTAAGACTAAGTTATCTTAAAGAAATGACATTTTAGTTTGATTATTAAAGTGATATAGTCTCGTTGGATTGATCTCGTTAATGTTTGATTGACTTATGTTTCTTAAGCGTTAATATTTTAACTTAGCTTAACACAATTATTATATTTATAAAATCCTTTATGTTATACACTACATTTTTATAAAAATAGCATTTAATTTAATTGAACTTACTTTGTTAAACCATATATTTATTTCTCCTATATTTCATTAATAATATCTACTTGATCAAAAATCCATTTAATTACTTAATACATTATTAAAAACTATGCATATATTGTTATATCAATAAAATCAGTAGGTTTGAGATACTTTTTGGTATAAATTTGTTGGGTTTGATTAATGGTGCATTTGGGTGATTTTTAAACCTTATATAATTACTTCTAAATTTCCCGTTTTCACACTTATTTTTACGAAAAGTTGGCTAGTGAATTAAGGTCAAGTTAATTTATTTGGTTCTTTGAATTTTTACCACTGAAACTTCCATGTGTGAGTGATTTTTAAGAATTTTTGGTAAATTTTAAGGCAAAGTTTACTATTTTTAAAAATTCAGAGAACGCAACTGCTCAAAATAATCACTATTTGCACAAACAAAAGTTTTATAAAAGTTCAAGGTCCAAAAGTGCATCCAAAAATCCCTTGATTTTATTTTTGCTTCTCAAGACATCAAATATGATCCTCATAAAATGAAAAGTCCTGAATTTTTATGAAATGAAAACTAAAAATCCATGAACATAACCCAATTGTTAGTGAAAAGCCAGCTTGACCACTGTTTACTTAAAAATCGATAACTTGAGTTTTATTCATCATTTTTAGTTGGTTCCAGTTGGTGGTAAAACTTGACTCATTTATCTACAACTTTGGTGTTGGACATTTTTCTTGGATCTACTCTCACATGTTAGTTTTACCCGTCCCAAGTTCTGTTACTGATTCTGTCAGTTTATTTTGGATTCAAACAACCAACCAATGGCTTAGTTTGCTAATTTTACACTCTAAACTACCACTAACATGTTTGTTACTCACTTTTGTATGATGTTAACATTCAAATATACAGATTTTAAGCCATTTCAAAATAATTCATCATTATTCCAAGTGAACTTTCTCAAAACAAGATCAAACAACCTAAATCTAAGCATGCATGTTACCATCTAGCCATTTTGTGGACAAAACTTTTATTAAATCTTCCACGTAACAACAAAACAAGATTATTTATGATAAATTACAGAATGTTTACTTGCTCTTTCATCATTAAAAACCGATTTTAAAGAAACCTTTTGATTATCTTTTAGCTAGCACGATGATTAGACTTTTCGGGTCACATTTTCGGTTGAATCCTTGAATCTTTCCTATCATATTTTCAACATGCAATGCATGTAATGGAAAATCCTATCAACATGCAACTCATCCTCAAGTTCATCAAAGAAGATTTAAGAAGAAAGAGGGTGGAACTTTCGAAAAAAAGTTTTGAAAGAACAAGATTAAGTACAAAGTTTGTCAAGTAAATTACGACCAAAGGACCCCAAATTGAACCCCAAGATGAAAGGGGGCTGTTCAAGGGCAGTAAATCACGACCAAAGGACCCCAAATTGAACCCCAATATGATCCCTACCTTGCTCCCATGATCCTTGATGTAATCTAGTCAAAACTGTTTATTATTATATTTGTTTTTGTTAAGACTTAAGCCCCAAAACGTGTAGCATGTCACGAAATTTAAGAGAAAAGATGGAGAAGGAAGTTTAGAATTTTGAGAAGAGATGAGAGAAAATAGAGGTGGAGTGTGTGAGAAAATGTGAGGATGCATGTAAATGAAAGTGAGGTTGAGTGTTGATCAAAGGAAAGCTTCCTTGGGAGGGTTTTAGGGGTCATGTGACTAGTTGTTATGGGATTAGTCAAATGTGATGGGGTTGGTTTTGGGTATGGTCGAAATTTTGAAACAAAAATGGTCAAAGTGTAGTTTAAAGTTATTCAAAGTTCTTGCATACTTGTATGTTTTCAGTCTAGGTACATAAGTGTCGGTTTTATCTGGTTAGTTGTTCATGTAGTGATAATGCTATGGATATATGTAAGTATATATATATATATATACGGTTTGTGTGTGTACGTATATATACATACAATTGTTTAAATTGTTGTACTAGTTTAGTGGCATAAAATTTTATTTGGTTGACTTATAAATACTCTTAGACACTAACTATATTTTGTGTACAATATTATGTGTATGTATATATACTTGTATATCTTATTTGGAAAATTTATCGTATCCCTGGTTGTTTTCTAAATTTAGAGTTGGTTATATTCGTTTGCATATTTTGAATTTTGTAATTAAATTTAGTTGTTGTGTCATTCTCTTATTAACTTCAATGGCATTTCTAAGAGTAACTATAAATCTAGCGTCTACGGGAACTTAATTTGTCAACATAAGGTCTATAGAATATGCTAAATCGTGATTAAGTGAATGTGTGTGAGAGAGAAAGCTAGAGAGAGAAAGGGAGAAAGGGATTTTGTATTTCAAAAGGTTATTTACAAATGAGAGGTGAGGGGGTTTATATAGGCTTGACATTTGCATTAAACCCCCTCCCTAATTACAACTAAGTCCTTATCTAATTACAACACAAACCTTCCATACTTACTACATTAAATCAAGGACTATTCTATTACATAATTACAAAACTTGCACTAACAAAATAATTAAAGCTAACAATCTCCCCCTTTAGTGCAGTTTTGTGAAGGTTCATCGTCTAGTCCTTTTCTTCTTTCTTTGTCTTCTGTTTCTTTTCTTGGTTGACGATTCGGGTTTGTCTTGATGAGTCCTTTCATCATTGAAGGCCCTTTTCTTGTATTCACTGAACTTCTCTTTCCAGAGGCGCTTGGGAATGAAATGAAATTTCGGATCAGATGGTCGGTTGGGGGTTCTATGATATGGATCTTTAAATAAACGTGATGAGCCCATTTGTTGAAAATCTTCAATGTTGAGTAGACTTTGTAGCTTTCTCTTTGAAGACGAAGACTGGGTTTCTTGTAGAATGCGGAAGCTTGGTATGAAGTGGGAAGCATGTCTTGGTTCTTACTTTACAGTCTTTTATCATTTGTCTTTTGCTCCCCCTCAAACACACAATTTTCTCAACAACAAACAATTAATCCAAAAATTGAATTTTCCTTTAAGCTCCCCCTCAAATTGAGCATAATCTACGGAGCAAATAATCAAACTATGCATTGTGCTCCCCCTCAAAAAGATAATCAATCTTTAGACTTTTCTCCCCCTCATGATGAACATGAACACGGTGTTCATCATGCAACAATGATTGATGTCCCACATGGCGAATGAAAATGTTTAATTATGAAGGAACGTCTTAAATAAACAGATTTTGAATGGGTTGTACACTGTTATGTGTACAAGCCAAATCACAACCACCTACTTGGATCCAGACGTTGGAACCCATGTAAGGGTGGGTCCAACTGGATATTTGAAGAGAGAAGTAGAAGGTTGTGCATAGTGAAACACTTTTTGCACACGAGGGTGAAT
Source organism: Erigeron breviscapus (assembly GCA_034093135.1). Classification (NCBI taxonomy): domain Eukaryota; kingdom Viridiplantae; phylum Streptophyta; class Magnoliopsida; order Asterales; family Asteraceae; genus Erigeron; species Erigeron breviscapus. The sequence goes on along the minus strand of CM067170.1, from coordinate 59,646,882 downwards.
GACTCGTGGTGCCAACTTAAACAACTCAGAGATAGAGTATTTAATGGGAGTGCTTTTAGGTTTTGGTTTGGGTTTAGTATGAGAGAACCAGCCATATTGATCTCTATAACGAATGATTCTGGTGGTAGAATCCTTGAATATCTGGCAATGGCTGTTTATAGGCTTGAAGGGAGACCCGGTCTTGCGAGGTGTGTAATATGGGTTCATTTGTTTGAGGGTTTGATGAGGTTTAGGTAGAAGGATTTTGGTTTTGGTGGAATGAGGGTCTTTGGAGAATTTGGGAGTGGTATGAGCTGGTTTGAAAGATGGTTGTGGGTGTTTATTGTTTTGGTGAGATGGTTTGGTGTTGTGAGGATTTGTTTTGGTTTTGAAGGAAGGGTGTTGCTTGGTATTGGTTGATAATGTTGGGTGATTGTGGTTTGGTTGGGCATTTGAAGGAATGGTTTTTGTTTTAGTTGGAGATGGAGTGGTTTGGTTGAGAAGAGGTGATTTTGAAGCACGAGTTAAATGAGGATTCACTTGATTTGACTTGGTTGCAAGTTGAGTCTCCAATGACAAAGAATGAGCTTGAAGTTGTTGGATTAACTTCAAACATGTTCGCTCATTATTCTTCGAAGAAGTGGACTTGTTTTGCAAATCACGATTGAGCTTATAAAGTTGTTGTTGCAAAACAAGTTCTTTAACTTGGGTTTCGAGGATGGTTTCAATGAGCTCTTTGTAAGAAATATCCAACTCATTGGTTAAATTGATAATCTTTGACTGCAAATGATCATTGTCTTTTTGAAGACTTTCCATAATTGGCAAAATGAGATCATTTGCAGATTTGAGCTCTTTGTTTTCAGATTGGAGCCGGTCAACTTCAGATTGAAGATATTCCATGGTAGACAAACTTAGAGCATTAACAGAGTAGAGCTTTTTGTTTTCAGATTTGACTAACAGGTTTTGGTAAATTTAGTACTAAATCGGTTTTCATGAAATTCTTCACTAAATCAGGTTTTCATGAAATTCTTCACTAAATCAGGTTTTCATGAAATTCTTCACTAAATCAGGTTTTCATGAAATTCTTCACTAAATCAGGTTTTCATGAAATTCTTCACTAAATCAGGTTTTCATGAAATTCTTCACTAAATCAGGTTTTCATGAAATTCTTCACTAAATCAGGTTTTCATGAAATTCTTCACTAAATCAGGTTTTCATGAAATTCTTCACTAAATCAGGTTTTCATGAAATTCTTCACTAAATCAGGTTTTCATGAAATTCTTCACTAAATCAGGTTTTCATGAAATTCTTCACTAAATCAGGTTTTCATGAAATTCTTCACTAAATCAGGTTTTCATGAAATTCTTCACTAAATCAGGTTTTCATGAAATTCTTCACTAAATCAGGTTTTCATGAAATTCTTCACTAAATCAGGTTTTCATGAAATTCTTACTAAAACAGGGTTTCAGAAATTTAGTACTAAAACAGGTTTTGGTAAATTTAGTACTAAAACAGGGTTTCAGAAATTTAGTACTAAAACAGGGTTTCAGAAATTTAGTACTAAAACAGGTTTTGGTAAATTTAGTACTAAAACCGGTTTTCAGAAATTGAGTACTAAATCAGGTTTTCAAGAAATTCTTCACTAAAACAGGTTTTCATGAAATTCTTCACTAAATCAGGTTTTCATGAAATTCTTCACTAAATCAGGTTTTCAAGAAATTCTTCACTAAATCAGGTTTTCAAGAAATTCTTCACTAAATCAGGTTTTCAAGAAATTCTTCACTAAATCAGGTTTTCATGAAATTCTTCACTAAATCAGGTTTTCATGAAATTCTTCACTAAATCAGGTTTTCATGAAATTCTTCACTAAATCAGGTTTTCATGAAATCTTTTGAAAAACCGGTTTTTGTGATGAAATTTGGGCGGAGTTTTGGCTTAGAAAATGAAGAAATTAAGCACAAATACCGGTTTTGGTGTAAACCAGGTATTATGGGAAGGAAAACCGGTTTTACAACAGAAATTAGAAGAAAAATGAAAACCGGAAGGAAAGCTGGTAGGAAAACCGGAAGGAAAGCTGGTAGGAAAACCGGAAGGAAAACCGGTTTTACAACATAAATTAGAAGAAAAATGAAAACCGGAAGGAAAGCTGGTAGGAAAACCGGAAGGAAAACCGGTTTTACAACATAAATTCAAAGAAAAATGAAAACCGGAAATGAAAACCGGATTTCAGATCAGAAAGCTAAAATTTCAATTTTAAGCCATTTGGTTTTGAATTGGGATTTGAAACTTCTTGAGGATGATTATAGGGAGGTAATGATTGGAATAAAACTAGAAAGGAGGAAACTTTAACATGTTAAGAGGGTAAAGATTGGATTTTTCGGTAAAGTGGGGAAAACACAATTTAGCCAAAAATTGAACAAAATCAAGCAATGGATCTAACACAAGTTGTGATTTTGCTCTGATACCAATTGTAAACTATGCTAAATCGTGATTAAGTGAATGTGTGTGAGAGAGAAAGCTAGAGAGAGAAAGGGAGAAAGGGATTTTGTATTTCAAAAGGTTATTTACAAATGAGAGGTGAGGGGGTTTATATAGGCTTGACATTTGCATTAAACCCCCTCCCTAATTACAACTAAGTCCTTATCTAATTACAACACAAACCTTCCATACTTACTACATTAAATCAAGGACTATTCTATTACATAATTACAAAACTTGCACTAACAAAATAATTAAAGCTAACAAGCTATTTTTATCAAAACTCTACGTGTTCTCTTATTGGTCTATTGCTTTATAAAGTAACACTGACCAAGAAGGGCAGGTGTTACACAATGTTTATTTATCTTTTACAGAAATGGCAAGATTATTTACATCTGAGCATAACTATGTACTTAATCTGAGTGAGAATCAGCCAGGAACTCAAGTTTATCATGAGATCTTTAGGTTCATGAGAAGATCAAGACTTCGTGAAGTGCTTACTTATTCACCAGTTTTGGATCTGACTTTCCTTGCTGATTTTTGGAGAAATATTAGATATATTAAGAATGCCAATGTAATTCAAACAAGCGTTAATAATACTCAGATCCAGTTCTCACCACCCGATCTTCAACAAATTTTACTCTTGGGTAATGATATTCATGAAGGTGGAGCTGAAGGTGTTGTCAATTTTTACAAAGCTGTTATTGATGGTGCTTTTAGGAGAATGGGATTCAGAGTTGATGATCCAAACAAGGTCACCAAGTACAAGAAGAGTTTCTTTAGTAGATGGAGATACTTAGCTCATGCATTTACTGTGAGCTTAAGAAGTCGGGTTTTGATTCTTTGAGTTTGTAAACTAAATCTCAGATTGTGGCTATAGTTAATAACAAACCATATAGTTTTTCTAAGTACATATTTCATGACTTCAGGAAGCAAGTTCAGACAAAAGGGGCAAAAGGTTTGACAATGACCCGAATGCACAAGATGTTGATTTGTTTGGTGCAATTTTGAATGAAACTAATATAACTCATAGTGATGAGTTTATCAGTGAATGGAAAGAGTGACAAGTGGAACCAATGTCTGCTCCTGATATTGAACATGTACAAGTAGTTGTTGTACAGGCAGAAATTGTTGAGCAAGTACAAGTTGCTAAAGTACAAGGAGTTATAGTACCTCAAGTTGTTGCTGATTAACCTGAATTGAATCCAAATGTTGTACAGGATTCAACTGCACCGATTGTTGAAACTAGTGGTGTAGGTACTAGCCGTGTTGGTAATGAGCAAGCTGACAAAGGAAAAAATGTTGATGCTTCAAAAAGTACAAGTGAAGACAATGGTGATAGTGATAGTGAAGCTGATGATGACAGTGATGATGATGATAGTAACAAAAGTTACAAAATGGTTACTGTTCGATCTCACATGGTAGCAAAACCATTAGTACCTCCACAGTAGAGGAAAGCTAGAGAAGATGATGCTGACTACAATCCAAAGGAAGAAGAAATTCACTTGAAGATAAAGTCAAAGATCACAACGCAACTAAGACAGGCTGTGAGTACATCTTCTAAGCAAACAGGTACAAGACAGGCTGTACAATGTATATCTGCTACTGCTGCTTCAAGTCAGACTGCCAGACCAATTACAGTGCCAAGATAGACGTTCTCCTTGAAACCTCCAACGTCTACAGGAACTCAAAGGTTTTTTTTCCGGTAAAAGGGCGTCACTCCTGGTTAGATTATTAGTGCGACATCTACAAAACATGCACAATGTGCGAATATTCAAAAGAAAAAAATGCAAAGTGACATGCCACTTTACATAACAGCCAAGCACTATCTAAACAAAAACACTAAAGCACCACCAACGATAATTAAAACCACATAAGCTACATAGCTACTACGATCTTCTTTGCTACCTGTTGAAATTGTGAGAATATTTCAATATATTTATACGGCCATTTATCTATGAACATTTAGGGTCGCACACGAAGAATGGGGAGGGCTTAGTTGAACTTCATATAAATAACAAAAAAAACCATGAGAATTGAAAATAACTAAAAGTTTCCAAAAATAGATTTGGAAATGACGAGCGGGTCGGAACCGCGAATCGGGTTGAAAATCGGATCGGACATCAAGCACCATGAGTCGACCCATGGGTCGACAAAGTCGACTCATGGGGATCCTAGGTCGGCGTCGAAATCAAGAAAGGAGTGGGGATAAGGAAAATATGGAATGTTTTTCTTTGTCCTACATTTCTTGAAGGATGGAAACCTAAGGGTTTTCTTTTCTTATAAATAGAACCCTTTTTCCTTAATTAAGCCTTGCACCAAAATCTGTTCTTCCTCTCTTCTTTTCTTTGGGAGTTCGACACCCTCTATAGGGTGGAGAGCAAACCAAGTAGTTATTTTTATGGTGGGTATTTTGTTTAACTTGGAGTTATAGCTAGCACCTAGCTAAGTGCCGAAGAACCGTTCGTGTGTACGAGACTAGAGATGAATTCTATTTTGGGCTCTAGTACGTGACGGAGTTTTCGTCTCCGGGTTTCTACAAAGAGGTTAGGTCTTGAAACATGAGGTGTCATGAAAAGTACAACACGACATGGAATTACATAGATACTACTAAAATGAAATAGAATATAATGAATATATTCCCAAAACATAAGTTTCAAGTCATAACAATGCTAGAGTAGCTTATTACAAATAAATCCATAAAAGGAAAATCCAAGGCATGTAGCCTTAAAGTCTAACAAAAAGCAAAGGAGCACTAATCTCCGAAGTCCAAGCCTAGCATAGAAGTCCTTATCCCTGATTAGCCTGAGTACCTGAAAAGTATACTAAAATGTGTCAACACAAAGGTTGGTGAGTTCGTAGGTTTTAGTCAAAAAGTCTAGTCAAAGAAATAAGTCTTTTGTCGATTCTTTTAAGTCTAAACAAGTAATAGTTCAATATATAACGAGCAGAGTTACGCCATAATATGTCAAAGTCTCAAGTCTCAAAGTCCGGCCTTACGGTACCTGCCTTAGTCCAAGTCTCCAACACACACAATAAGCACGTCTAATCAACACGTCAATAAACACAACAAATACACAGATAATCACACACATATAAACAAAACCCAAGCACGTCACATGGCACATGTAACTATACAAACAGGCTCAATATTGAACATAAACAGAAATCGACAAAACTGTTTGAAAAATAAGTATACTTTCCACCCCAAAACCTGTAAAAGAAAAGGGACTACGAAACTCACCTGAAAACAGCACAAGTACAAGTACCCTAGGTCAACGAACAAGAACACGAACAGTTAGATACACCTGAAACACGCACACTATCTGTCCAAAAGTCCTACACTGTCAACAAGTCACCCAGTAAGTACTTAAACTTAATTGTACACGTCTATGTCCTATACTAGTGTCTTAAGAAATGCCATTATGTCTCGTTCAATGTCATATTAATTATAATAGCTTCGTTGTACCTTTTTTTGTCGGTAAAAGGCCGTCACCCCTGGTTAGCTTTATAAATAATCAAAAAGAAGAACAAGCGTACTGACTGAATGCCAATACGACTTAATACAAAACCAAGTAAAAACTACCACTAACATCATGAACCAGTGACATACCACTTTCATGATCACCAAAAAACCTAAGCATAAAAGCTAGACACAAAACTGAAAGAAAACAAAAATTATAATGAATCTAAACAGAGTGACTTAGGTAACTTCCAGGTGATCAAAATTCTATCCACGCGATCCTTCTTCTTGAATCTGAAAGAAAGGAGCTTCAAGCATACTGTAGTTCTAATTACCTCGATCAATTGTTGTGGAGACCTCTTTGTTTGTTGAAATAGCCTATTGTTTCTTTCCTGCCACACAAGATACGTAGTTGCTGCAAGCACCAACTTAGAAATAATGAACTATGCCTACCTATTCTTTGCAAACTGAGTGACATTTGCCATAATAATATTCCAACGAGCTAAGAAGTACGCAAGCCCTACACTAGTGCAAATTCCTTTCCAAACTTCCCAAGAAAATAGACATTCAAAAAATAGATGGTCATGAGAATCCAGTTCAAGACCACATAAGGAGCACAAATGTGGAATAATCGATCTCGCATGTATATCCCATGATCATAAAAGGTCCTGAGTCTTCAACTTGCGTTTAATAACCAGCCATAAGTGAATAGCATATTTTGGAATACAATGAGTAAACCAAACAAATTTAACCAAGGAACCTCTATTTCTCTAGGACGAATAGCTTCCCAAACATTAGCAACCGGGAAATCATGATCAATATTATTATACCTCAAGCAAAGTTTGTCACATTTGTCCTCAACAAGCACAGGAGGTGCAATATTTGTGAGCTGATCGCCAACAGGCCATGCCCAATTACATCCCACCACAATGTCTTTTTTTGGTTAATGGGTATACCATCACCAAAACATTACAAAACAAGTAGCATGGCTAAGATACCATACTAGTTCATATGCATGACATGTCATGCATATGTAAACAAAAGTCAGCAATCAAAGAAAACAATGAAAACACACTAGTTAACAATTGCTAACTAAATCAAAATTTAAAGCTAAGTCTTCGGCGCCTTTGATGATCAAAAACCACTAAGTTTCATGGCAAAATCCAAGCTTTAAGGAAGCGTGCAACCTGTTGAGTATTTTTAAATCGTAGCGTAACCAGCTTCAAACGAATTGTGGTTGCCACAGCATCCTGTATTTGCTCAACTGTTCTGACATCATTTGAAAATAATCTATTGTTCCTCTCTTGCCAGATAAAATAAGCTGTAGCAGCAACAAGTAGTTTCCCAATAACACTCTTACCCGAATTAGACTTTGATCGACTAATCAACCAGTCCACAATATCTTCCCAATTAGAACTGATTTGCGTCATTTGAGCCAAATGTCGCACCTTGTGCCAAACCTGAGAAGAAAAAGAACACTCAAAAAACAAATGGTTGTGTGAGTCAGGACCTTGCTTGCATAAAGAACAACAAACAAAGTTATAATTCATGTTGCCTCCAGACGACCATTTCATAATACGATCTTGAGTTCTCAACTTGCGCCTCATAATAAGCCACATCAAGCAAGAATGCCTCGGTATCATTTTAGTAAACCAAACCGTACGATGCCAAGCTACTTCCTCCTGTTTGACTCGCACTAAATCCCACACTACACTTGCAGAAAACGGCTTGAGCCCATCCCCATCTTTCCAAACTAAAGTATCCTGAGCACCCGGTGAAAGTTGATGATTAGGAATGCTAATTAAGACAGGAAACAAATCTAACCAAGCAACAGGCCATTTCCATACTCCTTCACTTTGTAAATCAGAAACCGTGCTTTGTAGAGTAAAGCCTGCACGAAATATATCTCTTGGTGATATAAAATAACTAAGAGGACATTCATTAACCCATTTATCAAACCAAACTGATATACTCTTCCCATCACCAAGTCGTGTCCATATATGGGGTCTAATCAAGTCACGAAGTTGCAATATTTTCCGCCATCCCCAACTACAATTCTGATTCATAGGAACAGCCCAGAAATTGCATTCTTTCAATCTATACGAATGAATCCACTTAACCCATAGTGATTCTCTATGAGTAAGCAAACTCCAAATATGATTTACCATTAGTGCCTTATTGAAATCGGCAACTCGCCTAATCACTAATCCACCTTCTGCCTTCGGAAGGCATAGGTCTTTACATGCTACCTTGGCTTTACCTCTCATTATCTCACCATGATTCCACAAAAACTTTCTCATTTTGCTTTCAAGATCAGCAATAATACTTTTTGGTAGTATAAAAACTGATGACCAATATACATGCAAAGATGAGAGAACAGAACTTACTAGTTGTACTCTTCCAGCAAAAGATAAGTACTTGTTGCGCCAATCAGTAATCATTTTCTCCATGCATTCAATAAGCACCTTACAATCCTTATGCATTAATCTAGTAGTAATAAGTGGAACACCAAGATATCTAACCGGTAAACTCCCTTCTTCAAACGGTAATATATTAAGAATGGAATTCTTAACTGAGTCAGTAACGTTGCAGAAGAAAGCCGTGCTTTTTGGCAAGCTCGGAACAAGACCAGACATGTCTCTAAAATCATTAATAGAATCCATAATAACTTTAGCTGATCTGGTCTCCCCCCGTGAGAAAATAAAGAGGTCATCTGCAAAACACAAGTTAATAATACTCTGCTTCTCACACTTGTTATGAAACCTGAAATTGGATAAAACAGATACTGATTTATTAAAAATAAGCGTTAGTATCTCCATGACTAACGTGAACAAGTATGGTGACAATGGATCCTCCTGTCTTAAATCCTGTCGCACCCTTAAAATATCCATGTAGATTACAATTTATGCACAATGAGAACGAGGCAGTAGAAACACATAGCATAATCCATTTGATCATAGTGTGGTGGAACCCAAAACCAATTAAAATAGCTCTTAAAAACTCCCAATCAACTGTATCATAGGCTTTTTGGATATCAATCTTAAATGCACATCTTGGGGGCCCAACATTCCTATGATAATTATGCATTAATTCCTGAGTGAGTAAGATATTATCCGAAATCCTTCTCCCCGGCACAAATGCTGACTGATTGATGCTGACAATATCATGCAACCCTTCCTTAATTCTATTAGTAATAATCTTGCTTTTGGGTAAAAAGGATTACCATGTTCAAACTTTTATACCAACAACAATTAACAGTACATCGCAAGTAATGAGACTGAGTGCCCCATTAATTCCCTATATGACAGGCCATATAGAGTTTTTTTTTTTTTGGTTAATGGGATACCCCTGTAAATTTTATACCATCACCAAAAAACAATACAAATCAAGTAGTACGGCTGAGATACCATACTAGTTCATATGCATGACATGCCATGCATATGTAATCTACTAGAATTGACAAGCAAACTAGCTAACAATGGCCAACCTACACACTAGTAATTACATTAAAAGAACTAATGTGACAAAAAGAACGATAATATCATCCGCGCCAGTTATCTGAGATGGACCACAATATCACGTGGTACTTTCCAAGCTTCAAGTAAGCGATCTACACTTGTCGTGTTTTTAAACTTCAAAGTTACCAACTTGAATCTGATTGTAGTAACAATAAGCTCCACAATAGTGTCTGGAGGACGGGCATGGTTAGAAAATAATCGATTGTTTCTTTCCTGCCAGACGAAATAAGCCGTAGCTGCTACTAGTAGTCTTCCAATAACATTCTTTGCAGATCTAGACTTCGCTTTAAGTGTAATCCAATGGACGATGTCTTCCCAATCATCAGATAAGAAAGCAACTCCAGCTAATACTTTGATTCTACTCCAAACCTGCGATGAAAAGGAACATTGAAAGAATAGATGTGCATGAGAATCCGGTCCTTTGCTACACAACGAGCAACAATACAGGTTGTAGCTCGCTTTCCATTGCATGATCACATCTTGTGTCTTCAATTTCTTCTGAACAATGAGCCAAACCAAAAACGCATGTCTTGGAATACAATGAGAAAACCAAATTGCATTTTCCCAATCGACCTCGTTGTCCCTAGACCGAATGGAATCCCAAATTGTTCTTGAAGAATACACTTGGTCATTTCCTTGCAAATCTCTCCATACTATTGAATCCGGTTGATTTGTATTCAACACAATTGTTGGGATATTTAATAAAACCAGAAATAAATTAAACCAAGCACGTGGCCATAGCCATTCACCATTATGATTAATATCAGCAATTTTTGAGTTTAAATCAAACCCCGCTTGCATGATTTGTCTTGGAGATATAACATTACTTAATGGCGACTCACCTGACCATTGATCAAACCAAACCGAAATCTGCTTGCCATCACCCACTTTAGACCATATGAATGGTCTAATGTCTTGTCTTAACTGAAGCAATTTCCTCCATCCCCAACTACAATTTTGTGGTTGATGTACCTCACAAAAGTTTTTGCCTTTTAACCTATAAGAGTGCACCCATTTGACCCATAGAGAATCTCTACGGGTCAAAATGCTCCAAATATGGTATACCATAAGGGATTTGTTTACTTCACTAATACGCCTAATATCTAAACCACCCTCACACCATAAAAATGGCCACATCTTCCTTTCAAGATCCTTTATAATACTAGATGGAAGGATAAAAACCGAAGCCCAGTAAACATGAAAAGAAGATAACACTGACCTTATCAACTGAAGACGACCAGCAAAAGATAAGCTTTTATTCCTCCAGTCAGCAATTCTACTCTCCATTTTCTCCACCAAGATCTTACAATCATTATGGAGAAGTCTAGTGGATATTAAAGGAACACCAATCCTCAAACATGCACATCAACTAATACAAAGACAAGTGGGAGGGACCTATTTACAAGGAAACCGAAGTTACCTCAAACATGCACATCAACTAATACAAAGACAAGTGAGAGGGACACTATTTACAAGGAAACCGAAGTTACCTCAAACATGCACATCAACTAATACAAAGACAGTGGAGGGACCTATTTACAAGGAAACCGAAGTTACCTCAAACATGCACATCAACTAATACAAAGACAAGTGAGAGGGACACTATTTACAAGGAAACCGAAGTTACCTCAAACATGCACATCAACTAATACAAAGACAGTGAGAGGGACCTATTTACAAGGAAACCGAAGTTACCTCAAACATGCACATCAACTAATACAAAGACAAGTGAGAGGGACACTATTTACAAGGAAACCGAAGTTACCTCAAACATGCACATCAACTAATACAAAGACAAGTGGGAGGGACCTATTTACAAGGAAACCGAAGTTACCTCAAACATGCACATCAACCTATCCAAAGACAAGTGAGAGGGACACTATTTACAAGGAAACCGAAGTTACCTCAAACATGCACATCAACTAATACAAAGACAAGTGGAGGGACACTATTTACAAGGAAACCGAAGTTACCTCAAACATGCACATCAACTAATACAAAGACAAGTGGAGGGACACTATTTACAAGGAAACCGAAGTTACCTCAAACATGCACATCAACTAATACAAAGACAAGTGAGAGGGACACTATTTACAAGGAAACCGAAGTTACCTCAAACATGCACATCAACTAATACAAAGACAGTGGAGGGACCTATTTACAAGGAAACCGAAGTTACCTCAAACATGCACATCAACTAATACAAAGACAAGTGAGAGGGACACTATTTACAAGGAAACCGAAGTTACCTCAAACATGCACATCAACTAATACAAAGACAAGTGAGAGGGACACTATTTACAAGGAAACCGAAGTTACCTCAAACATGCACATCAACTAATACAAAGACAAGTGAGAGGGACACTATTTACAAGGAAACCGAAGTTACCTCAAACATGCACATCAACTAATACAAAGACAAGTGAGAGGGACCTATTTACAAGGAAACCGAAGTTACCTCAAACATGCACATCAACCTATCCAAGTACCAGTGAGAGGGACACTATTTACAAGGAAACCGAAGTTACCTCAAACATGCACATCAACTAATACAAAGACAAGTGGAGGGACACTATTTACAAGGAAACCGAAGTTACCTCAAACATGCACATCAACTAATACAAAGACAAGTGAGAGGGACACTATTTACAAGGAAACCGAAGTTACCTCAAACATGCACATCAACTAATACAAAGACAAGTGAGAGGGACCTATTTACAAGGAAACCGAAGTTACCTCAAACATGCACATCAACCTATCCAAGTACCAGTGAGAGGGACACTATTTACAAGGAAACCGAAGTTACCTCAAACATGCACATCAACTAATACAAAGACAAGTGAGAGGGACCTATTTACAAGGAAACCGAAGTTACCTCAAACATGCACATCAACCTATCCAAGTACCAGTGAGAGGGACACATTTACAAGGTACCTATAACACTACAAATAATAACAAGAGAACTAGTCACTCGCATCATGCATGAGTAAATCCTTTGGAAGATTCCAAGTAGCCAGCAAGTGAGTAGTCCTTGCACTATTCTTGAACCTTAGCTTGACCAGTCTATAGAGAACAGTCTCCATAATAATATCTCTGATCTTCTCAGGCGGTCTTGCATGGTTGCTAAACATACGATTATTTCATTCCTGCCACACAAAATAGACAGCAGCCGCAAGCACAAGTCGGGCAATAACACTCTTGACTGAGTTATTCTTGAGGGAACATAAGAAGTCAGCAACAATATCATCCCATTTGCATGAAGATCCTTCCATGTAAGCTTTAATCAAAGTCCATACTTTCACAGAATATGAGCATTCAAAGAACAAGTGATCATGAGAGTCTGGACCTGTTTTACACAAAGAACAACAAACAAGGTTAAGGTTGACAGCCCCACCCACATCCCATGGTTTCAATTTGTCGTGGGTTTTCAACTTTTTCCTCATCACCAACCAAAGCAAGAAAGCATGTCTAGGGATCGACTTGGAGTTCCAAACAATATTAGCCCAATCCACCCTTTCACCTCTATTCCGAATCGCATCCCAAACATTGGAAGCCGAATAATGATTCTCATCCCCATTCCTATCCCGCCAAAAAATACAGTCAATTTTTGTGCCATCAATAATTGGAACATGATACTCAATTAAAACCGGATACAAATCCCTCCAAGCCTCCGGCCATTTCCAACCCCCATTATCAATAACATCCGAGATCTTATCTTTGAGTGAGAAACCCGCTCGCAATATTGTCCTCATCGACAAAACACTACATAATGGACCATTTTTATCCCATTTATCAAACCACGCAAACGTTGAGTTACCATCACCTATTCTTGACCATAAAAAGGCCTAATAGATGATCTTAAATGAATAAGTTTGCGCCAGCCCCAACTCATACTATTAGTACTTGGTACGTCCCAAAAACTCCTACCTTTTAGTTTATAAGCATGTACCCATTGTACCCACAAGGAATTTCGGTTGCTAAGAATTTTCCACACATGGGTAGTCATAAGAGCCTTATTCATATCAGATATTCTCCTTATGCCTAGACCACCTTCATCCTTTGGAGTAAAAATTAATTTCCAAGCGACCTTTGCCTTCCCCTTAGCAATAGCACCTTGTGACCACAAAATAAAATGGTGATAGATTAGTGGCTTCATGGCTTGCTTTGAGTAATAATCTTGCTAATACATTTATAAAGTGTATTGCAAGAAGAAATAGGCATGTAATCATTAATAGAAGAAGGAGTAGTAGCCTTAGGCATCAAGGCAATGATGGTGTGATTGATTTGTTGAAGCATCTTCCCATTGCGAAAAAATTCATGAACCGCCAAACACACATCACGACCAACTATTGGTTAATGGGATATTCCCTGTGAATTTTATACCATAACCAAAGCATTACAAACCAAGTAGTATGGCTAGAATACCATACTAGTTCATATGCATGCCATGCTATGCAATGTTTACAAGCGATTACACAAACTATGAAACTATTGACAAAACCTATTGGCTAGCTAAAGCAAAATACAAATATATCACAACACAATCAGCCTATTAGCTAACTAACAACTTTGTCATTAAGGTTTGTATATAACCAGCCCTCTTGGCAAGTTCCAAGCCTCCACAAATCTTGCAAGTTTAGTCGAAATCTTGAATCTCAAAGTGACAAGCTTTAAACGAACACTTGTGGCCACAAGGTCTCGAATCTGATCTTCCTTTCTCACTTCATTAGAAAATAATCTTCTATTCCGTTCCTGCCATATAAAGTAAGCAGTAGCAGCAAATAGTAGCTTCCCAATTACACTTTTAGCCGATTTAGAGTTGGCTCGTTTGGTTAGCCAATCCTCAATATCTTCCCATTTCGAGCTCACTTGATGCATTTGAGCTAAATGGCGCACTTGACTCCATACCTGCTTAGAAAAATTACAATCAAAGAACAAATGGTTATGGGAATCAGGTCCTTGTGTACAAAGGGGGCAGCACACAAGATTGAAGTTCATGTTTCCTCCAGTACACCACTGCATCATCTTGTCTTGCGTCCTCAATTTGCGTCTCATAATAAGCCACATCAAGAAAGCATGCCTTGGTATCATTTGTGGAAACCAAACAGACTTATGCCATGTGACAACCTCCTGCTTAAAGAAAGCAGATGTGTAACCATCAGGCCCTGGAGCTTTATTCTCTCCTATTTCAAACATTGCCTATTTAATTTCATTATTTGTAACCTGCCTTACCATAGCCGAAACTTTTGTATCACCTTAGAATTGAGCTGGAAACCTGCAGAAGATATAACACGAGAAGAAAACTGATTAGAGAGTGGACTGAACTCACACCAGTTGTCGAACCAAGCTGATGCTGATCCACCATTCCCGATTTGATAGAAGAAAAGCCGACGTATAGTAGGTCGAATTTGAAGAATTTTCCTCCAACTTCAAGTCATATTACCGCGATAAGGAATCTCCCAAAAGTTCTTGTCTTAAATTTTATACATATGATTCCACCGAACCCAGACAGACTCTTTTCTAGTTAAAAGATTCCATACATGCACAGATAATAACGCCACATTAAAATCATGAAGGCCGTCTAATACCCAGACCACCTTCTGACTTAGGTAAACATACAACCTCCCATGCAACCTTAGCCTTCCTTTCTGGAGATGACCTTGAGACCAAGGAAAGCCCTTCATTACTTGTTCTATTTCCTGAATTACGGCTGATGGTAGCATAAACATTGTACTCCAATAAACATGCATAAAAGAGAGAACTGACTGAATTAAATGAAGTATACCAGCAAAAGATAAAAAATTATTCTTCCAGTCCAAAACTCTCTTCTTTACCCGTTCTACAAGCTCTCGACAGTCATTATAGATCAATCGTGTAGACACCAAAGGCGCACCTAAATATTTAACAGGCAACGATCCCTCCTCAAAGGGTAAAACAACTAAAATAGCAATTTTAACATGATTTAGGATATTGCAAAAATAAGCTGTACTTTTAGGAATACTTGGCGCCAACCCAGAAACCCCTTTGAACTCTTCTAATGCCTCCATAATTACCCTTGCTGAGTTAACATCACCATGTAAGAAAATAATTAAATCATCAGCAAAACATAAATTAATAATATCAAGTTCAACACACTTGGGATGAAAAACAAAATCATCCACATCACGGACCCTGTTTCAGATTAAAGTAAGAATCTCCATTACAAGAGTAAACAAGTAAGGAGAAAGCGGATCACCCTGTCTCAAACCCCTTTTTCCAGGAAAAAAACCATGAAAAGAACCATTCATGCTAATAGAAAACGAAGACGTGGCAACACATGTAATAATCCAGTGTACCATGCAAGGGTGAAATCCAAATTCAAGCAGAATTTTCTTCAAAAATCGCCAATCAACGGTATCATAAGCCTTTTGAATATCAACCTTAAAAGCACACCATGAGACTTTTCTATCCAAATGATAGTTATGCATTAACTCCTGAGTTAATAGAATATTATCTGAAATAATACGACCTGGAAGAAAAGCTGATTGATTATCACATACGATATCCCCCAAACAATCCTTTATCCTATTTGCAATAATCTTCGTAATGCACTTAAAAAACATTGCAAGGGGAGATAGGTCTAAAATCAGTAATACAAGAAGGAGACTTAACTTTGGGTAGTAATGAGATAATAGTGTGATTTTTTTTTGGTTAATGGGATATTCCTTGTGAATTTTATACCATAACCAAAACTTTACAAACCAAGTAGTATGGCTAAAATACCATACTAGTTCATATGCATGACATGCCATGCAATGTTTACAAGCGATTACGCATACTATGAATCAATTAGCAAAAGAACCTATTAGCTAGCTAAGACACTATACAAATATATATAACATTATAAGCGGTCTATTAGCTAGCTAACAATATACAAATATATATATACATTATAAGCGGTCTATTAGCTAGCTAAGACACAATACAAATATATATAACATTATAAGCGGTCTATTAGCTAGCTAACAACTTTGTCATTAAGGGTTGTATATCACCAGCCCTCTTGGCAAGTTCCAAGCCTCCACAAATCTTCCAACTTGAGTCGAAGACTTGAATCTCAAGGTGACAAGCTTCAAACGAACACTTGTAGCCACAAGGTCTCGAATCTGATCTGCCTTCCTCACTTCATTAGAGAATAATCTTCTATTCCGTTCTTGCCATATAAAGTAAGCAGTAGCAGCAACTAGCAACTTCCCAATTACACTCTTAGCCGATTTGGAGTTGGCTCGTTTGGTTAGCCAATCCACAATGTCTTCCCATTTCGAGCTCACTTGATGCATTTGAGCTAAGTGGCGCACTTGACTCCATACCTGTTTAGAAAAATTACAATCAAAGAACAAATGGTTATGGGAATCAGGTCCTTGTGTACAAAGGGGACAACACACAAGATTAAAATTCATGTTTCCTCCTGAACACCAATGCATCATCTTGTCTTGCGTCCTCAATTTGTGTCGCATAATAAGCCACATCAGAAAAGCATGCCTTGGTATCATTTGGGGAAACCAAACAGTCTTATGCCATGTGACTACCTCCTGTTTAAAGCGTAAAGAATCCCACACAACACTCGAACAAAAGGGTTTTTCTATGCCTTGTGCGTCTTTCCAAATCAAAGAATCATGAACGCCTCTTGACAATTGAAAGTTGGGTAATTCAATTAAAACAGGAAACAAGTCAAGCCAGGCCATAGGCCATTTCCAAATACCATCATCAATGAGATCTGAAACTGTGGACTGAAGAGATAGGCCTGCCCGCATAATATCTCTAGCTGAAACATAGTTTCGAATTGGACATATTTCAGCCCACTTATCAAACCACATCGAAGCATTCTTGCCATCACCTAATTGTGTCCAGATATGGGGCCTTATATGATGCCGTAATTGCAATATTTTCCTCCATCCCCAGGTACAGTTTTGTGGTATTGGGACATCCCAGAACTTCTGTCTTTTAACTTGTAAGAATGGATCCATTTAACCCACAAAGAATCCCTGCCGGTTAATAGACTCCACACATGTTTGACCATTAGAGCTTTATTAAAATCAGCAATCCTTCTAATACCAAATCCACCTTCCAATTTCGGTACACATAAAGATTTCCATGCAACTTTAGCTTTACCTTTAATCGTATCTCCTTGATTCCACAGAAATCGCCTCATTTTGCTTTCCAAGTCATCAATTACTCGTTGGGGAAGAATAAAAACTGATGCCCAATAAATATGTAATGATGAAAGAACAGATCTTACTAGTTGAAGTCTCCCAGCGAACGACAGTGACTTATTCCTCCAGTCAGTAATCCGTTTCTCCATTCTTTCTAGTAACACCTTACAATCCTTATATAACAACCTAGATGATATGAGAGGGACTCCAAGGTAGCGAACGGGTAGGCTGCCTTCTTCAAACGGCATGATATCCAGTATAGATTGCTTGACGGGATCAGAGACATTACAAAAGAAGGTTGTACTCTTTGCCATGCTTAGCACTAATCCTGACATATCTTTGAACCTATTAATAGATTCCAAGATGACTTTTACTGAACTAGTATCACCCCGTGAGAAAATAAATAGATCATCCGCAAAGCACAAATTAATAATGCTCTGTTTCTCACATTTGTTATGGTACCTGAAATTAGAAGCCAAAGATACATAATTATTCAATATAAGTGTTAGTACTTCCATAACCAGGGTAAATAGATATGGCGACATAGGGTCACCCTGTCTCAATCCTTTCTTCCCTCGAAAATACCCATGTAGGTTGCCATTAATGCATAATGAAAAGGATGTCGTGGAGACACAAGCCATGATCCATTTAATCATAGTTGGGTGAAAACCAAAACCAAACAAAACCTCTTTTAAGAACTTCCAGTCAACGGTAAATTCCTATGATAGTTATGCATTAACTCCTGAGTGAGTAATATATTGTCTGAAATAAGTCTCCCCGGTACAAACGCCGACTGGTTTATACTAACAATATCATGCAAGCCTTCCTTTATTCTATTCGTAATAATCTTGCTTATACATTTATAAATGGTGTTGCAACAAGATATAGGACGATAGTCATTAATAGAGGAGGGTGTGGTAACCTTTGGGATCAAAGCAATGATAGTATGATTAATCTGTTGCAGCATCTTCCCATTTCGAAAGAATTCATGTATTGCTAGACATACCTCACTACCAACAATATTCCAGGAACTTTTAAAAAAGGCTGAAGTATACCCATCAGGTCCAGGCGCTTTATTCTCCCCAATACTAAACATAGCCTGCTTTATTTCCTCTTCCGTAATGTTTCTGACCATATTTGCTACCTTTTCATGGTCAAGCACTCTATCAAACAGCCCTGGTGTTGGGTTAAATCTCGTTTCATCTTCCTTACCCAAGAAGTTCATAAAGTGATCCACCAAGGCTTTGTGTGCATCTCCACCTTCATGTGTAACACCTTGCATGTCTTTAATGATTTCAATTCTCGATCTGTGATTTTTGCATTTTAATGTTTTGTGAAAAAAAACCGAATTAGCATCACCCAGATCAAGCCATTCCACTTTTGCCTTTTGTTTAAGGAAACTCTCTTCATCAAGTTGTGCTTCTTTGAAATCATTGAGAACTTTTGCTTCCTTGTCACGTAGGAGAGAGTCCATGGGATCTTTATCTATGGCAGTTTGAATCATATCCAGCTCCTTCCTTAGTGTATCTACCCGAGCATAAAGGTTACTGATGCGTAAATCACGCGATAAACGACAGCGGAAGACTAGTTTTGGTATTTTATGAGTTTTATGAAACAAAACAAGACAAGACAATAAAATAAAATGATAGATAAAAGAATCCACCACCAAGATTCGTAAAGGACTAGCCACCGGAATCAAGGATAAAGGAAACACTCCAACCCACCACTATGTTTGATAAAGGCCTAGCCACCACAAGCACAGATAAAGGAATCGAAGATTTAAGATCTCACCACTATATTTGATAAAGGACGAACCACCACAAATATAGATAAAGGGATCACTCCAAACCACCAAGATCAAAGATCCATAAAGGTAAATGAAGATTTTAGATAAGAAATAGAGGTTGCTCTATTAATTTCATTCAACATCAAAAACTACTTTTACAATGAGAAAATAAGCCCCTATTTATAGCCACACATGCTATTTTCTAGGAATAAAGAAATACAAATATTAAATAAATAAAAGGCTGTCATGTGCTAAGGACAACCACTAATTTATCTACCAATAGGAAATGGACAGACAATGCTTCTAGAAAGATTCCTTCTGCACAAGGGCCCACAAACCGTTAGGATTAACGTTGCCACACGCTCCTCCCTTATCGTCTTTGACAGCTGTCATTCCTTCTTTATTGGGTCCGCAACATGTGACTGAAACAAACTTTATTAATGAAAATTGGAACGTAAATCTGGAACTTCCACTGGAGACTTAAATCTGGAGCATCCATCTGGAGACTAGACTGGAGCTGGTCACTGGAGTGCTTCAGTGGTAAACTTCACTGGTGGATCACTACTTGCCGCAACTGGAGAAACTTGCCACTGGAGAAGTGTTACTAATGGCGACTGGACTGATTCAGTAAATACTTGCCTGAAATGGGCCACTACTAGCAGAATCAACATGGCTTGTTCAGATGGCATTTTCGTGTCAGTTAGCTTATTCAGTTCACTTGTTTTCTCCAGTTCACTGGTGTTAGTCAGTTCAGTGAACTGGAAATTTCTGCATCAATCTCCTCCTCTAAAGAAGGACTTGTCCTGAAGTCCTCGAGGTACTCATCCTCCAGATAAGGCATCAGATCCCCAACATTAAAAGTACTTGAAACTGACATATCCCCAGGTAACTCAACCTTGTATGCATTATCACCATATCTCTCCAGAATCTTGAATGGTCCTTCAGCTCTCGGAACTAATCTCCTCCTCTAAAGAAGGACTTGTCCTGAAGTTCTCGAGGTACTCATCCTCCAGATAAGGCATCAGATCCCCAACATTAAAAGTACTTGAAACTGACATATCTCCAGGTAACTCAACCTTGTATGCATTATCACCATATCTCTCCAGAATCTTGAATGATCCTTCAGCTCTGGGCAACAACTTGTTTTTCCTTCTTGCTGGAAATCTCTCTTTTCTAAGGTACACCCAAACTAGATCACCTGGAGCAAAACTGGACTGCTTTCTTTGCTTGTTTGCTCTTGCCTTGTAATCTGCATTAGTTTTCTCAATTCTGGCCTTCACTTGCTGGTGAATTTTCTTGATTTCTTTTGCTCTAGCCTCAGCCTCAATACTTGCCTTTGGTTCAATCGAAAAAGGAATCAAATCAATTGGAGTTAAAGGATTGGCACCATAACAAATTTCAAATGGCGATTTACTGATAGAATAATTTGGAGCTCTGTTGAAAGCAAACTCAGCATGAGCAAGCTTCAGATCCCAATCTTTCAGTGTCTTTTTCACCAGTGTTCTCAATAACATGCCAATTGTACGATTAGTGACTTCAGTTTGTCCATCAGTTTGAGGATGATGAGACGTACTGAACGTCAATCTGGTACCCATCAGCCTCCATAAGGTCTTCCAGAAATAACTTAAAAACTTTACATCTCTATCTGAAACAATTATCCTTGGAATCCCATGCAAACGAACAATCTCTTTGAAGAATAAATTAGCTACTGCTGAAGCATCATTTGTGGTGTTGCAAGGGATAAAATGTGCCATTTTTGAAAAACGATCAACAACCACCATTATTGAATCTTTTCCCCTCTTGGTTCTAGGCAGTGCAACAATGAAATCCATGCTAAGATCTTCCCACGGCTGGTTTGGAACTGGAAGAGGAGTATACAATCCTTTATGAAAAGTTGTCTTTGCCTGGTGACACGTTGGACAAGCGACTGATAATATTCTGAACATCTTTCAGTAAACTTGGCCAGTAGAAATGTTCAGTGAGGATCTCTCCAGTTTTATTAATACCAAAATGACCAGCCAGACCTCCTCCATGTGCTTCCCTTATCAGTAAATCTCTAATAGAACCCTTTGGAATACACAACTTTCCATTTTTGAATAAGAAACCATCTTGAACAACAAATGGTCCTTTCTGATTAGCTTCAGTGAGGCGATCAGCGAAGTCTGGATCAGCAGCATACAACTCTTTAATGAAAGAAAATCCAAGAACTCTTGCTTCCAGAATTGATAACAACGAATATCGTCTGGAAAGTGCATCAACAACAACATTAGCCACTCCAGCTTTGTGTTTAGAAACAAAAGAATAAGACTGCAAAAATTCCACCCATTTTGCATGTCTGGCATTAAGCTTATGCTGACCATTAATAAACTTCAGTGCTTCATGATCAGAAAATAAGACAAACTGTTTTGGCTTCAGATAATGTGACCAGTGAGTGATAGCACGAATGATTGCATAAAACTATTTGTCATAAGTACTATACTTCAGTTTGGAACCGTTGAGTTTTTCTCTGAAATATGCCACCGGACGTCCTGCTTGTACTAAAACTGCTCCAATACCTACTCCACTGGCATCACATTCTAACTCAAACAACATATCAAAATCTGGCAAAGATAGTACTGGAGCTGAACTGAGCTTTTACTTCAGTGTTTCAAATGCTAGTTGGGCTGAACTTGGCCAGTTGAACACACCCTTCTTTAGACAATCAGTGATTGGAGCCACAACTGTAGAGAAATTCTTGATAAACCTTCTATAAAAAGATGCCAGTCCATGGAAACTTCTTACTTCAGTGATTGTAGTTGGAACTGGCCATGATCTGATGGCTTCCACCTTTGAGGGATCCATAGAAATACCTTCTTTTGAAACACCACATACCCAAGAAATATCACACTCTCCACCATAAAATCACATTTCTCCAGTTTACCATACAACTGGTGTTTTCTCAGTAATTCAAACACACTTCTTAAATGATTAACATGTTCAGCTTCAGTTTTAGAATATACAAGAATATCATCAAAGTAAACAACAACAAACTGACCAATAAGTGGCCTGAGGACTTCATTCATCAGTCTCATGAAAGTACTAGGAGCATTAGATAAACCAAAAGGCATTACTAACCATTCATAAAGGCCTCCTTTAATTTTGAATGCAGTCTTCCACTCATCTCCATCCTTCATTCTAATCTGGTGATAGCCACTTCTTAGATCAATCTTAGAAAACACACTGGAGCCATGTAACTCATCAAGCATATCATCCAATCTGGGAATGGGATATATATACTTAATAGTTATATTATTTATGGCTCTGCTATCAACACACATTCTCATCGAACCATCTTTCTTTGGAACCAGGAGAGCTGGGACTGAACAAGGACTCATACTTGCTCTCACATAACCTTTGGCAACCAACTCATCTACCTGCCTTTGCAACTCCTTTGCTTCAGTAGGTGAACACCTATAAGCAGCTTTGTTTGGAAGAACTGAACCTGGAACCAGGTCAATCTGGTGTTCAATTCCTCTTACTGGTGGCAAACCTTCAGTAGGTCTTCAGGAAAAACATCAGTGAATTCCTTCAGTAGAGACTTCAGGAGACTTGGGACTCTAGTGAACTCCTTCTCTTCAGTACGTCCAAGCACCAGTAACATCATAACTGGAGAGCCTCCAGTTAACTCTTCTTCAACTTCAGTCTGAGACATGAACAAAGACTTGCTGGGCTGGTCTTTCTTATTAACTTTCAGCAACTCATTGGGTTTCAGAGAAGTCAAAGTGACCTTCTTCCCACTTACAAATAACGAATAAGAATTCATACGACCATTATGAAAGACATAATTATCAAATAACCATGGTCTACCCAGTAATATATGACAAGCATCCATAGGAATGACATCACAAACAATTTTATCTTGATAAACTGATCCAATGGAAAAAGGAATAGTAACTTGTCGATTAACCTTTACCTCTGAACCTTCACTGAGCCATTGCAACTTGTAAGGACGAGGGTGCTTAACTGTAGGTAGTTCCAGTTTCTCTACCATGTAAGTTGAAGCAGCATTAGCACAACTTCCACCATCAATGATCAGATTACATACCTTTCCCTTAACAGTACATCTGGAATGGAAGATATTTTCTCTCTGGGCAGTATCAGTTGTAACTTCATCAGTGTGCATGACTCTTCTTACCACTAGCATTTCTCCAACATCTGCACCTACATATGATTCTTCATCTCCACTTTCGTCATACACTGGTTCACCTTCTTCAGTATCAACATCTGGTAAGCTTTCAATCTCTTTGGCAGTTAGTGCTCGCTGGTTGGGACACTGCGCCTGGAAGTGACCAAAGCCATGACACTTAAAACATTTTTTTCCAACTGGTTCTTTTGATCCTCCAGTTTCTTTCTCCTTTCCTCTGAAAGATTTCTGACCAGTTTCACTAGGCTTAAGTACTGGTTGACTGGAATTGGAAGAAACTTTAGTGAAAGGTGCTACTGGACCTTCTTCTTCAGTTGCTTTTCAATCTGGAGGGCCAGTTTGCATGCACCTTCATAAGTCCAGATGGGCTGCAATTCTATCTTCTCAGTTATGACAGCATTTAGACCACCAAGGAATCTGGCGATAGTATGCTCTTCAGTTTCCTTCACTCCAGTTCTTGTCTTCAGTTGCTCAAACTCCCTAATATACTCCACAACTTCTTTTGCACCTTGCTTCAGATTATTCATCAGTAGATACTGATCTTGCTTGTATGACTGGGGAACAAATCTCTTCTGCATGACTTCTTTCAACTTAGACCAGGTCTTAATTTTACTTTTACCCTTGTATTCTCTTTCAGCTTTCATATTGTCATACCAGGATGAAGCATACTTTTTCAACCTAATAATGGCAACTTTAAAACTCTTTTTATCATCATACCCTTTTATCTCCAATATTCTATCCATCACCTGAACCCATTCAAAGTATTCTTCTGGGTTTGAAGAACCAACAATAAGATTCTGTGATGGCAGTGAAAACCTATATATTGTTAGGATGTGAAATATATATTAAGGTTTTGTTATGGCTGTAAAAACCTATATATTGTTAATATGTGAAGTATATATTAAGGTTCTGTGATGGCAGTAAGGACCTATATATATATCGTCTTATGTGAAATACAAGGTTCTGGGATTCCAACAAAGACCTGTGTATTATTATGATATGAATTATCTGAGAAAGTTCCGTGGTTGCAGTAACGACCTATATATTGTTATTATGTGAATTATCTGTTAAGTTTCTGTATTAACAGTTTACCTATGGATTTTTTTTTTGTATTTTTTTTTTGGTTAATGGGTATACCCCTGTAAATTTTATACCATCACCAAAAACATTACAAAACAAGTAGCATGGCTGAGATACCATACTAGTTCATATGTATGACAGGCCATACATATGTAAATCAAGCAAACGCAACCAATTAATCAATACTACTACATATCAGCCCTAGACAACTAATATGAGTAACAAATTAAGAAAATATTAATCTAATTAGCGCCGATTATGATCAAACACCGCCATGTCTTGTGGTAGAATATCAATACTACATACCTATGGATATTCATGGTATGAATATACATTAAGTTTTCATTACGATAGAATACCTATCTATCTTTATATTATGACTGTCTATTATGGAAATGTATTTCCGAAAGTATTTCAGATTGATGATCAGGAATATCATTGGGATTATACTGGTAAGGGTATCACTAAAACCTTATTATCCACCACACTATATTGTTGTAAAACCTATGACCTCACCAACTTTATGTTGACGTCTTTTAAACTGTATTCTCAGGAAATTAAGGCAGTATCGGAGCAGACTTGGTTTGGAGTCTCATATGCATACATTGGAGAAACGGAGCATTTTGATTAGATAATTTCTTTTGTATTAGAAGTAGTTGTTCAAGTTATATAAACATATCCACTTTCCTTGTAAAGAAATGCTTCGTTTATATATAAAATCCAATAATGTCTCATTTAGAGGTCGTTTGTTATAATGTGTGATTGTGATTCCTCTAAATTGTTCACACCTTCTATTCCGCATTTTGGGGGTGTGACAGATTGGTATCAGAGCCACAAGTTATAGCGAACTAGGTTGCATTAGTGGGCCTAATAAGGATTTCGTTAGGCTACATTAGTGAACTTAGACAATAACTGTATTCCTGGAAAACTACTCTCCATACTTGCTTACATGCTTAGACATGCTTTACATAGGACAATGCTTAGATTTAAGGATGCTTAAATTTAACGGGTAGATACTATATAGATCGTACTAATGCTTCTCCGATCAACCCTCATATCTCATCAGACGAACACCATCACATCCAGAAAATTTCCAGTTTTTTTGAAGTTTCAAACTTGTCATCTTTAGTCCATGCGAGATATTAAGAATTTCATTTTTACGTCCCTACAGAATGTTGAAATTTACTTGCGAGATTTAGAACATATTATTTTTCGGGACATCGAATTTACATTAATAGTCCTGCAAGTTTTGAGAATGTCATTTTTTACCCCTGTAGTTTCGGGACGATCAATTCTAAGATCTAGTACAAAAATTACAATTTCGGTCTCTTTAGTTGCACAGTTGACAATTTTGATCGTTGAAGTTAAAGTTTCACAAATGTTAGTATATTTCCCCGTAGTTGAAAAAACTTTTTGAAGAAGTCTTATCACGAAAATACCTCTATTCATTTTATAAATTCTAATTTGTAAACCAACGTCGATATTCGTCATTTGATGAGATACCTAACCCACTATCATCTTCGAATCTGTATTCATTATAGAAAACTTATGTTACTCTGGCGCTCACGAAAACTGTCAAGGAAACTATGACGGATTATCAACAAAGACTTGACGAAGTTTAATCTTTACGATGGTTCAACCGACGATGATTTAGTTAAGAACGACACAACGAAACGATTCTCGTAATCATTCCATCAAATCTAGACAACGAGTCTCACTACGCTAAGCGTATCAACTTAACAAAAGATAAATAAATGATGATAAGACACATGACATAATGATATCATAAAAATGGTACGTAACGTTTTTATGATTACATGATGTGATGTAGAATATCATTAATTAGTTAGAAATGGTTAGTTCACAAATTTGGTATGCCATCAATGTGCCAAAAATGTGGTCGGTTAGCTGCCAGTACACCTATATATAGATATTGTAGCACACTGGAGGCAGCATCATGTAACACCCCGACTAAGGCGGAATATCGAGAACATGGTACAAAAAGATTATGATGCGTAAAACACGCGACAAACGCAACGGAAGACTATTTTTGGTATTTTCTGAAATTTAATGAAACAGAACAAACAAACAAAACAATAAAAGTGAAAAAAAATGATAGATAAAAGAATCCGCCACCAAGATTCGTAAAGGCCAAGCCACCAGAATCTAGGATACAGGAAACACTCCAACCCACCACTATGTTTGATAAAGGTCTAGCCACCACAAACACAGATAAAGGATCGAAGATTTAAGATCTCACCACTATATTTGATAAAGGACAAACCACCACAAATATAGATAAAGGGATCACTTCAAACCACCAAGATCAAAGATCCATAAAGGTAAATGAATATTTTTGGATACGAAATTTTCATTCAATCAATCAAGTCCCATTTTACAATGAGAAATGAGCCCCTATTTATAGCCACACATGCTATTTTCTAAAATAAAGAAAATACAATAATAATAATAATAATTAAATAACTAAAGGCTGTCATGTGCTAAGGACAACCACTAATTTATCAACCAATAGGAAATGGACAAGCAAAGCTTCTAGAAAGATTCCTTCTGCCCAAGGACCCACAAACCGTTAGGATTAACGTTGTCACACGCTTCTCCCTTATCCCCATCAATAGCTGTCAAGCACACTGTAACAACCCTCAAAATCTCGACTAGGATAATTTACTTGACTTGTCTAGACAATTATCCCTAGAGGTTTATTAAGAGAATTGACCTTCTAGACATTTGAGGCATAGTGATAATTGCCCTCTAGTTCAATGAAATACCGTAAATGACTAGCTATCTTAGAAATACTTATACACACTTTATAAAAAAAAAGAGGAGAAAAACCTTCAATTACCCCTCCCCCCTTTTTTTGGCCGTCCCCCTCCCCCCCCATACCACACACTCTTTTCATTCCAAATTTTTCATTTACTCATTTCCTAGTAACTCCCAACAATTGATTTCACACAACACTCCATCTCCACTTTTCACACACATCTCTCTCTCTCAAGAACTTTCTTCTCCATCTTTTTCTTTGTATGTCACGGCTCAAAAAGGGAACAAAAAGACAAGACAAAATCTTAACTAAACAATATTAATAATAAGGGTTTAGGCTAGACTAATCAAGGGATATTTCAAGCAAGATTAAGGGTTGTTTTAAGATTGGAAAAAGGGGTTATTTGAGGCTTTAGGGTCACGAAATTGCTGCCCAAAATCACTTTCAAATCCGAGTTCTTTAAGGGTATAAATCTTTATCTCTTTACTAGATCTATCTTGTTCTTGCTTATTTTTCAAAGATCTTATCAAAAGTTTATGTTTTCTTCTTGTTTTCTTTGAAAAACACACTTGAGGAGGGCAAAGTTGATAGGATCTTTCTCCTCATGCATATGCATGTCGAAATCTATGAGAAAGATCCAAGGATTCAACAAGTTTAAGACCCAAAAGTGTTGTTATATATTAGTAGCTTTTAAAGTGATTTTCCTTTTGATAGATCTATATGTTTTTGTATATTTTGAAGAATATATTTCTGAGATTTTTCATTAAAAAGATGTTTTTATGTTGGAGATGATAGATCTATAAAGATTGGTATTGAAAAGTGTTGATTTGAATCCATGCATGTTAGATCTAAGAAAGTTGAATCTTGTTGTTGGATTATGAGATGGATATGGACTTGTATTAAGTGAAAAATATGTTAAAAGAAGTATAATAATCTGGAAATTTGATGTTGAGAGATATAAAAATAAAGTATTAATCTTGTAAATGATGAACTCAAGTGTTAATAAAGCAAGAATGGTCATTGGTGAGTTGTTTTAATCAATATACATTCTGACAGAAACTATTTTCTGTCTTGGGACGGATAAACTGGGCTTGTGAGGGCAGATTCAAGAAAAACTTTCAAAATAAAAGTTGTAAACAAACGAGTTAAGTTTAACCTCCAACTGGAATCACTTAAAAATACTGAATCAAACAAAAGATATGATTTGTCTACCAAAAGTGGTCAAAACTGGATTTTTGTCTTAATGTTGAGTCAACTACGATGATTTTTAATTTCTTAACTAATAGGTTTCATAAGTTTAAACTTGGTGTGAACTGAGTTCAAAGTGTCCCTAACTTAAAATAAAATTGGGAGATTTTTCTTAAATGTTCATCATAGAAATCTTTTGTAAAATATTTTGAGTCGCACAGCAGCTCTTGTTCTGACCAGTTTTGGTTTGGTAATTTTTAGAGGTAGTAAACAATGTCTAAAAATTTAGCAAAAATTCACATAAATATAGGACACATATATGTCTCTGTATAAAAATCACCAGCGTCCAAATAATTCAACTTAACCAAGAATGACTACTCAACATTTTATGAAAATAATTGTTAAAACAGAAAATTCCAAGTAAAAGTTCTTCACAACAAAATAAGCTAAAAGTCACTAGATTGCAACTTTAACCAACTCCAACAATCTCGTAACAAAAAGTATTATAAACCTACTGAGAATATGTCAAATAAAAGTTATAAAACTTAACTTGGTTATTGAATGGCAAAGACAAGCCTACAAATCACTAATTCGGTTCATATAAGCACTAACCGAAAGCCTTAATTTGCACATATCACACCACCACCACTATCATGACTCAAGACACTAAAATAAAATGAACATTCTTTAAATAATGAAATAAGGATGAAAATCCATTTTGACGCATTTGAATTGCTTGAAAATTGAGGCTAAAATCACTATTTCGGTAAACAATTTATAACCTTAGAATCCTCAAAATGAGCGAGACACAAGAGAGGCTGAATTGATATGATTTTTCCCATGATAAAAGTTGCCTAAAAAGCCTGGGATTTTTAGCCAAAAAGTTATGTGGTGATTTCTAAGAATTTCTGTTAATTATTAAATTTAAATGATAATTAAAAAGGTAAATAAATAAATAAATAAATTATATAAATCATGAAATTGATTAAATAATCACAACCAATGATGAAAGTGACTAAAACCTACTGGAGTAAAATCATTTTAAGTCAAAGAACAAATGTCATATAATTTAGAAATAATTAAGTAAGTGAAAATCACTAATTAATAACTATTTTTAAATTAATAGAAAAATTACATAAATAAATATATATATCACAATATTCTAAGTTAAAAAGCATAATAATCAGAATATAACCCAAATATAATTAGCCACAAATTATAAAGGCAAGTGAGGTACTTAAAAGTATTTTTAAAGAATTATTTGGTTAATAATCAAGAAAATGAATAAATAATTAATTAAATAATATTAAAATTAAATACATAGTCATAAATCAGAAAGTATTCATAAATACTAATATTATGAAGTTACTAATGTCAAATATTATAATTAAGCAAAGCACACAATGGGAACCATGATAATCAAAGGCAAGTTACCGAAATTCTAACAACTTATAACTACATGTATAATGAAAGTGACCCTTTTACACCAACACTCTCTACAACCAAAAAGATGCAAATATTAACAATATACTTGGATCCCAAAATTTATGACAACATAATGAAAGTGGCATTTCTTAGTGATGGCATAAGATAGGAACTTACGTATATTAGTCCTATCGTAGGGATAGTCTTGGCTTGAAACGTGATTGAGGAATATGACGGATATATGATCAAGGAAGCGATAGATGGGAAGTACTCATTTTGGATAAGTGAATATAATATGCGGCATGTCAAGGTGAGTCATAGCCCCCCTTTCAAACTCTTTTATATGTTTTACTTGCGGGGTGAAAAGCATGATTAATTAAAATGACTTTCTCTTATGAAATGATTCTTTGAAATAATGATAATAATATGGGAATTATATTGTATGTTCAACGTGTTATATGTTATATGATGAGCTTGAGTACTGTCAAACGGTGGTCCCCTGTACACTACTATTAACTCTTTGAGGCCTGTAGTTAGAGGGTTGCGCAACTAGGATTTGTCCCCTCATCCACTATTATAGGTAACGGTGGGATGTTTGGTCTGCCTTTGTGGCCATCTTCATTGCCAGTCCGGCCTCGCGGTGCTCTAACTACTATATATTTATGGTCATCTCCATGGCACGACCCTTGGTTATCTTTATGCACGTGATTGACAACATGTGCTTATCATTATCTTATCATTTGGGACTATATATATTTGATTATTGGGACATAACCGGTCTTAGTAGTGGCTCAAGATCTATCTCATCAAATTATGTCATGGTAGTCTTACCATTGACCAAGTGGTATTGATATTATTATGGATGGAAATTGTGGATTGAACATACGGTTTGGGTATTGGACCTTATATGGAATCTTGAAAGCTGTTGAAATTGGCGATATTGAAGTATTGATGACCGAATGGTTTTGGTATAATGAATGATTAATCGATTGATATATTTTTCTGTCACGGTAAATGTGACAAATGAGGACTTTATAATTTACCATGGATTTCTCAACTATTTTGAAATGGATATGTAATGAGATTTACTTGCAAACCTATGCACTCACCAACTACGTTTTCGTAGTTGACACTTTTTCTTCATGCTTTTCAAGAATTAGCGTAAGCTTTGAGGAATTATATGCATCATGATTATTTGTATTGCACTCTGGAGTCAAAGATCAAACCTTGTAACGGGCAATGGAATCCGCCCTGATCATTGTAGTATACCATCTCATGTATTTGTTATTTGTTTCCTGGACTCAATATCCAAGTATGGTAGACGTATTGTACTTGGGAATTGGTTCACATGCTTGTGCATTGTAAAATTATTTTTATCACATGAAGCTATGGTGAATGTTATTTATAATCCTTTGCTTTGAATACTCGACTTTCTGTACATCTCACCGTTCCGCCTTAGTTGGGGTGTTACAGAAAATGATATCAGAGACTAAGGTTATAGAGAACATTGGGGTTCCTCCGGAAATTCCAAAACTATAGCCTCTTTTCAAAACAAATTTTTTTATAGTCGAGTCGAGCATAAGGTTAAGCGGATTAGTTTGAGCTTTACATGGTAGGACCATAATTAAACATAAAGTCATGAATCTACATTTAATTATGAGAGCACCATGTAAAACTCAAACGACCACTTAGACTTATGTTCAAAAGGATTCCTTTTCAAAAAAAAAAAAAAAAAAATCTTTATTAAACTCGTTTTAATGAGAATACGTGTTGCATTTAGACATTCACCTAAGCATATATAACGATTCGAGACTTTCTTTACTTGAGGATTATGCTAGATTAGTAGGATTCTCCTTTTTCACATTAGAAGTGAAATGAATATAAGATTGAAAGATATTCGTTGATACATGCTACTCTATGCTATAACATGTGAATTTAGGCATGATTTGATTGCAATGTGAAAGCTTATAATGTGCAATGTGAAAGTTGTAATGTGCAATGTGAAAGTTTGAAATATCAATGTGAAAGTTTGGAATGTGCAATGTGGAAATTATGGGAGAAATGCATGCGTAAAAGCCTTATGATTCATGATGTTGAACTTTAAGTTGCATATGCACTTTAAAATAATGAGATTATTATAAGGCACGAAATCATTTTGGGGTATGACTTGTTCAAATTATTGAGTAATGATGTTGATTATTTATGATCGATTTATAAAGAAAATATAGGCATGACGAGTTGATATGAAATTTCATGGACGATATGGATATAAGAGCCTTTACTCTCTAAGTCTGAGCTATTTGAAACTAGCACGTGAATATTGAGACGATTATGTAGTCATGCCTCACTACTAAGATAGTTATTGCGCCCTAAGATTGAGCTAACTGAGGGCTAGTGCATGAACGATTTAATGATTACATAGTTGTGCCTTATTATTGAGATAGTTATTATGCTCTAAGATTTGACTATTGGGAACTGGCACCTGCTAGATATGATTATAATGTGGATAGTCCTTACTACCGAGATATATATTGCGTGATGAGATATGACCGCTTGAGTACTAGTGATTGGCCCTGACAAATTCACTATGAATTAGAAATTTCCTAAGTATGAAAGTTGTCATTAAATACCCCTCCATCATTCGTTCACTTGTGCTCTTTTGAAAATTATCCATCATCATTTTTCTTATGACACCGCTACTCAATATTGACATACGACAACGCGATATCATTGGTGTAACATCTTCCCACGAACGTTGGACGATATACTCTAAGAATTGTAGTCCCAAGATATGACGCGACTCTGTCCTTTCAGAAACTACACATAACCTTTGCGTTTGATCTAAGATGGTGCGAAACATATGGGAGCGTCGAACGAAGTTGGAGACTTATGAACGACGAGCGGTATTAAAACCATATGACGATACAACGACACTAGTAGGACGCATTCCCATATATATCCTAGATGACACGTCCTGAGAATGGTAACCCTGAAATTTGGTGCGATATTTCTATTCTAACACGTATGCGCGCACATCTATCTATATTATCCAAGTCGGTGCGACATATATTGACGTCATTGAAAGTTGGAGTCCATTGGGCAACGAAAGACATATAAGTGATTTCTTAAACTCACGCAAGGAGTCTGATTTGAGCCATAATGATTCTTTTGTTTTTATATATTTCCTATTTCATTCATTCGAAACCAAATTCTATATCCTTTACGTAACACTCCGCAATGGCAAAATCGAGTAACTAGAACCCTGCCCCTTGCTGCGACATCAAGGGATACAAAAGACGTGAGACATCGGCTGTCCATAAGTGAAATACTTGGGATAACTATGTAGCATAGAAGATGTTATTGAATCATGTACATAAAGTAGGGCGGAGAAGATTTGTGGTGTATAAGTCAAAGTACATGGAAGCACAAGCGAAGAGTATACTAAGCTTTAACTTGGAGAAAGAATTGAAGGCCTTCCCTATCTATGTTGATCGACCAAAAGGAAAAAATTGAGCGGCCGACGAAAGGAAGGTCGTGTGACATGAAGGTCACCTTTGGATAAATATAAGACTTCCCTAGAACTTGGTGGAGATCACTAGCAATGTTGGAAGACGAAAGTGGTTAGAAGAAGAAAATCAAGGACAATAAGATAATTAGGATGTGTCGAGTAACCCTCAAGATGGAAGAGTAACAAAAAGGGATTCTGAGCTATCCTTTTCTTTTTCAAAACACCAAAGCAAACGGATATTTGCTACATGAAGGAATCAGGAATTTGGCGAAATGAAGATCGTCAAGGATGGTGAGATAAAGTGAAAAGTAGGAAATCCCTTACATTTTTCTAGAGGAAATCCCTTACATTTTTCGAGACGACGATTACCCAAGTAAGAGATGGGTCCGAGTGGCGAAACAGTAAGGAGTATAGTTACCCATAAGAAAACGGAAGGAAAATGAAGGGAACCAAATGGTTGAGAAAAAGGATAAAGTAACCGATGTTTCCCCTAAATTATATTATGTCACAATTTCTAAGGACATTAGGTTATTGTATTTGAAAAGAAGCTTAGCTTAGAAAGCTGGAAATGGATATGAGGCTCAGGAGAGCAAAGTAATTGACAGTTTTGTAGAGGTCAGGAGGACCTACGAAGGATTATTTAAATGAGGAGTTCATACGAATAAGGACATCGAAGTGTTTACCTTGAAAAGTAGGAAATCCCTTACATTTTTCGAGACGACGATTACCCAAGTAAGAGATGGGTCCGAGTGGCGAAACAGTAAGGAGTATAGTTACCCATAAGAAAACGGAAGGAAAATGAAGGGAACCAAATGGTTGAGAAAAAGGATAAAGTAACCGATGTTTCCCCTAAATTATATTATGTCACAATTTCTAAGGACATTAGGTTATTGTATTTGAAAAGAAGCTTAGCTTAGAAAGCTGGAAATGGATATGAGGCTCAGGAGAGCAAAGTAATTGACAGTTTTGTAGAGGTCAGGAGGACCTACGAAGGATTATTTAAATGAGGAGTTCATACGAATAAGGACATCGAAGTGTTTACCTTGAAAAGTAGGAAATCCCTTACATTTTTCGAGACGACGATTACCCTAGTAAGAGATGGGTCCGAGTGGCGAAACAGTAAGGAGTATAGTTACCCATAAGAAAACGGAAGGAAAATGAAGGGAACCAAATGGTTGAGAAAAAGGATAAAGTAACCGATGTTTCCCCTAAATTATATTATGTCACAATTTCTAAGGACATTAGGTTATTGTATTTGAAAAGAAGCTTAGCTTAGAAAGCTGGAAATGGATATGAGGCTCAGGAGAGCAAAGTAATTGACAGTTTTGTAGAGGTCAGGAGGACCTACGAAGGATTATTTAAATGAGGAGTTCATACGAATAAGGACATCGAAGTGTTTACCTTGAAATGATGGTGGTGATATGGTTACTTAAGAGCATAAGGATTGTGTAAATCCTATCATGAGGAATGCGTAGGTATAGCAAGGAAACCGAATAGATTATATGTGCGATGTTAAAAGAGATTTGTCGGTGATGAGCCATAGATAATGTTCCTTCTAGCGTAAGAAGAAGTAATTAAAGGTACCTTAAAACGATTTGAAAGCCAATATCGGCAAAAGCAAGAGAAATTGGTAACGATATGACTTAGCGAATAATGAAAGAGGTGACTATGGGAAAATAAGGACGAAGTTGAAAAGACAAAAGGTGAGTATGAGGAGTAAGATGGAACTATCATCAACCAATTCATGATTTCCTTGCACGCCATAAAATAACAAAGACAACACTAGAAAACCCTAAAATGAGGTACTACGGAGATGTACCTTTGCAATTTTAGTGCAACTCGGCAACCCAGTTAGTATCACTTTTGTTAAAGGGGTAATCCCTTAACAAGTGATTAGCCACAAACGAAGCCAATATTTTCAAGAAGCGGCAAGCGTGTCCAACATTAAACCGAAGAAGGATGGAAGTGGGCGAGAAGCTATTGGAACGATTCTTTAATTGGGGTAGAAGACAATAAAGGAAAGTATGCAAAGTAACAATGAAAATGAATAGCCACCAACGATCGATATCCCGACATCTCTCACTATTTTATTGTAACTCACGTTACGAGCCGTTTGCTCATTTTACACCTCCGTATTGCCATTCTTATTATCATCCCATTATTTAGTATTGATCTAGGCAAGATTGACAGCCCGCAACGATTACATATGATTAATCCCCAGTCGTCTCAAGAAGTGAGCGACATTCGTAACCTTTTTCTTTTTCGAAGTTTCAAATCAAGAGGAATTTTAGGGAACCGAGGAATGGATGCCCCCAACCCTAAAGTTAAAAGCTTGCAAGAAACCAAGAATCGTGATAAAATCTTGTTTGACTTTCACACATTT
The DNA here is from genome assembly GCA_034093135.1 of Erigeron breviscapus. Lineage (NCBI taxonomy): Eukaryota > Viridiplantae > Streptophyta > Magnoliopsida > Asterales > Asteraceae > Erigeron > Erigeron breviscapus. The sequence continues at coordinate 59,610,920 of CM067170.1, read as the reverse complement.
TATGTCTCCGTGTAGACACCCATACTGTTGGTCTATCCATTTTTACTACCGTATGAATGATCGAACTTCGAGGACGAAGTTATTGTTAAGGGGGTAATGATGTAACAACGCTCAAAATCCCGACTAGGATAATTTACTTGACTTGTCTAGACATTTATCCCTAGAGGTTTATTAAGAGAATTGACCTTCTAGACATTTGAGGCATAGTGATAATTACCCTCTAGTTCAATGAAATACCGTAAATAACTAGCTATCTTAGAAATGCTATAATAATAACTATTGACAATCTCAAACTATAAACTAATTCTAATTGAAGTTGACGAAATGTCAATGAACCAAAAACTTTGTTTCGAGAAGTTAAGTTATAAAAATATTTGTACAAGGCTCACTGTAACAATTGTCATTTTCGGTACCTTAATTATCGAAAATAATAAAAGCAAACTTTATGAATTTATGAAAGACTTTGAGTACCTATGTTTGCCTTTATATATATGTACGTGTTGGACTAATAACAATATGATAATGAATTGAAACTGGATTAATATGATCAGGCCATATGGTAAGGCCATTTTTATTGTGACTATATTTTGTATTGAATTTATATTACCGATATGATTTTGTTCACATTCTGTTCATGTGATTGGGCCAAATGAAATATGAGGATAGATTCTATGTCTTGATTGGGCTACTGTGATTAGACCCATGTTAAGAAGCCTTAGTATAATGTACAGTTTCAAACAGTGTCGGCGGATAACTAATAATGGTACTAGTAGGACAAAAACCGACACAACCTTTATTTTATATGAAATGATTTATCCATGTTTTGGATTTATTGGTATGATAATTCATAAAAAGGTTTACACCCGTGATTCGTTTTGTTTGTTATAATAATTTTCGAATCAATCAACTAGCTAGAAATATTGTACGATTCAAATAAATGCTAGTAAAATAAATAAGCATTATAAGTATATAAATAATGGGGTATATTATACTACTAAATATCCTAACTATCCTAAATATCTATCCTAAATATCTATCAAATATCTATCCTAAATATCTATTCTAAGTATCTAATCTATTCTATCGATATCTATTCTATCTAAATTAGAATATGAATGTTTACCTCCTGGAAACCCCCTTTGTTGACTAATAATATACGATACATACATACATGCATGCTTATATCGACATCTATATTTTATTCCTGGCCAATATTGGTTGTAAAGTGCATGACAAAAACCAAGTTGACAAATGAACCAAAGGCAGCTTCTTAGCAACTTCCTACATTCATACATGCATGCATATATGCATGAACTCTTTCCTTATTATTCTTTATTTCTCTCATTCTTTCTCTGAACATAAGCCACGACCAAAACACCCCAAATAAATAGAAACTCATAACTTATAACAATAAGAACATAACTTTGAAGTTCAAGTGGTGATTAAGGTTCTTGTAAGGCATAAAAGTTGATTATATGGGTTGTTTTGATTAGAAATCATTCTCAAGTTAACTCCAGTAGTAAGGTAAGGTTTCAATATGTTTGATTAAGTCTTTTCCAGTATACTTTAATATGGGATGGGCTAAAGGTTGGGTAGTTAAGTTGAAAGATTGGTTTATATACCGAAAACGTTGTTTTGGAGTCGTTTACATAACTTTTGATGATCAAATACCCAAGAGGGTTTGGGGTATGTTTTAATACAACCTAAATGTCCATTTGTGTTCTTATTAAAGTCTTGGAATGTGTCAAGTTATGAAACAAATACTAAGTAGTAATGATATATGAAAAACATGGGATTGTTAGGACTGAAATCACCGTCATCTTGCAAAAATCATAGAATCTTCATTTGAACGAATCAAGAGATAAATCTTATATTTTTGGAAAGGCCTATGTGTCCCTCAAATTTGATAAGAACTAAGTTTCTTCTGGTTTTGCCCAGAAGAGTGACAAAATCGACGATTTCCAGAACTGGTCGGATTCTGAACGAATGCTATAGTCCTGTTTTGTAAAAACATCATATCTCATTCGTTATAAGTCAAAAAAGGTTGAACCTTAACTTTTTGGAAAGCTCTAGGTGTATGCAAAATACGACTAGAACAAAGTTTTGTAGTATTTGGTCTCCTTATCTCCCAAAAATGTTGTTTTCCTGAAAGGGTCAGAATCTGGACGAAAACCGAATAACTGAATTTAGGTGACCTTTTGAACAAGTTAAAAGTATTGGAAAATTCTGTAAAAATTCATGAATACTCTTAAGATGTAGTATTAGATATTGTAAAAGGGTTATGTCTTGAAACACCTTGCATCTACACTAAGAAGCCTCTCAAATAGAGCAAAGATATCTAAAATATATTTGATGATCTTAGGTGGGAATAAGTCTGAACGTTGAATCACGTGTGAACTTATTAGTACGCATACTTGTACTAGTACTTGGATTTGCTCTACTTTCAGGGGAGTTTCGTAAACCCTCCCTACTCAATTGAGATTTGGGCTGAAAAGTGTACATGTTTGTTTAACTGTTGATTGTTGATTTGATTGATTGTATGATTGAATTGTTGATGTGGACATGTTAGCGCATTGTTTACGATGTAAGTCGCACCGTTAGCGCATTACTTATTATATAAGTCGCACCGTTAGCGCATTACTTATTATATAAGTCGCACCGTTAGCGCATTGTTAATTATTAACTATGTAAGTCGCACCGTTGTTGAACGTTATTGATCGTTATGGAACGTTGTTGAACGTTATTGATCGTTATGGAACGTTGTTGAACGTTATTGATCGTTATGGAACGTTGTTGAACGTTATTGATCGTTATGGAACGTTGTTGAACGTTATTGATCGTTATGGAACGTTGTTGAACGTTATTGATCGTTATGGAACGTTGTTGAACGTTGACTTGTATTGAATTGTGATAATGTGAAACCTTATAGGTTTTCCTTGGATGTGATTAGTTCTCCTAATCCTCACTTATTGTTAACGGTTGTATCCGATACGGTTATTCCTTGTTACTTGTCCCTACGAACTCACCAACTTTATGTTGACGCTCTTTAGTACACTTTTCAGGTAATCAAGTTAATCAGAGACAAAATGGATGATTGCATGCTTACTTGCTAGGATTGGACTAGCTTTGGACTTTCTGGATCCATGATCCTTACTTCCCTTTTATGGGTTACTTTTAGGATCAACTACTATCGTTTGAATTGCCTTTTATTATTGATTGAACATGTATTTTGATGAATGTTAATGATTGTATACGTTTGTACAAGTTTAAGTTTTCAATCCTATGTTTTCATATAGTTTGACTCTACATAATTTCCATGTAGTGCTGTGCTTTTCTAAGTGATACCCCATGATTCCGCCATGTTGGGGTGTTACAGAATGGTATCAGAGCCGTGGTTGTAGAGAATTAGGTGGATTGACCTAGTCTATAGCCATTGCACCCACATTTCATATTAGCATGCATGATAGGAAATTTTGTGTGCAACGTGAACTGTATGATGCATAAAAATGGTTTAAACGGAGTTCGTAGGTTACTTATGATTTGATGACTTGATTGTTATATGACAACTTGATGGACGTATATGATAGTGTCGGGATACACCGTGAATTGTGGAATTGTTGCGATAAACGTTAATGTGTGTGAAATCTTGGATGCATTTATTATTTGTCCCCCAGCAAAATGAAATGATGGCATTAATGGAGTATAACATTCGATAACCCTAGAGGCGCCTGATCAACAAATCTATGGTTATCCTATGTCATATAAAGTTAATGATCTCATGGATTGCGCCTAGTGGATAAAGTATAGTAGGTAACCCGGTATGCTTAATGAGTGTTGGTTAGGTGGAGGGTTAGCCGCTGGTACACCCTGTATACATACACTTTTAATGTATTGAATGTTGAGGTTAAGATTCGGACTATACTTTTATTTATATAGTGTTGAATGTTTTCGTGATTGTATTGTTGATTATAAATTGTACGATTGCTGAAGCCTTAGATTATTGCCATGATAATATCCCTGTAGAGATAACTATATTCATGCAATGACTTATAAGGACTTGATGTGGAAATTGTGTATTACTTGAAGGTCAATTTTGATATTCAAGTGTGAATTTTGTGGACTCAAATTTTATGTTAATGGTAGTACAGGCATAGGGTATTTTGAACGGGTTGGTAATGCGATGAGCTGGCCAATGGTATGCCTTATATTATAAACATTACCGGATGGCCCATGTCTAAGCTATATTACTTATAATTGTCTACAATTATCAGTCATTGTTGGAATAACAGTATGAGAATAAGATCTAGAATACATGCTTATTAAGGTCTTAGATACTTATAATCTATAATTGTAGACCAATGATTTATTATGAACTATAGACTAAGTTCAAACTTATAGTTACGATTGACTGATAGAATGAGCTAAGATTTTTGGAGACTATAATGTTAAATTAAAGTGAGATACTATGAAATATTAGGAGACCTAGTGTGTTAAGAGGCATTTTTACGAACATGAAGTTTGAGTTGTTAATTTAATGAATGTGTTCAAAGAAATGATTAGAATAAGAGCAAACAGGATGATTGTAGGAGGTTATAACTATAAGCACGAATAAAGTTCTGTAGATTTCATTCTTAAATGATCTTGTACTTTAAGGTGAGAATACATGATTTTACTGTGAGGTACTATTCGCTTATATAACGTAAGCAATGATGTCAGATGACAATAATTGTCGAAATGGCCGACAAGGAATAACTCCTCGCCAATAAAGCCAATAATGTAGCGTTATTATATCTATATCTAGAATTGAATGAAATAAAGTTGAATAACTTTATCAGAATAATTTAACGAGACCAATAATAGGGTACTGATTATGAACAGGAGTAGAGCGGGTAATTGGAATGCGATAACTTTGGTATGAATATATATTACACAATCTATATATATAACTCGCAATAGTAATTGGATGCAATAAAGAAATAAAAATAAAAATGGTGAAATCGGCCGTCCCCGGGATCGAACCTGGGTCTAGGCCACACCCTTTCGCGCATTTAGCCAACCGCGCTAAATGCCTAGTATTGTGAAAGTTCTCTTATGATTAAATATAAGCATATGTACAACAAATTCCTTAATTCACGCATATATTGTAAATTCATATGAATTTTCTTTCCTAAACAAAATTTCTCGAGGAAGGGAAAACAAATGAGAAGATTTGACTACAAGCTGTTTAAGTAATTAAACTTTGAGAAGTTGAACGGAAAAGCTGTAAGAGTGTTCTCTAAGATAGAGAATATTGAAGCAGTCATTTCCACTAATGAGCATGAAGTCGATTATCAAGTTAAAAATGTTGCTAGAACTTTTAACTGGGGAATAGTTTGAGTAAGAGTCGTGAGAGAATCGTCATGCATATGGAAAAATTGTTATAATTTATAAAATTGAATAAATTATAAACTTGAACAAAAGTAGGAATCTTATTTGATCGAACATAGCAAGCCAATATTACAAACATTAATAATACATTCGTTCTCAACTGGAACATACACTGGACTAAGTGGCTCGGTGTGGCTTGACTAACTCTTGCTCAATCTGCCTTAAGAAGTTGGTATTACTGGGATCCTTGGAACAAATCTTCCAAATGTTTGTTAAGAAATGAGTAGAAGCCTTATCGATCTCGCTTAAACGAAAGAACTTCTCATCCCCATCCTCTGAAGTGTAGAAGATCCCAGCAGGCCTACTTAAGACCCTTCCTTCCACAAACACTATGCCCTTTGGATGCTGAAGATTTAACAAGGCATTATCGTCAGCTGGTGGAAGCATATCGGGAGCGGATGATGAGGCGCCAACAGTTCTTAGTCTTTTCATAGGTCTTTGAGAAAGTAGAGGAGTGCTACTTTCGTCGCCTCTAAGAATAGTGTCTTCTTCTCCCATAGTTTCCTGTAGATACTTCCTTAGACTTACTTCACCTTTAGCTATTTTAGCAAACCACTCAGCTTCTCTTTTGCTAGCAAGTTCTAATATGTTGACATGTTGACTTGCTGGTATTTGCACCTCAAAACCTGTTTCTCCTGCTTCTGCAAGCAGTAGTTCCTTAGCTAACTTCAGATAAGCCTCTTCCTCTATCGCTTGTATTTTCTAACGTTCTATAATCTCTTTGAGGATCATGTCTTGAGAACTACTTCGGAGTATTTCAAAATTTTCATGAAATATAACAAGAGAAGGTTATAACATAGGTCTCTTTCCCTTGAAAACAGTTGGGTCAACTGTTGCTTCAACTTCTTCAGATTGTGAGAAATCAGCAAGTTGATACAACAACCCTTTAATTTCTCTAATTTCTGCTTCAAGTTTTGTTTGTTTATCGATAGATTTTCTCAATAGTGCTCTATCAGCTGCTAGGAGAAAAGGAGTACTATAGTGTATTTGGTCAATTTGGGAAGTAAGAGACTTAAACGAGGTGGTTTGTTCAGTAGCAAGTGATACTATAGTACTGTTAAGTTGTTCAATTTGCGTTGACAAAAGCTCGATTGAATGTTCAAGTGCAATAAATGTGTGAGTGGCCATGGCTTAGTTGAGAAAGAACGATGGTTGATTTGGATGTGTGGAAATATAGTTTCACACAAAGGAAAATATAAAAGAGAGAAGGAAATTTCAGAATGCCTATTATCTTTAAAAGTGCCTTTCTTATATAAAGAATGAAAGACGAAGTGTGACCTTGGAAAACGGACAAGTGTCCATAAACTACAGAAATTTTAATCATTGCTACTGTAATTAGTAACTACCGAATTATATATATTTTTTTTAGATAAAAATTTCTAAACTTTATCATCCCTTTAACCAAGGTTGAAAGGAGCTGAACAGTTTACTCAAAAGCGTATGCTATGTCGAGAAAATCCTCAACTAAATTAATAGCTTAATGAATAGACCGTCTTCCACACATCACTATTTTTCTTCACTGCTTCTTTTTCGAGAACCATATCAATTGCTAATTCATCTTTTTGAACCCTAGATGAATTTTTGATCCAAACTATTGTTTCAGGAGTGATCTATGTAATATTTGTTTCTTTGACCCGTGGATCGCCTTTAATGATTGAATTTAAGAATATGAGACAAATGTTATCAACAAAAATATGTCGACTTTTCCAACTGGATAACAGTAGTGTCTTGATAAAAGAACTTCAAATTTGAAAATAAGAATTATTTGAAAGGCTAAAATTATGATGGGCGATCAACGATTAAAATACACAAAAGAACTTAGTATAAAAATCTATCAAGACAAATATGGGAAATTCTGTTAACTGGGGAATTTCCCTAATCAACAACAATCCCCAAAAGAGAGCGAAGAAAGTTGTATTTCATTATTCATACAATACAAGTGAAACTTGTTATTTAAGCAGAAATACAACAATTAGGGATACAACATATTTAAAAACCATACAAAGAAACCCACGTGGCTACAAACAGTAAGGGAACCACGCCAAGAACAAACGCTACTAACCACTGAATAGCCTCATTCAATGGAAGTTGAGCCACAGTAATTAACCACGCTATGATAATAATGTATATCATGATTAGGAAAGGGAACATTTTTGATATAAGGTTTCGGGTTTTGGTTAGATTCTGAAGAGAGGAAAATGTTAAGTTGATATGGCATGGAGAAAAGTATGCTAAGGTATTATTATATAGTCTAAGAAGGAGCCATTTCTAACGGTCAAATACGGAAGATAAAGTGAATTTGAAGTTTTGTATAGTGTTTTAGTCAGACTTACCTGTGTACGGACAGATCATCTATACCATAGATGTGTAAGTAGTCTATACTATATGTGTATAAACAAAAAAAAAAAAAAAAAAAAAAAAAAAAAAAAAAAAAAAAAAAAAAAAAAAAAAAAAAAAAAAAAAAAAAAAAAAAAAAAAAAAAAAAAAAAAAAAAAAAAAAAAAAAAAAAAAAAAAAAAAAAAAAAAAAAAAAAAAAAAAAAAAAAAAAAAAAAAAAAAAAAAAAAAAAAAAAAAAAAAAAAAAAAAAAAAAAAAAAAAAAAAAAAAAAAAAAAAAAAAAAAAAAAAAAAAAAAAAAAAAAAAAAAAAAAAAAAAAAAAAAAAAAAAAAAAAAAAAAAAAAAAAAAAAAAAAAAAAAAAAAAAAAAAAAAAAAAAAAAAAAAAAAAAAAAAAAAAAAAAAAAAAAAAAAAAAAAAAAAAAAAAAAAAAAAAAAAAAAAAAAAAAAAAAAAAAAAAAAAAAAAAAAAAAAAAAAAAAAAAAAAAAAAAAAAAAAAAAAAAAAAAAAAAAAAAAAAAAAAAAAAAAAAAAAAAAAAAAAAAAAAAAAAAAAGTGATACTATAATACTGTTAAGTTGATCAACTTCAACAAAAGCTCGATTGAATGTTCAAGTGCAATAAATGTGTGAGTGGCCATGACTTAGTTGAGAAAGAACGATGGTTGATTTGGATGTGTGGAAATATAGTTTCACACAAAGGAAAATATAAAAGAGAGAAGGAAATTTCAGAATGCCTATTATCTTTAAAAGTGCCTTTCTTATATAAAGAATGAAAGACGAAGTGTGACCTTGGAAAACGGACAAGGTGTCCATAAACTACAGAAATTTTAATCATTGCTACTGTAATTAGTAACTACCGAATTATATATATTTTTTTTAGATAAAAATTTCTAAACTTTATCATCCCTTTAACCAAGGTTGAAAGGAGCTGAACAGTTTACTCAAAAGCGTATGCTATGTCGAGAAAATCCTCAACTAAATTAATAGCTTAATGAATAGACCGTCTTCCACACATCACTATTTTTCTTCACTGCTTCTTTTTCGAGAACCATATCAATTGCTAATTCATCTTTTTGAACCCTAGATGAATTTTTGATCCAAACTATTGTTTCAGGAGTGATCTATGTAATATTTGTTTCTTTGACCCGTGGATCGCCTTTAATGATTGAATTTAAGAATATGAGACAAATGTTATCAACAAAAATATGTCGACTTTTCCAACTGGATAACAGTAGTGTCTTGATAAAAGAACTTCAAATTTGAAAATAAGAATTATTTGAAAGGCTAAAATTATGATGGGCGATCAACGATTAAAATACACAAATGAACTTAGTATAAAAATCTATCAAGACAAATATGGGAAATCCTTTTAACTGGGGAATAATGTAACAATTGTCATTTTCGGTACCTTAATTATCGAAAATAATAAAAGCAAACTTTATGAATTTATGAAAGACTTTGAGTACCTATGTTTGCCTTTATATATATGTACGTGTTGGACTAATAACAATATGATAATGAATTGAAACTGGATTAATATGATCAGGCCATATGGTAAGGCCATTTTTATTGTGACTATATTTTGTATTGAATTTATATTACCGATATGATTTTGTTCACATTCTGTTCATGTGATTGGGCCAAATGAAATATGAGGATAGATTCTATGTCTTGATTGGGCTACTGTGATTAGACCCATGTTAAGAAGTCTTAGTATAATGTACAGTTTCAAACAGTGTCAGCGGATAACTAATAATGGTACTAGTAGGACAAAAACCGACACAACCTTTATTTTATATGAAATGATTTATCCATGTTTTGGATTTATTGGTATGATAATTCATAAAAAGGTTTACACCCGTGATTCGTTTTGTTTGTTATAATAATTTTCGAATCAATCAACTAGCTAGAAATATTGTACGATTCAAATAAATGCTAGTAAAATAAATAAGCATTATAAGTATATAAATAATGGGGTATATTATACTACTAAATATCCTAACTATCCTAAATATCTATCCTAAATATCTATTCTAAGTATCTATCTAAGTATCTAATCTATTCTATCGATATCTATTCTATCTAAATTAGAATATGAATGTTTACCTCCTGAAACCCCCTTTGTTGACTAATAATATACGATACATACATACATACATGCATGCTTATATCGACATCTATATTTTATTCCTGGCCAATATTGGTTGTAAAGTGCATGACAAAAACCAAGTTGACAAATGAACCAAAGGCAGCTTCTTAGCAACTTCCTACATTCATACATGCATGCATATATGCATGAACTCTTTCCTTATTATTCTTTATTTCTCTCATTCTTTCTCTGAACATAAGCCACGACCAAAACACCCCAAATAAATAGAAACTCATAACTTATAACAATAAGAATATAACTTTGAAGTTCAAGTGGTGATTAAGGTTCTTGTAAGGCATAAAAGTTGATTATATGGGTTGTTTTGATTAGAAATCATTCTCAAGTTAACTCCAGTAGTAAGGTAAGGTTTCAATATGTTTGATTAAGTCTTTTCCAGTATACTTTAATATGGGATGGGCTAAAGGTTGGGTAGTTAAGTTGAAAGATTGGTTTATATACCGAAAACGTCGTTTTGGAGTCGTTTACATAACTTTTGATGATCAAATACCCAAGAGGGTTTGGGGTATGTTTTAATACAACCTAAATGTCCATTTGTGTTCTTATTAAAGTCTTGGAATGTGTCAAGTTATGAAACAAATACTAAGTAGTAATGATATATGAAAAACATGGGATTGTTAGGACTGAAATCACCGTCATCTTGCAAAAATCATAGAATCTTCATTTGAACGAATCAAGAGATAAATCTTATATTTTTGGAAAGGCCTATGTGTCCCTCAAATTTGATAGAACTAAGTTTCTTCTGGTTTTTCCCAGAAGAGTGACAAAATCGACGATTTCCAGAACTGGTCGGATTCTGAACGAATGCTATAGTCCTGTTTTGTAAAAACATCATATCTCATTCGTTATAAGTCGAAAAAGGTTGAACCTTAACTTTTTGGAAAGCTCTAGGTGTATGCAAAATACGACTAGAACAAAGTTTTGTAGTATTTGGTCTCCTTATCTCCCAAAAATGTTGTTTTCCTGAAAGGGTCAGAATCTGGACGAAAACCGAATAACTGAATTTAGGTGACCTTTTGAACAAGTTAAAAGTATTGGAAAATTCTGTAAAAATTCATGAATACTCTTAAGATGTAGTATTAGATATTGTAAAAGGGTTATGTCTTGAAACACCTTGCATCTACACTAAGAAGCCTCTCAAATAGAGCAAAGATATCTAAAATATATTTGATGATCTTAGGTGGGAATAAGTCTGAACGTTGAATCACGTGTGAACTTATTAGTACGCATACTTGTACTAGTACTTGGATTTGCTCTACTTTCAGGTGAGTTTCGTAAACCCTCCCTACTCAATTGAGATTCGGGCTGAAAAGTGTACATGTTTGTTTAACTGTTGATTGTTGATTTGATTGATTGTATGATTGAATTGTTGATGTGGACATGTTAGCGCATTGTTTACGATGTAAGTCGCACCGTTAGCGCATTACTTATTATATAAGTCGCACCGTTAGCGCATTACTTATTATATAAGTCGCACCGTTAGCGCATTGTTAATTATTAACTATGTAAGTCGCACCGTTAGCGCATTATTATTATATAAGTCGCACCGTTGTTGAACGTTATTGATCGTTATGGAACGTTGTTGAACGTTATTGATCGTTATGGAACGTTGTTGAACGTTATTGATCGTTATGGAACGTTGTTGAACGTTATTGATCGTTATGGAACGTTGTTGAACGTTATTGATCGTTATGGAACGTTGTTGAACGTTATTGATCGTTATGGAACGTTGTTGAACGTTATTGATCGTTATGGAACGTTGTTGAACGTTGACTTGTATTGAATTGTGATAATGTGAAACCTTATAGGTTTTCCTTGGATGTGATTAGTTCTCCTAATCCTCACTTATTGTTAACGGTTGTATCCGATACGGTTATTCCTTGTTACTTGTCCCTACGAACTCACCAACTTTATGTTGACGCTCTTTAGTACACTTTTCAGGTAATCAAGTTAATCAGAGACAAAATGGATGATTGCATGCTTACTTGCTAGGATTGGACTAGCTTTGGACTTTCTGGATCCATGATCCTTACTTCCCTTTTATGGGTTACTTTTAGGATCAACTACTATCGATTTGAATTGCCTTTTATTATTGATTGAACATGTATTTTGATGAATGTTAATGATTGTATACGTTTGTACAAGTTTAAGGATTGTTTCAATCCTATGTTTTCATATAGTTTGACTCTACATAATTTCCATGTCGTGCTGTGCTTTTCTAAGTGATACCCCATGATTCCGCCATGTTGGGGTGTTACAGTCACATAAGGTCCAACAATTTAATCACTAAGCTAATTAAAGTATATATTGGCATGAAAATAGAAATTCTAGCTCAAAATATACTTATGAATTTATATGTACAAAAAAAATGCTTGAAATATTAATAAGCGTATATATATATATATAATAAAATAATATTATATAATATATATATATATATATAACTAAAATGAATACAAGATGAGTTAAGTAGTAAATTAAAAACACAAAGTATGTATATACATACATACTTACACACACGACATACAGATACATAAATATATACTCTTGGACACAAACAACTAACTATACTCATATATATATACAAATACATAATACACTTATATAAACAAACACACATTTAAATACCCTTATACACCTAAATACTTATACACACTTTATAAAAAAAGAAGAAGGAGAAAACCCTTCAATTACCCCCCCCCCCCCATACCACACACTCTTTTCATTCCAAATTTTTCATTTACTCATTTCCTAGTAACTCCCAACAATTGATTTCACACAACACTCCATCTCCACTTTTCACACACATCTCTCTCTCTCTCAAGAACTTTCTTCTCCATCTTTTTCTTTGTATGTCACGGCTCAAAAAGGGAACAAAAAGACAAGACAAAATCTTAACTAAACAATATTAATAATAAGGGTTTAGGCTAGACTAATCAAGGGATATTTCAAGCAAGATTAAGGGTTGTTTTAAGCTTGGAAAAAGGGGTTATTTGAGGCTTTAGGGTCACGAAATTTCTGCCCAAAATCACTTTCAAATCCGAGTTCTTCAAGGGTATAAATCTTTATCTCTTTACTAGATCTATCTTGTTCTTGCTTATTTTTCAAAGATCTTATCAAAAGTTTATGTTTTCTTCTTGTTTTCTTTGAAAAACACACTTGAGGAGGGCAAAGTTGATAGGATCTTTCTCCTCATGCATATGCATGTCGAAATCTATGAGAAAGATCCAAGGATTCAACAAGTTTAAGACCCAAAAGTGTTGTTATATATTAGTAGCTTTTAAAGTGATTTTCCTTTTGATAGATCTATATGTTTTTGTATATTTTGAAGAATATATTTCTGAGATTTTTCATTAAAAAGATGTTTTTATGTTGTAATGATAGATCTATATGTTTTTGTATATTTTGAAGAATATATTTCTGAGATTTTTCATTAAAAAGATGTTTTTATGTTGGATGATAGATCTATATGTTTTTGTATATTTTGAAGAATATATTTCTGAGATTTTTCATTAAAAAGATGTTTTTATGTTGGATGATAGATCTATATGTTTTTGTATATTTTGAAGAATATATTTCTGAGATTTTTCATTAAAAAGATGTTTTTATGTTGTAGATGATAGATCTATATGTTTTTGTATATTTTGAAGAATATATTTCTGAGATTTTTCATTAAAAAGATGTTTTTATGTTGTAGATGATAGATCTATATGTTTTTGTATATTTTGAAGAATATATTTCTGAGATTTTTCATTAAAAAGATGTTTTTATGTTGTAGATGATAGATCTATATGTTTTTGTATATTTTGAAGAATATATTTCTGAGATTTTTCATTAAAAAGATGTTTTTATGTTGTAGATGATAGATCTATATGTTTTTGTATATTTTGAAGAATATATTTCTGAGATTTTTCATTAAAAAGATGTTTTTATGTTGTAGATGATAGATCTATATGTTTTTGTATATTTTGAAGAATATATTTCTGAGATTTTTCATTAAAAAGATGTTTTTATGTTGTAGATGATAGATCTATATGTTTTTGTATATTTTGAAGAATATATTTCTGAGATTTTTCATTAAAAAGATGTTTTTATGTTGTAGATGATAGATCTATATGTTTTTGTATATTTTGAAGAATATATTTCTGAGATTTTTCATTAAAAAGATGTTTTTATGTTGTAGATGATAGATCTATATGTTTTTGTATATTTTGAAGAATATATTTCTGAGATTTTTCATTAAAAAGATGTTTTTATGTTGATGATAGATCTATATGTTTTTGTATATTTTGAAGAATATATTTCTGAGATTTTTCATTAAAAAGATGTTTTTATGTTGTAGATGATAGATCTATATGTTTTTGTATATTTTGAAGAATATATTTCTGAGATTTTTCATTAAAAAGATGTTTTTATGTTGGATGATAGATCTATATGTTTTTGTATATTTTGAAGAATATATTTCTGAGATTTTTCATTAAAAAGATGTTTTTATGTTGGATGATAGATCTATATGTTTTTGTATATTTTGAAGAATATATTTCTGAGATTTTTCATTAAAAAGATGTTTTTATGTTGTAGATGATAGATCTATATGTTTTTGTATATTTTGAAGAATATATTTCTGAGATTTTTCATTAAAAAGATGTTTTTATGTTGTAGATGATAGATCTATATGTTTTTGTATATTTTGAAGAATATATTTCTGAGATTTTTCATTAAAAAGATGTTTTTATGTTGTAGATGATAGATCTATATGTTTTTGTATATTTTGAAGAATATATTTCTGAGATTTTTCATTAAAAAGATGTTTTTATGTTGTAGATGATAGATCTATATGTTTTTGTATATTTTGAAGAATATATTTCTGAGATTTTTCATTAAAAAGATGTTTTTATGTTGTAGATGATAGATCTATATGTTTTTGTATATTTTGAAGAATATATTTCTGAGATTTTTCATTAAAAAGATGTTTTTATGTTGGATGATAGATCTATATGTTTTTGTATATTTTGAAGAATATATTTCTGAGATTTTTCATTAAAAAGATGTTTTTATGTTGGATGATAGATCTATATGTTTTTGTATATTTTGAAGAATATATTTCTGAGATTTTTCATTAAAAAGATGTTTTTATGTTGGATGATAGATCTATATGTTTTTGTATATTTTGAAGAATATATTTCTGAGATTTTTCATTAAAAAGATGTTTTTATGTTGGAGATGATAGATCTATAAAGATTGGTATTGAAAAGTGTTGATTTGAATCCATGCATGTTAGATCTAAGAAAGTTGAATCTTGTTGTTGGATTATGAGATGGATATGGACTTGTATTAAGTGAAAAATATGTTAAAAGAAGGATAATAATCTAGAAATTTGATGTTGAGAGATATAAAAATAAAGTATTAATCTTGTAAATGATGAACTCAAGTGTTAATAAAGCAAGAATGGTCATTGGTGAGTTGTTTTAATCAATATACATTCTGACAGAAACTATTTTCTGTCTTGGGACGGATAAACTGGGCTTGTGAGGGCAGATTCAAGAAAAACTTTCAAAATAAAAGTTGTAAATAAACGAGTTAAGTTTAACCTCCAACTGGAATCACTTAAAAATACTGAACCAAACAAAAGATATGATTTTTCTACCAAAAGTGGTC
>CM067170.1:59492834-59590334 GCA_034093135.1 Erigeron breviscapus | reverse complement strand
AATCAATAAATAAATTATGTAAATCAAGAATGAAGTTAAATCATCTTAACCATTGATAAAAATAACTAAAACCTACTGGAAAAATGTTGAAATAAAAGCATAAAACTTAGATCTATTGGTTCATGACAACAACAAGCTCAAAAACCACCTTTTCGGGTCAAATAATCACTAACCGAAAGCACTAAATTGCACATATCACACCACCACCACTCTCACGATTTTGGACACCAAAATATGATGAACTTTCTGGAAATAATGAAACAAGAATGAAAATCCATTTTAAAGCACTTTAATTGCTTAAGAAATGAGGCTAAAATCACTATTTCGGTAAACGATTTTTAATCATAAAACCCTCAAAATGAGCAAGACACAAGAGAGGTTGAATTGATATGATTTTGTATGGATAAAAGTTGCCCAAAAGGCCTGAGATTTTTGACCAAAAGGTTTAGTGATGATTTCTAAGAATTTCCATAAATTATTGAATTTAAATGGTAATTAAAAGACATAAAAATCAATAAATAAATTATGTAAATAAATGGAAAATACACAAATAAAAGTATAAATCATGAAATTATAAATTAAGGAGCATATATATCAGAAGATAATTCAAATGAAATTATCCATAATTTACAAAGGCAATTATGACACTTAAAAGTATTTTTAAGGAATTATTTAATTAATAAATCAATAAAATGAATAAATAATTAATTAGATATTATTATTAAAATAAATGGAAAATACACAAATAAAAGTATAAATCATGAAATTATAAATTTAGGAGAATATATATCAGAAGATAATTCAAATGAAATTATCCATAATTTACAAAGGCAATTATGACACTTAAAAGTATTTTTAAGGAATTATTTAATTAATAAATCAATAAAATGAATAAATAATTAATTAAATAATATTAAATTAAAATATATAATTACAAATCAGAAAATATACATAAAATATTAGTATTATAAGACCACTAATGTCAAATATTATTACTAAGCAAAGTGTGCAATGGAAATCATATAAATCAAAGCCAAACTACCGAAATTCCAATAAACGTACAAAAACGTATAATGAGAAAACGACTCTTACCACCAAATCTCTTATACCCAAACAATGAGAACATCATAATGCACTTAAATTCCATAATCTAATAACAACCAAATATGGGCAAGTCTACTAGTATACATCTCATGATCTAGCTCACTAGTTCATGTCACGCGAACTTACGCCGTGAATATATACGTTATGGTTTAGGCTTGCTTGAGGCGCAACAAATCTAAGCGAAGGAATCACGTTTGATCAGCCCCTATTCACTCTCTAATCAAGTGAGTCATAGCCCCCTTTCAAACTCTTTATATGTTTTACTTGCGGGGTGAAAAGCATGATTAATTAAAATGACTTTCTATTATGAAATGATTCTTTGAAATAATGATAATGATATGGGAATTATATTGTATGTTCAACGTGTTATATGTTATATGATGAGCTTGAGTACTGTCAAACGGTGGTCCCCTGTACACTACTATTAACTCATTTGAGGCCTGTAGTTAGAGGGTTGCGCAACTAGGACTTGTCCCCTCATCCACTATTATAGGTAACGGTGGGATGTTTGGTCTGCCTTTGTGGTCACCTTCATCGCCAGTCTGGCCTCGCGGTGCTCTAACTACTATATATTTATGGGCGTCTCCATGGCACGACCCTTGGTTATCTTTATGCACGTGATTGACAGCATGTGCTTATCATTATCTTATCATTTGGGACATTATATTTGATTATTGGGACATAACCGGTCTTAGTAGTGGCTCAAGAACAATCTCATCAAATTATGTCATGGTAGTCTTACCATTGACCCAGAGGTATTGATATTATATTATGGATGACAATTATTGGATTGAACATACGGTTTGGGTATGGACAGCGTGATGGAATTCTTGGAAATTTATGACATATTCTTTCTTGAATTGGATTAAATATATGTGTGTTGTTAGCGTAATCCTATGAACTCACTCAACTCTCGTAGTTGACACTTTCTCTTCATGCTTTTCAGGTCTAGGGCAGTAAGTTAGCTTTTGGACCGCTCCTTGGACGATGTGTTTATTTGTTGCATGTTGGACTAGTAACGCAAACATTTGATCTTTTGATTATGAATTTGGTTATGTAATGTTTATTAAACGTCCACTTGAACTTGTTACCTTTTGAATTCGAATGGCATTTGAAACTTTATGTTGATGTTTGTTACTTAAATCTTTTGTACCATGTCGTTCTGTGGCATCTCGTGTTTCCGCTATAGTCGGGGTGTTACAGAAAAAATGGTATCAGAGATCAAGGTTATAGAGAATTTTTGCTATAACCTACGTATTTTCAAAAACGAGTCGAATATTTCTTAAACAGTTGAGTCGATCATAAAGTATTCTCGTTTTACTTATGCATAGCCTGATCAACTATGCCTAACTAAAAATTTAATATGGAATGATCGAAATGATTGTCTAAGGGATATTCAAAATGAGTCTTTTGAAAATAAGCTTTAAAAACGATTCTTGGTGCAAAAGATACATAACCAAATCCAATGTTTGCATTACCTATTAGAACCCTTAGTTACTACCCCCACTTGGCTAGCATTACTTTGTCCATTTAGATATAATACATGAGAGCTATGCACAAGTTGAATCTTAGTCATTACTTTAATTATAAACGGTTATGTCGGTCGTGCGAGTTGAGTTGGTCGTCGGTTGTGAATGGTCATGTCGTTGTTCGGTTGTTAAGCTTGTGAGTCGTTGGTCGAGTTGGTTGGTTGCTTGTCAAATGGTTAAGGTCGTCTCATGGTCCGTCGAGTCGTCTTGCTGTCCGTAAGTTGCCATATGGGTCGTCAAAGGTCAAGTCGGTCGTCCATGGTCGTCTAAGCGTCGAGTCAAGGCTCCACAAAGTTTGAAGTCTTTAAATAAGCATCCTTGTTGGTAAACATTGTGACCTCTTGGTCGCACAAAACCTGCTCCTCCATCTGCACCGTTTACATTCACATCTTCATCTTCATTTTGAACATGAACCGCTTCATCTTCCGGTTCTTCTTGTTCATTTCTAGCTTCCATGGCCGTTTCGATTCGGGCCACAAGATCCGGCATGAGATCATTTAGAGCTTGAGTGATAACCTCGGCGGTTACCGGGGGATTGGCACCACCCCGGCCGCCTCGGCCACCACGACCTCCACGGCCTCCTCGGCCTCCTCTACCACCCCGTCCACCTCTACCGCCACGTCCACCTACAACCTCTTCTTCTTCTTGAGCACGAGGGCGGAGAACGACTCTTTTCGGTCTAACCATTCTTTCATGAACACACGTGTTAGATTAGCAAGTTAGTTCTCACGATTCACACACGAGTTAACCACGGTAAATCATCACGAAACAAGCATTTCATATCTAGGGCTTCCCTAGACCGTCTAACATACATATTTCTACGGGGATTTTATCATGGCAATAATCTAAGGCTTCATCGATTATACAATCCACAATCAACCATGCAATCACAAATCATTCAACACAATATAAAATGGGTCAAGTCATGACAAGGTGGGTAAAGCATAGTCCAAATCTTAACTTCAACATTCAACACATTAAAGGTGTTTGTATACAGGGTGTACCAGCGGCTAACCCTCCACACCGTTAATATATTGAATGGATGTCAAGACTCGGTTCCGTTATGCTCTCTAAGTATTGGCCGGGTATGTATACAGGGTGTACCAGCGGCTAACCCTCCACCTAACCAACACTCATTAAGCATACCGGGTTCCCTACTATACTTCATCCACAATGCGCAATCCACGAGGCCATTAACTTTATATGACATAGGATAACCATAAATTTGTTGATCAGGCGCCTCTAGGGTTACCGAATGTTATACTCCATTAATGCCCTCATTTCACTTTGCTAGGGTTAAACAATAAACTATAAGAATATACGTTAACGTTCGTTCGCGATTCACGGTGTATCCCGACACTAACACATACGTCCATCAAGTCATCACATAACAATCAAGTCATAAGAAACCTACGAACTCCGTTTAAGCAGGTTTTATGCATCATACAATTCACGTTGCACACAAAATTTCCTATCATGCATGCTAATTATGAAATGTGGGTGCAATGGCTATAGGCTAGGTCAATCCACCTAATTCTCTACAACCACGGCTCTGATACCATTCTGTAACACCCCAACAAGGCGGAATCATGAGGGTTACATACTAAGCACATCACGACATGGAAATTAAGTAGAGACAATCTAAAATGCATTTAAAGGATTGGATAATCCATAAATCAATCAATTACAAGTACCGGTTCATACAAAAATGCATAAGGAGCACGCCCATCAAACGTTTACAAAACAATAGTTCAAAAGATGGTAAATGATCCTAAGCATAACCCATAATCGGGAATCTATGAATCACGGATCCATGAAGTCCAATCCTAGCACAATCAAGCAACAAATCATCATATACGTCTTCCATTAACCTGTTCACCTGAAAAGTGTACTAAAACGTGTCAACATAAAGTTGGTGAGTTCGTAAATTTAAGTAATAAAAGTCAAGTGTCGGGATAACAATCGTTAACGATATACGAGGATTAATAACGTTCAATAACGTGGGTTCAACAACCCATAACGTGGATATAGAGATACCCATAACGTGGATATAGAGATACCCATAACGTGGATTCAACAACCCATAACGTGGATATAGAGATACCCATAACGTGGATATAGAGATACCCATAACGTGGATATAGAGATACCCATAACGTGGATTCAACGATCCAATACGTGAGTTTAACAACCCATAACGAGAATACATACATAATAAACGTTTCAATTCACTACCACATAACGTTATTCATCACATATAAACGTTCAATAACACGTATCACAAGCAAACAATTAGGTGGCTAATATCTCGTTTCATATCATAATCAATCGTATCAACTGACAAACGTTCAACAAACGAGTACACTTTCCACCCCAAATAAAGTAAGCGTAGGGGCTACGAAACTCACCTTTGCTTTATATAATCAAGTATTGTATTTGACCAGCTACGATTATCCCAAGTCCTCAACGATCACGACCTAACATTAGATTCATTGTACATACGTATCATTATAAATATGCGTATTCATTTTCATGTCCATATATATATATATATAATATTTCTATATATATATATATATAAATCCGACTCACGATCATTCATTACGTTTAATACGTATTAATATAACATTTAATCCCTTTTTTCTTGATCGAAAATCTACTTAACTGTAGATGGTGAGACAAAATTTGGATCACTTTCATGGCCTCATTAGAACCTTATGGAAATCGGTCGTGGGCCCAAAAGGAAACCCGACACAGCCCAAAAGGTGGGGTCAATTGGTATGCATATATATATATTTTTATCATATTGTTGTTATATAAATATAATTATATTATATATATTATGTCGATATATATTATATATATATATTATATATATATATTATATATATATATATATTATATATATATATATATTATATATATATATTATATATATATATTATATATATATATATTATATATATATATATTATATATATATATATATATTATATATATATATATATATATATTATATATATATATATTATATATATATATTATATATATATATATATTATATATATATATATTATATATATATATATATTATATATATATATTATATATATATATTATATATATATATATATTATATATATATATTATATATATATATATATTATATATATATATATATATATTGGTATATATATATATATTTTTTCATATTGCTTGTTTATAAATATAAGTTTACTCAATTAATTATGTCGGCTCTTTTTCTTTTTGACCGACCCCTTCATCTTCTTCCCAACTTAGGCATCTTCTCCATCTTCTTAATTCAACACCAAGAGCCCACACAAGATATACTCAGTTGCTTGAAGTGTTCCATGAATTAGAAAACTCCACCGGAAAATCTGAATAATTAAAGAATCCACACCACCGTAAATTACGGTGGTGGCGGCGTAGATTGCGGTGGCTGGGATTTGGCCCAGCGTAAGGGACGGCGGAGCCAGGCGTAGCAGACGGTGGTTGGTTTTCAGGTTGGCGTAAGATACGACGGGTACCACCGTAACCTACGGTGGTCCCCAAACAAGCTTTTTGGCGTCTGGTTCTATAAAAAGGGGCGTAAACAGAAGGTTTCCACCATAAGGTCCAATTTGGTGTTCCAGGGGACCGTAAGGTACGCTCATTAGACCGTAGGGTACGCTGCACAGGGATCAAGGGGCGTAATGGGCGCCAAAATGGCGTAGTGTACGATGGGGCAGAGAGGAAAGAAATCTGGGCAGAAAACTCAAATTCGAGTTATAGGATCGATCTGGGGATCAATTAAAACATGTTTTGTGTATTGTACAACGTGGAGAATGTAAACAAATCCAATATCTACTTCAATTCGATCAAAAATCAAGATTTTTATAATTTAATTCATTTTGACTAGATTTTTAATCTAAAAACCCTAATTTCTATTAAGTCATGATTTAACCCTAAATTTGGCCATATGCTACATGTGGAGTACTAGAAACATGTTTTCCAACATTTCCCACTCTAAGAGTTTGACTCATTTCATCCAACAAGTGAGAAACCCGAATTTTTGACCCATTTCAACTAGAAACCCTAATTTTCTAACTCAAAAACGGATTGACTTGATAATTGACCCAAGATTGGTTAAAATCAACTAGAAACCCTAATTTTCTAACTCAAAAACGGATTGACTTGATAATTGACCCAAGATTGGTTAAAATCAACTAGAAACACAATTGAAAACATGAAATGACAATATTAGGGCAAGTTTCACTTACAAATTCTTCCACTAGAAGCAAAAATCCGAAATTAAGCTAAAAACCAAGATTTCTTGCACTTGAAGATTTGACTTTTTGATATGATGATTTCTTGATGAGGAAGATGATGAATTTAATACCAATCTATCTTGAGCAACATTAATTTGGTGTAAGAATTTAGTGAGAGAGTGAGAGAATGTCTTGCCTTGAATGTGAGGGACAAAGATAGATGAAGATAGAATTGAATGAGTGGGTGAGGTGAGTGGAAGAGTGAGATGGGGGGTTGTGGATAGGGTTGGGTCAAGATGGGTGGTGATTCATGGGTCACGGGTCGACCCATGGATCACCCGGTTACGATTCTAGTCAAATTAAAGGTCGTGTTACGTCATAAAACCGATAAATACAATCACATAGTCTCGTCTAGCATGAATACACGTTTCTAATTCATAATTAAATAAATGAATTATTTAAATTAGCTAGAACAATTAATCATTTAATACGTTTAGGCCAACGATCTAATAACCAAACAACCACGTTTAAATCACGTTTATTAAAAGTCAAACGAGTCAAATTTTACAAATGTTACATCATTCCCCCGTTAAAGGAATTTCGTCCCGAAATTCTATTTCTAATTAGACTCGTTAAATAAATGGGGATACTTGGCTTTCATAGAGTCTTCACGTTCCCAAGTAAATTCGGATCCACGTCTAGCTCGCCATCTCACTTTAACGAGTGTATATCGAGTGTTCTTAAGCCTCCTAGTTTCCCGGTCTAGAATTTCTATTGGCTCTTCTACAAACTTCAACGTTTTATCAACACGGATTTCTTCAAGAGGCACGTGAAGTGTTGGATCGGCCAAACACTTCCGGAGATTACAAATATGAAAAACATTATGAACTCCACTCAAATTTTGTGGAAGTTCCAATCGATACGCTACCGGGCCAATTCGTTCAAGGATCTTAAATGGGCCGATATATCTCGGGCCCAACTTGCCACGTTTCACAAACCGAACCACGCCCTTCCACGGGGACACTTTTAACAAAACATAATCGCTGACTTCAAATTCAAGAGGCCGTCGCCTAACGTTTGCATACTTCATTTGTCTTTCACGGCCACTCTCAATTTCTCTTTAATTTGTGAGATCACCTTGGTCGTTTCAATGACAATTTCAGGCCCAATGAGTTGGCTTTCACCAACTTCCGCCCAAGCTACTGGTGATCTACAATCTCTCCCATATAATGCTTTAAACGGAGCCATTTGGATACTAGCATGGAAGCTATTATTATAGGAGAATTCGACCAACGGTAAATGTGCATCCCAATTGCCACCAAAATCGATGGCGCAAGCTCGTAACATGTCTTCAAGCGTTTGGATCGTTTTTTCACTTTGACCATCGGTTTGAGGGTGGAACGCCGTACTCTTGTTGAGTTGAGTACCCATTGCTTTCTAGAACGCCTTCCAAAATTTTGAAGTAAATCGGGCATCCCGATCGGTTAAGATGGAAATCGGCACTCCATGTTTGGATATCACCTCTTTGATGTACAAGCGTGCCATGGTGTCAAATTTATCATCTTCCCGGATGGCTAAAAAGTGAGCCGACTTAGTCAACCGGTCAACAATCACCCAAATGGTGTCCCGACCACGACTCGTTCTAGGTAACTTCGTGATGAAGTCCATGGCGATATCTTCCCATTTCCACTTCGGTGTCGCCGGTTGAACTAGCAAACCGGGCGGTTTCTTGTGGTCGGCGTTTACTTGTAGGCAAGTAATGCATTCGCTAACGTATCTAGCAATATCTTTCTTCATTCCCGGCCACCAATATAAATCTCTTAAGCCAAAATACATTTTGTCGGAACCCGGGTGAACCGAGTAGGCCGACTTATGAGCTTCATTCATCAATTTCAATCGCCACCCGCCAAGAACGGGGATCCACAATTGCTCAACAAAGTACAACCCGTCATCATTCTTTCTATCAAATTGTTCTTCTAAGCCGTGTAATGATTCATTGATGAAGTTTTCCAGCCTAGTTGCCAACCTTTGTGCTTCAATGATGGAGTCACGAACACTCCTTTGCACAACAAACTTTGATCCTATGCATTGTATTAATGAACTTTCAAATCTTGTGCATTGTATGTATTCGACCAAATGACCAATTAAAAACTTACAAGTGATGTTATTGCCACATATACTCGGATACATACAATGCACAAGATTTAAAAGTTTGTTACATACAATGTACAGGATTAAAGTTTCATATATACTATAACAATGACAATTCATGTAAATTTATTTACATTATCAAGTACTAATCTCTTTATTTTATGTCTTTAAGCTAGTAATCAATAAAACATACAGAGTAGAATTTACTAGCATAAACAACTTCCCATTAGACCTTTTTATTTGTAACGAGCATGGTACCCGCGCAATGCGGCGGCGGTGGTGGGAAAGACGGTCTAGTGGTGTCGGTGATGGTACTATTGGTGGTGGTGGCGGTGTCAAGTGGTGTATGTTGATGTAATTGTGATAGTAGAAATTTTTAGAAGATAATAGCTTAAAGTGTTAATTATTAAAATAAAGGTTTAGAGTGTAAATTAATTTATTAAGAAAATTTGATATTTTATAAAAACTTTTTCTACAGTGTGTGTTTATTAAGGGTAATTTAGTAATTCCGTATGTAACTATTGTGTAATTATTTCTAAAAATGGGGGGTGTGATAATTTTTATAAAGGGTATAGATGTTAAAAAAAATGAAAAAATGGTTCCCACGACAAACCACCGGCACCTGCTCCGACTAGCTTTATCCTGCCGGAAAATAACAGCTCAGGTAACAAACTCCGGCACCGATACAATTATAGCAATGGCATCATCCACCGAACAAGAATTCATGGCCCATTATCGATCCAAACTCACAACTTTTCCCAGATCTCATAAATTTTGGGACGTCAGAATCGCTTCAAGAATCGGCGAAAAACTTGGTGGTCGTCTTAACGAAAAGGGTATCTCGGAAATTGAAATTGACGTCACTCAAGAGCTTTCTCGGCCTCTTCATTACCGGAAATTGGTTGTTCCGTTTTTACTTTCGGTTAAACGTGCTGGAATTTCTGTATCTGGGTCGGATGAATTGGTATTTACTGGGGTAAATCAATCTGTGTAACTTTTTTTTTTTTTTTGCTTTCTTTTTAATTTTGTCATCTATTTATTTATTTTATTTTATATAAAACAGCGTTTTGTTTAGTATTTCAGCTGGTTAGATGTTACTGATGCGATAATTACCGAAAAATAACAAAAATAGCTCAAAGGTTGCCTTTAACAGAAAAAGAAATATTAATCATAATAATTAATTATTTTGCTTGACAGCCTACAAAGTGATTTTTATTTCAATTTATCATATATGCTTATAATATAGACTTTGATAATATTTAGCCCATTTAGCCAACCCATTCCATAAGTTTCCCTTATTTTTAGCTAAAATTGATAAGAAAGTTGTTGGCCCATCTGAGATGAAAACCACACAAATTGATGGGTCACAGATTTGTAATTAGTGCAAATTAGATGATGTTCAAAGCATTCCAAGTAAAAAATTCACTGATGCACAAACAATGACCCATATATAAGAGATGTAGAATGCAGATATTATCGTACATAACAAAAAGGTCTTTGATCTACGCCTTTAGTTAATGAACGAATGCTAATGAACTTGATGAGGTTTATCATGACAGAGACAAAGACCATGAATCAAAGAACGCTGGAAAATGAAAGAACAAGAAAGAAAACTCGACAAGTGTTCCAGAACTTCTTATATATATTATCTACGGGCTCTTATACTGAGCCAACCAATGAGGCAACCGTTGATCTTGTCTCTGCGTTTCTTCTTTATCTCCATTACGTCTAGCCAAGTATGTCTCGCTGCATTGACATATACATTCCATCAATCCTTGTTCTATGAAAATGTTGCTAATTATTGCATTCAAAGGGTTCTAACATTTTCATTAGCAGTCACTCAACCCCTACACGACATGATTGAGTGATTGACCAAGTAGAATAGCGTATTATATTTCCTTAATTCTGTTACATATGTAGATTAGATACCTTATTATCGCTCTTCGCCATATCTATCTTTACCATAAACTTGAGTTAAAATAGCAACTTTTTAACCCACTAAAATCTACTAGATGGTGTTCTAGCTGATCATTCCATCAAAAGAAGGGGCGCAGCGTTTTCATTTCATCAAGGATGGAGATGGCCTGTTACAAGCAAGGTCGGTGGACTCTGCTAAATTTTTAAATTCTGAGTTTAAGTATTATCCTAACAAAGTTTTAGAGCGATTTTAGTATGGATTTGGTAATGAACCTGCTGATTACTAAAATACTAATTATAGTTGTCAATCAGCTGAAAGAAATTTTTGGCTCCCTCCCAACATGACAGTTTATGAAACAATTTAATTTCGATCACATTGAGCAAAGAGGAGGCTAACCCGGGGTTCAAGGTGCCCCATGGAAATGAGGAGATGTTCACATGAACCTGGTGCTCCACGGTAGGCAGTTTGGCGAATTCTTTCTTCTTTTCTTTGATCTGCTTTAAGTTAGTCAGCAACTGATTACTGGAGAACCAATCCGATAATGACTTATGCAAAAACCATAAACTGAATAATACCTCCTTTGAGAGCCTGTTATTTTGATCCTGCAAGGCCTTGTGCTGTGGATATCATATTTTTATCACAAATCATCTTATCGTTAGCAATTTGTATAATATGTACACACAGACTGGAACTCATGAAGGAAAATCCGCAATTGCCTTCAAGAAAGATAAATTTAACAGCAAGATCTCAAGAAATTTAGTTGTTAGTTAATTTTGTAAAAAAAGTTACTCGTTTAGCTTTGATGAAAAGTGGGTTGGGGAAAATGAATTCAACAGATGATTATGATGATGATAAAAGTAGAAATTTTGAATCAAGTTAATTGAATAGTAGTGATGTACTGGTTGTTATATGATTGATGATTCTAGTTTGACTTATGAAAGTCAAACAGGTCAATATTAAGCTGACTTTGATTAGTTGACAAGTGGTGAAAAGAGGATATATAGAATGTGTTATTAATTTATTATAGGTTAAAATGATTATTATCTGTTGATTATATAGGTGCCCAACGTTGGAAAGCCACTTGTGAGTAAAAATTCGCCAAATTTCATCTAAGGTAAGTGTTATGACTTATATGACTCTGGATTACATTTGTATAAGAGGTTTCATATAGTCATGTTGTGGTTATGAATACATGTTTACTAACCAATTATTAGCTGTTTCGCATCATAGAGATATCTAGCGATATGTTAGACTACAGTTGTTATGTGTTGATGAATGAAGTTGGATACGCATCCGTTACTGTTTTATTTGTATCCCTATGTTGCAAGTGCGTAAATTTTAGATTCTATTTGACCCATGATGTATATTACGTAGGACGACAAAGTCCCCACATCTGAGTAGGCTAATTAGCAGACAATGGGCATACCTTCCTTTGGAGCTCCGAAATTGATTCAAGCATCAACTGGTTCTGTGAATAGAGATTTGACTTAACACACAAGAAATAGTTCGTTTAACTTAAAATGAAGATTTATGAGGTGAATGTTTATACCTTTTTCGCCCTAACACGTCTAAGAGATATTTCGATTTGTTGCTCCAAGTTCTGGAGCTCTTTGAGACTCAAGGAATGAATCTCTTCTCCTATCATATTCCTTAATGTGGCAAAATGGATGGGTTAGGCATTTAATTTGTGCATGTAACAAGTCAACAGTAAAATAAAAATGCTAATGCGACTATACGAAATGGGTCACATTGACCAATGGGCAATGGCTGTTTAATCTAATCAACTCTACAAATCAAAATACGAATTGAGGTAATGAAATCCTTAAAGCTGGTCAACTTGAACCAATTAATAACTTTTAAACATGGAAAATGATTATAAAAGTCTACCAACAAATAACAAATTAGGAACCTACTATATTTTTGCTTCTTCCACACACACTAACCAAAGTGTCGGAGATACTTTAAATTTTTGTAATAACATAGTCAAAACTAAACTCTCAGCTATAAAAACATGAAATGTGATTATGCACCTTTACTATTTACCATTTTTTAATCTATAAATTACCTCTGATTTTTCCTCAAGATTTCTCTTTTAGCCTCCAGCCTTGCATGTTCCAAAGTCCAGCTTCCCTACAAGTATATATATTTGAGTGTTTACTTGAAGATAGTTTCGAAATGTAGTAGTATATACCTAACAAAAAGTTGGTAAAAATAATGAAACTGCTGGGTAAGCAATGAACGAACTGAAATAAGAAAACTAAACACAAACACAAGACCTCATTTTTCATGCACGGCTTCAAGCCTAACGGCCTAAGCCTACTCCATTTAAGGACCTTTATGATTGCCTTTTAAGATGATTATCTGATTATACATTTGTATAACACAAATATTGAAACAAAAACATTTGCCAGAAAATTTGATAATCTGATTTTTTTTATTAAGATAATACGCCGTTATGAAAAAGTACGTATGGACATGCTCTTTCAAAAAGCAGCTACTCAAATTCTATTCTACATACGCAATCCCAAACACCCGGCCTCTTAGTTACTTAGGTTATTGAAAATCCAATTCAATTTATCATCAGCAATACTAGCTAGATTTTGGGCAGTCATGGGAACGGAACTATATAAACCGAGTTCGTTAACAAAAGATCGTGATTCGTGACGTACCTGGGATTGATGATTGATCCCATTAAGCTGCCTTTCTGTGTTTGATTGACTTTCATACCTCTTAAGGATGCCTTCCATTCTGTTGCCAGAAATGTTGTGAGATATACAAATGTGTTATAACATCCATCTAACTAGTTAGCGTACATTATGTAAATTTGCACATTTCTAATTTTAAAAGTTATATTTCTTAATTTTTTTTTCTTTTCTTCTATCATTTCGAAGAAGGGAAAATTTAGACTTATATATTCTACTTTCTAAAAGTAGATTTGATTCAAAAAGACTTGTCAATCCAGGATGATATGAAAAGAAAAACCTTATATATTTTTTTATCCGTTTACATTTCGAATATACTTATGTTCTATTGCTTTTGCTTGACAATTTTTACCTTGTTAATTAGTGTTTCTATTAGGGAAAATGTTTTTTTTTTTTTGTTTTTTTTTTTAATGTGTGTTTTCTTTATTTTTAATAAGTATTGTAATGTTTTTATTTTTAATGAAGTGTTTCTTATTTGTGTATGTTTTAGTTTGTTATTAATTTTGAAGGGTTAAAAGTGTAAACTTTGGATAAAAGGGTATAATTAAATAATTGGTAGGTCCAAGACTAGTCTTTGGTGGATGAGTGCATTGGGTGTATTTTGGGGGGATTAGTCCTTGGAGTGTTTTTTGCTGATGTGGCGCTGACAGGGACTAGTCTTTGGTGGATGAGTCCTGGGCATTGGGTACCCTCTTATGTTATAGTTGTTTGTTGAAATTTTTACCTTGTTAATTAGTGTTTCTATTAGGGAAAATGTTTTTTTTTTTTTTGAACGGCATTCTATTCTACTCCTACTCCTAAATTACACGTATGCCTGGAAACCAGGACTCTCGAAAAACCCCTATTAATCCACCCTCACAAATGTGAGAAGTGGGACTCGAACCCAGGTGGATCCTCCCAAGGTCAAAGACCTTACCAATGGGCCACCAACCCCATTGGCAGGGAAAATGTGTATGCGCTTATTACAAAGTTACATTAATTTTGATGTTTATGAGAAGAAAAGAGGTTACATGTTATAGTTTTTTGATTAAATGAATTAAAGTTTTAATTAATGAGATTTGTTTTTCCATTAAAGAAGTTTTTATAGATTTATTTAAAACCTTAATCTATACTTCTATACTACTATATAAAATTTATAGCCTCATGTTGAAAGTTAAGAAACTATAAACACGCGAATTGAAACTTAATTAGGGGGATCGGGCTGTGCCGATTTGTACGTGCTGTCACTGATTATGTATTTTTTTTAAGGTCAATACCACAATACCAAATCTTCTCCATCATGGATACGTTTTGTTATGGTTGTTGTGTTGCAATATATATATATATATATATATATATTTCTATATATATATATATAGGGGGTTAAATAGAGTACAAGCAATCCAAAAAGTACAAGGGGATCAATCTCACCGTTGGATCAAGCATCTTCTTCCTCCTTCTTCCTTCTTCTCCGGCGAGACTGCCGCCGCCAGCCACCACCTTCTTCTCCGGCGACCGTCACCACCTTCTCCTTCCTTCTTCTCCGGCGAGACAACCACCGCCACCACCTCCGGCGACATCTCCGGCAATCATCAGTTTCGTTTTCGGGTGGATACGGTACGGGCGTTGCCCTCATCCGTTCTAAACTGGTTGTCACCGGATGCATATGGGAATCGTATGGATTTGATGGGCGGCGATCCAAGAGATGGTGGCGGTTTGATACGGTACGGCGAAGCCCTTGCTGCCGGGCGCCGTGGTTGGGGTGGTCGGAGATGATGGTGGTGGCGGTGGTTGTCTCGCCAGAGAAGAAGGAGTGGTGGCTGGCGGCGGCAGTCTCGCCGGAGAAGAAGCAGGTGGCGGCTGCTGGCCGGAGAAGGAGGAAGAGAAGGAGGAGGAAGGCTTGATCTGAGCCCTTGATCGGACGGCCAGGATTGATCCCCTTGTACTTTTTGGATTGTTTGTACTCTAATTATCTTCCCCCTACGTCGATATATGTATTGTATATGTGTATATATAATATATACATAAGAGAGATATATTAGCTAAAAACTTTGGCACATGAAATGTAAAAAAATCATAAAAAATAATATAATAACTCTGCTTAAAACTTTGTTGTATTAAATACATATATTTACCTTTTAAAAAAATCCTAAAAAACAAAGCAAACAAAAACCATTATAAAAAATATGAATGAGCCAAATAAAAGATAAAAATAGATGAAATCCAACACATAATTAAAAAAACAATATGATAAACCCCCTTAAAAGTTTAACATATTAAACACATATGTTTTGTAATTAAAAAAACAATATGATAAACCCCCTTAAAAGTTTAACATATTAAACACATATGTTTTGCTTAATTAAAAAAACAAACAGGCTGGCTGACAGCTACGCGACTATCTGCCAGCATGCTTCACAGTTTATAACACTGAGACAATAGAATGCAAAGTCGAGAGCTGCCTACGCCCAAAAGCGAAGACATTGTTATGTTTTAGTGTTAATTTAATATATGATTTTTTTTCCTTTTTCTTAGTCTTTTATTTTCAGTATTTAAATTTTACTTTTTATAAGATTATCATATTTTGATTTTCAAAGTTTTTTTTTAAACTTTAACCGTAAATATTTTTGTTTGTATTATATATTAGTTAATGAAACTTATATTAATGAAAAAAATAATATAATAACTCTGCTTAAAACTTTGTTGTATTAAATACATATATTTACCTTTTAAAAAAATCCTAAAAAACAAAGCAAACAAAAACCATTATAAAAAATATGAATGAGCCAAATAAAAGATAAAAATAGATGAAATCCAACACATAATTAAAAAAACAATATGATAAACCCCCTTAAAAGTTTAACATATTAAACACATATGTTTTGCTTAATTAAAAAAACAATATGATAAACCCCCTTAAAAGTTTAACATATTAAACACATATGTTTTGCTAATTAAAAAAACAATATGATAAACCCCCTTAAAAGTTTAACATATTAAACACATATGTTTTGCTTAATTAAAAAAACAAACAGGCTGGCTGACAGCTACGCGACTATCTGCCAGCATGCTTCACAGTTTATAACACTGAGACAATAGAATGCAAAGTCGAGAGCTGCCTACGCCCAAAAGCGAAGACATTGTTATTTTTTGTTAATTTAATATATGATTTTTTTTTCCTTTTTTTAGTCTTTTATTTTCAGTATTTAAATTTTACTTTTTATAAGATTATCATATTTTGATTTTCAAAGTTTTTTTTTAAACTTTAACCGTAAATATTTTTGTTTGTATTATATATTAGTTAATGAAACTTATATTAATGAAAAATTTATAAAAACTGAATCCATTCTGTTAGGTCGAGAATCGACCATGTATAATTTGTTCAGAAATAGCTTGAAGTTTAGTGAAGACGTTTTATCAGAATTTGTTAGGTCGAGAATCGACCATGTATAATTTGTTCAGAAATAGCTTGAAGTTTAGTGAAGACGTTTTATCAGAATTCTGAGATGTCTCAGAATTCCTTCACTGAAGCTTCACTTCAGTTCAGATCGAGACAAATCTGAAGCATTCATTCTGAAGTCAAAGACTGAAGTATGAAGAAGAGAATCACCTCAGAAGCGAGCAATCAGAGTGATTCTACCAGATCGAAGACTGAAGCATCTCAGTGCTAAAGTATTTACAACACTTTACACTGATTACGAGGAAGACCTTATCCTTCACATTTACCAAGTTGATAGATTTATCTATTAATAAAAGGTACAATGTATAGGTATGGAACGTAGTACTATAAGTCACATCAAGTGACTTATATACTCTTCCTAGTGAGCATATAAGGAATTATGATCTAATTCCTTAAATGCTCACAACCACATTTGTACGACATTGTCCATGTCATCATAGACTTTGTCTATAAATACTAAGTCTTCTCATAACTTGCAAAATGCTTGAAACTATTGCATTGCAACTTGTGAGATATACTCTAAGTAAACTTACGAGTATTTCCAAGTCATCTAGATCACTTGTATTTCGGGATTGTTTAGATATTTACACTTGGGTGTTTATCTTTGTTCCGCAACAATCCTTGTATTTGTTTATACATCAATAAATCAAATACATTAGAAAACAACGTATCTCAATGCTATTTACTTGATTATATTTATATATCTTTATATAGTTTCTGCCATTTGTTCTTGCATTTATTTATATTGTCAATTGTTTCTTGTTATCCACATCTGGATCGTAAACTGAACTTGTCCATTCAAGATCAGTTGTACTTGCCAGTCGGGTTTATTATTCATCTATATAGTTCGGGACTCACAATTGGTATCAGAGCCTCAAGGTTGAATTAGATAAATTCATTAACCTTTTGATCTGCATAGATGGCTGAATTTGAACAAGAACGACCTGACCCTAATAATGCTACCCCACCCCCAATCATCAACAACAATATACCCTCACACAATGTTCACGTACACTTTCCAACTAATCCTGTTCCCAAGTTTGATGGGAACAGTGAAAACTTTCAAACGTGGAAAGCGTGCTTACTTAAGTATATTGCTGGTGTTGAGAGACATTTACCAGACATTTTAAAAGATGGACCCTTTGTCCCTATGAATGCGTCAACTGTCGTCAGAAATGCCGATGGGACTCCTAGGCAGTCACCTAAGGAGAAGGATCATTGGTCTGAGGAAGATCATAGACTTGTTGACCTGGATACCAAGTTACAAAATATGATTTTATACGCAGTTCCAGAAACCCTAATGCCCACTCTTGTTTTACTTGAAAATTCTAAATTAATGTGGGCGGAACTACTGACACAGTTTGAAGGCACAAATGAGACAATTGTCACAAGAAAAGTTGCCTTAAACAAAA
Organism: Erigeron breviscapus; assembly: GCA_034093135.1. Lineage (NCBI taxonomy): Eukaryota > Viridiplantae > Streptophyta > Magnoliopsida > Asterales > Asteraceae > Erigeron > Erigeron breviscapus. The sequence continues at coordinate 59,571,811 of CM067170.1, read as the reverse complement.
GATATGAGTCTTTCTTTGCTATTCCTGGGGAGTCTTTAACCCAAACTTACATCAGATTCACAAATCTGGTAAACCAACTGAAAGCCCTGGGAGTAACTAAAGACAAAGAAATTTTGTTAGAAAAATTTTGTGACATCCTACCTTCAAAATGGGAAAATCTAATCTTGGTCTTGAGACAAGGCAAAACATTACACAGTCATACTCTTGCCTCTCTTTATGGAGCATTTAGGTATACTGAAGAGAACAAAGCTGAAAGAGCTTTGGCTGAGCAGGATGCCAAGAACCATGTGTCTACCAGTTCTGGTACGGTTCAGTATTCTGAACCACAAAGCACTGCTCTACTATCTTCTGAGAGTGATATCTTTGACTCAATGAAGAAGATGGTTTCTCAAATGTTAAAAACTGGTGTCTCTGCTAATGTCACTCATGATTGTGATGAGAATGACAATGATGATCTGGTTGCCATGCTGGCTAAAACGTTCAATCGTTTTAAGGCCAAATCAAATCGATCTGGCAAACCCTTTGCTTCCAGTGCTTCTATTGACAAGTCCAATCTTGAATGCTTTAAATGCGGCAAGAAAGGACATTTCATGAAGGAATGCAGATCTAGTCAACCTTCATCATCACAATCTGCACCTAACCATTCTATTTTTCAGAAGTCTGATGACAGCTATAAGGCCAAATCAAATCGATCTGGCAAACCCTTTGCTTCCAGTGCTTCTATTGACAAGTCCAATCTTGAATGCTTTAAATGCGGCAAGAAAGGACATTTCATGAAGGAATGCAGATCTAGTCAACCTTCATCATCACAATCTGCACCTAACCATTCTATTTTTCAGAAGTCTGATGACAGCTATAAGGCCAAATACAAGAAGTTGAAGGCTCATATGGCTCTTTTGGCACAAGACAACTCGAGCAACAGTTGCATGATTGCCAAGACTGAAAAGTGGGAAGACTCCGATGAATCATCTGATGATGAGGAGGAAGTTAGGGATATGTGTTTCATGGCACAAGAAGACCAAGGTCATTTGGTCAAAACTGACGTTGAATCTGGCCGCTGGGTGGATATAGTGATGAAAAAGGTCAGTAATTTTGGCTATGAAGAAGATGAGGAACACAAACTGGACCTTTTGGTTCTTTTAGAGGCTGACATCTCTTTTGTTGAGACAGTGCGTTCAGAAAGCCTAAAAATGTTTGAAAACAACACTTCTGAACTGAACGCCAGTCAGGCCAGATTAAAGGAACTGAAAGATGTTCATCTGGCCCTAAAAAGTTATCAATCAATGGTTGCCACTTTAGAGTTGGAAAAAGAAGAACTAAAAACCATCCTTGAAAAAGAACAAAAAATAATCAAATCTTGGATGAGTGCACCAAAACCAGATGCTGCAATTAAAAACACTTTTGCAAATCAAAGAACAGCATATGAATCTGGTGATCTTCACATGGCATCTATAATCACTGATTTAGATGCACTTCCAAAAGAAATGAAACCGGAAATTACTTTTCCTAAAGTTGGCAAACAAAAAATTGTGACTAATAAGGTCAAGGAACAATCTGAGGGAAACTCTGAAACAGCTCAGACAACTGGTTCAGAAAAGAAGGCTAAAAACAAAAAGCCATCTCCTCAGACTTCATCTAAGGTTCCAAAAGGACTAAAGAAGAAGAAAACTTTCTCCCCCACTGAGCCTTCTACCTCAGATTCTGGTAAGGCTCAGGTGTCTAATGATGAATCTATTTTGTTAAGGTTAGAAAGTCAATTTCAACTATTGGCTAGACAAGTGCAGAGTTGTAATGCACGTTTAAAAAATGTTGAAACCACTCCTCTTCAACCTAAACAAAATGCAAAACCTTTTTCTAAACAAAACAAGCAAAAATCTGAGAAGAAAAAGGTTGAGCACTCCATCAAACCAACAACTTTTGTGTCAACTGAGATAATGACTGAAATTCCTTTTGACCCATCTGTTCCTCATATACCAAAGAAATCTGAGACTGCTAAGGGAGAGTCTAGTGAACCCATCCATAGATGGGTTCCCAAAAAGAACTAATCTTTGTTTGTGTGCAGGGAGACCGAAAGAAGAATATATGGTTTCTGGACAGTGCTGCTGGCCGAACCATGACTGGTTATCAAACCCTGCTGGAGGAATATAGGGTGCAAGAGGGGCCCTCAATCGTTTTTGGAAATGATGGAAATGGAAAAACTGAGGGATATGGTGTTGTGAATAATGGTCAAGTCAAATTCACACGAGTTGCATATGTGAATGGTTTGAAATATAACCTGATCAGTGTCAGTCAACTATGTGATGATGGCTTCAAGGTTTTATTTGATATTTCACAAGGCACCATATTCAACAGAGATGGAAAGGTAGTACTGGTTGCACCAAGGAAGGGAAACATTTATGTCATTGATATGAATCCATCTATCTCTGAACAATGTTTCTACACAAAGGCTGATGAAGACACAAACTGGTTGTGGCACAAGAGGTTATCTCATCTGAACTTCAAAAACATTAATAAGTTGTCAAGAAAACAACTTGTTGATGGGATACCCTCTATGTCTTTCAATAAAGACAAGCCATGTCCAGGTTGTGAAATGGGCAAGCAGAAAAGAGCTTCATTCAAAACAAGCAAAGCTTTAGTATAACTGAACCTCTTCACTTGCTTCACATGGACCTTTTTGGACCAGTGAACGTTCAGACCAGAGCAGGAAAGAAGTACACCCTTGTCATCATAGATGAATATTCAAGATATTGCTGGGTGATTTTCCTCAAGTCCAAAAGTGAAGCTGCTGCTGAAATCATTGCTCTCATCAAACAAATTGAGCTCAAGTACAAGCGAAAAGTTTGTCAGCTCAGAAGTGACAATGGCACTGAATTCAGAAATGCCATTCTGGAGTCCTTCTGCACTGAAACTGGCATATCTCAGAACTTCTCCTCAGCACACACACCAGAGCAGAATGGTGTTGTAGAAAGAAAGAATCGTACGCTGATTGAAGCTGCTAGAAGTATGCTGAATGAATCTGGTCTTCCCAAGAATTTCTGGGCTGAAGCTGTTGCAACTGCCTGCTACACTCAGAACAGATCTATCTATGTCAAGAGACATAAGAAGACCTCCTATGAAGTACTCAGAAATAGAAAGCCAAATATTGGATACTTCCATGTATTTGGGTGTCCAGTATACATTCTGAATAACTCTAATCAGCTTGGAAAATTCGATGCAAAAGCTGATGAAGGGTACTTCCTAGGATATTCATCAATTCGCAAAGCCTTTAGAGTCTTTAACAAGAGACTTGAAAAGGTTGATGAGTCAATTCATGTTACCTTTGATGAATCCAATTCTGCAATTTTTAAAGATTCCACTCCTGTACCACCCTCAGAAAGTCCAATCAGTTTTGGTGACTCTGATCCCACTGCAGAATCTGATCAGTCACCTGAACATGTTTCTGAACATCTCCGTTCAGAACCAGAAATAAACAAGTCGAGCAACATTCCTTTTTATCCTCCAGTTAGTTTCAAACTACCTAATGAACTAACTATTGGATCAGATGTATATGCTGCTACTCCAATGATATCAGACTCCACTGAGCAACCTCAATCTGAAGAATTTCATGATGCAAGTCATGATATGCAGGAAGAAGAAGAAGCTGAAGATGTTCATCTGGCCCTAAAAAGTTATCAATCAATGGTTGCCACTTTAGAGTTGGAAAAAGAAGAACTAAAAACCATCCTTGAAAAAGAACAAAAAATAATCAAATCTTGGATGAGTGCACCAAAACCAGATGCTGCAATTAAAAACACTTTTGCAAATCAAAGAACAGCATATGAATCTGGTGATCTTCACATGGCATCTATAATCACTGATTTAGATGCACTTCCAAAAGAAATGAAACCGGAAATTACTTTTCCTAAAGTTGGCAAACAAAAAATTGTGACTAATAAGGTCAAGGAACAATCTGAGGGAAACTCTGAAACAGCTCAGACAACTGGTTCAGAAAAGAAGGCTAAAAACAAAAAGCCATCTCCTCAGACTTCATCTAAGGTTCCAAAAGGACTAAAGAAGAAGAAAACTTTCTCCCCCACTGAGCCTTCTACCTCAGATTCTGGTAAGGCTCAGGTGTCTAATGATGAATCTATTTTGTTAAGGTTAGAAAGTCAATTTCAACTATTGGCTAGACAAGTGCAGAGTTGTAATGCACGTTTAAAAAATGTTGAAACCACTCCTCTTCAACCTAAACAAAATGCAAAACCTTTTTCTAAACAAAACAAGCAAAAATCTGAGAAGAAAAAGGTTGAGCACTCCATCAAACCAACAACTTTTGTGTCAACTGAGATAATGACTGAAATTCCTTTTGACCCATCTGTTCCTCATATACCAAAGAAATCTGAGACTGCTAAGGGAGAGTCTAGTGAACCCATCCATAGATGGGTTCCCAAAAAGAACTAATCTTTGTTTGTGTGCAGGGAGACCGAAAGAAGAATATATGGTTTCTGGACAGTGCTGCTGGCCGAACCATGACTGGTTATCAAACCCTGCTGGAGGAATATAGGGTGCAAGAGGGGCCCTCAATCGTTTTTGGAAATGATGGAAATGGAAAAACTGAGGGATATGGTGTTGTGAATAATGGTCAAGTCAAATTCACACGAGTTGCATATGTGAATGGTTTGAAATATAACCTGATCAGTGTCAGTCAACTATGTGATGATGGCTTCAAGGTTTTATTTGATATTTCACAAGGCACCATATTCAACAGAGATGGAAAGGTAGTACTGGTTGCACCAAGGAAGGGAAACATTTATGTCATTGATATGAATCCATCTATCTCTGAACAATGTTTCTACACAAAGGCTGATGAAGACACAAACTGGTTGTGGCACAAGAGGTTATCTCATCTGAACTTCAAAAACATTAATAAGTTGTCAAGAAAACAACTTGTTGATGGGATACCCTCTATGTCTTTCAATAAAGACAAGCCATGTCCAGGTTGTGAAATGGGCAAGCAGAAAAGAGCTTCATTCAAAACAAGCAAAGCTTTAGTATAACTGAACCTCTTCACTTGCTTCACATGGACCTTTTTGGACCAGTGAACGTTCAGACCAGAGCAGGAAAGAAGTACACCCTTGTCATCATAGATGAATATTCAAGATATTGCTGGGTGATTTTCCTCAAGTCCAAAAGTGAAGCTGCTGCTGAAATCATTGCTCTCATCAAACAAATTGAGCTCAAGTACAAGCGAAAAGTTTGTCAGCTCAGAAGTGACAATGGCACTGAATTCAGAAATGCCATTCTGGAGTCCTTCTGCACTGAAACTGGCATATCTCAGAACTTCTCCTCAGCACACACACCAGAGCAGAATGGTGTTGTAGAAAGAAAGAATCGTACGCTGATTGAAGCTGCTAGAAGTATGCTGAATGAATCTGGTCTTCCCAAGAATTTCTGGGCTGAAGCTGTTGCAACTGCCTGCTACACTCAGAACAGATCTATCTATGTCAAGAGACATAAGAAGACCTCCTATGAAGTACTCAGAAATAGAAAGCCAAATATTGGATACTTCCATGTATTTGGGTGTCCAGTATACATTCTGAATAACTCTAATCAGCTTGGAAAATTCGATGCAAAAGCTGATGAAGGGTACTTCCTAGGATATTCATCAATTCGCAAAGCCTTTAGAGTCTTTAACAAGAGACTTGAAAAGGTTGATGAGTCAATTCATGTTACCTTTGATGAATCCAATTCTGCAATTTTTAAAGATTCCACTCCTGTACCACCCTCAGAAAGTCCAATCAGTTTTGGTGACTCTGATCCCACTGCAGAATCTGATCAGTCACCTGAACATGTTTCTGAACATCTCCGTTCAGAACCAGAAATAAACAAGTCGAGCAACATTCCTTTTTATCCTCCAGTTAGTTTCAAACTACCTAATGAACTAACTATTGGATCAGATGTATATGCTGCTACTCCAATGATATCAGACTCCACTGAGCAACCTCAATCTGAAGAATTTCATGATGCAAGTCATGATATGCAGGAAGAAGAAGAAGCTGAAGATGTATTTTCTGAAGCTCCTCCTGAAGTTACTCAGAGAAGTTCTTGCACTGATATCATTTCTCACCCTGGTCAATACTCTAAATGGACAAAAGCACATCCAATCGAGCAAATTCTTGGAGAGTCCAGTAGAGGGGTTCAGACCAGAAGAGCCACAAGCGATCAATGCTTATACGTCAGCTTCTTATCTCTAATTGAACCCAAGAAGATTGACGAGGCTATGAGTGACCCAAGCTGGGTTGAAGCCATGCAAGATGAGCTCAACCAGTTTAAAAGAAACGATGTATGGGAACTCGTTCCTTGTCCCAGTAACCTGAAGAAGAAGAAGCTGAAGATGTATTTTCTGAAGCTCCTCCTGAAGTTACTCAGAGAAGTTCTTGCACTGATATCATTTCTCACCCTGGTCAATACTCTAAATGGACAAAAGCACATCCAATCGAGCAAATTCTTGGAGAGTCCAGTAGAGGGGTTCAGACCAGAAGAGCCACAAGCGATCAATGCTTATACGTCAGCTTCTTATCTCTAATTGAACCCAAGAAGATTGACGAGGCTATGAGTGACCCAAGCTGGGTTGAAGCCATGCAAGATGAGCTCAACCAGTTTAAAAGAAACGATGTATGGGAACTCGTTCCTTGTCCCAGTAACCTGAAGAAGGAACCAATTGGGACAAGATGGGTCTTCAGAAACAAGATGGACGAAGATGGTCACGTCATTAGAAACAAAGCAAGACTTGTTGCAAAGGGATATGCACAAGAAGAGGGAATCGATTTTGATGAAACTTTTGCACCAGTTGCTAGACTTGAAGCTATTAGAATTTTCTTAGCTTTTGCAGCTCATCATCAATTTAAAGTCTATCAAATGGATGTGAAAAGTGCATTTCTGAATGGCGATCTAGAAGAAGTAGTATATGTGCATCAACCACCAGGGTTCATCAATGAAGAAAGACCGCATTGGGTGTACAGACTGAACAAAGCCTTATATGGTCTGAGACAAGCACCCAGAGCCTGGTATGATACACTTACTAAACATCTTCTTAAAAATGGTTTTAAACGAGGTGCAATTGATAAAACTTTATTCATATTGCATGATAAAAGTGATATCCTTTTAGTACAAATTTATGTTGATGATATTGTGTTTGGTTCTACTAATGAGAAGATGTGTAAAAACTTTTCAAAAATCATGTCTTCTGAGTATGAAATGAGTATGATGGGAGAACTGACATATTTTCTGGGACTTCAAGTAAAACAAAATGAAGATGGTATTTTCATTAACCAAGAAAAATATGTCAGAGATTTACTAAAGAAATATCAATTTGATTCAGTCTCATCAAAAGATACTCCAATTTCTGCTCCATTAACTTTGGATTCTGATCCACATGGAAAACCAGTGGACCATACAAAATATCGTGGTATGGTTGGTTCACTGATGTATTTAACTGCAAGTAGACCAGACATAATGTTTGCAACATGCCTTTGTGCTAGATTTCAGTCTGATCCCAGAGAAGCACATGCAAATGCTGTTAAAAGGATCTTCAGATACCTTAAAGGTGTCCCCAGATTGGGTCTTTGGTATCCCAAAGGCTCCAGTCTAGATCTAATGGGTTATTCAGATTCTGATCATGCAGGTTGCAAGATAGACAGGAAAAGTACCACTGGTGGGTGTCATTTCCTTGGTGGCAAATTAGTAAGCTGGACTAGTAAGAAGCAGACTGCAGTATCACTATCCACTGCAGAAGCTGAGTACATCTCTGCAGCGAGTTGTTGTGCTCAGATTCTATGGATGAAGAACCAGCTGACTGATTATGGTGTTACTTACACAAAGACCCCAATCTTTTGTGATAACACCAGTGCCATTGCCATATCTCACAATCCTGTAATGCACTCGAAAACCAAGCACATCGATCTCAGGTATCATTTCATTCGTGATCATATTCTGAAAGGAGATATTGAATTGCACTTTATTCCCACTGATAAGCAACTCGCTGACGTTTTTACAAAACCTTTAGATGTCAAAACCTTTAAACATCTAGTCAGTGAGTTGGGTATGTTAAATCCTTAGACTGGTAATCATGTTATGAACGCCTATGTGACACTGATCTGGTTCACCAGTCTGAGCGATCCATGTAATTTTTGCTCGCCTAGCTATCGAACGCCTAAGTGATACTATCTTGGCACTTATTAATTCATGGATCATCACTTCAGGGGGAATGTTAAACATTTTTCAAACTATAAAATAAACCTTCTTTCTGAGGAGGAACCTTTTGCTCAGAAAAATGTTTTTAACTGAAGCACTTCAGAATATCAAAATATTTCAGTTGAATTTTAATGACTGAGATGGTTCAGAATTTTCTGAAACTGACCATGCTCAGAACTTGTTTTGTCATCACTGAAATACAAAAATCTTTTCAAGATATTTTTGATACTTGGCCAATTGTGTGTACACGTGGCATACTGCATACTAGGTTTTTAACTTAGCATTGGTCATGCTTATGTATCACACAAGTGGCGCCGTAAAAAGAGAAGAAAATGAGTACTTTTTATGAAAAAGTGTACAGGGTGGGGTCCCTCAAACGTCTCTGCATTAAATGCGGACGTGACCCCAGAAATTGTTTTAAATTGGAAAAATCCTTTTTGTTCCACCTTAAATACAAATTCCTTATTCATTCTTTCATTTACTTCGTTTCATTTACTCTCTAATCATCAATCTCTCTCTTCTTTACTCTCAAAATTCATAACTCTTCATATTCCTTTTCATTTTCATTTTTCACTTTCACTTTCAAATCTCAAAATGGCTAAATCATCTTCTTCTTCACATAAATCACTCATTAACTTTGAATATATTCCATCGAGTAATGTGAAAACATCTGCCACATGGCCAAAGGATTTCACTCCATCACAAATTCGTTTTAACATGAGCAACTTTTTGGCTCAATTAAACGTGAAATCCGAAACGCTAATGGGAAGGATCAATAAGTTCTGGGAAGAATCCCCCTTCCATTATGCGTTGACCGCAAATCCTCAAGCTATGTATCACTTATACTTGCTTGAATTCTGGTACACTGCTGTGGTGAGTAAGGATGAAAAATCCATCTCCTTCACTCTCAATGAAGGCACCAAGAAGTGTGTCATCACTCTTGAGGGGTTCAGAACTTCCCTTCATCTGAACTACCTCAAACCTCCCCAGGTGTTTGTCAAAAGACTCAAAGGAGTCAATTTTAGGGAGGTTCTTGTCGCCACCGGTCATGGTGATATGGAGGATGATAATGGAAATTTGAAGACCTCTGGGCATATTTTCATGTCTGGTTTTGGTACTTGCTGGAGGTTCTTCTGGACACAAATTGTTGAAAGTCTTGGTGGCAACCATGGAGGGTTGGACCAACTTTCTTTACCTCAAGTAGAGATGGGGTACTATATTTGGAATGGGATGCAGGTGGACTTTGCTGAGATTCTCTTCGCTCAGTTGATCACAAAGTTAAAGGGGAAGAGAAGTCCACACGTTGCATTCCCAAGATTTCTGAGCTTATGCTTTAAAGATATACTTGGAGAAGCTTATGATGAAGCTGGACCAGAAGCTTCTGTACCAGAATATAGCAGAGACTTTTCTAAGGCAACAATTACTGGAGATGAACCTGAACTCTCCTCTGCTATGATTCAGGTATTTGTTAAAACTGTCTCAGCCACACTAGCTGGTTCAGAAAGGTTACTAAGTGGGCCACAAAAGAATGTGGGACCCGTTAGTATACCTATTATTGAAATTTTTGAATCTGGTGACGATGCACCTGCTTCTGCAGATGTTGAACCAGAATCTGGTGCGGGTACTAGTGACCCAAACCAGGGCATATCCGATCAGATTGCAAAAGTGAATGCTTTCTGGGATGACGATGAGCCACTTCAGGAGAATCTCGATTCTCTTGCTGAATTTGAGTTTGACGAGGGTTTATTGGAAAAAAAAAAAAAAAAAAAAAAAAAAAAAAAAAAAAAAAAAAAAAAAAAAAAAAAAAAAAAAAAAAAAAAAAAAAAAAAAAAAAAAAAAAAAAAAAAAAAAAAAAAAAAAAAAAAAAAAAAAAAAAAAAAAAAAAAAAAAAAAAAAAAAAAAAAAAAAAAAAAAAAAAAAAAAAAAAAAAAAAAAAAAAAAAAAAAAAAAAAAAAAAAAAAAAAAAAAAAAAAAAAAAAAAAAAAAAAAAAAAAAAAAAAAAAAAAAAAAAAAAAAAAAAAAAAAAAAAAAAAAAAAAAAAAAAAAAAAAAAAAAAAAAAAAAAAAAAAAAAAAAAAAAAAAAAAAAAAAAAAAAAAAAAAAAAAAAAAAAAAAAAAAAAAAAAAAAAAAAAAAAAAAAAAAAAAAAAAAAAAAAAAAAAAAAAAAAAAAAAAAAAAAAAAAAAAAAAAAAAAAAAAAAAAAAAAAAAAAAAAAAAAAAAAAAAAAAAAAAAAAAAAAAAAAAAAAAAAAAAAAAAAAAAAAAAAAAAAAAAAAAAAAAAAAAAAAAAAAAAAAAAAAAAAAAAAAAAAAAAAAAAAAAAAAAAAAAAAAAAAAAAAAAAAAAAAAAAAAAAAAAAAAAAAAAAAAAAAAAAAAAAAAAAAAAAAAAAAAAAAAAAAAAAAAAAAAAAAAAAAAAAAAAAAAAAAAAAAAAAAAAAAAAAAAAAAAAAAAAAAAAAAAAAAAAAAAAAAAAAAAAAAAAAAAAAAAAAAAAAAAAAAAAAAAAAAAAAAAAAAAAAAAAAAAAAAAAAAAAAAAAAAAAAAAAAAAAAAAAAAAAAAAAAAAAAAAAAAAAAAAAAAAAAAAAAAAAAAAAAAAAAAAAAAAAAAAAAAAAAAAAAAAAAAAAAAAAAAAAAAAAAAAAAAAAAAAAAAAAAAAAAAAAAAAAAAAAAAAAAAAAAAAAAAAAAAAAAAAAAAAAAAAAAAAAAAAAAAAAAAAAAAAAAAAAAAAAAAAAAAAAAAAAAAAAAAAAAAAAAAAAAAAAAAAAAAAAAAAAAAAAAAAAAAAAAAAAAAAAAAAAAAAAAAAAAAAAAAAAAAAAAAAAAAAAAAAAAAAAAAAAAAAAAAAAAAAAAAAAAAAAAAAAAAAAAAAAAAAAAAAAAAAAAAAAAAAAAAAAAAAAAAAAAAAAAAAAAAAAAAAAAAAAAAAAAAAAAAAAAAAAAAAAAAAAAAAAAAAAAAAAAAAAAAAAAAAAAAAAAAAAAAAAAAAAAAAAAAAAAAAAAAAAAAAAAAAAAAAAAAAAAAAAAAAAAAAAAAAAAAAAAAAAAAAAAAAAAAAAAAAAAAAAAAAAAAAAAAAAAAAAAAAAAAAAAAAAAAAAAAAAAAAAAAAAAAAAAAAAAAAAAAAAAAAAAAAAAAAAAAAAAAAAAAAAAAAAAAAAAAAAAAAAAAAAAAAAAAAAAAAAAAAAAAAAAAAAAAAAAAAAAAAAAAAAAAAAAAAAAAAAAAAAAAAAAAAAAAAAAAAAAAAAAAAAAAAAAAAAAAAAAAAAAAAAAAAAAAAAAAAAAAAAAAAAAAAAAAAAAAAAAAAAAAAAAAAAAAAAAAAAAAAAAAAAAAAAAAAAAAAAAAAAAAAAAAAAAAAAAAAAAAAAAAAAAAAAAAAAAAAAAAAAAAAAAAAAAAAAAAAAAAAAAAAAAAAAAAAAAAAAAAAAAAAAAAAAAAAAAAAAAAAAAAAAAAAAAAAAAAAAAAAAAAAAAAAAAAAAAAAAAAAAAAAAAAAAAAAAAAAAAAAAAAAAAAAAAAAAAAAAAAAAAAAAAAAAAAAAAAAAAAAAAAAAAAAAAAAAAAAAAAAAAAAAAAAAAAAAAAAAAAAAAAAAAAAAAAAAAAAAAAAAAAAAAAAAAAAAAAAAAAAAAAAAAAAAAAAAAAAAAAAAAAAAAAAAAAAAAAAAAAAAAAAAAAAAAAAAAAAAAAAAAAAAAAAAAAAAAAAAAAAAAAAAAAAAAAAAAAAAAAAAAAAAAAAAAAGACGTGACCAGTAAGATATCACTGCGACGCAGTGGCGTTTGCATGTACCCACTGCGCCGCAGTCATCAGGGTGGAAAGAGCAGTTCGAGACCAGTGAGAATACACTGCGACGCAGTGGTGGTGGACTGGACCACTGCGCCGCAGTCATCAGGGTGGAAAGAGTAGTTCGAGACCAGTGAGAATACACTGCGACGCAGTGGTGCGTTGCTCCACTGCGCCGCAGTCATCAGGGTGGAAAGAGCAGTTCGAGACCAGTGAGAATACACTGCGACGCAGTGGTGGTGGACTCCACTGCGCCGCAGTCATCAGGGTGGAAAGAGCAGTTCGAGACCAGTGAGAATACACTGCGACGCAGTGGTGGTGGACTAGACCACTGCGCCGCAGTCATCAGGGTGGAAAGAGTAGTTCGAGACCAGTGAGAATACACTGCGACGCAGTGGTGATACCCCACTGCGCCGCAGTCATCAGGGTGGAAAGAGCAGTTCGAGACCAGTGAGAATACACTGCGACGCAGTGGTGGTGGACTGGACCACTGCGCCGCAGTCATCAGGGTGGAAAGAGCAGTTCGAGACCAGTGAGAATACACTGCGACGCAGTGGTGGTGGACTGGACCACTGCGCCGCAGTCATCAGGGTGGAAAGAGCAGTTCGAGACCAGTGAGAATACACTGCGACGCAGTGGTGGTGGACTGGACCACTGCGCCGCAGTCATCAGGGTGGAAAGAGCAGTTCGAGACCAGTGAGAATACACTGCGACGCAGTGGTGGTGGACTGGACCACTGCGCCGCAGTCATCAGGGTGGAAAGAGCAGTTCGAGACCAGTGAGAATACACTGCGACGCAGTGGTGGTGGACTGGACCACTGCGCCGCAGTCATCAGGGTGGAAAGAGCAGTTCGAGACCAGTGAGAATACACTGCGACGCAGTGGTGGTGGACTGGACCACTGCGCCGCAGTCATCAGGGTGGAAAGAGCAGTTCGAGACCAGTGAGAATACACTGCGACGCAGTGGTGGTGGACTGGACCACTGCGCCGCAGTCATCAGGGTGGAAAGAGCAGTTCGAGACCAGTGAGAATACACTGCGACGCAGTGGTGGTGGACTGGACCACTGCGCCGCAGTCATCAGGGTGGAAAGAGCAGTTCGAGACCAGTGAGAATACACTGCGACGCAGTGGTGGTGGACTGGACCACTGCGCCGCAGTCATCAGGGTGGAAAGAGTAGTTCGAGACCAGTGAGAATACACTGCGACGCAGTGGGCGTGCCCCACTGCGCCGCAGTCATCAGGGTGGAAAGAGCAGTTCGAGACCAGTGAGAATACACTGCGACGCAGTGGTGGTGGACTGGACCACTGCGCCGCAGTCATCAGGGTGGAAAGAGCAGTTCGAGACCAGTGAGAATACACTGCGACGCAGTGGTGGTGGACTGGACCACTGCGCCGCAGTCATCAGGGTGGAAAGAGCAGTTCGAGACCAGTGAGAATACACTGCGACGCAGTGGTGGTGGACTGGACCACTGCGCCGCAGTCATCAGGGTGGAAAGAGCAGTTCGAGACCAGTGAGAATACACTGCGACGCAGTGGTGGTGGACTGGACCACTGCGCCGCAGTCATCAGGGTGGAAAGAGCAGTTCGAGACCAGTGAGAATACACTGCGACGCAGTGGTGGTGGACTGGACCACTGCGCCGCAGTCATCAGGGTGGAAAGAGCAGTTCGAGACCAGTGAGAATACACTGCGACGCAGTGGTGGTGGACTGGACCACTGCGCCGCAGTCATCAGGGTGGAAAGAGTAGTTCGAGACCAGTGAGAATCACTGCGACGCAGTGGCGTGTGCATGTGCCCACTGCGCCGCAGTCATCAGGGTGGAAAGAGCAGTTCGAGACCAGTGAGAATACACTGCGACGCAGTGGTGGTGGACTGGACCACTGCGCCGCAGTCGGCCACCAGAAACAAGAGAACAATTGTCCAGTGAGGAATCACTGCGACGCAGTGGGGGCATTACACGCCCACTGCGCCGCAGTGAAGGGGCGTACCTGAAGGGTTTTTGGTCAGTTTTTGCATCAGACATCAGGGGGTATAAATAGTTTTCACAACCTAATCCCCAAACTATCAAATATTCTTTCTAGGAGCTGCACTTCAAGGAATTATTCAAGGGTCAATTCAAGATCTAATCGTCTTCGATTCATTGAAGATTCACGTGCACCCATCTAGATCGTATCTACTTATTGTCTTGCAATTTCGTTTCTTCAAACAATTGGTACTTTATGTTCATCCTTGATTCTAATTGTAATTTCAATTTAATCATGAGTGGCTAATTCTTCTATTGTCCACCTTGATGAAACTAGACGAATGATGTGATTGCTATATATTTTAATTCAAAGAGTTGATTTCAATTATCGTTGTGTCGTGATCTTGATGATTTAATTCCTTTATTTGTATTAATTTGATATTGGTGGCATGTGTGTTCTTCGTTAGTGGTACTAGTCGAATGCATATGTGATTTTCTAACGGTCGCTTGTCTATGAGCGATTATCACTAGTTCATGGTATGATAGTGAATGTCAAATTAATAAAAGGAGTCATTTTGTCAACGTGTTTAGAAACGGTTGGTGGTACCGGCTTGGGTAATTAAACTAGCAGTTAGGTGTTTGGGTGACTTGTGAGCGGTTGGTGGTACCACGTTTTAATTCACATAGGCGCAATTGGTAATTTGGTAATCAAACAAGCTAAGTGTTGGTAAGATTGTCTAGGCGTTGGTGGTACCGGCTTGGGTAATTAAACTAGCAGTTAGGTGTTTGGGTGACTTGTGAGCGGTTGGTGGTACCACGCGAGCATTTCATTCTCTCACGTTTATCGTGTCAACTCTTAACGAATTTGGTCTTAACTGAAAGCAATCATGTTTGAAGTCTAGCGGAGTCAAGGTGGATGATATTTACCATTATTGTTTGAGACTTACCTTTACTTATACGCATTTGTCTTTTAAAGTTATTGTCAGAGTGAGAATCAAAGTAACACCCTTTTTCCAAACCCCTTTACTAAACAATTAATTCAAACCAATCCCCGTGAACGAACCTGGACTTACCTTTTTACTATATTGCATACGATCGGGTCCACTGCCCGATAGTGTGTAGTAGTGAGTTTTTAGGTATTTCTTGTTTATAAATTTTAAACTCGATTTAGCACATCAAGTTTTTGGCGCCGCTGCCGGGGATTGTGCGCTGTTTTAGTTGTTAATTTAGTGGTTTGATCCTTCCTCACGCGTGAGGAAGTTATTTGCTTTAATAGTTTAGTTTTTCTTTTCTTATCTTATCACAGGTGCAGTTGACGTGTTTGGTTAGTTGTGTTTTGCAGGTCTACTTTTTAGTTGATGAACTTGAGGTCTTCTGGTTTACCACTTAATAGTCCGTTGAGAACACCATCTAGACGTAGATCTAACCTCACAACACCAACACCATTCTCACCCATTGCTAAGCCTACTCCTGATTCAGACGAGGAGGGGTTTAATTTGGACGAATTTTTTGATCTTGAAGTTAAGGTAGAAGAGACCGAGATGGCGGATGAGGAAAGGGACCCAAATGATATACGGTATGGCGAGAGGGTTCGTACTATTCCCGCAAACCGGGGTAGTCCTATTAGACCTCCTCAAATTGCTCATGACTTCAACCTAAAGGGTAATCATCTTAAGAGCATTGAGGAACAACAATTCGATGGTAAAAGGAAGTGGGATCCCTATCAACATCTAGAAAGATTTGAGAAGTTGGCTAGGTTATACCAATACGGGCAGAATCAAATGAATGCCGTAAAACTCGAGACATTTCCAATGTCTATTACCGGCGATGCTCTTGATTGGTTCAATGACCTTCCGGAAAATTGCATTACGACTTGGGACCAACTTAAGCAAGCCTTTATTGGTGAGTTCTACTCACTTAGAACTCAACGGAAGTTGGAAAACTTGATAAGGTCGTTTGCCCAAGACGAAGATGAAGATGTTGTTGATGCGTGGATCCGATTTAAAGAGATGTTGAGAAATTGCCCGGGTCATAATATGACTAGAGAGCAATATGTTGAACTATTCTTTGATGGGCTCGATAAGAAGTCCAAACGTGAGCTAGGTTATGCTTTTGGTGGTGGTTTCAATAAGATCACACCAAATGAGGGTTTCGAAATCTTAGAGTCCATGGCCAAGGATAATGCCAACATGGATGATGATCGGTTTTTAAAGAATGAAAGAAGGTTGAAGAAGGGTACTAGCCAAGGCCGGGTAGCAAAAGCGGAAGCTAGTCATGATTCGGGGATGATAGGAGAGATTAGAGCGCTATCGGAGCGCATGGAAAAGGGCTTTGCCATGCAAGAGAGTCGATTTGGGGCCATTGAAAGGGATGTGAAGGTTGTTGCCGATGGATGTGACCATTGTGGAAATATGCATTATTCGGAAGATTGTCCAAGTCGGGGACCCGAAGATGTTAACTACATCCAAAACCAACAACAAGGAAGCTACCAACGCAATACCGGTTACCAAAACCGTCCTTCAGGTAATCCCACTTATAACTCTTCTTTTCCTACTAACAACTCTCGTTTTTCAGGAAATCGATGGCAAAGGGACAATTTCCAAAGTCAACCTCAACAACAACCTCAACAAGGACAAGGATCCGGTTCTTCTTCCTCTAATGCCGATCCTAATGCCGAGTTGAGGGAAATGATGAAGCAATTGGTAAGTAATCAAGCCGAAACCAACAATAGCATCAAAATTATTCGGGATGATAGGAGAGATTAGAGCGCTATCGGAGCGCATGGAAAAGGGCTTTGCTATGCAAGAGAGTCGATTTGGGGCCATTGAAAGGGATGTGAAGGTTGTTGCCGATGGATGTGACCATTGTGGAAATATGCATTATTCGGAAGATTGTCCAAGTCGGGGACCCGAAGATGTTAACTACATCCAAAACCAACAACAAGGAAGCTACCAACGCAATACCGGTTACCAAAACCGTCCTTCAGGTAATCCCACTTATAACTCTTCTTTTCCTACTAACAACTCTCGTTTTTCAGGAAATCGATGGCAAAGGGACAATTTCCAAAGTCAACCTCAACAACAACCTCAACAAGGACAAGGATCCGGTTCTTCTTCCTCTAATGCCGATCCTAATGCCGAGTTGAGGGAAATGATGAAGCAATTGGTAAGTAATCAAGCCGAAACCAACAATAGCATCAAAATTATTCGGGATGATACCAAGGCGTTGAATGAGAGGTTAGATAGAATTGATGGCAAGGTTGAGATAAACATGAAGAATCAATGTGTGAACTTCAAGGATCTTGAGAGTAGGATGGCTGCCCTTTCTAGGCCACAAGGTACTTTACCTAGCACTACTCAACAGAATCCTAAGCCTCAATTTAGCATGGGACCTAATCAGGGGCAGAAGTACACGCCACCTCAAGCTCGCCATGAGGAGGCCAAAGCCATTACAACCCGTACAGGTAAGTCATATGACCCTCCTTCTATGCCTAATGTGGTTGTTTCGGATGTACATGATTCAGGTATTGATGATGATGAAGTAGATGAGGAGATTGATTTGGACCAAGAATTTCAGGAGTTGATGGAGACAGATATGGGGGATGAGGAGATTGCTTATCTAGGAGCTGGAGAAATTGATGATGATGAAGGACAAGGAAATTTCATTGGGTGTGGGTACTGATAGGATTGTCTTTAATGTAGAACGGTCTATTAAGCATACTTATTCTAATGATGAATCTTGTTTCAGGATTGACGTGATAGATGATGCTTTGGACCAAGAATTTCAGGAGTTGATGGAGGCAGATATGGGAGATGAGGAGATTGAGATGGAGGAGAATCCGACCGTGAAGACTCCGGTCACTCCACCAAAACCGGTTGTGGAACCCGAGGTGAAGGCTTATAAACCAAAAGTGCCATTTCCACAACGGTTCAAGAAGGCTAAGCTAAAGGAACAATACAATAAGTTTGTTCAAATGATTTCTAATGTGCATATTAATGTTCCTTTAGTTGATTTGATACAGGGTATGCCTCACTATGCCAAGTTCATCAAGGAACTTGTGACGGATAAAAGGAAGTTGGAGGAAGCAAAAGCTACATTTCTAAATGCGGAGTGTTCTGCTATCTTGCAGAACCGCATTCCTCCTAAACTTGAGGATCCAGGGAGTTTTCTAATCACTTGCTCTATTAGAACCATAATTTGTAAGGCTTTAGCTGATTTAGGAGCTAGTGTTAATTTGATGCCTTATTCGGTTTGGAGTAAGTTGGCTCTAGGAATCCTTCGCCCGACTCGCATGAGTATTAGGCTTGCTGATCACTCATTTCAGTATCCCATGGGGATTGCTGAAAATATTAGAGTCACTGTCGGTCATATTGTCTTCCTTGTTGATTTTGTTATCTTGGAAATGGAGGAGGATGCCCAGGTACCCCTTATTCTTGGTAGACCTTTCCTAAATACCGCGGATGCTATCATCCGTGTGAAGGATAAGGAAATTTCATTGGGTGTGGGTACTGATAGGATTGTCTTTAATGTAGAACGGTCTATTAAGCATACTTATTCTAATGATGAATCTTGTTTCAGGATTGACGTGATAGATGATGCTTTGGACCAAGAATTTCAGGAGTTGATGGAGGCAGATATGGGAGATGAGGAGATTGAGATGGAGGAGAATCCGACCGTGAAGACTCCGGTCACTCCACCAAAACCGGTTGTGGAACCCGAGGTGAAGGCTTATAAACCAAAAGTGCCATTTCCACAACGGTTCAAGAAGGCTAAGCTAAAGGAACAATACAATAAGTTTGTTCAAATGATTTCTAATGTGCATATTAATGTTCCTTTAGTTGATTTGATACAGGGTATGCCTCACTATGCCAAGTTCATCAAGGAACTTGTGACGGATAAAAGGAAGTTGGAGGAAGCAAAAGCTACATTTCTAAATGCGGAGTGTTCTGCTATCTTGCAGAACCGCATTCCTCCTAAACTTGAGGATCCAGGGAGTTTTCTAATCACTTGCTCTATTAGAACCATAATTTGTAAGGCTTTAGCTGATTTAGGAGCTAGTGTTAATTTGATGCCTTATTCGGTTTGGAGTAAGTTGGCTCTAGGAATCCTTCGCCCGACTCGCATGAGTATTAGGCTTGCTGATCACTCATTTCAGTATCCCATGGGGATTGCTGAAAATATTAGAGTCACTGTCGGTCATATTGTCTTCCTTGTTGATTTTGTTATCTTGGAAATGGAGGAGGATGCCCAGGTACCCCTTATTCTTGGTAGACCTTTCCTAAATACCGCGGATGCTATCATCCGTGTGAAGGATAAGGAAATTTCATTGGGTGTGGGTACTGATAGGATTGTCTTTAATGTAGAACGGTCTATTAAGCATACTTATTCTAATGATGAATCTTGTTTCAGGATTGACGTGATAGATGATGCTTTGGACCAAGAATTTCAGGAGTTGATGGAGGCAGATATGGGAGATGAGGAGATTGCTTATCTAGGAGCTGGAGAAAAGATAAGGGGAAAGCCTTAGTGATGGCAGAGGAACCAAAGAAAGTTATTAAAGGTTCTGGTCTGGTTGTTGGAGAGAATGTAGATGAACAGGGCTATCCACTCCACGATCCAAACGCTGATAGCAAGAAGTTAGAGACTCTGCAGAAGCAAGTCTCTAACCAATTCATAATGTGGAGTGAAAACAAGGAAAGGGAAAGGGTTCAACACCAGAGTATGGGAACCCTTGACCATATTGATGCTGCATCTCTTGGACTTTCACTGGAAAGGTTTCAGAAAGTCAAGCATGATCCAAGAGTGCAGAAGGCTGTGAAAGATATGCTGGATTATGAGTATGGGGTGAACTACTCTCCTCTAGAACAAAAGCTGGACCATCTCACTTTCAAGATGTCCATCCAAGACTTAGTGAAAAACAGAGAGATGGAAATGGCCAGAAAGAAGAAGGAGATTCTGGCTGGAGTTCAGAGTGTGGAGAAAGAGTTGTTCAGACCACCAACAAAGCCCAGAACTGGAACAAGGACTGGAAAGAAAGATTCTCGTGATGTTGTCCACACTTCAGTCAAACCAATTTCTGATGATGCTGCTGAGATCCAAAGAAAACATGAAAAGGATCAGTATGATCATTATATGAATCATCGATCGCATCCAGCCAAAATTGTTGATATGGTAGTTGCTAAGGCTGATGGATTGAAGTTGTTCGATTTGGTTGTGAAAAGAGAAGGAAGGGCTACTGAAGAATATACTCAAGTTTCAGTTCATGAGTTTGGCATATCTGAGCATAGGGAGATGATCCAAGTTCTGAAAGGAAAGCCTAAGTCTGCCTTGACTGGTGCATGGCTAGCAAGAATTCAGCAGAAGATGCAAGCCAAGGTAGAAATTGAAGCAAGGCTGTTTGACAAAAAGGATCATTCTCCACTGAAGAGAAAACCTACTGAGGCACCTTCTGGTTCAAGGCCTGCCAAGAAGTAGTTTTCTATTCAGAATTATCATGTACTTGTAAATATTTACATTTGTAACTTTCATTTCAGTGTGTAATATATAAGTTGCAAATTGTGACAAATAAGTAGATGATCCAAGTTCTGAAAGGAAAGCCTAAGTCTGCCTTGACTGGTGCATGGCTAGCAAGAATTCAGCAGAAGATGCAAGCCAAGGTAGAAATTGAAGCAAGGCTGTTTGACAAAAAGGATCATTCTCCACTGAAGAGAAAACCTACTGAGGCACCTTCTGGTTCAAGGCCTGCCAAGAAGTAGTTTTCTATTCAGAATTATCATGTACTTGTAAATATTTACATTTGTAACTTTCATTTCAGTGTGTAATATATAAGTTGCAAATTGTGACAAATAAGTAGATGATCAAGTTCTAAAAGGAAAGCCTAAGTCTGCCTTGACTGGTGCATGGCTAGCAAGAATTCAGCAGAAGATGCAAGCCAAGGTAGAAATTGAAGCAAGGCTGTTTGACAAAAAGGATCATTCTCCACTGAAGAGAAAACCTACTGAGGCACCTTCTGGTTCAAGGCCTGCCAAGAAGTAGTTTTCTATTCAGAATTATCATGTACTTGTAAATATTTACATTTGTAACTTTCATTTCAGTGTGTAATATATAAGTTGCAAATTGTGACAAATAAGTAGATGATCCAAGTTCTGAAAGGAAAGCCTAAGTCTGCCTTGACTGGTGCATGGCTAGCAAGAATTCAGCAGAAGATGCAAGCCAAGGTAGAAATTGAAGCAAGGCTGTTTGACAAAAAGGATCATTCTCCACTGAAGAGAAAACCTACTGAGGCACCTTCTGGTTCAAGGCCTGCCAAGAAGTAGTTTTCTATTCAGAATTATCATGTACTTGTAAATATTTACATTTGTAACTTTCATTTCAGTGTGTAATATATAAGTTGCAAATTGTGACAAATAAGTAGATGATCCAAGTTCTGAAAGGAAAGCCTAAGTCTGCCTTGACTGGTGCATGGCTAGCAAGAATTCAGCAGAAGATGCAAGCCAAGGTAGAAATTGAAGCAAGGCTGTTTGACAAAAAGGATCATTCTCCACTGAAGAGAAAACCTACTGAGGCACCTTCTGGTTCAAGGCCTGCCAAGAAGTAGTTTTCTATTCAGAATTATCATGTACTTGTAAATATTTACATTTGTAACTTTCATTTCAGTGTGTAATATATAAGTTGCAAATTGTGACAAATAAGTAGATGATCCAAGTTCTGAAAGGAAAGCCTAAGTCTGCCTTGACTGGTGCATGGCTAGCAAGAATTCAGCAGAAGATGCAAGCCAAGGTAGAAATTGAAGCAAGGCTGTTTGACAAAAAGGATCATTCTCCACTGAAGAGAAAACCTACTGAGGCACCTTCTGGTTCAAGGCCTGCCAAGAAGTAGTTTTCTATTCAGAATTATCATGTACTTGTAAATATTTACATTTGTAACTTTCTATTTATTTTTGATGCATTACAAACAATTTTGTCCAATTTTCATGAGTATTGTCTTCCAAATCATAAACTGACTCTCAAGATCGGTACCTCTGTCATGTTGCTCAGGAATATTGATCAGCAACAAGGTCTTTGTAACGGTACGCGATTGCAAGTTAAAAGACTTTGTGAACATGTTATCGGGGCAACAGTTATTTCAGGCAGTCATGTCGGACACATAACATACATACCACGTATGAAGATGACAAGTCAGATAAGAAAATGCCTTTTCAATTTCAACGAAGACAGCTTCCTCTTTTAATCTGTTTACTCTTGATTTACTTAACATTACATCATATTCTTATTAATGCCAACTTTTGATTCACTTAATGTTGTAGTCATTATACTACCTTGGTGCATAGCTAATTTTTTCCCCAATATATCTTCTTTAATAGCGTACTCTTTGATTACGGTAAGAAATGTTTTAGATATATTTTTTGAAACTACCCGTCCAATGGACGGGCCTGAACACTGGTCTTTATATATACTAAAAGACAACTGACCTAATCATTTATTGGCCAATCAAATCGCTCAATTTTCTTAAATTGACATATGCTTATGTCACCAATTACTTTTTACTATATCATTAGTTAATATAAATTAGATTACAAAAACAAAATTAAGTCATATAGATGTCGACTAAACTATGTCATCAATTAAATTTTACTATATCATTAATTAATTAATATAAATTAGATTACAAAAATAAAACTAATTCATGTAAATGTCGACCAAACAATATACCATAATTTAAAATAAACATAGATATTCATTTAACTATTTTAAACATTAAAAATAAGATAAACATTATATAAAAAGTAAAACAATATATCATTAGTTAACTAATTTGATTTATTATACCCAAAAGGTAACCCAGACACGTTTCAAGATTACAGAATAGTATTTATTGATAAGTTTAATCTTAATTTTGTTTTATACTAACGACTATAGGAGTTTATATAATGATTCAATTTCTACTAGTGATATAACTTTAATATACATACATATGTCACAACCTTTATTCTGTATATTTTTATGCATATGTATTATTTTTCTATTATAACACTTTTAAAAATAAATGATGCAATTCTACATCATATCGGTGAATTTTATCTAATACATGTCTGTAACTTGGCTTCGATTATTGTATCATGGAAAACTAGCAATAAACCTACTTTCCGAAAATTCTAAGGAATTTATTAAAAATATTTTTTTTATATTTCCTTCGTCAGTTTTGTTACCACGACGCCATATATATCAGCATTATCAAAGTTACACCTAACAACTCTTTACTTAATTCCTTTATCACTTTATTTACACATATACACACGTACATCTACCAAATGAACCCCACTTCTCGATCGTCACTTACTTCGTTTCTTAACCTAGTGATCGTCCCAACCAATGAGTCAAACTGATACATTTCTACCAACAGTAACTTTTCACTTTCTTTATCACTTCATTTACACACATAAGCTAACGCCTAACATATTCGGGGATCGTCAAATTGCGGGAATATCAATGTCGCATATCTATCGAATGGACCTTGCACTTTACTTCGTCTCTTAACCTAGCCGTCCCAACCGATGGGGACGGGCCAAACTGGATATCTCATGCCAACAATATCACCATACCGACATCATGCAACTATGCAAGTGACGAACTGTTGGCAGGGTCTAAAGGCGCGTTTGGTTCACAGATTCTGATGGAATCTGATGGAATTGGAATTGAATTCCATTCCGTGGTACGTTTGGTTGTCAAAAGATGATGGAATTACATTCCATTGGAATGTAAACATTCCATCAAATGATGGAATCTTCATTCCTTGGGGTTATTGGATGGAATTTGATTCCTTCATTATCTTGAATTTTAAGAAAACAAAAAACATTCCATCAAATTCCATTCCTTCGGAATCTAATTCCGTTGACAGATTTCATTCCTTTTAAAAACATTCTGTGAACCAAACACGCCCTTACAATCAACCACGTGCTATAAATTAAATCTACAGTTCTCCAATTAATTTATCTAAATGGTACCTTATTTCAAGCAGTCCCAACTCAACTACCAACAGTAAAAATAGATAGACTTAAATTTTCGTATCTCCACAACAATATATGACGAAAAAGACGTATAGTAATGGTTTGAGAACTCGATCACCATATGTACCATATGTGCCAAATAAAGAAATACAAATCTTTCTGCACTAGATTCATCTAATTAATGCTGCATTCTCTTTTCTTGTCCATATCTATATCTATATCTATATCTATACCTATATTTATATATCTATACTATATTATAAAGCAAATAGGCCATGTCTAAAATTTTAAGTTTCAACATTTACTTCCCAAAATGCCCTCTTATCTATTTTATATTTACCTAAAATAACTATAATACTTTTCTCTCCTCAAATATCAACCAATCATTTTTTTTCTCTCTCATCCATAAACATTTTATTGCTCTAATTCATTCAAAATCTTTTATCTCAAAAACCGTATATCGATAAATTATAAAAATTATATAGGTGTTCTTAAATTTTCATGCTCTTTCATTAGAGAGGTCATTCGATATACTTTCGACAAATATTTAAATCCGAGGGCGGAGCCCGTCAGGTAAATCAACCCATCACCGCCGCCACCACCATTACATCACCACCCCTCCGTCACCTATATCACCGCCGCAACGCGCGGATATCTTGCTCTCGTATATATTATAAAGCAAATAGCCCATGTCTAAAATTTTAAGTTTCAACATTTACTTCCCCAAAATGCCCCTCCTATCTATTCTATATTTATCTAAAATAACTATAATACCCTTTCTCTCTCCTCAAATCTCAACCAATCATTTTTTTTCTCTCTCCTTCATAAATCATTTTATTCCTCTAATTCATTCAAAATCTTTTATCTCAAAAACCGTACATCGATAAATTATAAAAATTATATGGTGTTCTTAAAATTTCATGCTCTTTCATTAAGAGGTCATTTGATATACTTTCGACGAATTTTTAAATCCGAGGCGGAGCCCGTACGGCTAAGGGCGGAGCCCGTCAGGTAGATCACCCCATCACCGCCACCGCCATTACATCACCACCCCGTCATCACCTCTATCACCGCCGCAACGCGCGGATACCTTTCTCGCATTAATATGAAAAGAAATAGAGACATATCGTCAATTTCTGGATCTTTCTTCGAATATAATATAATTATTGTTTGAGGTGTGATTTATTGTGTTTACGTAGTGATGGTTTTCATTTATTATGTTCTATTCTCTAGTTTAGGGTTGTTATAAGTATATGAAATTTTTTTATCGGTGAAATAATATTGAAACGGCCGCTAAGAAGCAGATTAAACAATACAAAAACAAATTTAGAAACTATCAATACTTTCATATTAAATGTCCAGTTTTTAGAGGCGGCTCTATAGTTGGGGCTAAACAACCGCTTTAGGCCTAAAAAATTTATGATATCAATTTTTGTATAGTAGGCTTAGTGTTTTGGCTTTGTTCTAATTCTAAGTATCACAATTTGCATTACAAAAACACTTTTATTAATTTTTACATTAACCTCTATACTTTTTTAATAGTAATTAGGCTACCTTTTTTTTCTTTCTTTGTTTACTTCAATTAGTATGTTAATGAATTAGGTCCCCAAATTTAATCTCCTTTAAAGCCTCTAAAAACCTTTAGCCGAGTGTCAACTTTGACTTGTCAAGTTTTTAGCTTTCAACTTTGACCGTAAAAATATTTTTATTTGTATTATATAACATTTCATATAAAATATATGACGAATTAAGTTTTAAATATATCTTTCACTGATATATAACTTTCATCAACCACTATATAAGACAAACAAAAATATTTATGATTAAAGTTAAAAAAAGTATACTTGACAAGTCAAAATTTTGAACATTTAATACGAATTTCACGGATGGAGTATATATTTTAATTTTAGAATCTTCTTGACAACCGTTGTTGGTTATGAATTCGATCAAGCTTAGATGGGATACTCTAATATGTGTGAAGATCATTTTTTTCAAGGGTGTTTTCTATGCACTGTGCGTAGAAATCACTAGCGAATAAATGATCTTTACATTTAAAAGTGCATACAAATATAATATTTTAGTGTGTAACCTTTTTGTTTAATATTTTTAAATGTGAAACTTGTGATTTTTCTATACTTTTTAATGTAAAATATATTGTACAAATTTATAAATACGAACAATTTAACCAGATTTTATGCATTCTTAAAAAGTGCATAAAATAAAGTATGTACGAACGACAAATTTGTTCGTACTGTCAATCCCACACACCCGTGTGCAATCTAGCTATGTACGAACCAACATTTCTAATTTTCGATGTCATATCAATCATTTGCTTTTCCAATTATGCAATCTAGCTAGCTAAGAAGCAACCCAATGTAATTCGTTCCCTTCGTCCATCTACTCGTTCTTATTCCAAGGACATGTCAACACCATTGGGTTGGACTAGTCCCTGACTAGTCCTTGGATGACTAGTCCCCCCAGGGACGAGTTATATATATATGAGTGTGTGAGGTGTTTAAGGGATTAATGGTATAAAAGGTGGGTTCGGAACTAGTCATTTGCATTGGGGATGTTTTAAGGAGATTAATTCTTGGAGAGTGTTTTACTGATATGGCACTGACTAGGACTAATTAATGAGTATTACTATTGGGTAGCCTCTAATTAACTTGTCAAGGTTTTATTTTTTACTTTTTTACTTTTCATCTATTCTTACTTAAAAATTTAAACCCTGGAAACCTTTCATGAATTTGATTTCTCTAACCAAACCCGGTAATCTACAT
The DNA here is from genome assembly GCA_034093135.1 of Erigeron breviscapus. Classification (NCBI taxonomy): domain Eukaryota; kingdom Viridiplantae; phylum Streptophyta; class Magnoliopsida; order Asterales; family Asteraceae; genus Erigeron; species Erigeron breviscapus. Next base: position 59,545,060 of record CM067170.1, on the reverse strand, counting down.
ATTTGTCAAGTCTAAACGCTCCTTAATTTCGAAATTAATAAGCCATGCATCGTACGTTAGCCAAACAAGTAGTAATAACAGATCATTAATTAATCAAACTAGCTACGTAAGTACAAATTAGATGCATATATGTTCGTAAATATCTATATATATATATATATACTTACGAAGCATGTGTGGCATACTCGACAAGCTTTCCATTGGGGGAGAAGATAATAAGAGCGACATGAGCATCACAAAGAACCGAGATATCATTAGCTTTCTTCAACAAACCGGACCTACGTTTTGAGAACGTTACCTGTCGACTGATCTTGTTTTCGATCCGTTCCAAGGTCACCCTTCCCCTACCCATTTTTTTTATATATATTGATCAAGATATCGATCTTTTTTAATTAATTAGTGTGCAAAAAAAAAAAAACTACTGTAACCAACAACTATCAGGTGTTGCTTCTAAGACTCCAGTTCCATTGGTATCTATATAGAATATGTTTATCACCAATATAATTAATTATAGTGAATTTAAACTAGTGTAATTTTTATTATAATACCTACTTTCAATAATTATTTTCCAGATATTTAGCTGAGATATCAAGTAAATTACAGGTTAGATCAGTCGCTTGTAAAGTACTCTGATTGTATGTTAACTACGTACAAATTAGAAAAATCCTATATTATATATAGTATATATTTCATCACCTGCTAGCTAGCTAGTCAATGCATGCACGCACCTATACATAATTACTTGACCTAATTGCAGTAGTCTAGTAGGTAAAATTGTAAGATAATTACATCTAGCTTCTTATTTTTTACAGTTACAGTTTTAATACTCGATAGATATGGTCAAATATCCAAATGGCAAGTAGTTCAGGCTTCCTTAACCACTTAACCACCTTCTTTTTTGTTTAATTAAATTATGTAGTCCAAGCTAGCTAGATGCAATTCTGAGGCAAATTAAGCTACTCGATCAACCATCTATATATGACATGCAGGATTAATTAATTATAACATTTTTAATCTTTTTTGTTTTTTATGTACATAATCTTGTAGACTACTTTAATTGCAAATTGTTGGTTAGTATTTATAATAACGAGAACGGTACCCGCGCGTTGTGCCGGCCGTGGAGTATCAAAATTTAGTGCTACCATTCTGCACATGACTTATTAAAAGCATGGAGTCTTTTAGTTCTTTAACGTTATTGTTTACCAAGTCTATCGTCTGTTAGTGGACTTTATTTTAGTTGCTTATTTTCTGCATTTTAGTTGAGATTTTAGTGGTAAACGTGTGTGTGCTAGAGATAAATTAGGAAGGTAGTGGACTTAGTGGACTTAGTAGACTTAGTTTAGATAGCTCTATAAATTCAGTATTGTAGCTTCGGCAAGTAACATACACATTTTTAATATATTCCAAGTAGTCTTTCTCTATATATATTTCCATATAAAATCTCAAATCACAGTAACAATATCCCTTCTTTTGTTTTATGGTATCAGAGCCAACAAAAGGCTAGTTTCTTTTCAAACTTCTTGTCATCAGTTTATCTTGTTGAAGAAGCTTGAAGGTGTGAAAGGGAAGCATTTATTTTGCTGTTGAAATGGAGATCTCAAATGGTGGAAGTATGCAGAATGGTGTGGAGAAACTTGTAGGGAGTAACTACAAGTACTGGAGGATGTGTATGGAGGCGTATCTTCAAGGTCAGGATTTGTGGGAACTAGTTGCAGGTTCTGATGCAACAATTCCTACGGATGTTCCTGATAATGCCGAACCAAGACGAAAGTGGAAGATCAAGTGTGGTAAGGCACTCTTTGCTTTGCGGACATCAATAAGCAAGGAGTTTATTGATCATGTTCGTGACGTGAGTTCTCCAAAAGAAGTCTGGGAAACGCTCGAAAAGCTGTTTACCAAGAAGAATACCGCGAGGTTGCAACTTTTGGAGAACGAGTTGGCGTTGTTAAAGCAAGAAGGCATGTCGATTTCAGAATACTTTTTGCGTATTAAAAGTTTATGTGCTGAAATATCAGAGATAGACGAGGATGAGAAGATTAGTGACGGCCGTTTACGTCGTTATCTCATTCGCGGGTTAAAGAAGGAGTACGTGCCATTCATCACTTCCATTCAAGGTTGGTCAACACAACCTTCTGTTGAAGAATTAGAGAACTTGCTCTCTAATCAAGAAGCTTTGGCCAAACAAATGGCCAAGAGTTTTGATTCTGATGCGGTCCTTTTCTCAAAGGGAAAGAATTACAAGAAAAATACATCCAACAAAAGCAAAGAAGAAGAGGCGGGTGCTGAAAAAGACGGTAATACAGAAAGTAAGAAACCTTTAACATGCTACAGATGTGGAAAAGTCGGGCACAAGAAAAAGTTTTGTAGATCAAGATTTGCCAAAGCTAATGTTGCGTGCACGAATGATGAAGATGAGCAACTCAAATGGGAGCAATGCTTCACGGTTGAAACTGTCAAAGATAACTCTGCCCAAGCATTAATTGGTTGTACTAACAACATGAAGAAAAAGAAAGACTGGATTGTTGATTCAGGATGCTCTCATCATGTAACCGGAGATGACACTCTTTTATCAGCGATACGGGAACACCATGGGGACCGAGTTATTATCACCGCTGATAACTCAACCCATCCCGTGGAAAAAGAAGGCATTGTAACGATCGAGGTTGCTAGTGATTCCGCCAAAAGTATCAGATTGGATGATGTTTATTTTGTTCCAGGCTTGACGAAAAATCTAGTTTCAGTCCCACAAATTACTGAATCTGGAAAATACGTCTTGTTTGGACCAAAAGATGTGACGGTTCTCGCAAACGTGAAGAAGATCTCTGGTGATATTATTCTAACTGGTGAGAAGAAAGGGTCTTTATTTGTCTTGGCTGCGGGTGAAGCATATGTGAAGAAAACAAGCCAAACTGAAAGTGCGTCCATTTGGCATGCTCGACTTGGTCATGTAGGCTACCAAATGTTGCAGAAAATCTCTTCTAAGAAGTTGGTTGATGGCATGCCTACATTGAAAAACGTGCGTGAAGATGTAATCTGCCAAGGTTGTCAATATGGAAAATCTCATAGACTTCCATATAAAAGATCGTCGAATCGAAGATCTACAATGCTCGAGTTGGTTCATACAGACCTGATGGGACCAACAAGAACAACAAGTTACAGCGGGCATCGATACGTTATGGTGTTTGTGGATGATCACTCAAGATTTACTTGGGTGAAGTTTCTGAAAGAGAAAAGTGAAGCATTATCCATGTTCATGGAGTTTAAAGATTCCGTTGAGAAGGAGTTCAAAATGAAGATAAAGTGTCTTCGGAGTGACAATGGCGGGGAATACATGTCAGCTGACTTTTTCAAGTATTGTGATGATAACGACATCAACCGTCAAATGACTTGTCCGGACACCCCTCAACAAAACGGTGTGTCGGAAAGGAAGCTTGCATATCTTGTTTCTGTTTGTCTTTCATGGCTTCATGACAAGAGTCTTCCACGGGCTCTATGGGCAGAATCTATTCAATGTGCATGCCATGTAACGAATCGGTTGCCGTCTTGGCCAGGTACTCAAAAATCTGCTTTTGAGATTGCATACGGTGAAAAGCCAAATGTAAATTATTTTCGAGTATTTGGTTCTATTTGTTATGTTCATGTTCCAAAAGCTCATAGAACTAAACTTGATCCAAAGGCAAGAAAGTGCATATTTGTTGGTTACGACTCTCTCAGGAAAGGTTGGAGATGTATGAATCCAGAAACAAAGAAATACACTACTTCTAGAGATGTTGTATTTGATGAAGTATCATCTTTGTTATCCCTTCCAAAGTCAGTTACTCTTGGAAATGATGAAGACAATTCAGAGCTCTTATTTCCAGAAGCAAGTGTTCAAGCACCTAGCAATGAAGTGCTTGAAAATCAGTCTCCAACTCAAAATGTTACAAGAGAAGAAGGTGAACAACCAGAAGTGAGAAGGTCAACAAGGGAGAAAAAGCAACCTGGTCACTTCAAAGATTACGAGATGGAACTTAACAGTTGCACGGTTAGTTCGTGTTTCTTTACAGGAGCATTATCTGAAGAACCGACAACTTATGATGAGGCAAAGGGCTGCCCAAATTGGGAAAGAGCAATGCGAGAAGAGATTGAAGCGTTAGACAAGAACGAGACATGGGAGTTGGTGCAAAAACCAGAAACATGCAAACCCGTCACATGTAAATGGGTTTTTCGGTTGAAGAAAAATTCTGATGGAACTATTGACAGGTTTAAAGCTCGTCTAGTTGCTCGTGGGTTCTCTCAAAGCTACGGTTTAGACTACGAGGAAACCTTTAGCCCGGTAGCAAAAATGGTAACAGTGAGATCAATTATCTCACTTGCTGCATTCAAAGGTTGGAAGTTATGGCAACTTGACGTGAAGAATGCGTTTCTTTATGGAGAGTTAGATCGTGAAGTGTTCATGGAGCAACCTGTTGGCTTTGTCTCAAAGGAGTTTCCGAATCATGTTTGTCGTCTAAAGAAAGCTCTATACGGCCTAAAACAAGCACCGCGTGCGTGGTATGGTAAAGTTGCTCAATACCTAATCTTTTGTGGCTTTAGAGTTTCTGATTCAGATTCTAGTTTGTTCATAAAATTAGGATCAGATGTGCATCTCTTGGTGTTATTATATGTCGATGATATGATAATAACCGGAGATAATGAATCTGAAATCTCTAGTTTAAGGAATGACTTGACTGTTCGTTTTGAAATGAAAAACTTGGGAGAGATTGGATGTTTTCTTGGTTTAGAAGTTGAAAAATCTGTTCCTGGTCAAGGTTATTTTCTCTCTCAAAGAGCATATGCAAAGAGTCTTTTGGAACGTTTCAACATGGGGGAGTCAAAAGAAATGGCTACTCCAATGGAGCCTAATGTTAAGATGAAGAAAGATGATGGGAAGCCATTAAAAGATGTCAAGAAGTTTCGACAACTAGTCGGGAGTTTGATCTATCTGACCATCACAAGGCCAGAAATCTCATACTCCGTTAGTGTTGTCTCTCAATTCATGCAAAATCCAACAAGTGTCCATCTTGAAGCTGCAAAAAGGATTTTGCGTTATGTGAAAGGAACTCTTGGTCATGGCCTATGGTACAAGAAATGCAATGATTTCTTGTTAAGCGGATTTGTTGATGCAGATTGGGCAGGAGATACACGTGATCGGCACTCAACTTCAGGTTATTGTTTCAGTTCTGGTTCAACAGTAATTTCGTGGTGTAGTAAGAAGCAAGATGTCGTTGCTTTATCGAGCACCGAAGCGGAATATGTGGCAGCAACTATGGCTGCTCAAGAGTGTATTTGGTTGAAGAGGCTGATAGGTGATATGTTTTATGAAGTTGACTATCCTGTGCAGATCAAGTGTGACAACGAAAGTGCCATCAAACTTGCATCAAATCCGGTTTTTCATGCCCGTACGAAGCATATCGAGGTTCGCCATCATTTTATCAGAGAAAAGGTCTTAAGCGAAGAGATCAAGCTTACAAATGTTCGTACAAATGATCAAGTGGCTGACATATTCACCAAGGCTTTGGTGAAACCGAAGTTTCAAACTTTTCGAGATGCATTAGGAGTCGTTGATCGTATGGTTGCACTAAGGGGGAGTATCAAAATTTAGTGCTACCATTCTGCACGTGACTTATTAAAAGCATGGAGTCTTTTAGTTCTTTAACGTTATTGTTTACCAAGTCTATCGTCTGTTAGTGGACTTTATTTTAGTTGCTTATTTTCTGCATTTTAGTTGAGATTTTAGTGGTAAACGTGTGTGTGCTAGAGATAAATTAGGAAGGTAGTGGACTTAGTGGACTTAGTAGACTTAGTTTAGATAGCTCTATAAATTCAGTATTGTAGCTTCGGCAAGTAACATACACATTTTTAATATATTCCAAGTAGTCTTTCTCTATATATATTTCCATATAAAATCTCAAGTCACAGTAACAATATCCCTTCTTTTGTTTTATGGAGTTGGCGGTGGCGAGCGGCAGTGGCGGTGGCGACGATGGCGAGTAGTGTAGGTTATTGATTTAATTTGGTTATGATGAAATGTTGAAACTTAAAATGTTAAACAAGGCTATAGTATAGATATACTACATTGTTATTAAAAGTTAAAACATAGCTATACAATTATCATAAAGCAAATAGTGCATGTCTAACATTTTAAGTTTCAACATTTACTTCCCAAAATGCCCCTCCTATCTATTATATATTTACCTAAAATAACTATAATACCCTTTCTCTCTCCTCAAATCTCAACCACTCATTTTTTTTCTCTCTTCTCCATAAATCATTTTATTCCCCTAATTCATTCAAAATCTTTTATCTCAAAAAGCGTACATCGATAAATTATAAAAATTATATGGGTGTTCTTAAAATTTCATGCTCTTTCATTAGAGAGATCATTCGATATACTTTCGACGAATTTTTAAATCCGAGGGCGGAGCCCGTACGGCTAAGGGCGGAGCCCGTCAGGTAGATCACCCCATCACCGCCACCGCCATTACATCACCACCCCGTCATCACCTCCATCACCGCCGCAACGCGCGGGTACCTTTCTCTCGTATTAAGAATTAAAATGAAGTACTAGATAATTATCGGTCAAGATCTCGCACCCTAAGTTTGACTCCGATGGGGATCAACAAGAAATTCTATTATATTAAAGTGAGGGAGTCATCTGCAAACTATGGGTGTGTTTGTTAAAAGTAGCGGTAGCTGTAAGCTGTAGCTTTTAGTTGGAGCTGTAAGCTATAGCTTTTCATGAAAGCTGTTAGTTATGTCTCTTATTTTTTAAAAGTGTTTGGTACGATAGCTGTAGGTGTAAATTACAAAATTAAAATGACAAAAAAGTACAAAGTAAATTTGTAAGTAAGTTACATTTGCATCTTGTCCGGCTAGCCTCTCACATAATATTATAACCTAGTGACAATGCTATAAAGTAAGAATTCCTAAATGTCGATCTGGAACCTAATCGTGTTCTTCGTTACAACTAACTGAATTATTTACACAAAACAAATGGAAGTTCTTTACCTCTTGGGTTTTCCATGAACGTCCAGTAAATGTAAGAACGACAAAACACAATCATCTTCTCTTCTAGAACCAGTCTATAATATATAAAAAATCACATACCAAGATAAATAGTTCAAGGTAAGACAAACACTTTAATAAAATATCATTCTTCAAATTTATTCGACGTTGATTTATTTAATTAGTAAATATTATAAAAATAAATCAAAACATAAAACTCATTATAGCATATACATACAGATTAGTAACACATCACATGTACTGTATGTTGAAGGAGTTAATAAAATAAGCATATATATAACGAATCAACGAGGTTGTAATCATAATAGGGTTATTTGTGTAATTTTGAATAAGAAAAGCTCTAGCCAATTTTAGAACGTTGATTAATGTAGCGTTCAATTTAGAGCTGTTAATTACAAAATAAAAGCTCAAGCTACTCCCTTCCAAACAAAGCTTTTAATAACATAGGAGCTTTTATTTTAAAATTAAAAGTTAAAGTTCCACAAAAGCTCTTGAAAAGCTCTTGCCAAACATAGCCTATATATGTGAAGTACGAAGGGAATTAAAAGCATATGAAAAACAGGTACATGAATAGAATGAAATAATTAACCATTAATTAATCTATATATATAGTTCTCAAACGCCTTGTGTTGGGATATATGTCATATCCCAATTAATTAAATACGAGGGATAGTGCTCGCGCGTTGCGGCGGTGAGATGGTGGGGTGATAGGTCAAGTCATAGAGTATGATAGCCAAAATGTCTTAGCCGTACGGGCTCCGCCCTCGGATTTAAAAATTCGTCGAAAGTATATCGAATGACATCTCTAATGAAAGAGCATGAAATTTTAATAACACTCATACAATTTTTATAATTTATCGATATACGGTTTTTGAGATAAAAGATTTTGAATGAATTAGAGGAATAAAATGATTTATGGAGGAGAGAGAGAAAAATGAGTGGTTGAGATTTGAGGAGAGAGAAAAAAATGAGTGGTTGAGATTTAAGGTTATTATAAGTATATTAGGTAGAGATGTTTAAATTAGTGAATAAAGAATAGGGGTATTTTGGGTAGTTCAAATCATCTTTTCTTATAAAAAAAGGCAAAATGTTTTATAAGATAGTATTAGATATGTCCCCGAAATATACGTGAGCTTAGGGTAAAGGGAAAGGGATTTCCTCCCCTAGGGGGACTTGACTCATGTCACATGGGAGGAAGCCCACTCAAAAGGTGGGAGTGGAGCTCCCGATCTTGTGGGTGGGAAGACTTTGAAAATGTGTCAAAATATCATTGCTTGGAAATATAAAATAATAAAAGTGGAAAGGTACGGAAGAAAGAAAGAGAGCAGTGGCGTTCTCATGGGGTCGTGCAAGCCATATTTTGCTCGGGGTCTCCTAAGAGGGTGGTGTACCGGCAATCCAATTAATGAGAATTGAAATGGGACGTGTTAAGAACATGTAGTAAAAACTTAGGGTTTTTCCTTCCGAATACTTGTACCGGCCCATAGTCAATATCTCGTTGTCTAGGATACGTGCAAGACTTCACCATTATACGGTGAGGTTTCCCTGATGTCGTATACCGACTGAATGTTCGGAAAAAAAATAAACATGTAGTAGAAGATGTTGACATGAGGGGAAGTCAACTATAACTTCACTCTTTTTTGCTTAACTAAATTTTTTCCCACTGTGTTATAAATAGTTGACCTACAATGTCAATGATGGGTAATCAACAATTTCAACTCTCATATCCAATCCATGTCTAGATAGTCATCCTAAATAAGTTAACTAGAATGGGAAGTAACAGTGTTATTTGTATAAAAATCAACCCAAGATGAATGAGAAGAATACACCAAGATCAACTTTCATAAGTGATTTTTTCCTCTCCAATATATCTTGATCCGTCTTTCTATTATGTTGTTGTTATACATGTATTGATAAAAAAGGCTCATAATCATGGTTTAATTACAATGTTTAATTACAAGACCAACCTCTATATTGTGTAATACTTATTGCGTATGGTCCAAAATATATTGGGCTTGAGTATTGGTTTTTATTAAAAAAACAAGCCCATTTCTTAAATATTTTTTGTATGACTGATTGTGTTTGTGTGTGACGTGATTTATAAGTTTTGTCAAAAGATACACATCAATGTATTTCGGCTTTAATTCTTCTGTTGTTGATGTTACAATTCAGCCTCACGATTTAAGATTTCAGGCAGCCTTGTTTTTCATCTTCTACCGTGAAATTAAGCTACTATTAAACTGGAAATACATATTATCACAAATATAACAATAACAATATAGGCCACAACTGCAAAAGCATGGCATACAACTCTTCTCTTAATAAAATAAAAAAAAGGTACATATATAAAAACAGTACTATGATATAAAAGAGAATATAACAAAACTAAGATCCTCTGTGATCCATTAAATAGATATTGCAACAAAATAATAATTTAAATATACTAGAGAAAAGAAAGTCATAAGAATTGCAAAAGTCAGACTCGATGGCAGAGACAAAATGGCGATTAAACTATAAGACAGATCTAAAAGTCTATTTCCCGTTGGCTGGGAGCTCAGCAGACGGGTTGAGCTCATCCCATGCTTCGATCCAAGTGACCATGGCATCAGCCAACTTGTTGAAGTAGTCATCAACCTTGCCGAGCTTAGCCTTGACCTGCTTCGAGAGCTCCTTATAGCAGCTCTGAACAGTGGTGCACTCTTTTGGAAGGGTAGCAGCTTGGAAGAATGGGATCAGCTCTTCCTGCCAGTAAATACCCTTGTATTCCTTTTTCAGGTTCACAAATGGGTTGCTAGCCTTGCTGTGCCAGATGTATGGCAAACCTGTCTTCACGCCTAATCCAAGGTGGTCACAGATAACCTATAAAAAGATCAAATGAAAGAGTCGTAAGTGAAACTATATGTTAGAGGTGGCAAAATGAGATTACACACACGTTTGCACTAAAGAAATAAAGATACACTTTTGAGTGATTTTCATCCCATTTCACCCCACCCATTTAATATACTTCACTTTTAGATAAATTTGTTAAATATTTGACACGCCTGAGATAAATCATAACGTAAATCAAGCTTTTCATACATAAACGGGTCAAATGCACTACAATGTATGCAGGGAGTGCACATCTTGAAGAAGACCATTATACCTTAATGCACCAGCCCGCCCACATGTCGTCGTAGCGTCCAATTGGCTGACCATCACCCATGAGACCAAAGTACATTGCAGGACCAATCAACTCACGGTCAAAAGCAAGATTCATTCCACACATGGGGAAGAGGGTTCCCTTTGGTATGGTCATAACTGCGTCCACATATCTAGAATTATAGAAAAGAAACTATTAGACTTAAATACAGGAAAAGACACTATGAGTAAAGGTGGAAACTCCGAGTTTCCAACCCATAGTAAGTGGATTTGGGCAAGATGGTTTTTTTCCGAACGTGTAAAGTGATAAAGTTAAAAAACCAAAACAAAATGAAAATGGATTGAAAGTCACCAAATATATGTTCAATAAGTGTTTTTAAAAAATTAATATATTATTGCAATAACGTAGTTTACTAATGGTATATACACCACCAACACAACAACAAAAAGATTTGCATGTTTTGGGCTGTTACCTATCCTACCCATTTAGCAACATCTATGCTTGGAATACCCTCACACTTTAAGCATAGCTTTAGAATAAATTGGTATCAACCGGTGGCCCTACGTGACGTAGGGCCCAACATATAGGTATGTGATCTACATCTCAAACGCCCATTCATGGTATGAATATTGCTACAACATTTGAATGTGGTGATTAAGAAACTATAAATTGTGCTTTCTCATGAGGCCATCCAACAATGAAGCCCAAATAATATACAATGACTGCTTTGTTAGACAGATGTTTATTATACTTGAAAAATGTCTACTAGCTGAGGGCCACATATAATGTATGGCCCATTTTATGGATTGTTGGTACTTTCAACTTTTAAGAAGAGCCCAACATAAATCTCTATCCTTGGCCCACAAATGATTTAGGGGTAATTCTACCCTACTATTTCCAAAAGGCAAACATTGTTTGTAGATAGAGTTTACAACATATACCTAGTGTTCCTCTCACGAGGCTTAACGAGTTGAGTGGGGGCATCATAATCAGGGATGTTGAGCCACAACCCATGAGAAACAGCAGTCGAGACACCCTCACGAAGACTGAAAGGGTATCCACGAACGAAATCAGCACCTTCCCTGTATGGATCATAAAGGGTGTTAAAGAAAAGGGGAGTCGACGGAGACAAGAGGTTCTTGATGTGTTGCTCAAGTGCATTGATATCATTTCCAGATGGATCTTTAGCAACCTATCAAATCAACAACACGATCCACATTAGCAAAACAGCTAAAATAACATCTATTACACAAACAACATTAAAAAATTATAGCTTGGAATCTGTCCACACGATATTATGCAATCACAATTCAATAACACTGTCTACTACTTAAGCAAAGTGTTTGAATTTTGATCAAACAAAAAATTATGAACACTATATGAAATGATATGATTCATCATTCACCAACCATTGTTAAACAAATATATAAAGATCAAACTTAAAGAGAGTGGCAATTCTTTGTTATTAATATAGAAACAATCACAATTCAATAACACTGTCTACTACTTCAGCAAAGTGTTTGAATTTTGATCAAACAAAAAATTATGAACACTATATGAAATGATATGATTCATCATTCACCAACCATTGTTAAACAAATATATAAAGATCAAACTTAAAGAGAGTGGCATTTCTTTGTTATTAATATAGAAACAATCACAACACAAGGTGTTTTTAAACACAATTAATTGTAATGTATAAAAAACTTCCATTAAAAAGGGATAAAAATTTGTGTTCAAAAACCCTTACAACTTACTTAGAACCCTAGATCTCACATAATTACCTTAAGCCCATATAAATCAAATAGTTTTGAAGTTCTTGTAGTTGAATAAACATAATCACAACAAAAGTTGTCTAGCATATTTTAGATCTTAGGCCCTAAAAACAAGCACAAACCCTACTTCATTCAATATCAAACAAACACACACACGCACAAACACATCAAAACAAGTTAAAATCCCAAAATTAAACTATACCCAATTCAAATTTATACAAATTAAACAAAATAAACACAAAAAGTTTGGATCTTGCATAGCTAATACCAATCCTGAATTACACCCAATTCAAAGTTATACAAATTAAACACAAAAAGGTTAGATCTTGCACATTTAATACCAAATTTGCCACCTAAAACAAGTCAAATCCCCAAAATTCAAAACCCCCAATTCATATTTGATCAAACTAAACACAAAAGGTTGGATCTTGCAGATCTTAAACCCATCAAAAATATAAAATCATATATATATATATATATATATAAAAATATATATACAGAGACAGAGAGAAGAAGAAGAAACTTACAAAGCAATCATCATCAATTGTATAGATATATTTTTTCTTGGAAACCATGTAACCAAAGCAACGGCAAGCAGAATCTTTAAAAGAAATGCAAGAAGATTTGGGGCCCAAGATTCTGTTGATATCATTCCTGTTATAAAGTTCATAATCAAAACCTTCAGGAACTTTGATGACTATTGATGGATCGCCATCTTGAACAATGATCAAATGATAGGGTTGGAAAAAGGGTCTCCACATTTCAAGGAAATCAAGGTTTCTAATGGTGGGTATGACGATATCAAGCTCATCTTTCAACAATGGTGTTGGAGATGGAGACGCCATTGTTTTGTTTAGCGGGGTTTGATGAAGGGTTTTGATGTGGGAATTGAGAGATGCCGGGGAATGGGTTATATAGGAGAAAGTGTGTGTGGACTTTTTGATGTGGAATTGTGGAGTGAATATAGGTGTGTGTAACAGGGTGTTGATTGGTCGGGTTATTTGGGTTTTGGGTTATATGGGTCGGGTTATTCGGGTTTGAGCCATGCAAAATGTGACTCATAAATCAAACCGAATAAAGATTCGGGTTTTGGGTTTCGGTTTATATGGTTCGGGTTGGGTTTTGGGTTAAACCTGAATTAAGCCATCTAGTTCTGACATCTAAAAAAAAGCCAATAACACATGAGCTTCAAAGATAGAAAAAAGGTTTAAACAAGTTGATGTTTGTTACAATATGTTTCATGAATTAAAAACAAACTAAATAATACAAAATTAAAATAAGCAGATACTATTGAAAATTAAATCTTAAAGAATAAAATGAAGTAGGAACTCATGGAATTGGAAAGTACCTTTCAATTTTCAAAGCCATTAAAAATCAAGATGAGATGAAACTTGGTGAGTTGGTCGTTGGTACTTGCCTATTGTACTAAATACTAATGGGGTTTAAAATATCTAATGGGGTATGGATTCATTGGATTTGGATGGGTTTTATCAAACTAGAACTAGTTACTATTAGTAGTTATGTTAGTATTATTGGTAACCATGCCATATTTATGTATATAATAATTGTATAGAAAATCAAGAGAATTTATTCGGGTTATTCGGGTTAACCCGAAATGAAATTTTATCACCCACAACCCAAACCGATTAAATTTATATGGGTATGGTTAACCGAATAACTAACCCAAAACCTGAATAACCCAACCCATTTGGGTCGGGTCGGGTTATTTGGGTTTGGTTTTTTTCAACGCCCCTAGTGTGTGTGTTGAAATAAAAATTGGAGACTTTTGTGTTTTTTTTTATTTTGAGAAATGGTAGATATAATGTTTAAGACTTTAATTATTAATGTATATAAAAAAAATTATATGTTATTTGTAAACTTGAGTTCAGTAAAACCTTTTTAAATTCTAGAAATTGTAAGTGTATAATAACAATAACAATGTATCCAATAAATAACATAATAGTTTTATTTTCAAGTGAAAAATGATTTCAGAAAAAAATTTGAAAAATAAAATGAAAGTAACAAGTGAACGTGTGTCGTAAGTGAATTTTGTTTACCACTTTGGTTTTACTAATAGCATACAACACAAGGCCGTCTCCGAGAAAGCAAAAAATAATCAGGGCCCGTGGCAAGAAGAAAAAAATAGGCCCCTAAAATATAGTCGATAACTTCATCACTTGATTAATCAAATAACAAGTAAAAAAAATTAGCAATCAATTACAAGGACTATACGGGAAAGCTTGTAATGCCTTGTCTAATATTAAGTAGCCAAACAAAAGTCCTAGAAAAGGTCCATAAATATTGAAACAATATCAAAACCACAACATTAACAATCAGATTTCTACGCCCTTTATCTAATATTACATGCTTTATCTAATATTACGTGTTTATCTAATAGTACGTTCTGCTTTGCGATTCTCTTTATTCATGGCACCTAAATACTTTTTGGGCCCCTCCACTAATAGGCCCTAGGCTCATGCCTCTTTGCCTTGTATCAAAGTCGGGTCTGATACAACATTCAGTCAGCATACGACATCAAGGAAACCTAACCGTATAATGTGAAGCATTGCACATACCCTAGACAACGAAATGTTGACCATGGGCCGTTACAAGTATTCGGAGGAAAAAGCTCCAAGGCTTGTCAACCATGAAAATTGAACTCAAGATCTTGGATAAAACCAGAAGTGTCTCTGATCAGCTGGGTTATATGGTTTTATTTTTTCTAATCGCTATATGGTTTTATTTTTCTAATCACAAAATATGGTTATATTTTGTGATTAGAAAAGTCAAAACATTTATTCATATAACAATGGTGAGATATATAATAATATTGAAAAAACTTTACATTTAAGTTTCACACGTGATAAAGAAAAAAATTTAAAATTTCATGTTGATTCAAAAGGTTTTTTTTATATTTATGATGGAATTATTCTTTTGGCTAATAACTCATCGATCAGTAATCTAGCTTACAGTAGAAACAAAATTAAGGTTGTGTTTGATTTCCACCGAATGGAATGGTTCAGCACTTAATGCTGAATCGGTCAGAATTCCATCTGTTTGATATATTCTTCTCAACACTGAATGAGAAAAAAAAGTCCTGAACCATTCCACCCCCAAGTCCTCTCTTAACCATTCATTGTCTAATCTTTTACCCTAATACCCTTTTTCATCCTTTTTCACCCCGTTCATTCTGTTCTCGTTTCTTCTCCCGATTTTCATCCTATTTTCTTTGCTACTTCCATGCTATTTAATATTTATATCTTTTCTCTAATCACTCTATTTTTTTATTTTTTTTTTCTCTCTCCTGTTTTAAGATATGCTATACATGAGGAGGGGTTATTTGAGAACTCCTAAAAAAAAGAACCCAAGAACTCCTCTACACCCTTGGATCAAAGAAAATGGATGGACAAGATTAAAAATAAAAAACCCCTCTCAACACTAGAGGGGTATTTTCGTCAGCTCCTTTTTTTTCTCTCTCTTACTTTAATAGAATTATATCTAATTCACTAAAAAACTTTTATCTCACAAACCGTAAATCGTTAGACGAAAAGAAAAGCATGGGTAGTCTTAGAATTTCGTCCTCTTTCATTAGAGATGTGATTCGATATACTTTTGACGAATTTTTAAATTTCGTTTTTTTTCATCACGTTCATCTTACACATGTGTAGGATGAACCTTTTAGTGGTTTCCACTTGTCCTACACATGTGTAGGATGAACCTTTTAGTGGTTTCCACTTGTCCTACACATGTGTAGGATGAACCTTTTAGTGGTTTCCACTTGTCCTACACGGGCGAAGCCCTACAACTTCAAACCCTAAACCCTAAAGAGTACCGTATACGTCCGTCCTCCTAATACATCCCGCTCTAGGGTTTAGGGTTTGAAGGTCGAGGGTTAGCCGATAGGCTAACCCTCGGGCTTCAAACCCTAAACCCTAGAGTGGGAACCCTCATCCTTTTTAGGTTTTTAGGGTTTAGCATTTAGGGTTTAGATTTTCCAGGGTTTTTAGAATGTAGCTTCCCCCTCGGATTAGCAATTAAGCTTTAGGGTTTAGTGTTTGAAGTTGTAGGGTTAGCCTTGTCACACCCCGTTGTAGCGGAAATGCAGGGTTAACAAATAATTGCGTACTAATCAGAAGGTAAATAGAGATTACATCCATTAATCCAAATACGAGTTTATTACAAGTATAATCGTTCAGATGTGGACCCCAATACACGGATACAAACTATCCTCAATTGGAAATGGGCCCACTTAATACAATAATAACATTTGGACAGTCTAGTACAATTAGGACTAATAATACGATAGTCCTCAGAAGTCTGACACTAATTGTACGTCCAAAGTTCAAAAGATGGCTTCTAAAATGCCGTATACGCTTCCAGTACTTACTGTTGGTTCCCTGAAAAGCATGAAATATGAGAGGATCAACTATCGAAATAGTTGGTGAGTTTACAGTATGTTTGACCAAATTTTAATCGTCATTGAGAGAACACAATGACGTGTAGTTATTTTCAACAAGACAATCAGGATCAAAAACCTGATAATATTTCATAACAAGACAGCCGGGGTCTAAGTCCGACTAAAGCATATGACAGCCGGGAGCCAAGTCCGACAGTATCAGTCACTATGCTACATTGCTTCGCATAGGATTTCCCTCTAAAATGGGGTGCGCACCACAACAATGTTTATGACTAGCATATGACAGCCGGGAAACAACATCCGACAGTATCAGCCAACATGCCTCGCACAGGATTTCCTTCTACTAGTGGGTGCGGACCATAACCAAGACAGTCAAGAACTAAGTCTGACAATACAACCACTAGGGTTTCATAACAGTGATAACTACACCGGGGCAACATTTTAGTTTGTCAAACACAAAGAAACCATTTAATCAGCCATCACACGGCAATTCAAAGTCATTTCATTCAACATTTAATAAATGACACGTATACATTTTCGACAGCCGTCAACATGGCAAATTTAAGTCAAATGATCTAAGTATCCAAATCACATGGCATACTCACAAAACAATCATTTATTTAACAAATCGTGTATACTATAACACATGCTTTTCAGGCCCAAAGTAAAAGGAAAAGGGCGCCATAAACTCACCTTAGCGTTCAAAGTGCTAAAAGGTGCTAATAACTTGAGAAGATCCACAGTCAATTCTCCACGTTATCCAAAACCTATGATATGATTACCAATAGTGAGGATCCAAGCTCACAACGACAAGTATCCTATGTAGAACTACTTAGCTATATACCCTAGAATGCCATAACCGAGAATGTGATTTAACTTTCATTTTATTTAACTTTAGTTGGTAATATCAATGACATTGTCATTATAAGGTAGTCTAAAGTACCATTCGATATTCACCAAGTTCAAACGTTCAAGTTGTCAAAAACTCAAAATGTCAAACAGTCCAAAATCTCGCGGCGCGACCTGGGGTCCTCGCGGCGCGACCCTGCTGTGCTCCTCGCGGCGCGACCTGGAGGGCTCGCGGCGCGAGTCGCTGTTTCAAAGTGCAGGTCCTGCTCGAAATAACACACCTCGCGGCGCGACCCTGGGGCTCGCGGCGCGATACCTGACCTGAACGGGTGAAAATGCAGTTTTTGACCATCTTCGCCAAACCAAAACATTTCTATTTCAATTCCTTTTCATTTCAACAAGTACCTACATGTTCAATAACCTGGAAACTTACCAATTTATGTTCTTGAAGAAATTTGAAGAAGATGATGATGATGTTTCAAAACCTTGATTATCCACTAAATGATTAAACCCTTTTTATTTCCCCTTAAGATTTCTCCTTGCCAATACCAATTTGAGATTGAAGTAAAGAGTATTTTTATGTGTATGTGCTTTGTGTGTGTGTGTTGGTCGACAGAAACAAAGAACAAAGGAGGGAAAATGTTTGTTGTTTTGTTCTCTGCCACAAACAAAAGGAACCGGCCCATGTGGCCTAGTTGTGATATTTTTAATACTTTTTATTTGGTAAAATGCTTACGATTAAATACCGTTTGACTAAAAGGTTAAAATTTAAAGTAAAGGTATTTTCCCTCGTCTTATTTTAGTTAAGACAAGTCAATAAAATTTAGTTAGAGTAAACTTTAGAAACATTAAGTCTAAACAGTCTATTTACTGTGTTCAATACATAACATTTAAATCTTTATTTAAAGTTATTTTTAAGACTCGGCATTCGTCTAAATAGCTAATAGTCTATGTCATCAGGATACGTCTAATTGAACTATATCAAATGTTCAATTATCTAATAATTTCCACGTCATAATCTCTAAATTAGACGAAATTATAATAATGATCGAGATTAAGACTAACCCGTCTCTAATAAATTACGAGTTGTCACAGCATCCCCGACTTCTAAGGATTTCGTCCCGAAATCAAGTCTTGCTCAGTAAACAGATGAGGATACTTATCTCTCATATAATCCTCACGTTCCCAAGTCGAGTCGGGTCCGTGTTTTGAGTTCCAACGAACTTTGACCAACTTGATACGACTACGTCTAAGTTGTTTGAGCTGTTGGTCTAGAATTTCAACAGGTTCCTCAACGAATTGAAGAGAGTCATTCACTTGCAACTCTTCGACAGGTACAACCAATGTTTCATCAGTCAAACATTTCTTAAGATTCGATATATGAAATGTGGGATGAACATGTTCCAGCTCTTGGGGTAAATTGAGCTTATAAGCCACGGAACCAATTCTTTGAACAATTTCAAAGGGTCTGATATAACGAGGACTAAGTTTTCCTCTCACGCCAAAACGTGCAGTGCTTTTCCAAGGTGACACTTTCAACATAACTTTATCTCCCACTTGAAACTCAAGTGGTTTCCTCATACGATCTGCATATCTCTTTTGGCGATCCTGAGCCGCCTTCAGCCGTGCCCTAATTTCAACAATCTGGTCAGTAGTCTTCTGAACAGTCCATATTTGTACAAACGACGCTCACCCGCATCGAGCCAACAAACAGGCGATCTACATTTTCGTCCGTACAAAGCCTCAAAAGGCGCACATTTAATGCTTGTGTGATAGCTGTTATTATACGAAAATTCAGCTAATGGCAAAAAGGTATCCCGACTACCTTTGAAATCAATAACACATGCCCGAAGCATGTCTTCTAACGTCTGAATGGTACACTCACTTTGCCCGTCCGTTTGGGGATGGTAAGCCGTACTCAAATTCAACTGAGTGCCTAAGGCGTCTTGAAAATATCTCCATGATTGTGAAGTGAAACGACCATCACGATCAGAAATAATAGACACAGGAACACCATGAAGTCACACGATCTTCTCAATATATAATTGAGACAATTTCTTTATCTTCCAATTCTCCCGTATGGGAATGAAGTGTGCAGACTTCGTTAATCGATCAACAATGACCCAAATAGTATCGTATCCTTTCAGGGTTCGAGGTAACTTCGTAATGAAGTCCATAGTGATCTGTTCCCATTTCCAGTCAGGAATTTGGGGTTGCTGGAGCAGCCCAGAAGGCTTTTGGTGCTCCGCCTTAACCATTGAACAATTTAGACATAAGTGGCGATATCTCTTTTCATACCAGGCCACCAATAAAAGTCTTTTAGTCCATGGTACATTTTGTCAGCGCCAGGATGGATTGAATACTTAGATCGATGACTCTCGTTCATCAAGAGTTCTCTAAGTTCATTATATTTGGGAATCCACACTCTTCCCTTGACATGTCGGATCCCATCACCATCCAATTCAAATAACCGTTCAGCATTCCACAATGTTTCTTTCTCGATACGCCCTGTTTGTAGGGCCTCGTTTTGATCATCCAAAACTCTATCTCTTAATGATGAGCCAAGATAAGAACTTGCTCTTGTTATGACAGATAGTGAAATCCTATCTTTTCTACTCAGCGTGTCAGCAACCACATTTGCTTTACCTGGATGATATTTGAGTTCACAATCATAATCACTGAGTAATTCTACCCATCGTCTTTGTCTCATATTTAGCATTTTCTGATCGAAGATATGCTGAAGACTTTTGTGATCTGTGAATACCGTACACTTGGTACCATACAAGTAGTGCCTCCAAATTTTTAAGGCAAAAACAACCGCTTGGTACCATACAAGTGGGTTGTATAATTCTTTTCGTGGATTTTGAGCTGTCTGGAAGCGTAAGCAATGACCTTACCTTCTTGCATGAGTACACATCCCATGCCCTGATGTGATGCGTCACAGTATACCACGAAGTTTTCAATTCCATTCGGTAACGCTAAAATAGGAGCATTACATAGCTTGTCTTTCAATGTTTGAAATGCCTTTTCTTGGGCATCCTGCCAAATAAATTCCTTGGTCTTTTGAGTCAACAACGTCAAAGGTTGAGCAACCTTTGAGAAGTTCTCGATAAATCTCCTGTAATATCCAGCCAATCCAAGAAACTGGCGGATTTCTGTCGGAGTCTTAGGGGCTTCCCACTTCTTTATTGCTTCAATCTTAGATGGATCTACATGGATTCCATCCATATTCACTACATGACCCAAGAAGTGTACTTCCCTAATCCAGAATTCACATTTTGAAAACTTTGCGTACAACTTTTGATCCTTGAGTAGTTGTAGAATGGTTCTCAGATGACCTTCATGTTCGTCTTTATTTCTCGAGTAGATCAGTATGTCATCAATGAATACAATGACAAACTTGTCAAGATACGGTCGACATACTCGATTCATTAAGTCCATAAACATAGCAGGTGCATTGGTTAAACCAAACGGCATAACCAAAAACTCATAATGTCCATAACGAGTTCTGAAAGCTGTTTTAGGAATGTTCGTCTCTCTGACTCTGAGTTGATGATACCCAGATCGGAGATCAATCTTAGAAAAGTGTGATGCACCTTCCAGTTGGTCAAACAAGTCGTCAATACGAGGCAAAGGGTACCTGTTCTTGACAGTCAACTTGTTCAATTCTCTGTAATCAATACACATGCGCATAGAGCCGTCTTTCTTCTTGACAAATAGGATAGGAGCTCCCCACGGTGATGAACTTGGACGAATTAGTCCTTTAGCTAACAACTCTTGAAGTTGTTCGGACAATTCTTGCATTTCTGACGGCGCAAGGCGATAGGGTGCCTTGGCCACGGGTGCAGCTCCAGGGACCAAATCTATTCCAAACTCAACTGGTCTGTGAGGTGGAAGTCCCGTCAAATCTTCAGGAAACACCTCCGAAAAATCTCTATCTACTGGAATATCTTGCATTTCTTTACTCTTTGGTTTTCTTTCTACTACTAATGCTAAGAAAGCATGGTGTTCTTTTTGTAAGTACTTATTTGCTTTTATCGCCGATACTAAGATCAATTTCTTTCCTGACTTGTCTCCTTGCACTATTAGGGTTTCGTCATTCTGAAGGGGTATTCTAACAATCTTCTCATAACAACTTATATCAGCTCTAACCTTAGATAGCCAGTCCATACCAACAATCACATCAAAACTACTTAGTTCTATAGGAATTAGGTCAATTTTAAAAGTCTTACCGGCCAATACCAAACTGCAATCTACTAAATGATCTCTAGCAATATACTTTTGACCGTTTGCATATTCGACAACATAAGTGTCTTTCATAGGGATAGCTACTATACCAAATCGAGACTTAAATTCTAAGGATATGAAACTTTTATCAGCACCAGAGTCGAATAACACAAATACATAATGATTATTGAGTATGAATGTACCTATCACAATGTTAGGATCACGTCGTGCATCAGCAGCATCCAAAGCAAACACTCGGCCTCTACCTTGACCTCCTTGATTTCTCCCCTGATTTCCAGCTTGATTATTCCCAACATTGTTCCTCATTGGAACTATAGCATTGTTGTTCGGGGCTTGATTAAGTCTTGGACACGCTGGTCGGAAATGAGTTTCACTTCCACACTCATAGCATTGATTGGGTACCTTCTCCCTACAGTTCTTTGCCAGATGTCCTGACTTTTTACAACGGTGGCAAGTAGGACAATTTCCCACGTGACGAGTGCCACACTTATTACATCTTGTGTCTGCGCCAGGGTACCTCCTGATATCTTGTGGGACCACTGCAAAGTTTCTGGCAGCTTTAAACCTCTTGCCATTCCCACCATTTCCAAAACCACTACCAGAGGCTTGATCATTTCTTCTCTTGATCAGGTCAGTTCCAACAGAAGAACCAGTGGTTCTTTTCAAATCTATCACCATCTGATTGGTTGCACTAACTGCTGCTTGAAGATTCAAGGGATTAAAAGCGGCTACCAACCTTCGGATGTCAGGTGACAAGCCATAACAGTATCTTTCAACTAACTTCTCCTCCGTATCCACCATACGAGGAACAAGTCTTGTCAGCTCATGAAAACGAGTAGTGTATTTTTTCGTTGTCCAATCCAACCATAGTATGATTCCAGAATTCACCTTCCATTTTCTGTACTTCCTCTCGAGGACAGTACTTTTCCATCAACATTCCTTTAAAATCAAACCAAGGTATCCTATTAGCTTGGTCTCGACCTCGGGTCCTAACCTGCTCGTTCCACCATGACAGAGCGTGCTTTTGAAGTTGGGTGGAAGCATATTCCACTTTGTGCTCTTCGGCACAACGACTAATATGAAGCACCGCCTCTATGCTTTCTAGCCAGTTGATTAGACCTACCGGACCCTCAGTACCATGAAATTCTTTTGGTTTACAATAAGTGAAGGTTTTGTAATCACCCACTCGAAGTTGAACTCGAGGAACGACTTGTTCAGCCGTAGGTTCGACATTGTTACTATTGTCAGCATGATGATTATTATTGGCGTTCATGCTCGTCGTGATCTGAGCAACTAAAGTAGGCATGGCGGCCAACAACTATTGTGTCACAAAAGCTGCCATATTATTTTCCCCGCCAACAATTGGGGTAGATCCAGGACCAGTGTTCACATTGGCAGCAGCCGTTTCTGGTCTTTGGCGGATCACAGGTTCTTCCTGTTCAGTTTCAGTATTTAAAGGAGTTGATCGAGTAACTCTCTTTTGGACAGTTTTCTTACTTGGAGTCTTTTTCTGGTTTTTGCTTCGCGTCTTAGGAGCCATAAGTCTATGACATGAACAAAAATGTCATTTAGAGGTTTTTCTCGTAAGAACAACACAGAATGTAGCTTTGCAAGATATAAGAGAATACTAAACACAAGTCACAATTTATCGACTTACTTGAACTCATGAACTAAACAAGACAAGAAATATAGAACACTATACTCCTAGAATTGAAATGAGCAAGTGACGTAGTTTTGAACAAGTATGTAAGCCAAAAGACGATCGTATTTCATTTATACCCAAAAACTTTTACATAATCTGACTTGTACATTTCAAAATCTTGTGGGAACTACATCCACAAATCAAATCATGTGGGAACTAAATCCACAATGATATACTACACAGTCAGAGTGATACGATCCAAAACACATGGGAAATACATCCACAAAACTAGACTACAACTCAAATACAAGAGTATGAGTTGTTATAAGTTCTTAGGCTTACAATACGTTACTACTACAGATTACATCTTGAAAAGAACGACAACTAGCAACGCCACTACCAAGACCACCACGACTGACAGCATGCAGACCAACGTTCTAACAGTCTCCTTCCCCTCCTTAGCAACAGTCATAGCATCAGAAGCATGAAGATAAGCTCCAGTCAATGCTTGGGCTTGATTCTCAATAGCCTCCCTAGTACGGATGAGAGAGTTGTTCATCCTTGACATTTGTCGGAGATAATATTCCGACCTATCAGTTGCATCAGCAACTGGCATCACTTCAGCAGCATTGGGATTGTAGACAGGCACTCTGGAGGGACCCGCAGCATACGGATCGCCCAGAAGAAATGAAGGACCAAACACGCGGTTGTCCTGAACCGGTGCAGAAGGACCAGGAGCATTAGGGTCTCGAGGAGCATAAGGCAGACGAGCTCCCTCGATAGTTGTAACATCCTAAACTTTTATTTAACGTTTGACTAGAGTCGTTAGGTCAACGTAACGTGTTCGTTAAGTCTATATTAGATTTAATGCTTATATGTAGTTAATGTAGAATACGTGTAAGACTTAAATGTCTTATTGATTGACGTAGTATTGTGATTGAAGATGTAGTTATGTGCCTTTTAGAGGTGTTCAAAGTGTGTATCAAGTTGTATATAGTCCATAGAGTTGTTTTGGGCTAATAATATGACCTTATGAAGCTTAGGGACCAAATTTGACATGTGGTGAAAGTCAAAAACGGGATTAAGGTTTAGGAAGGAGTCATTAGATGATCAATTGCAGAAAAATAACCTTTCTCTCAAGCCCTAGCCACCCCTTTGATCCCCTACCAAATCCTAGACGAAAAATCCTTCGAAACGTGTGATTAAGGAGTGTTTGATCGAGTCTTTTGCATCCTCATTGTGATCTTCAGGTTGTAAAGGTATAATAACTTTGATTCTATGTCTTTTAATTGTATAAATCATTAAAAAGTGGAATTAGGTCATTGGAGGATCAATTGATGTCGAAATAACGTTTGTTTTTATGATGCAAATCATGTGTGGTTTAATAAAGAAGATATTTGCATTTTAACGGTTAAAAAATGAAGGATTTTGATGTATTAAGGTCTGATATTTGATTTGGAATCATTTGGTGTTGGTTTGGGGTTCAATTGAGCGAAGTTGTGCAGAATCGCGACGGGTTGCGGCGCAACTAGTTTCCAGAAGGATAATTTGCGGCGCAACGTATTGGTTGCGGCGTAACTGGGGAGGTTTGAATTGCGGCGCAATTGTAAAGCAGAGTGTTAAGTTGCGGCGCAATGTGTGTGTTGCGGCGCAACAGAGTATAAGTATAAAATGAAGTAACATTTGAACCTCCAATGCGTATGTCGTGTCATGAGTCATGTTTGTAGGTATGTAGGCCTGAGATATGACTTTAATAACGTGAGTAATAGGTTGTTTAATGATCGTTTACTAATTTTAGGTAGACGAGGCTAATTGCTTTGCATGGTAACGTAGTTGCCTATTGTCGTGCGCTTCTTTGAGGTAAGATACATTACTTTTGACACGCTGAGGGTTCAACAAATGAAGGTTTCATAATTATAACTTCCCAATTGGTAACTTATGTTGTTTATGCGTATATGGGTTACACGGGAGGTAATATGGGTTATGTAGTAAAGCAGGTTAGGCACA
The DNA here is from genome assembly GCA_034093135.1 of Erigeron breviscapus. Classification (NCBI taxonomy): domain Eukaryota; kingdom Viridiplantae; phylum Streptophyta; class Magnoliopsida; order Asterales; family Asteraceae; genus Erigeron; species Erigeron breviscapus. The sequence continues at coordinate 59,519,936 of CM067170.1, read as the reverse complement.
TTTAGGGTGGTTCACCCTAATATGAAGTATTGTGTGTTTGATTTGTGTTGTGCCTTAATGAAGTGTTTAAATCCATAATGTTTGAAATGGACAATTGTTTTATAACTTGAGTGTTATCTTACTTAGCTAATTCGTTAGCTAACACTTGTCTTTTGAAATGTGTTGCTCCCTCAGGTTTAGCGTAGTTGAGGTAGTTGATGAAGAAGAGCGAGGAATGGGTAGATAGCTTAATGAAGTCTTTAGCTACCCATAGATGCCGAACTTTTATAGACATTTGTTTATGTTTGTCTTTAATGGAGTTGGATTATTATGTAGTCGGTTGTTTTGTGTTGGGCAACCGACGGGTTTCTATTAAACTTGTTTTGATGATGCGATTAGTAACATCATTGAATAAGTAAACCAAACAGATTTTAATTGGTTTGGACTTTTAATGTTTCTTCCGCTTTATTTTAACGTTTGACTAGAGTCGTTAGGTCAACGTAACGTGTTCGTTAAGTCTATGTTAGATTTAATGCTTATATGTAGTTAATGTAGAATACGTGTAAGACTTAAATGTCTTATTGATTGACGTAGTATTGTGATTGAAGATGTAGTTATGTGCCTTTTAGAGGTGTTCAAAGTGTGTATCAAGTTGTATATAGTCCATAGAGTTGTTTTGGGCTAATAATATGACCTTATGAAGCTTAGGGACCAAATTTGACATGTGGTGAAAGTCAAAAACGGGATTAAGGTTTAGGAAGGAGTCATTAGATGATCAATTGCAGAAAAATAACCTTTCTCTCAAGCCCTAGCCACCCCTTTGATCCCCTACCAAATCCTAGACGAAAAATCCTTCGAAACGTGTGATTAAGGAGTGTTTGATCGAGTCTTTTGCATCCTCATTGTGATCTTCAGGTTGTAAAGGTATAATAACTTTGATTCTATGTCTTTTAATTGTATAAATCATTAAAAAGTGGAATTAGGTCATTGGAGGATCAATTGATGTCGAAATAACGTTTGTTTTTATGATGCAAATCATGTGTGGTTTAATAAAGAAGATATTTGCATTTTAACGGTTAAAAATGAAGGATTTTGATGTATTAAGGTCTGATATTTGATTTGGAATCATTTGGTCTTGGTTTGGGGTTCAATTGAGCGAAGTTGTGCAGAATCGCGACGGGTTGCGGCGCAACGTATTGGTTGCGGCGTAACTGGGGAGGTTTGAATTGCGGCGCAATTGTAAAGCAGAGTGTTAAGTTGCGGCGCAATGTGTGTGTTGCGGCGCAACAGAGTATAAGTATAAAATGAAGTAACATTTGAACCTCCAATGCGTATGTCGTGTCATGAGTCATGTTTGTAGGTATGTAGGCCTGAGATATGACTTTAATAACGTGAGTAATAGGTTGTTTAATGATCGTTTACTAATTTTAGGTAGACGAGGCTAATTGCTTTGCATGGTAACGTAGTTGCCTATTGTCGTGCGCTTCTTTGAGGTAAGATACATTACTTTTGACACGCTGAGGGTTCAACAAATGAAGGTTTCATAATTATAACTTCCCAATTGGTAACTTATGTTGTTTATGCGTATATGGGTTACACGGGAGGTAATATGGGTTATGTAGTTGACCTTTGAGACCTGAAATGTAGTCCCTCATGATATGTATTGTAGTGCATGTTATGATATGACGTAGGATGTAGTGCTATGTATGATGTATGATGTAGTGGTATGATATGCAGTAACTTGTGATGTATGAAATGCAATATATGTTGTTATTGATTGATGTTGTGCATGTTTGTATGGCTTGCTCATCTAGTTCACTAGACTTGCTAAGTTGCCATGTCACGTGCACGTTTAAGGGCCCAAAACGTAAAAGCAGTAAACGTAGTAATTGTTTAGGTAATGCAGTCACCTAAACTAAATAATGCAGTGTCAAGCTCGTTAAACTTTGATGCAGTAAAGTGTTAAGCTTAACCCGTACTTGCCCTAGCCCGGCTTAGTGCGTTGACGTAGGTTGCTTGGGTGGCTCCTTGCAACATGGTCATTGAGATGCAGTTGAGTAATACGAGGGGTCTGACCCGCCCTCATTTGTCTTGTACATACGGATTACTAGGGGATTGGCTTGCCATTCCTTAACGACGTTTGATGTTCAACTGAATGGTTGTCATCTAGTCGGGTGTAACTTATGTTGCACATTGACGCAGTTAATATGTAGTAAAGCAGTTAAAACGTAGTAAAGCAGTTATGTGGTTACGTAGTAAAGCAGGTTAGGCACATTTAGGGTGGTTCACCCTAATATGAAGTATTGTGTGTTTGATTTGTGTTGTGCCTTAATGAAGTGTTTAAATCCATAATGTTTGAAATGGACAATTGTTTTATAACTTGAGTGTTATCTTACTTAGCTAATTCGTTAGCTAACACTTGTCTTTTGAAATGTGTTGCTCCCTCAGGTTTAGCGTAGTTGAGGTAGTTGATGAAGAAGAGCGAGGAATGGGTAGATAGCTTAATGAAGTCTTTAGCTACCCATAGATGCCGAACTTTTATAGACATTTGTTTATGTTTGTCTTTAATGGAGTTGGATTATTATGTAGTCGGTTGTTTTGTGTTGGGCAACCGACGGGTTTCTATTAAACTTGTTTTGATGATGCGATTAGTAACATCATTGAATAAGTAAACCAAACAGATTTTAATTGGTTTGGACTTTTAATGTTTCTTCCGCTTTATTTTAACGCCGTTAGGCAAAAACTTTTGGAAACCCGTTGTAACATCCCAAACTTTTCTTTAAGATTTGACTAACGCCGTTAAGTCAACTTTGTGTGTGTCGATAAGTCTAGTGTGAATATATGCATATACGTAGTTAATGTGTGTTATGTGTGAGGCTTGGAAGCCTAAATATTAATGTAGTATAAATGTGTGAAATATGAAGGTTTATGTCTATGTAGTGACATCTAATGAAGGGTTAATGTTGTATATGGTCAATAAAGTAGTTTGTGACCAATAACGAAGCATTAGGAAGCCTAGGGACTAGTTTTGACATATGGGTAAAGTCAAAAACGGGATTAAGGGTTTAGGAGCTGCCATTAGATGATATTATGCAGCCAAAACAATCTCTAAACAGACCCTAAGCCTTCCCTTAACAATCCTTCATCAATTTCAAGCCGAAAAGCTTTCCTACGTGTGATTCGAGTGTGTTTTGTCAAGGGTATTGCATCCTATTTGGCATTTGCAGGTAATAATCAATTCATTGATTAGATTTTCAGATTCAAGGTTATATTTTAAAGGAGCAAATCTGATTTATAAAAGGGTTTTGAAAAGTTAGGGTTTATATTATGTTTAAGCCAATTAATGTTCAAAAACGATGTTAAACGAGTCTATAATCGATCTTGATGATCAAAAGATGTTAAATTGTGTCGAAAACATGTTTGGGGAAAAGCCTAGATGGATCGTTTTCTGGAAAATCGAAGAACTTAGTCGTTTTTGAAAAAACGAACGAATTTAACGAAACTGTTGCTAAGTTCGTACGAACGAAGGCTATCTTCGTAAGAAGAATTTCTGAAGTTAAATTCGTAAGGCAAAATTAAGTTCGTAAGAAGGTTTTCATGCTAAATTCGTAAGAAGGATTTCAAAGTTAAGTTCGTAAGAACAAAACTAAATTCGTAAGGCAAAACTAACTTCGTTAGTTATAACCTATCTTCGTAAGAACTGGAACTAACTTCGTAAGAAGGAATTTCCAGGCTAAGTTCGTGAGGGCTGTTAAGTCCGTTTGAGTCCCAAATGACTTATACTTTATATGTTAATGTACGATAGGTGTCGGGGATTACTGATAAGCACTATTAGCTATTTGTTTGCGCGCGTACGCTACTACCAGGTAAGATACACTACTTTGACACGCTAGGGGATCAACTAAAAGCTGGTTTCAAATCGTAAACACTTCCATTCGGTACCTTATTATTGCATGTGGGCATATGGGTTACTTGGGAGGTATTATGGGTTATGCAGTTGACCATGAGACCTGAGATGCAGTCCCTATTGTAGTGTAATGCAGTATTGCTTAATGTAATATGTAGTTATGCAGTTGATGTAGTTTAATGAAGTATCTTGATATGTATGATATATAGAAATGAAGTTGATGTGTGATATGCATGCCTGACCTGTACGCCTAGTTCACTAGACTTGCTAGGTTGCTATGTCACTTGCACGTTTCAGGATCCAAACGTAATGAAGTTAAAGTGTGTGAATGTCTAGGAATGTGTGTTACCTAGACTATATGTGTGTGAATGTTTGGGAATGCAGGGACCCAATCTATATGTGTGAAATTGAGCTCATAAAACAGATGCAGTGAAAAGTGTTAAGCTTAACCCGTACTAGCCTTAGCCGGGCAAGTGCGTAGATGCAGTTGTTGCTTGGGTGGCTCCTTGCAACGTGGTCTCTATAACGCAGGGCGAGTAATACGAGGGGTTTGACCAACCTACATATACGGATTACTCAAGGATTGGCTTGCCATTCCTTAACGACGTAAGATGAGTAGTCTTTTGACTAATCATCCAGTCGGGTGTGATGCAGGGCACACTTATATGCAGTTAACGAAGATACGTGTGACAATGTGAGAACTAATGCAGGATAGGCACATTTAGGATGATTATCCTAATTGAAACGAAGTTGAAATGCAGTATATGTGTGAACGTGTGATGTGTGTTGTACCTAATAAAACTTGTCTAATAATGAAGATTGTTTTAATTGGACAAATGCTTTAAATTAAGTGTTATTTTACTTAGCTATTCTTATAGCTAACACTTGCTTCTTAATGTGGTTGTTCCCTCAGGTTTAGCTTGATGGAAACTAGATGCAGGACGTGTGAGCTTGGTAGATGCAATGCAGGAGCCTTAGCTACCCTTAGACGATGCTTTCTTTAGACATTCATTACATTTCGTATTTAATGTCGAATTTATGTAGTGATGTGTGAACGGTTGTTTTATGTTGGGCAACCGTTGGGTTTTCATTTGAACTATTGTTTGGTATGGCATGTAACACCAAATAAATGCAGAAACCGAAAAGTTTCTATCGGTTTTGACTTTTACAGTCTTTACTTCCGCAAGTTAACACCGTTAGGTGAAAAGTTTTTTGAAAACTCATATTTTTAAACGACGGGTGTTACAAGTTGGTATCAGAGAAGTAGTTTAAGTGAACCAAGGCCTATTGACCATAGGATTTGGACTTAAACTTGAGGTGTGCATGCTAGGTACTCGTAGGATGCCTTAGCTAGAGATGACATGTGATGTAGGATGGGATGGGATGAGTGCGAGTGTGATAGGGCTTACGAGATGTTTACGTTACGATGATATGTTTTAGCCTTATCTCGACGAGCTTTTTGTTTTATTTTGCGCTTATCGACTCCACCATTTTATTGAAGGAAAATGGTTAACACTCGCAACCGCAACATCCAACGCGACGGAGCTACTGCTAGCGTTACTCCACCTGTCCATCCGGGTGCAGGTGCTTCTAATGCTGCTGCTAATGCTAATGTGAATTGTGTGAACCCCCGCCGTGTTAATCAACCAGGCTCATTGGGTCCGATGCCTCCACCACCTGGCAATCCTCCCAGAGTTAACGATGTAGTGGTGGATCAGATTCCCAATCAGACGGAGATGTATAATCTTGTGCTAACTCTTCAGGCCCAGTTGGCCCAAACGCAAGAACAGTTGAATCAGGCGTTGGCAGCTAACGCAGAAGGAACTGGTAACAGTCACTCTGTGCCTTCTCACTACACTGAGCCACCGGTCGATGATGTGGTTATTCCCCATGCTAATGTTAATGTGGTTCCTCCTAATGATGTTCACGCCCCTCGATTCAAGTTTGAAAGTTTCCAGAAGTGTGGAGCTCAGAATTTCTATGGAACACTTAATGCAGTAGGTTGCATGGAATGGCTTGATGATACTGAGATGGTTTTTGAAGCTTGTGATTGTCCCGAGGATAAGAAAGTGTTGTGTGCTAGTAGGATGTTGAAAGAAGGTGCTCGGGACTGGTGGAAGAGCACTACTATTTCGATGACTCCAGCTATGGTATCTGCTATCTCGTGGGCTAACTTTAAGCAGAAATTCATTGAGGAATATATTGGGGTACATGAGCAGCGTAAAATGGAAAAAGAGTTCCGTGCTTTGACAGCTGAAGTTGGCAAAATTAATGATTATGCTCGTTCCTTTATGGAGAAGATGAAGTTCGTAGGCCATCTGTTCCGTACTGATGCGGATCAGGTTGCTTGCTATGTTGATGGTTTGCCTCCGAGTTATCGAGGTATCTGCAGGCAGCACAAGACTCTGACTGAAGCAATCAAGGAGTCTAAAAAGCTTGACGATGATTTTGCTTCGGACAAGAAAGTAGTTGAGAAAGTCGACGACAAGAAAGTGGGATTTAAAAGAAGATCAAACTGGTCCTCTAATAACAATAATAATAATAATAAGAAGTTCCGTGGAAATTCTAGCTCGAGTGGTGACAAGGATAAAAAGAAGAATGGTTCATGGTGTACATTTTGCAAGACAATTCATGAAGGGCATTGTACCGACAAGACAAGAAGGTGCCATAAGTGTGGGAAGTCGGGACATCTTGCCACTGAATGTAGGGACAAGACTCGTTGCTACAAGTGCCAAGAAACGGGTCATCTCATTGCCGATTGTCCACAGATGAAGAATGCTGGAAAGAAGACCGCCACGACAGCAACGAAAGTGAGAGCTCTTCAAATGACGGTTGATGACGCAAGGAACAACGATGAAGTGGTAAGTGGTACTTTCCTTGTTAATGCAAAGCCTGCCTCTGTTTTATTTGATTCAAGTGCAAATAGGTCGTTTGTGTCCACATTATTTGCTCCTAAACTAGAAAGAGTCACTACTCCCTTAGATTGTTCATTAGAGGTAGAAATTGCTAATGGTACGGTTAATAATATACGTGTGGGATATGACGATTGTGACATTGAGATTGAAGGTCGTTCTTTTCCAGTCCAACTATTACCTACTACCTTAGGTGGTTTTGATGTAGTGATTGGTATGGATTGGTTGGCTAGAAATGAAGCTAGTATTTTATGTTCCCAAAAGATAATTCGATTGCCTATATCCGAGGGTAAAGTGATAACGGTGTATGGAGACAAGAAGAGAGGAGGAATAAAGATTATTAGTATGATGAAAGCTATTAAATGTATAAGGAAAAACAAGAGACATTTCTTGGCTTATGTCATAGATGCAAGAAAAGAGAAGTCTCCAATCGCTAGTGTTGAGGTAGTATCCAATTTCCCCGATGTGTTTCCCGATGATCTACCCGGTATTCCTCCCGATCGTGAAGTTACTTTTCAGATAGATCTTATTCCCGGTGCTACACCCGTTGCTAAAGCACCTTACCGATTAGCTCCTACAGAAATGAAGGAATTAATGACGCAACTACAGGAGTTACTTGACAAGGGGTTCATACAACCTAGTTCCTCGCCTTGGGGAGCTCCGGTTCTCTTTGTTAAGAAGAAGGATGGATCAATGCGCATGTGTATTGACTACCGTGAGTTGAACAAACGAACGGTCAAGAATAAGTATCCTCTCCCGAGAATTGATGATCTTTTTGATCAACTACATGGTGCTTCGTATTTTTCAAAGATTGATTTGCGGTCCGGTTATCATCAGTTAAAGGTAAAGAAGGAAGATGTAGCAAAGACAGCTTTCCGGACTAGATATGGTCATTATGAGTTCTTGGTCATGCCATTTGGGTTGACCAATGCTCCAGCCGCGTTTATGGACTTAATGAATCGGGTATGCCGCCCCTTTCTAGATCATTTTGTTATTGTGTTTATTGACGATATTTTGATCTATTCTAAGTCAGAGGATGAACACCGTGAGCATTTGAAAGCAGTTTTGGAGGTGTTGAGGGAGAAAAAGTTGTACGCAAAGTTTTCTAAATGTGAGTTTTGGCTCCGAGAAGTGCAGTTTCTTGGTCATGTTATTTCATCAGAAGGTATTAAAGTAGATCCTTCAAAGATTGAAGCTGTTTCAAATTGGGAACAGCCAAAGACTCCTATCGAGATTAAGAGTTTTCTTGGTTTGGCTGGGTATTATAGAAGGTTTATTCAGGATTTTTCCCGAATAGCCAAGCCTATGACGGAATTAACAAAGAAGGGTGGGAAGTACGAGTGGACTGAAAAGCAGGAAAATGCATTCCAAACGTTGAAAAAGAAGTTGTGTGAAGCTCCTATCCTTGCCTTGCCTGAAGGTACTGATGATTTAGTGGTATATAGCGATGCTTCTATTACGGGTTTGGGTTGTGTCTTAATGCAGAGAGACAAAGTGATTGCCTATGCTTCACGTCAGTTGAAGCCTCATGAGAAGAATTACCCTACCCATGATCTTGAGCTAGCGGCGGTTGTGTTTGCATTGAAATTATGGAGACATTACTTATATGGTACTAAATGCACACTTTACACCGACTATAAGAGTTTACAATATATGTTTACTCAAAAGGAGATGAATGTGAGACAAAGAAGGTGGATGGAATTACTTAAAGACTATGATTGTGAAATCAAATACCATCCGGGTAAAGCCAATGTAGTGGCGGATGCACTAAGTAGGAAAGTGCGAAGCTCTTCTTGTAAGTTGATGAGCATGCAAGTTCAGGCCAAGTCGGGTCTATTAGATCGAATTAAAGAAGCACAAGAGATGGCATTAATGAAGGATAATATTGATAAAGAGAGTATTGGGAAGAAGAAACGACTTGTGATGGAGACTAATAGCCGTGGGTTTAAAACATACAAGGGTCGTATTTGGGTGCCACTGCTTGGTGGTAACCGGGAGTTGATCCTTGAAGAGGTCCATAGAAGTAGGTATTCGATGCATCCCGGTGTCACCAAAATGTATGCAGATTTGAAGCCGATTTATTGGTGGCCGGATATTAAAGGTGAAGTAGCTCATTTTGTAGCAAAGTGTTTGACATGTGCACGTGTGAAAATGGACCATAAAAAGCCGTATGGTTTGTTGCATCAATTAGACGTTCCCGAGTGGAAATGGGATCATATCACGATGGACTTTGTAACGAAGCTACCGAAAACGCCGAAAGGGAATGATATGATTTGGGTGACTGTAGATAGATTGACGAAGAGTGCTCATTTTCTAGCTACCCGACAAGATGTGCCTTTAACGAAGATGGTGAAGTTGTACATTGATGAAGTAGTTGCGAAACATGGAGTCCCGTTATCTATTGTTTCGGATCGAGACTCGAGGTTTGTGTCAAACTTTTGGAAGGGTCTTCAACGGGAGTTGGGTAGTAGAATAAATTTGAGTACCGCCTATCATCCCCAAACCGATGGGCAAAGTGAGAGAACCATTCAAACCTTGGAGGATATGTTGAGAACGTGTGTACTTGAATACGGTGGAGCATGGGATGAACACTTGAAGTTGATTGAATTTGCTTATAATAATAGTCACCATGCAAGTATTGGGATGCCACCATTTGAAATGTTATATGGAAGGAGATGTAGGACTCCAAGTTGTTGGATGGAGCCCGGTGAAAAGCAGTTGACCGGTCCCGAAATTATTGAAATTACCTCTGAAAAGGTTAATGTAGCTAAAGAAGCCTTACGTGTGGCAAGAGAAAGGCAGAAAACATATGCAGATAAGAAAAGGAGACCGATTGAGTTTAATGTTGGTGATTTAGTGATGCTGAAAGTATCACCTTGGAAAGGAGTTATCCGATTTGGAAAGAAGGGAAAGTTGAGTCCACGTTTCATTGGACCTTTTAAAGTGGTGAAGCGCATTAAAGATGTGGCATATCAGTTGGAATTACCTCCAGAATTGGATGGAATTCACAACACCATCCATGTATCCTACTTGAAATGTTATACGAGGGAATGATATGATTTGGGTGATTGTAGATAGATTGACGAAGAGTGCTCATTTTCTAGCTACCCGACAAGATGTGCCTTTAACGAAGATGGTGAAGTTGTACATTGATGAAGTAGTTGCGAAACATGGAGTCCCGTTATCTATTGTTTCGGATCGAGACTCGAGGTTTGTGTCAAACTTTTGGAAGGGTCTTCAACGGGAGTTGGGTAGTAGAATAAATTTGAGTACCGCCTATCATCCCCAAACCGATGGGCAAAGTGAGAGAACCATTCAAACCTTGGAGGATATGTTGAGAACGTGTGTACTTGAATACGGTGGAGCATGGGATGAACACTTGAAGTTGATTGAATTTGCTTATAATAATAGTCACCATGCAAGTATTGGGATGCCACCATTTGAAATGTTATATGGAAGGAATGATATGATTTGGGTGATTGTAGATAGATTGACGAAGAGTGCTCATTTTCTAGCTACCCGACAAGATGTGCCTTTAACGAAGATGGTGAAGTTGTACATTGATGAAGTAGTTGCGAAACATGGAGTCCCGTTATCTATTGTTTTGGATCGAGACTCGAGGTTTGTGTCAAACTTTTGGAAGGGTCTTCAACGGGAGTTGGGTAGTAGAATAAATTTGAGTACCGCCTATCATCCCCAAACCGATGGGCAAAGTGAGAGAACCATTCAAACCTTGGAGGATATGTTGAGAACGTGTGTACTTGAATACGGTGGAGCATGGGATGAACACTTGAAGTTGATTGAATTTGCTTATAATAATAGTCACCATGCAAGTATTGGGATGCCACCATTTGAAATGTTATATGGAAGGAATGATATGATTTGGGTGATTGTAGATAGATTGACGAAGAGTGCTCATTTTCTAGCTACCCGACAAGATGTGCCTTTAACGAAGATGGTGAAGTTGTACATTGATGAAGTAGTTGCGAAACATGGAGTCCCGTTATCTATTGTTTTGGATCGAGACTCGAGGTTTGTGTCAAACTTTTGGAAGGGTCTTCAACGGGAGTTGGGTAGTAGAATAAATTTGAGTACCGCCTATCATCCCCAAACCGATGGGCAAAGTGAGAGAACCATTCAAACCTTGGAGGATATGTTGAGAACGTGTGTACTTGAATACGGTGGAGCATGGGATGAACACTTGAAGTTGATTGAATTTGCTTATAATAATAGTCACCATGCAAGTATTGGGATGCCACCATTTGAAATGTTATATGGAAGGAATGATATGATTTGGGTGATTGTAGATAGATTGACGAAGAGTGCTCATTTTCTAGCTACCCGACAAGATGTGCCTTTAACGAAGATGGTGAAGTTGTACATTGATGAAGTAGTTGCGAAACATGGAGTCCCGTTATCTATTGTTTTGGATCGAGACTCGAGGTTTGTGTCAAACTTTTGGAAGGGTCTTCAACGGGAGTTGGGTAGTAGAATAAATTTGAGTACCGCCTATCATCCCCAAACCGATGGGCAAAGTGAGAGAACCATTCAAACCTTGGAGGATATGTTGAGAACGTGTGTACTTGAATACGGTGGAGCATGGGATGAACACTTGAAGTTGATTGAATTTGCTTATAATAATAGTCACCATGCAAGTATTGGGATGCCACCATTTGAAATGTTATATGGAAGGAGATGTAGGACTCCAAGTTGTTGGATGGAGCCCGGTGAAAAGCAGTTGACCGGTCCCGAAATTATTGAAATTACCTCTGAAAAGGTTAATGTAGCTAAAGAAGCCTTACGTGTGGCAAGAGAAAGGCAGAAAACATATGCAGATAAGAAAAGGAGACCGATTGAGTTTAATGTTGGTGATTTAGTGATGCTGAAAGTATCACCTTGGAAAGGAGTTATCCGATTTGGAAAGAAGGGAAAGTTGAGTCCACGTTTCATTGGACCTTTTAAAGTGGTGAAGCGCATTAAAGATGTGGCATATCAGTTGGAATTACCTCCAGAATTGGATGGAATTCACAACACCTTCCATGTATCCTACTTGAGGAAATGTTTAGCTGAGGAGTCGAGTGTGATTCCTATTAAAGACGTGAGTATTGACCCAATGAAGAGAATAGTAGACGAACCGGTAGCGATACTTGGAAGAAAGCAAAAGAAGTTACGCCGAAAAGTGATTGAACTTGTCTTGATAAAGTGGAAGCATAATCATGGAGAAAGCTTGACTTGGGAAACTGAAGCAGTAATGAAGGAGAAATATCCCGAGTTGTTCCTATCTGATGAGATTCCGGGGAAGGAATCCTCTTAAGGGGGAGGTATTTGTAACATCCCAAACTTTTCTTTAAGATTTGACTAACGCCGTTAAGTCAACTTTGTGTGTGTCGATAAGTCTAGTGTGAATATATGCATATACGTAGTTAATGTGTGTTATGTGTGAGGCTTGGAAGCCTAAATATTAATGTAGTATAAATGTGTGAAATATGAAGGTTTATGTCTATGTAGTGACATCTAATGAAGGGTTAATGTTGTATATGGTCAATAAAGTAGTTTGTGACCAATAACGAAGCATTAGGAAGCCTAGGGACTAGTTTTGACATATGGGTAAAGTCAAAAACGGGATTAAGGGTTTAGGAGCTGCCATTAGATGATATTATGCAGCCAAAAACAATCTCTAAACAGACCCTAAGCCTTCCCTTAACAATCCTTCATCAATTTCAAGCCGAAAAGCTTTCCTACGTGTGATTCGAGTGTGTTTTGTCAAGGGTATTGCATCCTATTTGGCATTTGCAGGTAATAATCAATTCATTGATTAGATTTTCAGATTCAAGGTTATATTTTAAAGGAGCAAATCTGATTTATAAAAGGGTTTTGAAAAGTTAGGGTTTATATTATGTTTAAGCCAATTAATGTTCAAAAACGATGTTAAACGAGTCTATAATCGATCTTGATGATCAAAAGATGTTAAATTGTGTCGAAAACATGTTTGGGGAAAAGCCTAGATGGATCGTTTTCTGGAAAATCGAAGAACTTAGTCGTTTTTGAAAAAACGAACGAATTTAACGAAACTGTTGCTAAGTTCGTACGAACGAAGGCTATCTTCGTAAGAAGAATTTCTGAAGTTAAATTCGTAAGGCAAAATTAAGTTCGTAAGAAGGTTTTCATGCTAAATTCGTAAGGAGAATTAAGTTCGTAAGAAGGTTTTCATGCTAAATTCGTAAGAAGGATTTCAAAGTTAAGTTCGTAAGAACAAAACTAAATTCGTAAGGCAAAACTAACTTCGTTAGTTATAACCTATCTTCGTAAGAACTGGGAACTATCTTCGTAAGAAGAATTTCTGAAGTTAAATTCGTAAGGCAAAATTAAGTTCGTAAGAAGGTTTTCATGCTAAATTCGTAAGGAGGATTAACTTCGTTAGTTATAACCTAATCTTCGTAAGAACTGGAACTAACTTCGTAAGAAGGAATTTCCAGGCTAAGTTCGTGAGGGCTGTTAAGTCCGTTTGAGTCCCAAATGACTTATACTTTATATGTTAATGTACGATAGGTGTCGGGGATTACTGATAAGCACTATTAGCTATTTGTTTGCGCGCGTACGCTACTACCAGGTAAGATACACTACTTTGACACGCTGGGGGATCAACTAAAAGCTGGTTTCAAATCGTAAACACTTCCATTCGGTACCTTATTATTGCATGTGGGCATATGGGTTACTTGGGAGGTATTATGGGTTATGCAGTTGATGTAGTTTAATGAAGTATCTTGATATGTATGATATATAGAAATGAAGTTGATGTGTGATATGCATGCCTGACCTGTACGCCTAGTTCACTAGACTTGCTAGGTTGCTATGTCACTTGCACGTTTAAGGATCCAAACGTAATGAAGTTAAAGTGTGTGAATGTCTAGGAATGTGTGTTACCTAGACTATATGTGTGTGAATGTTTGGGAATGCAGGGACCCAATCTATATGTGTGAAATTGAGCTCATAAAACAGATGCAGTGAAAAGTGTTAAGCTTAACCCGTACTAGCCTTAGCCGGGCAAGTGCGTAGATGCAGTTGTTGCTTGGGTGGCTTCCAGCAACGTGGTCTCTATAACGCAGGGCGAGTAATACGAGGGGTTTGACCAACCTACATATACGGATTACTCAAGGATTGGCTTGCCATTCCTTAACGACGTAAGATGAGTAGTCTTTCGACTAATCATCCAGTCGGGTGTGATGCAGGGCACACTTATATGCAGTTAACGAAGATACGTGTGACAATGTGAGAACTAATGCAGGATAGGCACATTTAGGATGATTATCCTAATTGAAACGAAGTTGAAATGCAGTATATGTGTGAATGTGTGATGTATGTTGTGCCTAATAAAACTTGTCTAATAATGAAGATTGTTTTAATTGGACAAATGCGTTTAAATTTAGTGTTATTTTACTTAGCTATTCTTATAGCTAACACTTGCTTCTTAATGTGGTTGTTCCCTCAGGTTTAGCTTGATGGAAACTAGATGCAGGACGTGTGAGCTTGGGTAGATGCAATGCAGGAGCCTTAGCTACCCTTAGACGATGCTTTCTTTAGACATTCATTACATTTCGTATTTAATGTCGAATTTATGTAGTGATGTGTGAACGGTTGTTTTATGTTGGGCAACCGTTGGGTTTTCATTTGAACTATGGTTTGGTATGGCATGTAACACCAAATAAATGCAGAAACCGAAAAGTTTCTATCGGTTTTGACTTTTACAGTCTTTACTTCCGCAAGTTAACACCGTTAGGTGAAAAGTTTTTTGAAAACTCATATTTTTAAACGACGGGTGTTACACCCGTATTTTCAAATGAAGGGTGTTACAAATTGGTATCAGATAAATGGTTTAAGTGAACCAAAGTTCGACCATGACCGTAGGATTTTGGACTTAAACCGATGAAGGATAAGTTAGGCTTATGTAGGTGTGCCTAGCTTGAGATGAAGTGCTTTAGGACGGGTTAGGATTGAGTGAGAGTGTAGGTTGAGGCTTGTTTGTGGTTATATATGCAGCTTATGCAGATGTCGTGTAGCCTTAATCTCCTTGTTCTCACTTTAATTCTTGCTAACTGTCGTCATTGCATTGTAGACAACATGGTTAACACACGTGCTAACAGTCAACGGGCTGGAACTAATGCTAGTGGTGCTCCGCCCAATGGGAATGGGGCTGGAGATGGTGTTAACCAAAGGCCTCCGCGAAGGCCACTTCCGGGTGCACAACCCACAAGGTCGGAAATTGATAGGGCAAACCCGGTAATTGAACAGGTTCCCAATCAAGCAGAATTACATGAAGAGTTGAGAGCTATCCGAGCTCTTTTGTTGAGAAATGAAGAGGAGTTAGCACAAATGAGGGTAGAAAGGGATGCTAGTTTGCACCGGAATGAGCATACCGATGGAAACTATTCGAACCGCTCAAACCGTGCTGAGCCATCGAATGTAAGGTCATTGGTTGCTCCTGAGGATGTAGTTGCTGAGGTGAATGGTGTAGAAAATTTGGTGGAACCTCGAGTCGTGGTTGCCCCTCGTGCTAACAACTTTAAGTACGAGAGTTTTCAGAAATGTGGTGCTAAAGACTTTGATGGTACTCAGAATGCAATGGGTGCCATGGAGTGGTTAGAAGACATTGAGGTGGTATTTGCTTCATGTTATTGTCCTGATGACATGAAAGTTTTGTGTGCAACTCGTATGTTGAAAAAGAATACCCGTAATTGGTGGAGGGCTACTACAGTTTCCATAGCTCCTGAGGTGCTAGCTGTGATGCCTTCGGGTACTTTTAAGGAGAAGTTCTTGGAGAGTATGTTGGAACTCGAGAGTTGAGGCTGATTGAGAAGGAGTTTAGGGCCTTGACTGCTAAGCCCGGTGCTATAATGGAGTATGCCCATTCGTTTATGGAGAAACTCAAGTTTGTGGG
Source organism: Erigeron breviscapus (assembly GCA_034093135.1). Lineage (NCBI taxonomy): Eukaryota > Viridiplantae > Streptophyta > Magnoliopsida > Asterales > Asteraceae > Erigeron > Erigeron breviscapus. Next base: position 59,504,203 of record CM067170.1, on the reverse strand, counting down.
TCATATGGTCCGTAGAGAGGTGGACCAGATTGAGGCATATTGTGATGGTCTCCCGGTTAGCTATCGTGGTCTTTGTAGGCAACACACTACACTGTCTGCAGCTATTAAGGAGTCTAAGAGGTTAGATGATGACCTCAAATCTGAAAAAGTTGTTGAGAAAGCCGATGATAAGAAGTCGGGATTCAAGAGAAGATCTAATTGGTCTTCGGGTTCTAATAAGAAGTTCAAAGGTGGTTCTACCTCGAATGGAGGTAAAGACAAGAAGAAGAGTGGCACATGGTTCCCCACTTGCAAGACTACTCATGATGGTCAATGTTCAGACAAGACCAAAAGGTGTCATAAGTGTGGTTCATCGGGGCATATTGCAGCGGATTGTAGGGATAGGATGCGTTGCTACAAGTGTCAAGAAACAGGTCATTTCATTGCAGATTGTCCACAGATGAAGAATAATGGAAAGAAGGCAGCCGCTCCAAAGACAAGAGTTCAAGCACTTCAAATGACGGTGGAAGCTGCTAAGGACAACGATGAAGTGGTAAGCGGTACTTTCCTTGTTAATTCAAAACCTGCTTCTGTTCTTTTTGATTCGGGTGCAAATAGGTCCTTTGTGTCTACCTTGTTTGCTCCTAAGCTTGAAAGAGTCACTACTCCCTTAGATTGTTCTGTAGAGGTAGAGATTGCCAATGGTACTATTAGTGACATACGTGTGGGCTATGATGATTGTGACATTGAGATTGAAGGTCGCTCTTTTCCGGTCTAGTTATTACCTACTACTCTTGCTGGTTTTGATATAGTGATAGGTATGGATTGGTTGTCTCAAAATGATGCCACAATTATATGTTCTCAAAAGGTAGTTCGTTTCACTACCCCGGATGGTGTAGTCATCTCTGTTTATGGAGATAAGAAGAAGGGGGGGCTTGAAGATCATTAATTTAATGAAGGCTTTAAATTGCATTCGGCATAATAAGAATCACTTTCTTGCTTATATGATTGATACACGAAAGGAGAAGTCTCCTATTTCTAACGTTGATGTAGTTTCGGAATTTTCTGATGTCTTTCCGGATGATCTTCCCGGTATTCCTCCTGATCGAGAGGTTACTTTTCAGATTGATCTTGTTCCCGGTGCTACTCCAGTTGCAAAGGCACCATATCATTTGGCTCCTACTGAGATGAAAGAGTTGATGGCGCAACTTCAAGAGTTACTTGACAAGGGTTTTATACAACCTAGTTCCTCGCCTTGGGGAGCTCCGGTTTTATTTGTAAAAAAGAAAGATGGTTCAATGCGCATGTGTATAGACTACCGTGAGTTGAATAAATGAACGGTTAAGAACAAGTATCCTCTTCCGCGTATAGATGATCTTTTTGATTCGGGTGCAAATAGGTCCTTTGTGTCTACCTTGTTTGCTCCTAAGCTTGAAAGAGTCACTACTCCCTTAGATTGTTCTGTAGAGGTAGAGATTGCCAATGGTACTATTAGTGACATACGTGTGGGCTATGATGATTGTGACATTGAGATTGAAGGTCGCTCTTTTCCGGTCTAGTTATTACCTACTACTCTTGCTGGTTTTGATATAGTGATAGGTATGGATTGGTTGTCTCAAAATGATGCCACAATTATATGTTCTCAAAAGGTGGTTCTACCTCGAATGGAGGTAAAGACAAGAAGAAGAGTGGCACATGGTTCCCCACTTGCAAGACTACTCATGATGGTCAATGTTCAGACAAGACCAAAAGGTGTCATAAGTGTGGTTCATCGGGCATATTGCAGCGGATTGTAGGGATAGGATGCGTTGCTACAAGTGTCAAGAAACAGGTCATTTCATTGCAGATTGTCCACAGATGAAGAATAATGGAAAGAAGGCAGCCGCTCCAAAGACAAGAGTTCAAGCACTTCAAATGACGGTGGAAGCTGCTAAGGACAACGATGAAGTGGTAAGCGGTACTTTCCTTGTTAATTCAAAACCTGCTTCTGTTCTTTTTGATTCGGGTGCAAATAGGTCCTTTGTGTCTACCTTGTTTGCTCCTAAGCTTGAAAGAGTCACTACTCCCTTAGATTGTTCTGTAGAGGTAGAGATTGCCAATGGTACTATTAGTGACATACGTGTGGGCTATGATGATTGTGACATTGAGATTGAAGGTCGCTCTTTTCCGGTCTAGTTATTACCTACTACTCTTGCTGGTTTTGATATAGTGATAGGTATGGATTGGTTGTCTCAAAATGATGCCACAATTATATGTTCTCAAAAGGTAGTTCGTTTCACTACCCCGGATGGTGTAGTCATCTCTGTTTATGGAGATAAGAAGAAGGGGGGGCTTGAAGATCATTAATTTAATGAAGGCTTTAAATTGCATTCGGCATAATAAGAATCACTTTCTTGCTTATGTGATTGATACACGAAAGGAGAAGTCTCCTATTTCTAACGTTGATGTAGTTTCGGAATTTTCTGATGTCTTTCCGGATGATCTTCCCGGTATTCCTCCTGATCGAGAGGTTACTTTTCAGATTGATCTTGTTCCCGGTGCTACTCCAGTTGCAAAGGCACCATATCATTTGGCTCCTACCGAGATGAAAGAGTTGATGGCGCAACTTCAAGAGTTACTTGACAAGGGTTTTATACAACCTAGTTCCTCGCCTTGGGGAGCTCCGGTTTTATTTGTAAAAAAGAAAGATGGTTCAATGCGCATGTGTATAGACTACCGTGAGTTGAATAAATGAACGGTTAAGAACAAGTATCCTCTTCCGCGTATAGATGATCTTTTTGATCAATTGCATGGTGCTTCATATTTTTCTAAGATAGATTTGCGGTCCGGTTATCACCAATTGAAGGTTAACAAGGAGGATGTTGCGAAAACAGCTTTTCGTACACGATATGGACATTATGAATTCTTAGTCATGCCTTTTGGTTTGACAAATGCTCCAGCCGCTTTTATGGATCTTATGAATCGTGTTTGTCGTCCATTCTTAGACCATTTTGTGATTGTTTTCATAGATGACATTCTGATTTATTCTAAGTCTGAAGCCGAGCATCGAGAATACTTAAGGGCTGTCCTTGAAGTCCTTAGAGAAAAGAAGTTATATGCAAAGTTCTCTAAATGTGAGTTTTGGGTTAGGGAAGTTCAGTTTCTTGGTCATGTCATTTCTTCCGAAGGAATTAAAGTAGATCCCTCAAAGATTGAGGCTGTTTCTAAGTGGGAGCAGCCAAAGACTCCCACAGAGATCAAGAGTTTTCTTGGTTTAGCCGGCTATTATCGAAGGTTTATACAAGATTTCTCTCATATAGCTAAGCCAATGACCGAATTGACGAAGAAAGGAGTGAAGTTTGTGTGGTCGGAAGCTCAAGAGAAGGCTTTTCAAACGTTGAAGACAAAGTTATGTGAAGCTCCTATCCTTGCCTTACCCGAAGATACGAATGATCTTGTTGTTTATAGTGATGCTTCCATTGCGGGTTTGGGTTGTGTTCTTATGCAGAGGGATAAGGTTATTGCCTATGCTTCACGCCAATTGAAGCCACATGAAAAGAACTACCCGACTCATGATCTTGAATTAGCGGCGGTGGTGTTTGCTTTGAAGTTGTGGAGACACCACCTATATGGCACTAAGTGTACCTTGTACACCGACCATAAGAGTCTACAATATGTGTTTACTCAGAAAGAAATGAATGTGAGACAAAGGAGATGGATGGAACTGTTGAAAGACTATGATTGTGAAATCAAATACCATCCCGGTAAAGCCAATGTAGTGGCTGATGCATTAAGTAGGAAAGTGCAGAATTTTTCATGTAGAATGATGAGCATGGTCGTACAAGCGAAATCGGGATTACTTGATCGTATCAAGGAGGCTCAAGTTAAGGCGCTATTGAAGGATAACATCGACAACGAAAGTATTGGAAAGAAGAAAAGATTAGTGATGGAGACGAATAGTCGTGGATTTCGGACTTATAAGGGTCAAATTTGGGTGCCATTACTTGAAGGTAACCGAGAACTGATACTTGAGGAAGCACATAGGTCAAGGTATTCAGTTCATCCCGGTGCTACAAAGATGTATGCAGATTTGAATCCCATCTATTGGTGGCCTAATATTAAAGGAGAGGTAGCACATTTTGTAGAAAGATGTTTGACTTGCGCGCGGGTTAAAGCGGATCACAAAAAGCCATATGGAATGTTGCATCAATTGGAGATTCCCGAATGGAAATGGGATCATATAACTATGGATTTTGTGACCAAGTTACCTAGAACTCCAAAGGGTAATGATATGGTTTGGGTTATTGTGGATAGATTGACGAAGAGTGCTCATTTCTTGGCAACTCGCCAAGATGTGCCATTGACTAAGATGGCAAAGATGTATATAGATGAAGTTGTCTCAAAGCATGGTGTTCCATTATCTATCGTTTCAGATCGAGACACGAGGTTTGTATCTAGCTTTTGGAAAGGTCTCCAAAAAGCATTAGGTACTAGAGTGAATTTGAGCACCGCCTATCATCCTCAAACCGATGGGCAAAGTGAGAGGACGATACAAACATTGGAGGATATGTTGAGGGCTTGTGTATTGGAGTATGGTGGAGCATGGGATGATCATTTGAAGTTGATTGAGTTTGCTTGTAATAATAGCTACCATGCAAGCATAGGAATGCCGCCATTTGAAATGTTGGACTCCAAGTTGTTGGATGGAGCCCGGTGAAAAGCAAATTACAGGTCCTGAAATTGTAGAGATCTCAGCTGAGAAAGTTAATATTGCTAAAGAAGCTCTTCGTGTGGCAAGAGAAAGACAGAAAACTTATGCCGACAAGAAAAGAAGGTCGGTTGAGTTTGAAGTTGGTGACATGGTGATGCTAAAAGTATCCCCATGGAAAGGAGTCATTCGCTTTGGAAAGAAAGGTAAGTTGAGTCCAAGATTCATTGGACCATTTAAAGTTCTGAAGCGCATTAAAGATGTGGCATATCAGTTGGAATTACCTCCAGAATTGGATGGAATTCACAACACATTTCATGTATCCTATTTGAGGAAATGTTTAGCCGAGGAGTCAAGTGTGATTCCTATTGAAGATGTGAGCATTGATCCAAGTAAAAGGATGATTGAAGAACCAATAACTATACTTGGAAGGAAGCAAAAGAAGTTACGCAGGAAAATGATTGATCTTGTGTTGATCAAGTGGAAGCACAACCATGGAGAAAGTCTCACTTGGGAAACCGAGTCCGTGATGAAAGAGAAGTATCCAGAGTTGTTCGTTGCTGATGAGATTCCGAGGACGGAATCCTCTTAAGGGGAGGTAATTGTAACATCCCAAACTTTTATTTAACGTTTGACTAGAGTCGTTAAGTCAACGTAACGTGTTCGTTAAGTCTATATTAGATTTAATGCTTATATGTAGTTAATGTAGAATACGTGTAAGACTTAAATGTCTTATTGATTGACGTAGTATTGTGATTGAAGATGTAGTTATGTGCCTTTTAGAGGTGTTCAAAGTGTGTATCAAGTTGTATGTAAAGTCCCTCACACGATGGTTTAACCCACGAGTGTAAAATAACAAGTCAAGTATGAACTAGAATCGGACTAGTATTACTTTAAATATAAATGCAAGAATATAAATAAAGCAATAAACGACTTAAGCAATATTTAAACAAGTAAATAAATGATGGAACACGAATGTAATTTTCAAGTGTATTTTCTTTATTGATGATAAACAAAATACAAGATTGTTGCGGAACCTAGATATTACAAGTATGTAACTATCTAAACAATCTTTGAATTACAAGTGATCTATACTTGCTAAATAATCTCCTTAGATCGATATACTTAGAGTTGTGAAGTATAACTGTTTAGATCGAGAGTATTTAAGCAAGTTCACCAAATTGCTAAAAAGTAATTTGAACGAGAAATATGACTTTGTATTTATAGGCAGATAAATTCAACAATGAATTTATTTGCCGTACAAATATGGTTGCATGCATTTAATGAACCGACAAGGTTATTAAATGCATTGGTTAAGGTACAAGGATAAAGTCCTTTTAACCAACCACCTTTACACACGTATGTACTTTTATCAATAGACAATTTGGATGTTCGGGTAAAAGTGTGTAAAGGCATAAAGTCAATTCCTCGATATCAGTGTTCAGACTTGTAAGGTCTAGAACACTGATAAAGGCTCCAGTCGGGAGATCTGGTAAGACTGTCAGTAGGCTCCACTGTTTGTCAGTCTTCTTTCTTCAGACTTCAGTCTTTGAGTTCAGTGAGAATGTCTTCAGTAGAATAGATCTGGACTGGGGTGAAGTCCAGTGAGTTAATCTGGAGAATACTCCAGATTTCCTATACAAGTATTTGCTCACTGATCTTCCATTATTTCTGAACAAATCTTCAGAGGGACTCCAGTTTCCAAGTCTGGAGTAGGTCCAGTAATTATCATTTCTGGACAGATCTTCAGTAAGGCTCCAGTAGTCGAGTCTGGAGCGAGTCCAGTAAATCTGGACCTAACAAATTCCCCCTATTTGTTTAGAAATAATGCAAGTGTTTTCAAGCTTAAATCTATACAACTTTGTATGCTTGAAAAACACAAGTTTTGACTTAGTCTAAAAAATCTAAGTTACTGGAAAACACTTTATAGATCATCAGTGTTCCAGTTTCATCTTTTAATACTAACTTAGACTAAATCTGATCATTTACTTTTATGAATTAAAAACTGCAACTAATATTACATACATCAACTGATAAATAGTACAATTTTTATCAAACGATAAATTACAATAAGTAAATGATATAAGAGTCAGGCCCTTCTCTTCGATGTCTGTCCTGGAGCATCTTCAGAAGCCTTTCTCTTTGGTGATGGAGAAGATGGTACTGATTCTGGTGATTTCATGCCTATTGCAACTTCCATCTGTTGCTTTCTTCTCCATACCTTCTCAACCCTCTTCAGAAATGCTTTAACTTCAGTCGACAAATCTGTCTTCCCCCTGAACGTTAAGGCAATCTCCTTCAGTTCAGTCCATCCAAACGCCTGGACTGAAGTACTCTTTCTTTCATCAGTAAAGTTACCTTCCCTGGTCAACTTTATTTCAAACTTTGACATACCTTCATGATTATCAGCAAGCTTAATCTCTGCACCAGTGATCCTTCTAGCATCAGCCCTGAAATTCAACATTTCATTATACTTGTCTTTCCATTTGGCTGTCTGGATCATTGCTTCAGTTTCCTTTGACACTCTCTGTTGTTCTACAGCAGACTGGAGTTGTTGACGATTGATTTTCAGAGAAGTGTCCAGGGGAATGAATGTGCTCACATCTGCATCTTTAATTGCTTTGAGCTGTTTGGCAGTAAGCTTAGGTAAGCCACTCAATTTCTTCCTGTACTCTAACTCCAGAGCACCAGCATTTTTCCTTATCTTCTTCTGGAGGTTCACCAGTTCCTCCTTTCTCTGCCTGATAAGTTCTGGTACACTAACACTATAAATTATTGAATCATAAATTTGTTCTTCTTCAGCGTAAAAGGAGCGTACATGAACATCATTCAATGCATTCAGACATTGATGAACTCTGGGGTCTTCCTTCATCTTTTTGTACACATCAATGTTTATGCCCAACCTGCCAGCATTATAAGAATCCAGAGTCCCCATAGTTGCCATCTCCCTATGATGGGCCAGCAGTTTATCTCTTTGATTTCTCTTGAAGATTTCAATTATTATGCATTGTTGTTCCAGCTTCTTAGAGGTTTCATCATCAGCAGTGGGAAACTCTGATGATTCTTCAACAGTTTGCTCTTCTTCTCCAAATACCATTTGTTCTTTTCCTTTAACAGACTTCAGAGTAGTTGGTATATCTGGGAAAATTCAAACTGGGGCTCACTGGCTTCAGTACCAGCAGCTTCTTCAGTGGCTTCAGTGCCAAATGCTCTATGTGCTAATCGTGCACTGGCATCAGTACCAGTCACTTGTTTTTGTTGCACAATGCTTTCAGTAGCAAAGGCCTTTTCAACAGTACTGGCCACAACTTCTTTCTTCTTTCTAATCAAACCTTCTTGGACACCAGACGACTTTTCCCCCTTGGAATGATCACCAGTTCTGGACTTGAGATCATTCCATAATTGTTCTAGCATGTGTCTGTCCAGTGCACCAAAAGTTCTTCCAGTCACTAGAGTTGTATCATTCACATTCTTTCTGAGTGCCTGCACTTCTTTTTAACATTTTCAACTTCTTGAGGCAAGTGCTTTGGCAATTCTTTTTCTATCAACTTCTCCACTTGGGGTAACAGCCCATCTTGAATAGTTCGAAGAACAGACCCAGAAATTTCTTCAGATATTTCTTTCAACATACTAAGTCTGAACTTCTTTGCACATTCATCACTAATCGTGCTAACAACAGCAGCCTGATCAAGTGTGGGCCTGCTTTCCAATGAACTAACCCTAGTAACCAACTTCTGAACCTCATCCTTCAGACCTGTCAGTGGTTGAACAAGTTCACCTTTCACTGCAGTCTGAACAGCATTCACCAGCCCTGTCTCCAATCCCTAGACTGCCACTTTGATGTTTTCAGTGTTGTTATTAGTGGCCAGTACCAGCTCATCCAGCTTCTCAAAAACAAGCTTTTCATTCCCAACAAATATATTCATTTCAGATGCTAGATTGTTCGATAATAAAGATTTAAAATCGGAAACAACCTGGGATGATGACTGGAGTGATCTCTCCAAGTCCGCCACCTTACTTAAAAGGCCTTGGACCTCGGCTGAAGACGAAGTGGAGAGACCACTGGGAGGTTCAAGATTTGAAGTCATTCTGTTCATTAAGGGTACTTGTGCCCAGACCTCTTCAGTTGCAGTTTCTATCAGTAACAACTATTGAGTCCAGCACACGTTGTTCAGATACGTTGACTGGAGTTTCAAGTGGTGGAGGTTGAGATTGTGAAGTTTGAATGGTTGGAGGAGTGAAGTATTGAGTATTTTATGGAATTGAAGGTGGTGGTGGTGGTGGCATGTTTGAGTCTGGTGGGGTGGTGGCATTTCTGATTCTGGTGGCGGCATATTTGTTTCTGGTGGAGGTGGTGGCATTTCTGGTAGACTTTCAACTTGTACAACATCCTCACCCAGAAAGTTCATATTGACATCAAAATTCTGATCTTCTGACATGGGAGGATCAGCCTCATCTCAAAACATTTCACCAACAGTTATATCACCAGCCTGAGCACCAACCAGTTCACCAGCCTATTCACTTGCTTCAACATTCAAATCGATTCGAGCCTCTTGCTCACCAGATACTTGTTCATCAGCCTGAACAATTTGTTCTACCTGCTCAACAACCTGCTCAACAATCTAAGCCACATTTTCTTCTTGCACGACAGTCTGTACAACATTTTCTGTCTGCTCAATAACTTGTATATTTTCAACATTCTCCTCTTCAAAAATAGGAGACCCATCAATGTTCATTACATCACCAGGATGTCTTTCTGGATTCACCTGAACTCCATCTCTCATCAGACGCCTATTTGATCTTGGTCGTCTGGAAGGCTCAACATTTGGTTATTGACCTTCAGGAGCCACTTGTCTGATGGGTTGTACAGCTTCTATAATCTGAACATCTTGGTCACCAGAGGGTCCTTCACCAACTTGACCTCTACCTGGAGCCATTTCTACTTCTTCCCTTTGAAAAGAGAGCATGGACTGAGGAATATCTACCTCATTCAGTGGAGATCTTAGGTTGGTCAGATCCCTTATATACTCACTCACAGAAAAGTGAGTAGTTTCAAAATCGTACTGGTCTCCTAGAGCGCTTTTAAACAACAGTGAAAGAAAACGGATATATGGAACAAAGGCTTTTCTACCTTTCACTTTAAGACGCTCTACCAGATCATCAAACAGGATCTGAGCAAAATCCACTCTATAACCAAACCAGAGGGTAGGCAATCTGGAGATGAGTCTGATTTATCTGGTCCAACCCTCCAGAACTGCCTCCCAAACATTCAACAATATGCGTGAAGAAGAATCTCCATGAGTCTGTCAGTCTGCTCATGTAGACTGTTCCCTTTCTGGATAGTTGGCCATGCTCATCCATAATTTCTGTGTGCCCCATCAATCTGCATACTTCCCTGAAATTTATACTAGAAGGAAGTTCGATGGGCAACTCATTCTGTTCAAAATAATTCAATTGTAGAACAGACCTGAGTAAACTAACAGAGAAACTCAAGGATCTGGTACCACCCTTGAGAGTATAAGTAATTGATGAAGTTTCATCATTATAAATTGCAGAGTACCAGAATTCACATAGATAATCGTGGTACATCCTCCCTGGATTTAAGGTCAAAGCACCATATAATGGACATGAGAGAAAGAATGTATTTAGTCTCCCAATAATGGATCGGCATTATGAACACTGGAAAGTGAGAGTTTTGTCATCCAGTTATTCATATTTATCCTTATGGCCTTAGCCTCAAGAGTAATATGGGGTGCCTTTTCAACATTGGCAACTGGAGCATATTCTGCAGCAAGCAGATTTTTAGGAGAGTTAGATTGTCTTGGTGCCATTTTATGATGAATAGAAGAGGATGAAATTGAATATTTAGGGTTTTGATGAAGATTTGATGAAGAATTGAATGGAAATGGAGTAAATATGAGAGATGATTATGATTGGAATTGAATGAAGAAATTAAATGAAGGAATTTGAAAGGATTTGGGAGTAAATATGTTCGAAGTAAATGCAAATGAAATTGAAAGTGGGTATATATAGGAGAGAATGTGGAACTCAAACGGTTAAGTTGAATTATCAAATAAAATTTTGATCGGGTTCTGAGATCCGCATTAATTACATCACATCACACATAAATGTGTGACGGTTTACAGCCCACAACAGTATCAAGTTGCACTTTTTGTCTTCCCAAGGTAAAAATACCATCATTTCTTTGAAAAATTTACATGCCACGTAGATAATAAATATCAAGATAAATATCTTTAAAAAGTTTGCTTACGTGGCACGCACAATGACCAAGTATTTAAAAAAATATTATGACTCATTTTAGTGCATCTGGAGGTTGACTGGACTCCAATATCACTGGTGGATTAGTCCAGTGACGCATGTACTGATGGTACACTGGAGGGACACTCCAGTAAAGTACCAGTGAAAACCATTTGAAAGAGACTGGTGACCTCAAACATGCACGTCAACTAATACAGACAAATGAGAGGGACACATTTACAAGGAGACAAAAGTCACCTCAAACACGCACTTCAACCTGTCCAATTACCAGTGAGAGGGACATATTTACAAAGTACCAGTAATATTTTCTGAAGAATTTTGTCAGTGAGAAAATAAATTAATAAATTCCCCTTGAACTTAAAACATTTTTAAGAACAAAAAAAATATCTTTCAAAGTCTTTCCCCCTGGAATGTTGATCCAGAA
>CM067170.1:59452410-59491834 GCA_034093135.1 Erigeron breviscapus | reverse complement strand
TTAAAGCCGCGAGAGATCGGCAAAAGAGTTATGCGGATCAAAGGAGGAAGCCCCTAGAATTTGAGGTCGGCGACAAAGTACTATTAAAGGTGTCGCCGTGGAAGGGAACCGTAAGGTTCGGCAGAAGAGGAAAGTTGAGCCCCCGATACATTGGGCCATTTGAAATTGTTGCTAGAATAGGCCCCGTAGCCTATAAGTTGAAATTACCCCAAGAATTGGGAGATGTTCATGACACATTCCATGTGTCGAACTTGAAGAAATGTGTGGCGGATGATTCGAAAGTGGTCCCACTTGAAGAACTACGTGTGGAGGATAAGCTCCAATTTCGTGAGGAGCCAATAGAAGTTCTCGATCGCGATGAGAAACGCCTAAAGAGGAGCAAGATCCCCATTGTTAAAGTTAGATGGGATACGAAACGCGGACCAGAGTTTACATGGGAGCGCGAGGACTTTATACGCGAGAAATATCTGCACTTACTCCCTAAGCAAATTCAAATTCCGAGACGGAATTCTTCTAAGGGGGTAAGGATGTAACAACCCTACTTTTTAAATGTTATATATGAGCTAGTTATGTTGCCTATGATCTCGCAAGCCATAGTTATACTTAAAGCTAGTAGATAATGCCCTAAACTAGCAATCTAAAGCTATTGTTCAATTCTAAATGTGAATTATAAAGTACCATTGAACAAAATTTTATTGATGATCAATCAAATTAGCTAAATAATAATGTAAGTCTCACAAGTTGAGATAACCATCAAAAATCCTTACGAAGGTCCAACAAATTAATCATTTAGCTAATTAAAGTAAATTTGGTTACAAAAAAATAACATTTCTATTTCAAAATATGTTATAAGTTCTTATGCGCACAAAAGCGTTTAAATCATAATTATATATATATATGCTTAAAATAAATACAAGTTTATAAATAAAGGCTTATGTAACAAATCAAGAATACAAAAATATATCCATACATATACATATACACGACATATATATAAATATATATATATATACATACACATGCTAGAATAAAAATCAACTTATACTACAAATAAATACCATTAACCTTACAAAATATATACATACACATCTACAATAAAAATCAACTTATACTACAAAATAAATACCATTAACCTTACAAAATATATACATACACATGCTAGAATAAAAATCAACTTATACTACAAAATAAATACCATTAACCTTACAAAATATATACATACACATCTAGAATAAAAATCAACTTATACTACAAAATAAATACCATTAACCTTACAAAATATATACATACACATGCTAGAATAAAAATCAACTTATACTACAAAATAAATACCATTAACCTTACAAAATATATACATACACATGCTAGAATAAAAATCAACTTATACTACAAACATAATACCATTAACCTTACAAAATATATACATACACATGCTAGAATAAAAATCAACTTATACTACAAAATAAATACCATTAACCTTACAAAATATATACATACACATGCTAGAATAAAAATCAACTTATACTACAAAATAAATACCATTAACCTTACAAAATATATACATACACATGCTAGAATAAAAATCAACTTATACTACAAACATAATACCATTAACCTTACAAAATATATACATACACATGCTAGAATAAAAATCAACTTATACTACAAAATAAATACCATTAACCTTACAAAATATATACATACACATGCTAGAATAAAAATCAACTTATACTACAAACATAATACCATTAACCTTACAAAATATATACATACACATGCTAGAATAAAAATCAACTTATACTACAAAATAAATACCATTAACCTTACAAAATATATACATACACATCTAGAATAAAAATCAACTTATACTACAAAATAAATACCATTAACCTTACAAAATATATACATACACATGCTAGAATAAAAATCAACTTATACTACAAAATAAATACCATTAACCTTACAAAATATATACATACACATCTAGAATAAAAATTAACTTATACTACAAATAAATACCATTTAACCTTACAAAATATATACATACACCTACATCTAACACACTCTTCACACACATCTTTTCTCTCAAGAAAAACTCTCCCTCTCTCCCTCCTTCTCTTCTTCAAATCGGCCAAGCAAGAAAATAAGGCAAGAACAAGGCTAAATCTCATCTAAACTTATATAAATAATAAGGGTTTTAAGTTAGATTAATAAAGGGTTAATCCAAGCAAGGTTTAAGGGTTGTTCTAGGCTTAGATTGGAGGTATTATAAGGGTTTGAAGGCCACGAAAATCTGCCCTCTTTCATCATCCAAAAACCAAGTTCAAGAGGGTATAATCTTCATCCTTTTTACTAGATCTAATCTTGTTCTTGTTTATATTCAAAGGTTTTATCAAAAACTCATACTTTCTTCTTGTTTTCTTTGTAATATACACTTAATGAGCGCAAAGTTGATAGGATCTTTCTTTCCATGCTCATGCATGTCGGATCTAATAAGAAAGATCCAAGGATTCAACAAGTTTAAGACCCAAAAGTGTGGTTATAGATTAGTAGCTTTTAAAGTGACTTTCTTGTTGATAGATCTATATGTTTTTGTATATTTTTGAAGAGTATATTCTGAGATTTTTCTTATAAAAGATGTTTTTATATTGTTGAAAGTTAGATCTATAAAAGTTGATAGTAAAAAGTGTTGATTTGAATGCATATATGCTAGATTTAAGAAAGTTGGATCTTTTGTTGGATTATGAGATGGATATGGACTTGTTATAAGTGAAAAATATGTTAATATTAGTGTTAATATTCTGGAAAAATTTATAAAATATCAAGGATATAAAGCTTGAATCAAAACATGTTAAAATAAGCAAGAAATCACAAACGAAAACACGCAAAAATGCATTTTGAGCACACACATGCACCATAATCTTATGACCAAGAAAATATGATAAACCTACTGGAAAAATGTTGAAATAAAAGCATAAAACTTAGATCTATTGGTTCATGACAACAACAAGCTCAAAAAAAACCACCTTTTCGGGTCAAATAATCACTAACCGAAAGCACTAAATTGCACATATCACACCACCAACACTCTCACGATTTTGGACACCAAAATATGATGAACTTTCTGGAAATAATGAAACAAGAATGAAAATCCATTTTAAAGCACTTTAATTACTTAAGAAATGAGGCTAAAATCACTATTTCGGTAAACGATTTTTAATCATAAAACCCTCAAAATGAGCAAGACACAAGAGAGGTTGAATTGATATGATTTTGTATGGATAAAAGTTGCCCAAAAGGCCTGAGATTTTTGACCAAAAGGTTTAGTGATGATTTCTAAGAATTTCCATGAATTATTGAATTTAAATGGTAATTAAAAGACATAAAAATCAATAAATAAATTATGTAAATCAAGAATGAAGTTAAATCATCTTAACCATTGATAAAAATAACTAAAACCTACTGGAGAAAAATATTTAAAAGGCAAGAGACATGTGTTACATAATTTAAAGATAAATAATTAAGTAAAAATAATTAATTAGATATTATTATTAAAATAAATGGAAAATACACAAATAAAAGTATAAATCATGAAATTATAAATTTAGGAGCATATATATCAGAAGATAATTCAAATGAAATTATCCATAATTTACAAAGGCAATTATGACACTTAAAAGTATTTTTAAGGAATTATTTAATTAATAAATCAATAAAATGAATAAATAATTAATTAAATAATATTAAATTAAAATATATAATTACAAATCAGAAAATATACATAAAATATTAATATTATAAGACCACTATTGTCAAATATTATTACTAAGCAAAGTGTGCAATGGAAATCATATAAATCAAAGCCAAACTACCGAAATTCCAATAAACGTACAAAAACGTATAATGAGAAAACGACTCTTACCACCAAATCTCTTATACCCAAACAATGAGAACATCATAATGCACTTAAATTCCATAATCTAATAACAACCAAATATGGGCAAGTCTACTAGTATACATCTCATGATCTAACTCACTAGTTCATGTCACGCGAACTTACGCCGTGAATATATACGTTATGGTTTAGGCTTGCTTGAGGCGCAACAAATCTAAGCGAAGGAATCACGTTTGATCAGCCCCCATTCACTCTCTAATCAAGTGAGTCATAGCCCCCTTTCAAACTCTTTTATATGTTTTACTTGCGGGATGAAAAGCATGATTAATTAAAATGACTTTCTATTATGAAATGATTCTTTGAAATAATGATAATGATATGGGAATTATATTGTATGTTCAACGTGTTATATGTTGTATGATGAGCTTGAGTACTGTCAAACGGTGGTCCCCTGTACACTACTATTAACTCATTTGAGGCCTGTAGTTAGAGGGTTGCGCAACTAGGACTTGTCCCCTCATCCACTATTATAGGTAACGGTGGGATGTTTGGTCTGCCTTTGTGGTCACCTTCATCGCCAGTCTGGCCTCGCGGTGCTCTAACTACTATATATTTATGGGCGTCTCCATGGCACGACCCTTGGTTATCTTTATGCACGTGATTGACAGCATGTGCTTATCATTATCTTATCATTTGGGACAATATATCTGATTATTGGGACATAACCGGTCTTAGTAGTGGCTCAAGAACAATCTCATCAAACTATGTCATGGTAGTCTTACCATTGACCCAGAGGTATTGATATTATATTATGGATGACAATTATTGATTGAACATACGGTTTGGGTATGGACAGTATGATGGAATTCTTGGAAATTTTATGACATATTCTTTCTTGAATTGGATTAAATACATGTGTGTTGTTAGCATAATCCTATGAACTCACACAACTCTCGTAGTTGACACTTTTTCTTCATGCTTTTCAGGTCTAGGGCAGTAAGTTAGCTTTTGGACCGCTCCTTGGACGATGTGTTTATTTGTTGCATGTTGGACTAGTAACGCAAACATTTGATCTTTTGATTATGAATTTGGTTATGTAATGTTTATTAAACGTCCACTTGAACTTGTTACCTTTTGAATTCGAATGGCATTTGAAACCTTATGTTGATGTTTGTTACTTAAATCTTTTGTACCATGTCGTTCTGTGGCATCTCGTGTTTCCGCTATAGTCGGGGTGTTACAGCTGGTCACTGGAGTGCTTCAGTGGATAACTTCACTGGTGGATTACTGATGGTTGCCATTGGAGCTCTTTGCCACTGAAGAAGTGTTACTACAGGCGACTGGACTGGTTCAGTGAACACTTGTCTGATGTGGGCTATCGCTGGCATAATTAGCATGGCTTGTTCAGATGACATTATCAGTTCAGTCGACTTCCCCAGTTCACTGGTGTCAATCAGTTCAGTGAATCTGGACATTCCCGCATCAGATTAAGTATAAAAACATCAACATAAAGTCTCAAATGCCATTCAAATCCCAAAAGATTACAAGTTCAAGTTGACGTTTAATAACCATTACACAACCAAATCCATAAACAAAAGATAAATGTTTGCATTACAACCATCTAACACACAAGCAAAAGAGGCATCCATAGAGTCGGTCAAGCTTACGACTTTACTGATCTAAACCTGAAAAGCATGAAGAAAAAGTGTCAACTACGAGAGTTGAGTGAGTTCATAGGTTTCTACTAACAACACATGTATATTCAATCAAATTCATTAAACAATAAGTCATAAAATTTCCATGAATCCCATCAAGATATTCATAGCCAAACCGTATGTTCAGCCATTAATAACCAATCATCAATAATATCCACAACATGTCCCAAACTTAGTCAATGGTAACTTTCACATTGACGTAATTTGATGAGTATATCTTGAGCCACTACTAAGACCCTTTCACGTCCAAACCATCATAATACGTCCCAACGAAATAATAATAAAAGCACATGATGTCAATCACGTGCGATAACCATAATTGGGTCGTGCCATGGAGACGACCAATAATATATAAAGTAGATTAGAGCACCCCTAGGCCGACAGCCGTTGAAGGCGGCCACGTAGGCGGCCAATCAACCTGCCGCCATCTTGGTGAGTGAGGGGACGAATCTTAGTTGTGCAACCCTCTAACTACACGCCTCTTTTGAGTTAATAGTAGTGTAGCGGGGACTAGATTTTGACAGTACTCAAGCTCATCATATATCACATAACATGTTGAATATACAATAATTCCCATATAATCATCATTCATTCAAGATATCATTTTCAGAAAAGAAAGTCGTTTTAGTTATTCATGCTTTCACTCCGTAAGTAAAACACATTAAGGAGTTTGAAAGGGGGCTATGACTCACTTTATTCGAGAGTTCTTAAGCCTTGACAAGTGCAAGTCCTTCACCTAGTTGTGTTCCTCCCCAAGCTAACCTAAACCATAATAACATATATACACGACATAAGTCCGTGTGACATGAACTAGTAAGCTAGATCATGAGATGTGTACTAGTAGACTTGCCCATCTTTGATTGTTGTTAAATTATGGAGTTCAAGTGCATTACATTGCTCACAACATTTGGTTAGAAAATATTTGGTGGAGAATGTCGATTTCTCATTATACGTATTTATACATTGTTGGAATTTCGGTAACTTTTTTTGGTTAATGGGATATTCTTTGTGAATTTTATACCATAACCAAAACTTTACAAACCAAGTAGTATGGCTAAAATACCATACTAGTTCATATGCATGACATGCCATGCAATGTTTACAAGCGATTACACATACTATGAATCAATTAGCAAAAGAACCTATTAGCTAGCTAAGACACTATACAAATATATATAACATTATAAGCGGTCTATTAGCTAGCTAACAACTTTGTCATTAAGGGTTGTATATCACCAGCCCTCTTGGCAAGTTCCAAGCCTCCACAAATCTTCCAACTGAGTCGAAGACTTGAATCTCAAGGTGACAAGCTTCAAATGAACACTTGTAGCCACAAGGTCTCGAATCTGATCTGCCTTCCTCACTTCATTAGAGAATAATCTTCTATTCTGTTCTTGCCATATAAAGTAAGCAGTAGCAGCAACTACCAAATTCCCACTTTTCTAATTATGAGCATATACAAGTATAAAAAAAAAAAAACCCTAAACTCTCTCTCTAGTATGGGCGATTTCTTTCCATCAATTCTTCCCTTAATCTGATCGATTTCTTGGGATCTTTTCTTCATGATTTTGCTATGGATTCATTCGTGCATGATTATGTTTAAAGGGTTTTATTTCTGATCGATTAGGGTTTATTTTCTTTTCATCGTCCTCACTAGATTAGGGTTTTTTGCTGTTCCGCTTCTCGTTTCCTGCCCACTTTGAACCTTGCGTTTGTTTACTTCTGATCTTTTAGCGATATACCTGATCGCGACTACTTGTGTAGTTGAGCTAGATCGCTGGTATGTCTCTAACGGATTAAGGGTTCTCATTCTGCTTGGATTTCTAGAGTTTGGGTTTCGAATTTCCTGCTCTTAATTTAGTCACTCTATTTGCTTTTCTTGACTGCTTTTTGTTCCTATTTGTTAATGATCGTATTCGGGAGAGGTGTATGAAGAATTCTTCTGATAATTCTGATATTCATAGTTTTCGTGCCAAGTTGGATATTCTGAAGAAATCGCTTGAAAATTCTGGTAATAAAACTGATATGACAAAAAATAAAAAACATAAGAATGGTTCTCCATCGCCAAGCAAAACTACAGTGGCTACATCTGGTGGTGGTGGGAATCAAAAGGAAAGTGGGGCATCACATAAGAATGGATCTCCATTGCCAAACAAATCTCCAGTGGATAAGGAAAGTGTGGCATCTCCTATGCCCAACATGCCATCCTCGATGAACAGCAAAGATGTGGAAAATTCTGTTTGTGATGGGAATCCAAAGGATAATTCGACAGCTTCCAAGAACGATGTGGAATTTTCTGATATGGGAGATGTAAGTGAAAAAACTCAAGGTAAGACTAGTGTCGATTCAAATGGCAACAAGTCTAGTGGCATAGACCCTGGTTTGGTGGATCGAATGTTTGAGACTGAGCATGTTACGGACCAGTCCAATGATAAGAGAAAGGTTGAATTTGCACCTGAAGTTGATGTTCATGAAATCCATAATGATAATCAGGTACAACCTTCGTATGTTGCTAAATTGAAAGAAGGTTCTATTAAAAAAGTGGTAAACTTTCGGAAAATGGAGAATCTGCTTGTATATGAAGATGTTGATGTAGTTTTTCCGAAAGAATAAGTTCGTAATGTTCAAGATAAATATGTGAATACCTTGTTTGGTTACTTCTTAGGAGATAGGTTGCCTTATCCGGTTGTTGAATATTATGTGAAAACTAATTGATCGAAATTTGGATTGCAAAAAGTAATGATAAATGCTAATGGTTTCTTCTTCTTTAAGTTTGCGGATAAGACTGGTATGACTAAGGTTTTAGAAGGGGGACCATGGTTAAATCGCAATGTGCCCATCTTCCTTAATGTTTGGTCACCTAATGCAAAATTGAAAAAAGAGGATATTAAGGAGGTCATGGTGTGGGTTAAAATTCACAATGTGCCTATTGCAGCTTACACGGATGATGGTTTGAGCTTGTTGTTTTCGAAACTTGGTAACCCTAAGGCACTAGATACATACACGAGTGCTATGTGTACGGAGTCTTGGGGACGAAGTAGTTATGCAAGAGCACTAATAGAGATCTCTGCTGTATCGGATTTTCAGGAAAAGGTGTCTATTGCTATTCCAGTTTTAGATGGGGATGGATATACAAAAGAAGTTATGCAAGTGGAATATGAATGGAAGCCACCAAGATGTGTCAATTGTTGTGTTTTTGGTCATCACTCCAATGAATGTAGTAAGAATTTGAAAAACATCAAACAAAAGGCGAAAGTTGATGACGAGGGATTCACTCAGGTGGTAGGAAAAAAGAAGAAAACGGGCTTTCCAATTAATAAACCGAAAGCAAAGGTAGAATATAGACCAGTAGCTAACCAAAAGAACTTGAAAGAACAGCCGAGTACTTCTAGTACTGGACCGACCCCAATCAAAACTCAACCAGAGTTGTTAAGACTAGTAATTCCTTTAGTGTTCTAGATGATGAACCCGCAGAGACAAATACAGCTAGTGAACCAAGGAAAGGATGAACTAATTCATTTGGTGTTGAGGTGGATTCTGATGGTGATGAGGTTATAAATATCATTGAAACTGAATCAGATGTGTTCATGGCTAGTAATACGGTTCCGAAAGATACTGAGGGGGCAAGCACTCCCGGGGACAATGTTTCAAATGGGTAGTCTAGCTGCTTGGAATATAAGGGGCTTGAACCGGCCTCTGAAGCAAAAAGAGGTTCGCCAGGTTGTCATCGAAAACAATCTACAGGTGTGATCTATTATGGAGTCACATACTGATGTTTCTTCTGTTTTTGATGTGTGTAAAAAGATTTGTCGTACTTGGGATTGGATTTCAAATGGTAGTTTGTGTAATAAGGGTACTCGCATTATTGTTGGTTGGAATTCTGATTTAGTTGATGTCATGCTACTTTCTCAATCTGACCAAGGGTACATTTACAGCTTACGTTTAGATTGGATAATAAGTCTTTGTTTTGCTCATTTGTTTATGCAAAGAATCACTATAAGGAGCGTAGAGACTTATGGAAAAACCTGGGTATGCATAAGCATTTTGTTAGGAATAAACCTTGGTGCATACTGGGTGATTTTAATTCCTCGTTGAATCTTGAGGATAAGTTTGCGGGCTCCTCTTCTATTAATATCGGCATGCGTGAGTTCAAGGATTGTGTAGAGGATATAGAAGTCATTGATGTGAACAGATCTGGTATCCATTTTACATGGAACCAAAAGCCGAAGAAAGGAATAGGTATTCTTAAGAAGATTGATAGGGTGATGGGTAATGTATATTTTTTGACTGAATATCCAGCTTCTCATGCTGTTTTTCAGCCTTATAGGGTTTCTGACCATACGCCATGCATTCTGAAGCTTCCCAATGTTAGTAGATCGCGACCTAAGCCGTTCAAGTTTGCAAATTTTCTTGCTGAAAAACCGGGTTTTCTTGACATGGTTACTTCAGCTTGGAATGTCGAGGTGGAGGGATATCATATGTTTAAAGTTGTTAAAAAGCTTAAGTCCTTAAAAACCCCAATTCGCAGCCTTCTGTTCAAACAAGGTAATTTAAAGGAACGAGTTGTTCAATGTAGAAAACGTCTTGATGAAGTGCAGGTCCAGATTGATAGTAATCCCAATGATGCAGCTCTACGTCAATAAGAAGCTGATTGTTTAACTGATTTTAAGCAAGCAATCCTGGATGAAGAGTGTTTAGCAAATGGCGAAGGTTAACTGGTTACAAGTGGGAGATTCAAATACAGCTTTCTTTCATAAATTGCTTAAATGTAAGCATCATAGAAGTCGTATTGAGCGAATTTCTGATGCATCCGGTTGAATACATGAGGGCAGTTCGGTGTCAGATTCCTTTGTGAAACATTATGAAGATTTTCTGGGCAAGGAGGGTTCCACAATCCCGTTTTCTGACAGGAGTTTGTTTATTAATAAGATTGATGGCCGTAAGGCTGCTCATATGGTCAGACTTGTTACAGATGATGAAATTAAAGAAGTAATGTTCTCTATAGGTGATAATAAGGCCCCGGGTACCAATTGATCATAGATCAACTGGTACCGCCACCATGTGACCACATGGGCTGACAGATGAAGGCTGCAAGTCACAGGTTCAAATCTTGCCAAAGGCAAGAGGAGAAACTATATTTAGTGACCCATGTGTGAGAATGGTGAGTCACCGGGTATGAGTTCTATGCGGTGTGCGCTCTGGGTACCAAGACGGTACCTGGGACCAGGGGGTTCCCACCCATTTACTGGCATGCGTGAGTTCAAGGCCCCGGTTCCAGATGGTTACACTGCAGTATTTTTTAAGAAGACTTGGGACATCATTGGGAAAGAAGTGTGTAATGCCATTAAGGATTTTTTTCCAGAATGGCAATCTCCTGAAAGAATTGAACCATACTATCATTGCATTGGTTCTAAAGGTCAATAACCCTACTTTCATTAATGATTTTCGCCCTATATCCTGTTGTAATGTTCTTTATAAATGTATTAGTAAGATCTTGACTAACAGACTGAAGGATGGGCTAGATGATGTTGTTAGCATAAATCAGTCGGCTTTTATTCCTGGCAGAAGCATTTCTGATAATATTATGCTTACCCAAGAACTCATGCATGGTTATCATCTAGATAGGGGTCCTCCCAGGTGTGCCTTTAAAGGTGATATCCAAAAAGCTTATGATACTATTGATTGGAGATTTTTGAGGATGACTTTACTTGGTTTCGGTTTTCACCCGAAAATGGTAGCTTGGATTATGAAGTGTGTTGCTTCGCCTTCGTTCTCTATTGCTATTAATGGGAATTTGCATGGTTTTTTTCGGGGAAAACGGGGTTTAAGACAGGGAGACCCGATGTCACCTTATTTGTTTACACTAGTTATGGAAGTCTTATCCTTATTGTTACAAAGGGCGGTAAGGGATTCCCTGTATAAGTTTCATTATAGATGTGAAAAGGAGCAGATTATTAGTGTTTGTTTTGCTGATGACTTGCTTCTTTTTGCTCATGGTGATTACAATTCAGCGAAGATGATTCTGGACGTGTTGAATTCATTCAAGAACTTTTTTGGGCTAGTTCCAAGTGTTCAGAAAAGTACAGTCTTTTTCTGTAATGTTGCTATGCATGTCAAATATTCTATTATGGAGCTGATGCAATTTGAGGTTGGGACTTTACCAATTCGTTATCTTGGAGTCCCATTTATCACTTCCAGATTAGTTTATCAAGATTGTGATGTTCTTGTTGAAAGGATGGAGAAACGAATTAATTGGAGGAATAAAACCTTGTCTTTTGCGGGGAGACTTCAACTGGTAAATTCGGTGCTTTCTTCATTACATATTTATTGGACTTCCGTATTCATTCTTCCGGCGCGTATCATTTCTGATATAGAGCAGAAAATGTGTGGTTTCCTTTGGTGTCAAGGGGCTTTGTCTCTTGGCAAGGCTAAGGTAGCTTGGAAGTCTGTTTGCCTTCCAAAATTTGAGGGTGGGTTGGGCATTAAGCGTATTTCAGAAGTTAATAAATCTCTTATGTGTTCTCTTATTTGGCGTCTAATTATTGACCGGCACTCCCTATGGGTTCAGTGGGTTCATTCGTATAAGTTAAAGGGACGTAGTTTTTGGGAAGTTCCATCAAGGGCTGGTATTTCATGGGGTTGGAGGAATCTTTTGCAGTTAAGACAGGTAATGCGTCCATTAAATAGCTCAAAGATTGGTGATGGTAAGACTACTTCGGCTTGGCATGATAAATGGGACCAAGTCGGTCCTTTGATAAGGTTTATTTCGCCTAGGGAGATTGCTAGGGCTGGTTTTTCTTTGCAGGATAAGGTTGCTGATATTGTTTATGAAGGTGATTGGAAATGGCCGGCTGCGTGGTATGATCTTTTTCCTGTTCTTCTCAATTGCACGGTTCCTGTTATTAATAATGAGGCTCGTGATAAGCTGTTTTGGTGTGATGATACGGGAAAGGAGGTTTCATTTTCAGCTTCTTCTGTGTGGAACTCGATTCGTGTTAAGGGACCTGTAGTTGATTGGGTTAAGCTTGTGTGGTTTTCAAATTGTATACCTAGGCACTCTTTTTTGCTATGGCTAGTGATGAAGAAAAAGCTAAAGACTCATGACAGGTTGAAACCTTGGGATGTGGGGGGAGCAACTAATCTTAACCTCGTTTGTTGTTCTTTGTGCAAAACAGGTCCAGACTATCATTCTCATATGTTTTTCGAGTGCATTTATTCAGCTCAAATTTGGTAAGGTATTAAGCGCTTGGCAAACTTGGTGAATACGTCTCAACGTTGGGATGATATAGTGGCGAACTTGCTTCCCGTTTCTAAAAGTAATTCGGCTACTAGTGTAATTGCTAGACTTGCATTGGCAGCAACAGTTTACTTCATTTGGCAAGAAAGGAACAACCGCATGTTCAGCAATAATTTGCGTTCCCCTGAGCAACTTATTAAAGTTATTGTTGATACAGTTCGGTTACGTTTAGTGACTATAAAGTTTAAAGGTGGCGATAAGTTGAAGAATCTGTTAGAAGCTTGGAAGGTGCCAAGATCTCTTTTATTGGACAATGGCGAGTAGTTTTTCTTGTTCATATTTGTAGTGGTATGGGTACCTTGTAAATGTGTCCCTCTCACTGGTACTCGGACAGGTTGATGTGCATGTTTGAGGTAACCTCGGTTTCCTTGTAAATATGTCCCTCTCACTTGCCTATATCGCTCAAATGGTTTCATTGTCGTAGTCTTGGTTTAGTTGTTGCTTTGTTTGCTTCTTGTATGGCTAGGATAACTTGTTCACCCTATATGGCATGTCATATAGGGAACTAGTGTGGCACTCAGCCTCATTACTTGTGATGTACTGTTAATTGTTGTTGGTATAAAAGTCTAAACAGGGTAATCCCTTTTACCCAAGGGTTTTTCTATGCCTTGTGCGTCTTTCCAAATCAAAGAATCATGAACGCCTCTTGACAATTGAAAGTTGGGTAATTCAATTAAAACAGGAAACAAATCAAGGCAGGCCATAGGCCATTTCCAAATACCATCATCAATGAGAGCTGAAACTGTGGACTGAAGAGATAGGCCTGCCCGCATAATATCTCTAGCTGAAACATAGTTTCGAATTGGCATATTTCAGCCCACTTATCAAACCACATCGAAGCATTCTTGCCATCACCTAATTGTGTCCAGATATGGGGCCTTATATGATGCCGTAATTGCAATATTTTCCTCCATCCCCAGGTGCAGTTTTGTGGTATTGGGACATCCCAGAAACTTCTGTCTTTTAACTTGTAAGAATGGATCCATTTAACCCACAAAGAATCCCTGCCGGTTAATAGACTCCACACATGTTTGACAATTAGAGCTTTATTAAAATCAGCAATCCTTCTAATCCATTGTTAGAATTTTGGTAACTTGGCTTTGATTATCATGGTTTCCATTATGTGCTTTGTTTCATCGTATTATTTGGCATTAGTAACTTTATAATATTGGCATTCATGAATATTTTCTGATTTATAACTATGAATTTAATTTAATATTATTTAATTAATTATTTATTCATTTTCTTGATTTATTAATTAAATAATTCTTAAAATACTTTTAAGTACTCAATTGCTTTTAAATATATGGATAATTATATTTGGGTTATATTCTGACTTTTATGCATTAAACTTGTAATATTATGATTTATATATTTATTTAGGTAATTTTTCCATTAATTTAATAATAGTGATTATTTAGTGATTTTTACTTACTTAATTACTTCTAAAATATATAACCTTTGTTCCTTGACTTATAATAATTTTATTCCAGTAGGTTTTAGTCATTTTCATCATTGGTTATGATGATTTAACCAAATTCATGATTTATATAATTTATTTATTTACCTTTTTAATTATCATTTAAATTCAATAATTAATAGCAATTCTTAGAAATCACCACATAACTTTTTGGATAAAAATCCCAGACCTTTTGGGTGACTTTTACCATGGTAAATCATATCAATTCAACCTCTCTTGTGTCTTGCTCATTTAGAAGACTTTTATGCTTAAAATCGTTTACCGAAATAGTGATTTTATGCTTCAAAATGGATTTTCATCCTTGTTTTATTATTTACAGAATATTCATCATATTTTAGTATTCCAAGTCGTGATAGTGGTGGTGGTGTGATATGTGCAATTTAGAGCTTTCGGTTAGTGCTTATATGACCCGAAAAGGTGATTTTTGGACTTATTCTTTCCATGAACCGAAAAAGTTGAGTTTTATATTTTTGAAATCACTTTTTCACAGTAACTTTAAGAGGTTTTGGTGGTTATTTGATTATGGTGCATGTGTATGCTCAAAATGCCTTTTTGCATGTCTTCGGTTTGTGATTTCTAGCTTATTTTAACTTTTTTTGTTCCAAGCTTTATATCTTTGTTATTTCATCAATATTTCCAGAATATTATTGATGCGGAAATGTCCAGATTCACTGAACTGGAGAAACCCAACGAACTAAAGAAGCTAACTGAGCTGAAGGAAACTGAACTGATAATGCCATCTGAACAAGCCATGTTGATTCTGCCAGAAGTGGCCCATTTCAGACAAGTCTTTTCTGAATCAGTCCAGTCACCAGTAGTAACACTTCTCCAGTGGCAAGATTCTCCAGTGACCAACAGTGGTAATCCACCAGTGACGCACTCTAGTGACCAGCTCCAGATGAATGTTCCAGAGTTCTCCACTGAAGCACTCCAGATGACCAGCTCCAGATGAATGCTCCAGATTTTGTCTCTAGTGGAAGTCCATATTATGTTTCCAGTTTTCAGTCAATAAAGTCCCCACTGAAGTTCCATGTTCGTGGGCCCAATAAAGAAGAATGACAGCTGTAAGAAAAGGCGCGTGTGGCAAGACGTTTCTAACGGTATTGTGGGACCATTTGCAGGGGAATATTTCAAGAAGCTTTACGTGTCCATTTTCTAGTGGTCAAATAATTAGTGATTGTCTTTAGCATGACAGCTTTATTGTAATATTTTATTATTTCGTTAATTCCTAGGAAATAGCTTGTGGCTATAAATAGAGGCTTTATTTCTCATTGTAAAGTAGTTTTTGATGTTTAATGAAATTAATAGAGGAGCCTCTATTTCTTACAAAAATCTTCTTTTACCTTTAGAGATCTTTTGATATTTGTGGTGACTTGTTCTTTATCAATATTTGTGGTGACTTGTTCTTTATCAAATATTATGGTGAGGTCTTTAAATCTTTGGTTTCCTTTATCTATAATCGTGGTGGCTAGACCTTTATCGATTGTAGTGGTGGGGCAGAGTGTTTCCTTTTTCCTTGATTCCGGTGGCTTGGCCTTTACGAATCTTGGTGGTGGATTCTTTTATCTATCATTTTTAATTTTATTGTCTTGTTTTGTTGTTTGTTTCATATAAAATCTAGAAAATACCAAAAATAGTCTTCTGCTGTCGTTGTCGCGGGTTTTACGCATCAATTATGCTCAAGATTAACATATTATTCACTCAAAACAAGTCCATATCCATCTCATAATCCAACAAAAGATCCAACTTTCTTAAATCTAGCATGCATGCATTCATCTCATCATTTTCAATACAAATCTTTTCCAATCTTTCATCTAACAATATAAAAGCTTTCTTTTTATGAAAAATCCCAGAAATTTGTTTATCAAAATGTATAAAAATGTATCCATCTTTCAAAGAAAAAGTCACTTTACAAGCTACTAATTTATAACAACACTTTTGGGTCTTAAACTTGTTGAATCCTTGAATCCTTCTCCAATATTTCAACATGCATGAGCATGAGGAAGAAGGTTCTATCAACTTGCCCTCATTAAGTGTGTGTTTCAAAGAAAACAAGAAGAAAATATAAACTTTTGATAAAAATCTTTGAATATAAATAAGAACAAGATTAATCTAACAAAGAGATGAAGATATATACCTTTGATGAACTCGGTTTTGGAAGTGATTTTTGGCAGAAAATTCGTGACCCTTTAAGCTCCTAATAACCCTTAATCCTTGCTTGTAATAACCCTTAAACCTAGCTTGAAATAATCCTTGCTTAATCGCTTATAAACCCTTATTATTATTATTATAGATTAAATATGATTTTTGTCTTGTTTTTCTTGCCTTTTTAGATCCGAAAATTTGAGAGAAAAAGTGGAGAAGAAAGTTCTTGAGAGAGAGATATGTGTGTGAAAAGTGAAGATTGAGTGTTAAGTGAAATCAATTGTTGGGAGTTACAAGAATAAAAGAGCTAGTTGCATTTTGATTGGTGAAGTGGTATTGGGAAGGGTTGGGGCCGGTTTTGCAAGGGAAAAGGAAGGGACTTTTAGTGTATGCATGTATGTACGTAATGTATGTATGTATGTATGTGTAGTATGTTTTGGTACATTGGTTTGGAGAATAAAAGAACTACGGTGAATTTTGATTGGGTGTGAGGTGTTGGGAATGGACAAGGGAGCCGTAAATTGGCTTTCAAATTTTGAAGGATTTTATTTTATTTTCTTGTTAGTTGAATTATGTACATGTATGTGATGTGTGTTTGTACAAGTTCATGCATAGTACCTAAGGTACTAGTTGTTAGGCCTTATGGTACTAAGTTGTGTTCATATAATATATATATATAGCCGTATATATGTATGTGTGCATATATATATATTTGTGTTTTTAATTAGTACTTAACTCTTTGTTTAAACTTATATTTATATTAGACATATATATATGCTTGTTATTATTTAAGCTCACTTTTATGTACATAATAGTTTATAGATAAATTTTTGGGATGATCATTATATTTTTATGTCTAAATGCACTTTAATTAGCTTGGTGTTTGAATTGTTGGACATTTGTGAAGATTTATGATTGTTATCTCAACTTGAGAGTCTTACATTATTATTTATATAATTTAACTTCTTGAAATAATTTTTTTGTTCTTTTCCATTCTATTACACTGGATTAGAACTTAATTATAGCTCGAGATTGCTAATTTAGGGGCATTATCTACTAGCTACTAATATAACTATGGCTTGCGGGATCATAGGCAACATAACTAGCATATATATAATATTAAAAATGAGGGTTGTTACATCATTACCCCCTTAGAAGAATTCCGTCCCGGAATTTGATTTTGCTTAGGGAAAAGATGAGGATATTTCTCTCGCATAAAGTCTTCGCGATCCCATGTGAACTCGGGTCCGCATTTCAAATCCCATCTAACTTTAACTATAGGGATCTTGCTTCTTTTAAGACGCTTTTCCTCTCGGTCTAGAATTTCTACTGGCTCCTCACGAAAATGGAGCTTATCTTCCACTTGTAGTTCCTCGAGTGGAACCACTTTTGAGTCATCCGCCACACACTTTTTCAAGTTTGACACGTGGAATGTATCATGAACGTCTCCAAATTCTTAGGGTAACTCTAACTTGTAGGCTACAGGGCCTATTCTAGCAATTATCTTGAATGGCCCAATGTATCGTGGGCTCAACTTTCCTCTTTTGCCGAACCTTTCCATGGCGATACTTTCAATACCACTTTGTCGCCAACTTCAAATTCTAGAGGCTTTATTCTTTGATCCGCGTAGCTCTTTTGCCGATCTCTCGCGGCCTTGAGCTTTTCTTTAATAATCGCCACCTTGTCCGTTGTTTCTTGGACATAATCTACCGTAGTCAATCTCCTTTCACCCGTCTCAATCCAACACATCGGTGATCTACACTTGCGTCCGTACAACGCTTCAAAGGGTGTACATTGTATGCTAGAGTGATAACTATTATTGTAAGTAAATTCCGCATACGGTAAGTGCTCATCCCAATTTCCACCAAATTCTAATGCACATGCCCTCAACATGTCTTCAATTATTTGTATCGTACGCTCGCTTTGTCCATCCGTTTGAGGATGGTAAGCTGTGCTTAATGCCAAATTTGTTTCCATTGCGTCTTGCACAAGACCCCAAAAACGCGAGGTAAATCTACCATCTCTATCAGAAATAATGGACAACGGTACACCATGTAATGTCACAATTTTCTCAAAGTAAATACGAACTAGGCGCTCGGTATTCCAAACTTCTTTTATTGGAATGAAGTGGGCTGATTTTGTAAGGCGATCAACTACTACCCATATCGCATCATGCCCCTTCTTGGTTCGAGGTAATTTCGTCAAGAGATCCATCTCTATCAGAAATAATGGACAACGGTACACCATGTAATGTCACAATTTTCTCAAAGTAAATACGAACTAGGCGCTCGGTATTCCAAACTTCTTTTATTGGAATGAAGTGGGCTGATTTTGTAAGGCGATCAACTACTACCCATATCGCATCATGCCCCTTCTTGGTTCGAGGTAATTTCGTCAAGAGATCCATCGCTATTTGTTCCCATTTCCACTCGGGAAGTTTCGGTTGCTTCATGAATCCTGACGGTTTTTGATGCTCCGCTTTAACCATTGCACAAGTCATGCAATGGTTCACATATCGAGCTATGTCACCCTTTATTCCGTGCCACCAAAAATCCCTTTGTAATCCTTGATTTATCTTGTCCGCGCTCGGATGAATTGAATATTTTGAATTATGGGCTTCATTCATGAGTACATCTCTTAACCCATTCACTTTTGGTACCCAAGATCTTCCCTTGAAGTATAAGATACCTTCGTCATCTTAGTCAAACCTTGTCTACATCCCGCTCAATGTTTCTTTCTCAATATTCCCTTCTTCAAAAGCTTTCGCTTGGTCTTCTAAAAATCGGTCTCTTAGAGACACTCGCACTCGTAGGTGATTAATTATGGCTCTTGGTTGCTTAGTTCTTTCCTTCCTAGTAATCGCATCGGCAACAACATTCGCCTTTCCAGGGTAATACTTAATCTCGCACTCATAATCACTGAAGTAGCTCCACCCATCTCCTTTGCCTCATATTCAACATCTTTTGATGAAAGATGTGTACACTTGGTACCATACAAATAGTGTCGCCATATCTTCAATGCAAACACCACGGCTCCTAACTCCAAATCATGGGTCGAATAATTCTTCTCGTGTGGCTTCAATTGCCTAGATGCATATGCAATGACCTTGTCTGTTTACATTAGTACGCACCCAAGTCCTTTATTCGACGCATCACAATATACCACAAATCCCTCCATTCCATCCAGCAACGCTAATATCGGTGTTTCACATAACATGTTCTTTACCATTTGGAATGCTTGCTCTTGTTCTTCACCCCATACAAACTCCTTGGCCTTTTGAGTCAATTGAGTCAAAGGCAAGGAAATCTTCGAAAATCCTTGGATAAACCTTCTATAGTAACCCGCTAGGTTTTGGAAGCTACGCACTTCCGTTGACGTTTCAGGGGCTTCCCACTTCTTGATTGCTTCAATCTTGGACGGATCTACGTGGATTCCTTCCTCGTTCACAATGTGTCCAAGAAATTGCACTTGACGAAGCCAAAACTCGCACTTAGAAAACTTAGCATACAACTTCTCGTCACTAAGTAACTGTAATACTATCCGTAAGTGCTTCTCATGCTCCTGCTTGCTTCTTGAATATATCAAAATATCGTCAATAAACACGATGACAAACTTATCCAAGTATGGTCTACAAATTCTATTCATCAAATCCATAAACACAGACAGCGCATTGGTGAGACCAAAAGCTGTTTTCGGTACATCTTTCTCTCGTACCTTCAATTGATGATAGCCACATCTAAGGTTGATCTTTGAAAAGTACGACACTCCTTGAAGTTGATCAAACAAATCATCTATTCGTGGCAGCGGATATTTGTTCTCTATAGTCGATGTACATTCTTAAAGACCCATCCTTCTTTTTGACAAAGAGGATTGCTGCACCCCATGGCGATGAACTAGGCTGAATTAAACCTTTCCCAAGCAATTCTTGCAATTGCTCGGAGAGTTCTCGTATTTCTGAGGGCGCTAGTCTATATGGTGCCTTAGCTACGGGGGCTGCCCCGGGAACTAAATCGATAGTAAACTGATGTGGGAATGTCCAGGTTCACTGAACTAGCTGACACCAGTGAACTGAAGAAGTTAACTGAACTGAAGGGAACTGAACTGATAATGCTGTCTGAACAAGCCATGTTAATTCTGCCAGCAGTGGCCCATTTCAGACAAGTCTTTACTGACCGAGTCCAGTCGCCAGTAGTAACACTTCTCCAATGGCAAGAAGCTCCAGTGACGACCAGCAACGGTCTACCAGTGAAGATGCTCACTGAAGGGTTCCAGTGACGTGCTCCAATTTAGTCTCCAGTTGGATGCTCTAGAGTTGTCACTAGTTTCCAATAAATAAAGTTTGTTTCAGTCCCATGTTTGTGGACCCAATAAAGAAGGAACGACAGCTGTCGAAGATGATAAGGGAGGAGCGTGTGACAACGTTAATCCTAACGGTTTGTGGGCCCTTGTGCAGGAGGAATCTTTCTAGAAGCTTTGTCTGTCCATTTCCTATTGGTGGATAAATTAGTGGTTGTCCTTAGCACATGACAACCTTTTATTTTTTTAATATTTGTATTTCTTTATTCCTAAAAAATAGCATGTGTGGCTATAACTAGGGGCTTATTTTCTCATTGTAATTCGGACTTGATTGATTGAATGAAATTAATAGAGCAGCCTCTATTTCTTATCCAAAAATCTTCATTTACCTTTATGGATCTTTGATCTTGGTGGTTTGAAGTGATCCCTTTACCTATATTTGTGGTGGTTCGTCCTTTATCAAATATAGTGGTGAGATTTTAAATCTTCAATTCCTTTATCTGTGTTTGTGGTGACTAGATCTTTATCAAACATAGTGGTCGGTTGGAGTGTTTTCTTTATCCTTGATTCCGGTGGCTCGTACTTTACGAATCTTGGTGGTGGATTCTTTTATCTATCATTTCACTTTTATTGTTGTTTGTTTGTTTTGTTTCATAAAATCAGAAAATCCTCACAAAAATAGTAATTCCGCTATGCTAGTTTCTTTGTTTAAGTTGTTACTTTCCGTTGTGCCTACAGTGTCGCGTATTTTACGCATCAAATTGGTATCAAAGCCAGCTTTCTTTTAAAGGGTTACTTAATCTTTTAATCCTTGGGTTTTTGTTATTTTGTTTGTTGGGTCAGATTCAAAAGGGTTATCTTAATCTTTTTAATCTGTTGAAGTTTGTTTAGATCTGTTATTGTGAGTTTAGTTTTGTTGAATATTAATGGCTTTTAAAAGAAATATGAGATTAGAAGAAGCTCATAATGTTAGAAGGGATAGGCAGATTGAAGATCTACAAGAAACACTGGTAGAGTTCTTAATCTGTTAGAAGATGGTGGTTTAAGGTTTAATAGAGAACATGTTGCTGTAGGTGAAAGAGATTATGAATCTCAAGGTCCTAGTGAGCGATCGGATAGTACACCCAGATCTTCTAGTGAATCTGATGAGTATAATCAGTCTAGAAGAAGACAAAGGAGACATAAGGTTGATGATACTAAAGATATTAAGATAGATCCACCAGATTTTGTTGGTTCCTCTAACCCTGAAGACTATTTTGAATGGGTTCAGGTTATGGATAGGATAGTGGAAATAAAAGGTTATGATGATAAGAAAAGTTTTAAGGTTGCCATTATTAGGTTGAAAAAGTATGCTTCATCCTGGTATGACAACATGAAAGCTGAAAGAGAGTACAAGGGTAAAAGTAAAGTTAAGACCTGTATCTTCTGATGAATAATCTGAAGCAAGGTACTAAAGAAGTTGTGGAGTATATTATAGAATTCGAGCAACTGAAGTGATGCGGAAATGTCCAGGTTCACTGAACTGGAGGAAGCCAGTGAACTAAAGAAGCTAGCTGAACTGAAGGAAGCTGAACTGATAATGCCATCTGAACAAGCCATGTTGATTCTGCCAGCAGTGGCCCATTTCAGACAAGTCTTTTCTGAACCGGTCCAGTCACCAGTAGTAACACTTCTCCAGTGGCAAGATTCTCCAGTGACCAACTCTGGTAGTCCACCAGTGAAGTATTCCAGTGAAGCGCTCCAGATGACTGCTCCAGATGACGGCTCCAATGAATACTCCAGTGACCAACACTGATGGCCCTCCAGTGGAAGTCCAGATTTTGTCTCCAGTTTCCAGATAATAAAGTTTCCACTGAAGTCGTTTGTGGGCCCAATAAAGAAGAATGACAGCTGTAAAGGAAGGCGCGTGTGACGATGACATTTCTAACGGTATTGTGGGACCACTTACAGAGGAATGTTCCTAGAAACCCCAAACTGTCCATTTTCTATTGGTCAAAATAAATTAGTGGCTTAGCAAATTTTACAGCTTTTATGTATTATTTTATTATGTCGTTAATTACTAGAAAATAGCATGTGGCTATAAATAGAGGTTGTATTTCTCATTGTAAGAACTGTTGATGTTGAATGAAATTAATAGAGCAGCCTCTATTTCTTACAAAAATCTTCTTTACCTTTAGAGATCTTTGATCTTGGTGGTTAGGAGTGACCCCTTTATCAATATTTGTGGTGACTTGTTCTTTATCAAATATTGTGGTGAGGTCTTTTAAATCTTCAGTTTCCTTTATCTGTAATCGTGGTGGCTAGACCTTTATCGATTATAGTGGTGGGGCGGAGTGTTTCCTTTATCCTCGATTCCGGTGGCTTAGCCTTTACGAGTCTTGGTGGTGGATTCTTTATCTATCATTTTAATTTTATTGTCTTGTTTGTTGTTTATTTCATATAAAATCCAGAAAATACCAAAAATAGTCTTCCGCTGTCGTTTATCGCGTGATTTACGCATCATGAAGACTCGAACTGGTGTGAAAGAAACTGAAGAACATACTATCGCCAGATTCCTTGGTGGGTTGAATGCTACCATTACTGAGAAGATAGAACTGCAGCCCATCTGGACTTATGAAGGTGCTTGCAAACTGGCCCTCCAGATTGAAAAGCAACTGAAGAAGAAGGTCCCGTACAAACCTTTCACTAAGGTTTCTTCCAGTTCCAGTCAACCAGTTCTTAAGCCCAGTGAAACTGGTCAGAAATCCTTCAGAGGAAAAGAGAAAGAAACTGGAGGATCAAAAGAACCAGTTAGAAGAAAATGCTTCAAGTGTTAGGGTTTTGGTCACTTTCAGACACAGTGTCCCAACCAGCGAGCACTCACTGCTAAAGATATTGAAAGCTTACCAGATGTTGATACTGAAGAAGGTGAACTAGTGTATGATGATGATGAAAGTGAAGAGGCATATGTAGGTGCAGATGTTGGAGATATGCTGGTAGTAAAAACAGTAATGCATGCTGATGAAGTTGTAATTGATACTGCCCACCGAGAGAATATTTTTCACTCCAGATGTACTGTTAAAGGAAAGGTGTGCAATTTGATCATTGATGGTGGAAGTTGTGCTAATGCTGCTTCAACTTACATGGTAGAGAAACTGGAATTGCCTACAGTGAAGCATCCTCGTCCTTACAAGTTGCAATAGCTCAGTGAAGGATCTGATGTAAAAGTTAATCGACAAGTTTCCATTCCTTTTTCCATTGGATCTGTTTATCAAGATAAAATTGTTTGTGATGTTGTTCCTATGGATGCTTGTCATATATTACTGGGTAGACCTTGGTTATTTGATAATTATGTATTTCATAATGGTCATATGAATTCTTATTCATTATTTGTGAGTGGGAAGAAAGTCACTTTGACTTCTCTGAAACCTAATGAGTTGCTGAAAGTTAATAAGAAAGACCAGCCCAGCAAGTCTTTGTTTATGTCCCAAACTGAAGTTGAAGAAGAACTCACTGGAGGCACTTCAGTCATGATGTTACTGGTTCTTGAACATACTGAAGAGAAGGAGTTCACTGGAGTCCCTAGTCTCCTGAAGTCTCTACTGAAGGAATTCACTGATGTTTTTCCTGAAGACCTACCTGAAGGTTTGCCGCCAGTAAGGGGTATTGAACACCAGGTTGACCTGGTTCCAGGTTCAGTTCTCCCAAACAAAGCTGCTTATAGATGTTCACCTACTGAAGCAAAGCAGTTGCAAAGGCAGGTAGATGAGTTGGTTACCAAAGGTTATGTGAGAGCAAGCATGAGTCCTTGTTCAGTGCCCGCTCTTCTGGTCCCAAAGAAAGATGGTTCGATGAGAATGTGTGTTGATAGTAGAGCCATTAATAATATAACTATTAAGTATAGATATCCCATTCCCAGATTGGATGATATGCTTGATGAGTTACATGGCTCCAGTTTGTTTTCTAAAATTGATCTCAGAAGTGGTTATCATCAGATTAGAATGAAGGATGGAGATAAATGGAAGACTGCGTTCAAGATTAAAGGAGGCCTTTATGAATGGTTGGTAATGCCTTTTGGCTTATCTAATGCTCCTAGTACTTTCATGAGACTAATGAATGAAGTCCTCAGGCCACTTATTGGTCAGATTGTTGTTGTTTACTTTGACGATATTCTTGTATATTCTAAAACTGAAGTTGAACATGTTGATCAATTAAGAAGTGTGTTTGAATTACTGAGAAAACACCAGTTATACGGTAAACTGGAGAAATGTGATTTCATGGTAGAAAGTGTAATATTCCTTGGATATGTTGTGTCAAAAGAAGGTATTTCCATGGATCCTTTCAAGGTAGAAGCCATCAGATCGTGGCCAGTTCCTACTACAATCACTGAAGTAAGAAGTTTTCATGGAATGGCATCCTTTTATAGAAGGTTTATCAAGAATTTCTCTACAGTTGTGGATCCAATCACTGACTGTCTGAAGAAAGGTGTGTTTGACTGGCCTAATTCAGCCCAGTTGGCTTTCGAGTCACTGAAGGAAAAGCTCAGTTCAGCTCCAGTACTATCTTTTCCAGATTTTGATATGTTGTTTGAGTTAGAGTGCGTTGCCAGTGGAGTAGGTATTAGTGCAATTTTAGTACAAGCAGGGCGTCCAGTGGCTTATTTCAGTGAAAAACTTAATGATTCAAAACTGAAATATAGCACATATGACAAAGAATTCTATGCAATTATTCGTGCTATCACTCACTGGTCACATTATCTGAAGCCGAAGCAGTTTGTCTTATTTTTTGACCATGAAGCACTGAAGTTTATTAATGGTCAATACAAACTTAACGCGAGACACGCAAAATGGGTGTAATTTTTGCAGTCTTATTCTTTTGTTTCTAAGCACAAAGCTGGGGTAGCTAATGTTTTTGCTGATGCACTTTCTAGAAGCTTTGTCTGTCCATTTCCTATTGGTGGATAAATTAGTGGTTGTCCTTAGCACATGACAACCTTTTATTTTTTTAAAATTTGTATTTCTTTATTCATAGAAAATAGCATGTGTGGCTATAAATAGGGGCTTATTTTCACATTGTAATTCGGACTTGATTGATTGAATGAAATTAATAGAGCAGCCTCTATTTCTTATCCAAAAATCTTCATTTACCTTTATGGATCTTTGATCTTGGTGGTTTGAAGTGATCCCTTTACCTATATTTGTGGTGGTTCATCCTTTATCAAATATAGTGGTGGGATCTTAAATCTTCGATTCCTTTATCTGTGTTTATGATGACTAGATCTTTATCAAACATAGTGGTGGGTTGGAGTGTTTCCTTTATCCTTGATTCCGGTGGCTCGTCCTTTACGAATCTTGGTGGTGGATTCTTTTATTTATCATTTTAATTTTATTGTTGTTTGTTTCTTTTGTTTCTAAGCACAAAGCTGGGGTAGCTAATGTTGTTGCTGATGCACTTTCTAGAAGCTTTGTCTGTCCATTTCCTATTGGTGGATAAATTAGTGGTTGTCCTTAGCACATGACAACCTTTTATTTTTTTAAAATTTGTATTTCTTTATTCATAGAAAATAGCATGTGTGGCTATAAATAGGGGCTTATTTTCACATTGTAATTCGGACTTGATTGATTGAATGAAATTAATAGAGCAGCCTCTATTTCTTATCCAAAAATCTTCATTTACCTTTATGGATCTTTGATCTTGGTGGTTTGAAGTGATCCCTTTACCTATATTTGTGGTGGTTCATCCTTTATCAAATATAGTGGTGGGATCTTAAATCTTCGATTCCTTTATCTGTGTTTATGATGACTAGATCTTTATCAAACATAGTGGTGGGTTGGAGTGTTCATCCTTTATCAAATATAGTGGTGGGATCTTAAATCTTCGATTCCTTTATCTGTGTTTATGATGACTAGATCTTTATCAAACATAGTGGTGGGTTGGAGTGTTTCCTTTATCAAATATAGTGGTGGGATCTTAAATCTTCGATTCCTTTATCTGTGTTTATGATGACTAGATCTTTATCAAACATAGTGGTGGGTTGGAGTGTTTCCTTTATCAAATATAGTGGTGGGATCTTAAATCTTCGATTCCTTTATCTGTGTTTATGATGACTAGATCTTTATCAAACATAGTGGTGGGTTGGAGTGTTTCCTTTATCAAATATAGTGGTGGGATCTTAAATCTTCGATTCCTTTATCTGTGTTTATGATGACTAGATCTTTATCAAACATAGTGGTGGGTTGGAGTGTTCATCCTTTATCAAATATAGTGGTGGGATCTTAAATCTTCGATTCCTTTATCTGTGTTTATGATGACTAGATCTTTATCAAACATAGTGGTGGGTTGGAGTGTTTCCTTTATCCTTGATTCCGGTGGCTCGTCCTTTACGAATCTTGGTGGTGGATTCTTTTATTTATCATTTTCAATTTTATTGTTGTTTGTTTCTTTTGTTTCTAAGCACAAAGCTGGGGTAGCTAATGTTTTTGCTGATGCACTTTCTAGAAGCTATTGTCTGATTCCCTTTTCAATAAACCAAAAGCAAGTGTCGAAGCTGAAGCCAGAGCTAGAGAAATCAAAAAAATTCACCAGCTAGTGAAGGCCAAAATTGAGAAGACTAATGCAGACTACAAGGCAAGAGTAAACAAGCATCGAAAGCAGTCCAGTTTTGCTCCAGGTGATCTAGTTTGGGTGCATCTTAGAAAAGAAAGATTTCCAGCAAGAAGGAAGAACAAGTATATGCCCAAAGCTGAAGGACCATTCAAGATTCGGGAGAGGTATGGTGATAATGCTTATAAAGTTAAGCTACCTGGAGATATGTCAGTTTCAAGTAATTTTAATGTCAGGGATCTGATGCCTTATATGGAAGATGAGTCGGACTTGAGGACAAGTCCTTTCTCAGAGGGGTAGATTGATGTGGGAATGTCCAGGTTCACTGAACTGGCTGACACTAGTGAACTGAAGGGAACTGAACTGATAATGTCGTCTGAACAAGCCATGTTAATTATGACAGCAGTGGCCCATTTTAGACAAGTCTTTACTGACCGAGTCCAGTCGCCAGTAGTAACACTTCTCCAGTGGCAAGAAGCTCCAGTGACGACCATCAACGGTCTACCAGTGAAGATGCTCACTGAAGGGTTCTAGTGACGTGCTCCAGTTTAGTCTCCAGTTGGATGCTCCAGAGTTGTCACTAGTTTCCAATAAATAAAGTTTGTTTCAGTCCCATGTTTGTGGACCCAATAAAGAAGGAACGACAACTGTCGAAAATGATAAGGGAGGAGCGTGTGACAACGTTAATCCTAACGGTTTGTGGGCCCTTGTGCAGGAGGAATCTTTCTAGAAGCTTTGTCTGTCCATTTCCTATTGGTGGATAAATTAGTGGTTGTCCTTAGCACATGACAACCTTTTATTTTTTTAAAATTTGTATTTCTTTATTCATAGAAAATAGCATGTGTGGCTATAAATAGGGGCTTATTTTCACATTGTAATGGGACTTGATTGATTGAATGAAATTAATAGAGCAGCCTCTATTTCTTATCCAAAAATCTTCATTTACCTTTATGGATCTTTGATCTTGGTGGTTTGAAGTGATCCCTTTACCTATATTTGTGGTGGTTCATCCTTTATCAAATATAGTGGTGGGATCTTAAATCTTCGATTCCTTTATCTGTGTTTATGATGACTAGATCTTTATCAAACATAGTGGTGGGTTGGAGTGTTTCCTTTATCCTTGATTCCGGTGGCTCGTCCTTTACGAATCTTGGTGGTGGATTCTTTTATTTATCATTTCAATTTTATTGTTGTTTGTTTCTTTTGTTTCATAAAATCAGAAAATCCTCACAAAAATAGTAATTCCGTTGTGCTAGTTTCTTTGTTTAAGTTGTTACTTTCCGCTGTGCTTACAGTGTCGCATGTTTTACGCATCATAAACTCTACTTGTCGCGTCGGTGGGAGTCCAGGTAACTCGTCAGGAAACACGTCTAAAAAGTCCCTAACTACTGCTACCTTGTGAGGATCCTTGCTCTTCACTCGCTTATCCACCACTTGTGCCAAGTACGTGTGGTATTCCTTCCGTAAATACTTCCTCACCTTCATGGATGACACCAATTTAGGTTGAACCCTCGCCTACTATCAACACTTCTCTATTTTCTAGGGGAACCCGTATGATCTTCTCATGACAAATAATTTCGGCACACACTTTTGACAACCAATCCATCCCAAATATTATATCAAAGCTTCGTATTTCTATCGGAATCAAGTCAATGCTATAGTCCCGATCATCTAAAGTTAGCATGCAATCAACGATAACTTCCTTAGTCTTATACTCATCCCCATTAGCATATTCAACATAATAAGTCTCATCAAGTTCACTAGGTTTCTTATCAATTAATTCTTTGAACTTAAAAGAAATGAAACTTCTTTCAGCTCCAGAAACAAATAACATAGGTGCATAAACATTATTTAACGGAAACGTACCTACGATGACATTAGGATCATCTCGCGCCTCATTCACGTCCATCGCGTAAACCCTTCCTCTAGCTTGACCTCCTTGATTTCCACGGTTTCCTTGGTTGGCATTGTTACCTTGATTTCCCACATTAGCTTGATTCCCAGTGTTACCTCGGTTCACCTAATTCCCACGGTTCCCAACATTCCTATAGTTACCACGGTTGTCATTTCCATTCCCCCGGTTGCCTTGTGCTGTCCCCAACCTAGGACAAGCTCTCCTCCAAGGATCTAAGCTTCACACTCACGACATCCTTCTTGATTACCCCCAACTCTTGGTCCACTCCGACAATAGGTGGCAAGGTGTCCCATTCTGTTGCAAGTTGTGCAACGTTTGCATTCACCAAAGTGGTTATAACCACATCGGTTGCACCTTGGGGGCATGCCACGGTTCGGGTTGGGATTAGCATCAACAACATCATAGTTTCTCACAACTTTTTGCCTCTTATCAGGCCCATTACCTTTTTGATCACCAAATCGATTTCCTCCGCCTTGTCTTGAGCTAGTTTCACCTCTTGAGTACTTCCCACTCCTAACCAATTCATCCACCAACTTAGTTGCCAAGCTTATGGCTTGTTTAATAGTGGTGGGGGCTGCTGCAGTAACCATCCTCCTAATCTCAGGCATTAGTCCATAGATGAACCTCTCAATCTTCTTAGTCTCCGGAGTCACCATATCAGGTACAAGTACACTCAACTCATGGAAGCGAATCACATAGGCTTCCAATTCCACTCCTTTCATGACGAGACCCCAGAATTCCACTTCCAACTTTTGTACTGCTTCTCGAGGACAATACTCTCGCTTCATGTCTTCCTTCAGTTGCTCCCAAGTGATGGCATTTGCCACCTCACGACCCTTACTAGCTACTTGGAGATTCCACCAAGTCAGGGCCCTTCCTTGGAGCTTGCTTGTGGCGAACTTAACTCAGTCCGCGGGAGCACAATCGATGATGTTAAGTACGGCTTCCATGCTTTGGAACCAAGTAAGCAACCCAATGGGACCCTCCGTCCCATAAAACTCCTTTGGGTTGCAAGACGTGAAAGCTTTGTAGGCGTTCCTATCAATGCCATTTCCTCCTCCGGCTTGAGTTCGTGCCGCATTAAGGCTAGCGGTCACACTTTCAACAATTTGATTAGCCACGGTTGGTATGACATTGTTGATTTGTTGGGAGATCATTTGGGCTAACTTGTTGTCGGGCCTCTTCCTCTCGGCGTTGAACCTCCTCGCTCTACTCCTCGGTGTTTCTTCGTGGCGGCATGTTTCTATAACAAAGGATAATGTAGTTTAGACATTTTTGTGCTAAATTATATGACATAGGTTCAACTCACGCCTCCATGATCACACCCGCACATATGTATATGTATATCTTATATGAATACCTATCCCATATATGTACGTATATAAGTGGGGTCGTATATATATATATACGTGTATATATATATGTATACTTGCCCCAAGTTTGAACTTATATTCTTTTAGCTTTACTAGCTTAGCTTTAACTTCGTATGGGGGTTTGTTTATCACTAATGCACCTTATATAGCCATTATATTCCAACTATGTATGGCTTCACAACTTTCCTACTCACAATAACTATACATTGTCCTATATCATGCTCGTATTTCATCACAACAATTTGCAACATAAATAGTGATAACAATAATCATGAAGGAGATAAACTTTCTATCAACACAATATGTAATCATAAAAGGCATTATGCATATATACCATCATAAGATAAGTTCACAAAATTTGCACCACGCCAAGTACGATGTGACTATTGCCACTTACACATAAGTAAATCCAAGAAACGACAAACGAAAACATAATTGTTCCTACATAGAAATAGGTTCATAATGAGAAAAACAAGCCTTCCACACACTAATCATGAGAGCTAGCACAAGAACACATAAGGCCGCAACTATGCATCCCATCACTTGGATTGCCCAATTCATCCTCCTCGCCCCCGTCATGGCTAACCCCAAGTACCCAACGGCTCGCTCTATCACACCCGTGGCTTTCTCCCATAGTAGCTCTTGTTCCGTAACTCTTGCTCTCGCATCTCGTAGCCCTCTAGCTATACCCCATACTCGGTTTCTCTCCTCTTCGTTCATGGCCATCGGTGGTAGGGGAGGTGGTACCGCGTAGACTCCTCTTGATGTCCCCTCCCCATAGAGCCTCACTTCCGGCCTCGCCATGTACCCTTGATTAGGCACATGTGCATAGTTAACGGGGGCTTCGGGTGGAAGGTACGAGTCTCTAGCAAGATGAATTCTTTTGCGGACAGGCAAGGGAACTCGCTTCCTTGCGGTGTAGCGTATGTAAGAGCCCGTTGGTGTCGGTGGTGATGGTGGCGGCGGGGGCGGCATATGTGAGTGGCTCCTAGAGTGATTAGGAGCAACACTTCTAGCACTGGCCGCTCCCTCGCTCTTTGACGACTCCATGGTGGGTTCTGATTCCTCGTCCTCTTGTCTTGGTTGCGGTGGTAGTTGATTGTTTATCGTGGGCTCTGTTTCTTTGCGTGACAGGTTGCTTCCTACAGAAATATACATAAAGCATGAAATGACGACTCGATCCGGCACTTAATCGACCAATCACGACCAATTTGACCCTTGGCGACCCACGTGACGACTTGCAGACAACATGACGACTTATCGGACAGCATGACGACTTAACGGACAGCATGACGACCACGACCATTTGACGACCAACCATCCAACTCCACCACCAACTTCCCAACTCGACGACCGAACAACCAACACGACGACCCATAACCAACACGACCAACGACAACCAACATGACTACCAACAACCAAACATGACTACCAACAACCAATGTGACCATCAATAACCAACATAACTACCAACAACCAACTCGTGCATGACTCTCATGTATTTATTCTATATATAAGTAAGGTAATACTAGCAAAGTGGGGGTATTAACTAAGGGTTCTAATAAGTAATGCAAACATCGGATTTGGTTATGTGTCTTTTTGCACCAAGAATCGTTTTTCAAGTTTATTTTCAAAATACTCATTTTTGAACATTTCTTAGACAACCAATTTGATCATTTCATATTGCATCCTTAGTTAGGCGTAGGTGATCAGGCTCTACGTAACTAAGGCAAGAATACTTCTTGATCGAGTCGATTCTTTAAGAAATGTTCAACTCGTTTTGAAAATACGTAGGTTATAGTAAAAATTCTCTATAACCTTGGCTCTGATACCATTTTTCTGTAACACCCCGACTAAGGCAAAATATTGAGATGCCACAGAACGACATGGTACAAAAAGATTAAGTATAAAAACATCAAGATAAAGTCTCAAATGCTATTCAAATCCCAAAAGATTACAAGTTCAAGTTGACGTTTAATAACCATTACACAACCAAATCCATAAACATAAGATAAATGTTTGCATTACAACCGTCTAACACACAAGCAAAAGAGGCATCCATAGAGTCGGTCAAGCTTACGACTTTACAGATCTAAACATGAAAAGCATGAAGAAAAAGTGTCAACTACGAGAGTTGAGTGAGTTCATAGGTTTCTACTAACAACACATTTATATTCAATCAAATTCATTAGATAATAAGTCATAAATTTTCCATGAATTCCATCAAGATATTCATACCCAAACCGTATGTTCAACCATTAATAACCAATCATCAATAATATCCACAACATGTCCCAAACTGAGTCAATGGTCACTTTCATATTGACGTAATTTGATGAGTATATCTTGAGCCACTACTAAGACCCTTTCACGTCCAAACCATCATAATATGTCCCAACGAAATAATAATAAAAGCACATGCTGCCAATCACGTGCGATAACCATAATTGGGTCGTGCCATGGAGACGACCAATAATATATTAAGTAGATTGGAGCACCCCTAGGCCGACAGCCGTTGAAGGCCGCCACGTATGCGGCCAATCACGTGCGATAACCATAATTGGGTCGTGCCATGGAGACGACCAATAATATATTAAGTAGATTGGAGCACCCCTAGGCCGACAGCCGTTGAAGGCCGCCACGTATGCGGCCAATCAACCTGCCGCCATCTTGGTGAGTGAGGGGACGAATCCTAGGTGCGCAACCCTCTAACTACAGGCCTCTTTTCAGTTAATAGTAGTGTAGCAGGGAGTAGACTTTGACAGTACTCAAGCTCATC
Organism: Erigeron breviscapus; assembly: GCA_034093135.1. Lineage (NCBI taxonomy): Eukaryota > Viridiplantae > Streptophyta > Magnoliopsida > Asterales > Asteraceae > Erigeron > Erigeron breviscapus. The sequence continues at coordinate 59,458,357 of CM067170.1, read as the reverse complement.
ATATATCACATAACATGTTGAACATACAATAATTCCCATATAATCATCATTCATTCAAGATATCATTTTCATAAAAGAAAGTCATTTTAGTTATTTATGCTTTTCACCTCGTAAGTAAAACACATAAAGGAGTTTGAAAAGGGGCTATGACTCACTTGATTCGAGAGTTATTAAGCCTTGACAAGTGCGAGTCCTTCACCTAGTTGTGTTCCTCCCCAAGCAAGCCTAAACCTTAATAACATATATACACGACATAAGTCCGTGTGACATATTAGGGGGCTGAACCGCTCGCGAAAACAAAAAGAGGTTCGACAGGTAGTTACTGATAACTATCTGAACTTATGTTCTATTATGGAATCGCATGTAGATGTGTCTAATGTGTTTAATGTATGTAAGAAGATTTGCAAAACTTGGGACTGGACTTCAAATGATAATTTATGCACTAAAGTTACGAGAATTATCATTGGATGGAATACTGAGGTAGTTGATGTCATGGTTCTGTCACAATCGGACCAGGTTATTCATGTGCAGGTTGTTTTCAAAGATGATAAGAAATTGTTATTCTGTTCTTTTGTTTATGCTGATAACTATTATAAGAATAGAAGAACTCTGTGGCAGAATTTGTGTATGCATAAGGTTTTTCTACGTGATAAACCTTGGGTTATTATGGGGGACTTTAACTCGGCACTTAATCTTGAAGATTCTCTTCATCGATCATCGACTATTAATATTAGCATGAGAGAGTTTAAGGAGTGTGTGGAATCTATTAAAGTGTTTGATGTAAACAACTCCGGATTACACTTTACTTGGAATCAAAAACCAAAACGAGGTGGGGGAATGTTTAAAAAAATTGATAGGATTATGGGGAATATGGGGTTCAAAGATGCGTTTCCAGCAACTTGTGCATTGTTTCATCCCTACAGAATCTCTGATCACTCGCCATGCATCCTGAAACTTCCTTCTATTACGAGAAGTCGTCCTAAACCTTTTAAGTTTGCTAACTTTCTTGTTCATAAGCAGGGTTTTCTTGATGCTGTTGTTAATGCGTGGAAATTAAATGTTGAAGGCCATCACTTCTTTAAGGTGATTAGTCGTCTTAAAGCCACCAAGAAACCTCTATGTAAGCTTCTGTATGATCAAGGCAACCTTCACTCAAAGGTTTCGAAACTAAGGGGTTGCCTTGATGAGCTACAAGGTGAGATTGATAAGGACCCGACTAATACGGATTTATTGGAGAAAGAGGCAGCTTGTTTAAAAGAATTTCAAAATGCTCAATTAGATGAAGAGCGTTTTCTGAAACAAAAGTCTAAAGTGGAATGGCTAGGGGTGGGTGACTCAAATTCAGCCTACTTTTATAACTTTGTCAAAAGCAAAAACCATAGAAGTCGAATAGAGTTCATCCGAGATGGTAATGGGATCATTCATGAAGGTGGTGCAGCCCCTAAGGCTTTTGTTGATCACTATGAGAAGTTTTTGGGTTAGGTTAGGGTCACAACCCGTTATCCTACTCCTGATGTATTCACAAAGAAGTTATCCCCTCAGAAAGCTGAAGCCATGGCTCGTAATGTCACAAATGAAGGCAATGTTTTTGATACGAGAAAATAAAGCCCCGGGTCTGGATGGGTATACCTCGGCATTTTTTAAGGGTGCTTGGGATGTGGTAGGAAATGATATATGTCTCGCTGTCCATGAGTTCTTCAGGAATGGGAAATTGCTCCAGCAGGTTAATCATACCCTAATTGCTCTTGTTCCTAAGGTGGCAACCCCGACTTCTATTACGAGAAGTCGTCCTAAACCTTTTAAGTTTGCTAACTTTCTTGTTCATAAGCAGGGTTTTCTTGATGCTGTTGTTAATGCGTGGAAATTAAATGTTGAAGGCCATCACTTCTTTAAGGTGATTAGTCGTCTTAAAGCCACCAAGAAACCTCTATGTAAGCTTCTGTATGATCAAGGCAACCTTCACTCAAAGGTTTCGAAACTAAGGGGTTGCCTTGATGAGCTACAAGGTGAGATTGATAAGGACCCGACTAATACGGATTTATTGGAGAAAGAGGCAGCTTGTTTAAAAGAATTTCAAAATGCTCAATTAGATGAAGAGCGTTTTCTGAAACAAAAGTCTAAAGTGGAATGGCTAGGGGTGGGTGACTCAAATTCAGCCTACTTTTATAACTTTGTCAAAAGCAAAAACCATAGAAGTCGAATAGAGTTCATCCGAGATGGTAATGGGATCATTCATGAAGGTGGTGCAGCCCCTAAGGCTTTTGTTGATCACTATGAGAAGTTTTTGGGTTAGGTTAGGGTCACAACCCGTTATCCTACTCCTGACGTATTCACAAAGAAGTTAACCCCTCAGAAAGCTGAAGCCATGGCTCGTAATGTCACAAATGAAGGCAATGTTTTCGATAGGAGAAAATAAAGCCCCGGGTCCGGATGGGTATACCTCGGCATTTTTTAAGGGTGCTTGGGATGTGGTAGGAAATGATATATGTCTCGCTGTCCATGAGTTCTTCAGGAATGGGAAATTGCTCCAGCAGGTTAATCATACCCTAATTGCTCTTGTTCCTAAGGTGGCAACCCCGACTTCTGTTACTGATTATAGACCTATATCTTGCTGTAATACACTCTTTAAATGTATTAGTAAGATAATAACTAATAGAATGAAAGATGGGTTATCTGATCTTGTTAGCATAAACCAGTCAGCATTTGTTCCTGGTCGTAGGATTTCTGATAATATCCTACTCACACAAGAACTTATGCATAACTACCATCGCAATGTTGGTCCTCCAAAATGTGCATTCAAGATTGATATACAGAAAGCATATGATACTGTGGATTGGAGATTTTTGGAATCGGCATTACATGGTTTTGGTTTCCATAGAAGAATGATCAAATGGATCATGGTCTGTGTTACTTCTACTTCATTTTCCTTAGCTATTAATGGGAATGTGCATGGATTTTTCAAGGGTAAACGAGGATTAAGGCAAGGAGATCCTATGTCCCCAAACTTATTCATACTTGTTATGGAAGTGCTTACTTTACTTCTCCAGCATGCGGTTATGAGTATGGCTAGTTTCAGATTTCATAACAAGTGTGAAAAGGAGCGAATTATTAATAATTGTTTTGCAGATGACCTTTTTTTGTTTGCAAGGGGTGATGTGAGTTCAGCTAGTGTTATTATGAATACGCTAAATGAATTCAAAGATATGTCTGGGTTGGTTCCTAGCATGCCCAAGAGTAAAGCTTTCTTCTGTAATGTTTCGGATTTTGTTAAGCAAGCTATACTTTTGATCATGCCTTTTGATGAAGAGAAGCTCCCTGTGAGGTACCTTGGTGTTCTTTTAATATCCACTAGACTTCTCCATAATGATTGTAAGATCTTGGTGGAGAAAATGGAGAGTAGAATTGCTGACTGGAGGAATAAAAGCTTATCTTTTGCTGGTCGTCTTCAGTTGATAAGGTCAGTGTTATCTTCTTTTCATGTTTACTGGGCTTCGGTTTTTATCCTTCCAGCTAGTATTATAAAGGATCTTGAAAGGAAGATGCGGGCATTTTTATGGTGTCAAGGACCGATGGTGAAAGGTAAGGCAAAGGTGTCATGGAAATCTATTTGTTTACCTAAATCAGAGGGTGGTTTAGATATTAGGCGTATTAGTGAAGTAAACAAATCCCTTATGGTATACCATATTTGGAGCATATTAACCCGTAGAGATTCTCTATGGGTTAAATGGGTGCACTCTTATAGGTTAAAAGGCAGAAACTTTTGGGAGGTACATCAACCACAAAATTGTATTTGGGGATGGAGGAAATTGCTTCAGTTAAGACAAGATATTAGACCATTCATATGGTCTAAAGTGGGTGATGGCAAGCAGATTTCGGTTTGGTTTGATCAATGGTCAGGTGAGTCGCCATTAAGTAATGTTATATCTCTAAGACAAATCATGCAAGCGGGGATTGATTTAAACTCAAAAATTGCTGATATTAATCATAATGGTGAATGGCTATGGCCACGTGCTTGGTTAGATTTATTTCTGGTTTTATTAAATAACCCAACAATTATTTTGAATACAAATCAACCGGATTCAATAGTATGGAGAGATTTGCAAGGAAATGACGAAGTGTATTCTTCAAGAACAGTTTGGGATTCCATTCAGTCTAGGAACAACGAGGTCGATTGGGCAAATGCAATTTGGTTTTCTCATTGTATTCCAAGACATGCGTTTTTGGTTTGGCTCATTGTTCAGAAGAAATTGAAGACACAAGATGTGATCATGCAATGGAAAGCAAGCTACAACCTGTATTGTTGCTCGTTGTGTAGCAAAGGACCGGATTCTCATGCACATCTATTCTTTCAATGTTCCTTTTCATCGCAGGTTTGGAGTAGAATCAAAGTATTAGCTGGAGTTGCTTTCTTATCTGATGATTGGGAAGACATCGTCCATTGGATTACACTTAAAGCGAAGTCTAGATCTGCAAAGAATGTTATTGGAAGACTACTAGTAGTAGCTACGACTTATTTTGTCTGGCAGGAAAGAAACAATCGGTTATTTTCTAACCATGCCCGTCCTCCAGACACTATTGTGGAGCTTATTGTTACTACAATCAGATTCAAGTTGGTAACTTTGAAGTTTAAAAACACGACAAGTGTAGATCGCTTACTTGAAGCTTGGAAAGTACCACGTGATATTGTGGTCCATCTCAGATAACTGGCGCGGATGATATTATCGTTCTTTTTTGTCACATTAGTTCTTTTATTGTAATTACTAGTGTGTAGGTTGGCCATTGTTAGCTAGTTTGCTTGTTAATTCTAGTAGATTACATATGCATGGCATGTCATGCATATGAACTAGTATGGTATCTCAGCCGTACTACTTGATTTGTAATGTTTTTTGGTGATGGTATAAAATTTACAGGGGTATCCCATTAACCAAAAAAAAAAGTCCGTGTGACATGAACTAGTAAGCTAGATCATGAGATGTGTACTAGTAGACTTGCCCATCTTTGATTGTTGTTAAATTATGGAGTTCAAGTGCATTACATTGCTCACAACATTTGGTTAGAAGATATTTGGTGGAGAATGTCAATTTCTCATTATACGTATTTATACATTTTTTTTTGGTTGATGGGATACCCCTGTAAATTTTATACCATCACCAAAAAACATTACAAATCAAGTAGCATGGCTGAGATACCATACTAGTTCATATGCATGACATGCCATACATATGTAGACTAATAGAATTAACAAGCAACCTAGCTAACAATGGGAAACCAACACACTAGTAATTACAAACATAAAAACTAATGTGATAAGAGAGAACTATAACAGCACCCGCGCCTATTATCTGAGATGGACCACAATATCACGTGGTACTTTCCAAGCTTTAAGTAAGCGATCCACACTTGTCGTGTCTTTAAACTTCAAAGTGACCAATTTGAATCGTAGAAACAATAAGCTCCACAATGATGTCAGGAGGTCGGGCATGATTAGAAAACAGCCGATTGTTTCTTTCCTGCCAGACGAAATGTCTTCCCACTCATCAGATAAGGAAGGAACTCCAGATAATCTTTTAATTTTATTCCAAACCTGTAAGGAAAAAGAACATTCAAAGAATAAGTGTGCATGAGAATCCGGTCCTTTACTGCACAACGAGCAACAGTAGAGGTTGTAGCTCATTTTCCATTGCATGATCTTATCTTGTATCTTCAATTTCTTCTGAATAATAAGCCAAACCAAAAATGCATGCCTTGGAATACAATGAGAAAACCAAATTGCATTTGCCCAAGTAACCTCATTATTCCTTGACCGAATAGAATCTCATACTATTTTTGAAGAGTACATTTGATCGTTACCTTGCATATCTCTCCATACAATAGAATCCATCTGATTCGCATGCAATATGGTCGTTGGGATATTTAATAAAACTAGAAATAAATCTAACCAAGCACG
>CM067170.1:59259898-59451410 GCA_034093135.1 Erigeron breviscapus | reverse complement strand
TGCCACAAATTTCGTTTATTCTTATAATAATTATCAGCATAAACAAATGAACAGAATAGCGATTTATTATCATCTTTGAAAACAACTTGCACATGAATAACCTGATCCGTTTGTGACAGAACCATGACATCAACCACCTCAGTATTCCATCCAATGATAATTCTCGTACCTTTAGTGCATAAATTACCATTCGAAGTCCAATCCCAAGTCTTACAAATCTTCTTACAACTTGCAAAAGCTTGAAACTTTAGCATTGCAACTTGTGAAATATACTCTAAGTAAACTTACGAGTATTTCCAAGTTAATTAGATCACTTGTATTTCAGGATTGTTTAGATACTTACACTTGGGTGTTTATCTTTGTTCCGCAACAATCCTTGTATTTGTTTATACATCAATAAATCAAATACATTGAAAAGGAAACAACGTGTCTTAATGCTACATACTTGATTATATTTATATATATCCTTATATAGTTTCTGCCATTTGTTCTTACATTTTGTATCTAGTCAATTGTTTCTTGTTATCCATATCTGGATCGTAAACTGAACTTGTCCATCAAGATCAGTTGTACTTGCCAGTCGGGTTTGTTATTCATCTATATTTGGGACTCACAGCAAGACATATATCATTTCCTACCACATCCCAAGCACCCTTAAAGAATGCAGAAGTATACCCATCGGGACCCGCGACTTTATTTTCACCTATCGAAAACATTGCCTTCCTTATCTCCTCATTTGTGACAGTATGAACCATGGCTTCAGCTTTTTGAGGGGATAACTTCTTTGTGAATACATCAGGAGTAGGATAGCGAGTTGTAACCCCAACCTAACCCAAAAACTTCTCATAGTGATCAACAAAAGCCTTGGGGGCTGCACTACCTTCATGAATAATACCATTACCATCTTGGATGACCTCTATTTGACTTCTATGATTTTTGCTTTTGACATAATTATGAAAGTAAGCTGAATTTGAGTCACCAACCCCTAGCCATTCCACTTTAGACTTTTGTTTAAGAAAACGCTCTTCATCTAATTGAGCAATTTGAAATTCTTTCAAACATGCTGCCTCTTTCTCCAATAAACCCGCATTTGTTGGGTCCTTATCAATCTCACATTGCAGCTCATCAAGACAGCCCCTTAGTTTCGAAACCTTCAAATGAAAATTGCCTTGATCATGTAGAAGCTTGCGCAAAGGGCTTTTGGTGGCTTTGAGACGATTAATCACCTTAAAGAAGTGATGTCCTTCAACATTTAACTTCCACGCATTAACAACAGCATCAATAAAACCCTGCTTATGAACAAGAAAATTAGCAAACTTAAATGGTTTAGGACGACTTCTCGTAATAGAGGGAAGTTTCAAGATGCATGGCGAGTGATCAGAGACTCTGAAGGGATGAAAAAGTGCACAAGCTGCTGGAAAAGCATCAATGAACTCTGTATTTCCCATAATCTGATCAATTTTTTTAAACACTCATCCACCTCTTTTCGGTTTTTGACTCCAAGTAAAGTTTAAACCGGAGCTGTTTATATCAAACACTTCAGTACATTCCACACAATCTTTAAACTCTCTCATGCTAATATTAATATTCGACGATCCATGAAGAGAATCTTCAAGATTAAGTGCAGAATTAAAGTCCCCCATAATAACCCAAGGCTTATCACGTACAAAAACCTTATGCATACACAAATTCTGCCACAAATTTCGTTTATTCTTATAATAATTATCAGCATAAACAAATGAACAGAATAGCGATTTATTATCATCTTTGAAAACAACTTGCACATGAATAACCTGATCCGTTTGTGACAGAACCATGACATCAACCACCTCAGTATTCCATCCAATGATAATTCTCGTACCTTTAGTGCATAAATTACCATTCGAAGTCCAATCCCAAGTCTTACAAATCTTCTTACACACATTAAACAAATTAGACACATCTACATGTGATTCCATAATAGCACATAAATTCAGATAGTTATCAGTGACTACCTTTCGAACATCTTTTTGTTTTAGCGGGCGGTTCAACCCCTAATGTTTTTTGGTTAATGGGATAACCCCTGTGAATTTTATACCATCACCAAAAACATTACAATACAAGTAGCATGGCCAAGATGCCAAACTAGTTCATATGCATGACATGCCATACATATGTAAACAAATGATTACAAAGAAAAAACTACCACTACATATCAGTCACAATGTAAAACCTAACATGGAGTGGATGGAACCCTGAAAAAAAAAACTATTTCCTGCTAGCACCGGTTGTAATCATGGACCACAAAATCCCGTGTCAGATTCCAAGCATCAACAAATCGGTTCACCTGAGTGGTATTCTTGAACCGTATGGTAACGAGTTTCAATCGAACAGTAGTAGTCACCAAGTCGCAAAAATGAGTGGTTCAGCCCCCTAATATTCCAGGATGCTAAACTACCCATTTAAACCATCATCACCGGGTGTGCTTGCCCCATCAGAAATGACCTTCTCCTCAGTTCCCATTTTCATGAAATCGGCTTTCTTAGTATACACATCCTCAACTTCCTCATCATCCGATTCATCTAGGATATCATTAGATGTTCCTTTAGCACTATTTCCCTTATCATTTCCATCAGCTGGCTTAATTACAGGGTCATTCAGACCCGGACCATAATCAGACAACAAATCATATGAGTTTTTAGTGCTCACATTTATCGTTGCTTTGGAAGTATTAGTTGCCGATCCTGAAGTGCTAGGAATATCTTTATCCTTCTTTTGGTTCACAACAGGTCTGTATTCAAATTTTTGTTTCTTCTTATTAAGATTGATCAATCCCCTTAATCAATTAACAAGATCAATTGATCTAGCTGGACTAATCAAGTTAGCCGCGATCACGAGCTTGGTAATCGATCAGAAGAAAGAAAAAACGAACTAGGGTTTAAACGACCAGAAACTAAGGAAAAAACCTTAAAAAACGTGAAATCTGGACTAAAGAGAGTAATTAAGCATGATCAGAACATCAAAAGGGATACAATGACCACACATAATCACCATAATCAGCTAGAAGACACAAAATTAGGGCTTGGACAGAATGAGAAAGCTAGTCTCCATAGGGGAGAGAGTGTTAGGGGTTTACGTATTTATACATTGTTGGAATTTCGGTAACTTTTTTCGGTAAAGGTCGTCACCCCTTGCTAACTTTTTATATCATCACAAATAAGAACAGGCAACTTGGTTGAATACCAAGTTGGCTTTACAAAACATCCACGCAAAAAGCGATTACAGAGAAAAAATAACATACCAAAACCCAAAACCTATCTAATCATTACGATCACTACCAGCTAGAAACAAAAGAAATAACACATCGTATTATTTGGCATTAGTAACTTTATAATATTGGCATTCATGAATATTTTCTGATTTATAACTATATTTAATTTAATATTATTTAATTATTATTTATTCATTTTCTTGATTTATTAATTAAATAATTCTTTAAAAATATTTAAGTACCACATTGCTTTTATAAATTATGGATAATTATATTTGGGTTATAATCTGACTTTTATGCATTATAACTTATAATATTATGATTTATATATTTATTTATGTAATTTTTTATATTATGATTTATATATTTATTTATAATTTTTCCATTAATTTAATAATAGTGATTATTTAGTGATTTTTACTTACTTAATTACTTCTAAAATATATAACCTTTGTTCCTTGACTTATAATAATTTTATTCCAGTAGGTTTTAGTCATTTTCATCATTAGTTATGATGATTTAACCAAATTCATGATTTATTTATTTATTTATTTACCTTTTTAATTATCATTTAAATTTAATAATTAATAGCAATTCTTAGAAATCACCACATAACTTTTTGGCTAAAAATCCCAGACCTTTTGGGTGACTTTTACCATGGTAAATCTATATCAATTCAACCTCTCTTGTATCTTGCTCATTTAGAAGACTTTTATGCTTTAAATCGTTTACCGAAATAGTGAGTTTAACCTCATTTCTTAAGTGATTCAAGTGCTCAAAATGGATTTTCATCCTTGTTTTATTATTTACAGAATATTCATCATATTTTAGTATTCCAAGTCGTGATAGTGGTGGTGGTGTGATTTGTGCAATTTATAGCTTTCGGTTAGTGCTTATATGACCCGAAAAGGTGATTTTTGGACCTAGTCTTGCCATGAACCGAACAAGTTGAGTTTAATATTTTTGAAATCTCTTTTTCACAGTAACTTTAAGAGATTTTGGTGGTTATTTGATTATGGTGCACGTGTGTGCTCAAAATGCCTTTTTGCATGTCTTCCGTTTGTGATTTCTAGCTTATTTTAACTTGTTTTGTTCCAAGCTTTATGTCTTTGTTATTTCATCAATATTTCCAGAATATTATGCTCAAGATTAACATATTATTCACTCAAAACAAGTCCATATCCATCTCATAATCCAACAAAAGATCCAACTTTCTTAAATCTAGCATGCATTTATTCATCTCATCATTTTCAATACAAATCTTTATCAATCTTTCATCTAACAATATAAAGGCTTTCTTTTTATGAAAAATCCGAGAAATATATGTATCAAAATGTATAAAAATGTATCCATCTTTCAAAGAAAAAGTCACTTTACAAGCTACTAATTTATAACAACACTTCTGGGTCTTAAACTTGTTGAATCCTTGAATCCTTCTCCAATATTTCAACATGCATGAGCATGAGGAAGAAGGTTCTATCAACTTGCCCTCATTAAGTGTGTGTTTCAAAGAAAACAAGAAGAAAATATAAACTTTTGATAAAAATCTTTGAATATAAATAAGAACAAGATTAATCTAACAAAGAGATGAAGATATATACCTTTGATGAACTCGGTTTTGGAAGTGATTTTTGGCAGAAAATTCGTGACCCTTTAAGCTCCTAATAACCCTTAATCCTTGCTTGTAATAACCCTTAAACCTAGCTTGAAATAATCCTTGCTTAATCCTTTATAAACCCTTATTATTATTATAGATTAAATATGATTTTTGTCTTGTTTTTCTTGCCTTTTTAGATCCGAAAATTTGAGAGAAAAAGTGGAGAAGAAAGTTCTTGAGAGAGAGATATGTGTGTTAAAAGTGAAGATTGAGTGTTAAGTGAAATCAATTGTTGGGAGTTACAAGAATAAAAGAGCTAGTTGCATTTTGATTGGTGAAGTGGTATTGGGAAGGGTTGGGGCCGGTTTTGCAAGGGAAAAGGAAGGGACTTTTAGTGTATGCATGTATGTATGTAATGTATGTATGTATGTGTAGTATGATTTGGTACATTGGTTTGGAGAATAAAAGAACTCGGTGAATTTTGATTGGGTGTGAGGTGTTGGGAATGGACAAGGGAGCCGTAAATTGGCTTTCAAATTTTGAAGGATTTTACTTTATTTTCTTGTTAGTTGAATTATGTACATACTTATAGGGGTGAAATGGGTGCATACTTATAGATTGAGAGGAAAAAGCTTCTGGGATATCCCATTGAGGGGTAACATGTCCTGGAGTTGGAGGAAATTGTTACAAATTCGGCTGATTGTTCGTAAGCATTTTTGGCATGCGTTGGGTGATGGGAGAAATACTTCAGCGTGGTATGATGTTTGGGTTGATCATGGTCCAATTAAAAATGTTGTGTCTCCCAGGATGATTAGAGACGCTGGTCTTGGATTGGATGCTAAAGTTGCTGACATTGTAGACAACGGAGTGTGGAGTTTTACATGCTAATTCTCCTGACTTACTGAAGTGGTGATCTAATGTTAGCAAACTAGATGTATTTTATGTTTCTGTGGCTTGGGAAGATTTGCGGAATCGTGCACCATTGGTTAACTGGTATAATATTGTTTGGTATAAACAATGTATCCCTAAGCATTCTTTCTTGCTATGGTTGGTGATCAATAGAAAGCTTAAGACACAAGACTTATTAAGTCAGTGGGATATTCTACATAATAGCTCTCTTTCTATACAGTGTGTTTTCTGTAACTCGCAACCAGATTCACACACTCATGTTTTCTTTGAATGTCCCTATGCATCTAGGGTATGGCGAGATGTGAATATAGCTGCAGGTTTGGATCTGCATTTGGGTAATTGGGATGATATGTTGCGAAACTTATTACCTATTGCAAAGAAAAACTTGGTTTCAAGTGTGGTTTCGACATCAAAAACGATCAGAGGCTCAACTTGTTAATCTGATTCTTTCTACAGTGCGGCTTAAATTGATGACGGTTCGTTTGAAGATAAATAGGATGACTGAAGAAGCTTTGGCTCGTTGGAAGTTACCTTCATCACTACTACTTGCAACGTAGTATGAGGCTGCACCTATCTAGTTTTTTAGTTTTTGTGTCGCACTTTTCTATTTATTCATACTTAACTAGATAGGTAGAATGGGAGTGGTTTGTCACTTCCTCTTATAGGTTGGTCGTTGTTTTTTGCATGTACGTGTAATAGTTGATATGACAGTCAGTCATATCGCCTGAACTATTATTGTTTTTTTGGTATAATTTATGCTAACCGGGGTAATTCCATACCCCCTTACCCAAAAAAAAAATTATGTACATATGTGATGTGTGTTTGTACAAGTTCATGCATAGTACCTAAGGTACTAGTTGTTAGGCCCTTATGGTACTAAGTTGTGTTCATATAATATATATATATAGCCGTATATATGTATGTATGTATATATATATATATATATATATATTTGTGTTTTTAATTAGTCACTTAACTCTTTGTTTGCAAACTTATATTTATATTAGACATATATATATGCTTGTTATTATTTAAGCTCACTTTTATGTACATAATAGTTTATAGATAAATTTTTGGGATGATCATTATATTTTTATGTCTAAATGCACTTTAATTAGCTTGGTGTTTGAATTGTTGGACATTTGTGAAGATTTATGATTGTTATCTCAACTTGAGAGTCTTACATTATTATTTATATAATTTAACTTCTTGAAATAATTTTTTTGTTCTTTGCCATTCTATTACACTGGATTAGAACTTAATTATAGCTCGAGATTGCTAATTTAGGGGCATTATCTACTAGCTACTAATATAACTATGGCTTGCGGGATCATAGGCAACATAACTAACATATATATAATATTAAAAATGAGGGTTGTTACACATCATAGCGGCCTCTGTGAACTAAACATGGATAAACAATCGAAATTTTACCCTAGTGCTTTTCTCATCTCATTATCGAAACAAATAATAGTATTAAGAATCGAAAAATATAACCGGACTTTAGTCACACGATGAAGACAACAAACAATAGATGAAACAATGGAAGTGGAGACAACAACAATGGAGCATTGATATAAACTGAAGGATAGAAAAGATGGAAACAGTAACCGACATTTGTAAACATTCGGTTGATCAAAGAAAACCTCATGTTCATTGATCGGAAGGATAATGACATGATAGAATACTCAAGGATACATTAGAAGTAGAAAAGACGAATAGACTACAAGTCATAGTAATGAAGAGGCTTGTGACTAAATTGGATCAAGAGAAATTTCTCTCATATATAGTTCTATTAGCTATTAACCAACCAAGACAAGCTATGTTTGCTAATTACTAAAAACTTGTAGTTTCAAGGATATCTTTCCATGACTTGTTTTGTAAACAATGTATCAAGTATTTTATGCATATTACGCGATGTTGGTTATTATCTTACTATTATGTGATGATATTATGGGATCGACATCTCATTAGTTTATTATTATGAAGGAAAACATGGCACCTAAGAAGATGAATAAGCCAAAGCCTATATCGAAGAAAGCATCAAAACCTAACACGGCAGTACTAATAACTTCTACCGAATTAGCACAACTAGTATCTCAACAAATCGCGGATGCATTCGCTGCGGAAGCAAGCAAGAATAATAAAGAGAAAGGAACTAATAATCAAAATAAAAATACTACTGAAGGTATTGTTAGTAGGTGCACATACAATGATTTTATGAAATGTAAACCATTAAACTTTGACAGCACGGAAGGAGCCGTAGGCCTAATTCATTGGATTGAGAAAATGGAATCAGTATGTCGCTTAAGTGACTGTACTGAAGACAGCCGAGTTAAATTTGCCACCGGTACCCTTCTGAATGGAGCTCTCACATGGTGGAACGCCTACGCAAACTTTATAGGAATCAATGAAGCCTACCAAACATCATGGGTTGAATTGAAACGAATGATGAATGACGAGTATTGTCCAAGGAATGAAATACAAAAATTAGAAGAAGAATTCTGGAACTTATCTGTGGAAGGAACAAACATTGCTACTTACACCAACCGTTTTCATGAGCTATCTGTATTATGTCCAACAATGCTCTCACATGATTGATTCCAATAAGAATACACACTAAGTTATACTTGATCTATGTAATCTTAATCTTGAAATTCACTTAATGATTGATTCCAATAATGAATTAGTTATTTTAATATCCATAAACTTGTATGAATTAGAGTTCACGTATAGAAAGATTAAAAGCCTATTTTCTTCATATATATCCACTTTATCAAAGTATAAACTATCCTTCTCAGCTAGCTAGCCCAAAACAAGAGTGATTTTGTTATGTCCATGAACATGTAAGACTCCATTTCATCTAGCCCAAAATCTGTCACAGTAAGTATATGTGAACAAGAAGCTTATTCACTTCCCACAAGTAGCATTGTCACCACCTTCAACACCACCATTCTCTACCTAAGCTCCTTAGAAGCTTACGAGTACATGACAAGTAGATGACAAAGCTCCAGTCTACCATCTTGGCCATGGGTTTGACAACAAGTAGCTTACAAGCACCTCCCTCATCCGCATCCTCCACCACATGTTGTCACCTCCTTATCCTCCCAAGCTTGGTGGCCACGGTTCCAACACCAACAACAGACCTCCATCTTTTGCTAAAAATAGGCTCTCATTCTTTCCTTTCCATACCATCCCAACACTCTATCTCTCTCTCTCTCTCTCTCTCAAGTTCTAAAGAGATTTAGCAAGGAAGAAGTTCTTGCAAGATAAAGACATCAATTCCATCTTATTTAATCTTCAATCACCATGTGTTCCTCAAGCCAACGTGTTTCTGATTTAATCTTCCAGAAATCTCAGCACTCACAACAAGATCTTCAAGGACGTGTGAGTGTGCAGTTATGCTTCGGATGCTTCGGCATAGAATAGATCGACCCAGTTCCCGTTCTTTCCGGTGCACTCGCTTTATATCTCTGACACACAAGGAAGGACGCGGTGGCAGGTTTTCTTGGCAGGCTATCCTCACGTCTAAGCTATGGGTGTCGGTGTTCTTACTAGGAAGGTTGCTTTGATCGATCGTATGATTTTCTCATAGCAGGAGGCTGGGAAATCAGCCTCGCAAAAACCACATAACACCACCTAAACACTCCATTTCAACTCATGGTTTCACTCTCTAAAAAGCTAATACCAATACGAGTGTAAACATGCAACAAACACCCCTCGTTTTTGCTGCCTTTAAGGGCTGCGAAACTGCCCCAGGAACAGCCCAACATCACCATCACTTTACAGGATCGTTTTGACTCTATTCTAAGATCCATTCGATCGGTTTACTTGTCTCCTGTAGTCATGGTAAAAGTATACTCACATCAATGGCTTTATCATTGATATATGGCTACTGCTTCTTCTCATATTTATGGCTGGAACTCTATAACGACACCAACTCGTTTTCTTCCTCCTTTCCTTGTGTGTGCGGCTATACTTTCTCAAGGAACAACAACTTGCTTACTTCTTGTTTGGGTTTATACATCACGGTTTTGATATTAAGAAACGAAGTAACGTTGTTATTACCACGAAGCACCATCACTCGGGTTTAAACACGAAATCAAGGGGTTTTTATAAGGGTAGCGAAACTCACTAAAGTAAGCTCGGGAAATTCAAAGTTGGGAGTTAATTAGTTACTGTCCATTCTAAGATCTTTTAGAGTGTGTTTCAAGTTCGTTTTCTTGGGTTATTAAGCTACGGTATTGGAAACTCAAATAGCTCACTAATTTAGCAAGGTTCGGTTTGGATCTCTTGAAGTTATCATTCATGTTTTGGAATCTTAAAACACATGATTTTCGGGTTTTTAAAGCAAGGATCTTAGTTGCTAAAGTCATGGCTGAAGCTTAAGGATTTATACCTATAGTTAATCTCATTATAATTCGTCATTCTCCCAATTACTAAGGTGAGTTCATAGTCTCACTTTAACTCTTTTAAATTGTTTTGGGATGAGAATACATGCTCGGTCATTTTACAAAACTATTTGAGTTTCATTATAGAAAACATGTTTTATTACTATAATGTGATATATTATTCAAACTATGAGCTACATGGATTTCTTGTTGAACTATCATGGGTTACTTTTATATTCGACACAAGTGACATATAGTTTGTGTATGTCTATGTAACAATTGCTCATTAAATCCCCTTGGTAACTTGAGCCGTGAAACAAACGCACGAATATTATGGATAGTACTATCGGGTTTGACACCCCTGTCCGGGCTAGTCATGCTAGCTGGGGAAACGGGCATATAATATTTGAAATGATAGTGTTTTGAGCGAAACACTACTTAAGGGGTAACAATATGTTAAGGCATCGGTATTCAAGGCATGGCATACGAAACTACTAAACTATGTGTTACATTATCACTGAAACCTTGTGGTCCACAAAAATCTCGAAAGGGAATCATTTGCTCGGTTTTTATGGAAAACTTGTTAGGGTAATGGGGGAACCCTATTCCCGGTACCACAAATGGATACCCATCGACCCACCCCGTATGAGCCATATGATGCCGGTAAAATACCTCCATTTAATCCCCACATGATCTGGGCACCCCGAAGGATCGAACCCGCGTATTTAAACTTCACATATGGGTCTAGGCTTCATTGGTAACGGGTACCTTAAAAGAATTATTTTTTGTCCCCAGCGGGGATCGAACCTGAGACCTTAAGGTCACCAAGTGCTTGCCTTACCACTAGGCTAATTTCTTGTTGGTTATGGAAAACATGTTGTGATATACTCTTTTACAAAATCATTTATACTATTTTATAAACACAAGACAAACTCTTTTACATATTGCCTTATGTATTATCTTTTACAGATTGAAGTCTTAAAAACATCATACTGCGAGGCACTACAATTCAGAGCATGGTCACTATTTTTACAGAGAAACCAAAACTGTTATACATGAGGCAATTACAAAACTCTTTCAGTATTTTTAATTTTTTTATAACATTGTGATTAACAGCGTTCACTCAGGTCTTGTGGTCCACATAAATATTTATCGAAAACCTATGAACTCTCCAACTTTATGTTGACGTATTTTAGTGTATTCTCAGGGAACTAATTCTTCAGAGTATAAGTAGAAGAAACATGCTTTTTGGAAGTCACATATCCATTCATTAAAGCAAACAAAGATTTTCAAGAGCTTTTATATTAAGCTAATCATGTTGTAGAATCTCTAGTATAAGTTTTGTACACTTCATGTAAGATCCTGGTTTTTATATCTATGATATTTCAAAAACGTCTCATTTAGAGGTCGTTTGTTATGATTTGTGATTGTGATCCCGAGAAGTCACCCTCCGCTGGGGCCCACCTTGGACGGGGTGTGACAGACTGGTATCAGAGCCACAAGTTATAGCGAACAAGGTTGCATTAGTGAGCCTAAGAATGATCTTTGTTAGGCTTTCTTTTTTTTTGGTTAATGGGTATACCCCTGTAAATTTTATACCATCACCAAAAACATTACAAAACAAGTAGCATGGCTGAGATACCATACTAGTTCATATGTATGACAGGCCATACATATGTAAATCAAGCAAACGCAACCAATTAATCAATACTACTACATATCAGCCCTAGACAACTAATATGAGTAACAAATTAAGAAAATATTAATCTAATTAGCGCCGATTATGATCAAACACCACCATGTCTTGTGGTAGATTCCAAGCTTGCACAAAACGATCAACTTGAGTAGTTTTCTTGAACTTCAAAGTAACTAATTTGAGCCGAACTGTTGTAGCAATAAGATCACTGATAAGTTTAGGAGGACGGACACTACTAGTGAACAATCTTTGATTCCTTTCTTGCCAAATAAAGTATGCTGAAGCCGCTACTAGTAGTCGTCTAATGACACTTCTTGCTGAATTGGAAGTGGAATGTATCCGCAACATAGCATAAATGTCATCCCATCTTGAATCAACACGCTCCATTTGTGCTAAATGACGCACATGACACCAAACCTATAAAGAAAAGCCACATTCAAAAAATAAATGATCATGTGAGTCCGGACCTTGTTTACATAGGGGCAGCAAACAAGGTTGTAGTTCATATTTCTTCCACCATGCCATTGCATCATTATATCTTGGGTCTTCAACTTACGATTAACAATGAGCCACATCAAAAACGAATGTCGTGGGATCGCTTGTGAGAACCAAACAATCTTGTACCAAGGAACTTCACTTCTTTTCTCCCTTAAAGTGTCCCACACTACTGATGATGAGAACTCGACTTCTTTCCCATTAGAGTCTTTCCAATACAGATAATCTTGTTTATTTGGAACCATGGTGAAGACAGGAAGCGAAATTAAAACTGGATATAAGTCCAGCCAGGCCGTCGGCCATCGCCACACCCCATCATAACATAAGTCAGCAACCTTAGTATTCAATGTATAACCAGCCTGAATAACCTGTCGATTTGTCACATATGTTCGAATTGGGCAGGCATCCGCCCATTTATCAAACCAAGCTGAGGTGTTGAGACCATTACCAATTTGTGACCAAATATATGGACGAATTTGGTGCCTAAGTTGTAGCATTTTGCGCCAACCCCAGCTACAATTAGATGGAATCCGGATGTCCCAAAAGTTTCTTGCTTTTAACCTATATGAGTGAATCCATTTTACCCAAAGCGATTCCCTATTATTCAATATACTCCAAATATGAGTGACCATCAGTGCTTTATTAACATCCACAATCCTCCTAATCTCAAGCCCCCCTTCTAACTTAGGAACACATAGTTTCTTCCAAGATACTTTAGCTTTGCCTTTAATAAACTTACCTTGATTCCAAAGGAATCCCCGCATTTTTGCTTCTAAATCATCCAGAATTCGTTGCGGTAGAATAAAGACAGAAGCCCAAAAAATATGAAACGATGAAAGCACAGACCTGATCAGTTGGTTTTGGTCAAGTGAGTCACCATTATGGAAACCCTTTTCTCTCTCTCACCAATGGCGATTTCATGCTCCTCTTTTTCTTCCAGTTCGCATCCTATCTTTGATCTATTCCAGGGTTTAATGGATGTTGAAGTGCATGTTTGAATTAGGTATTTCGATTTAGGGTTCGAATTTTTCTGTTTTTTCGCTAGCCATAATCCTGGTTGTCTATTCTTGTTGATTACGTTGGTTCTGATCGCGGCTAACCTGTTTAGTTCAGCTAGATCGCTGAATCTTCTTAATTGATAAAGTCTAGTTAACTTCGATTAGGGTTTTTATTGGTGAGTAGGGTTTTTTATTTTGCTGTTCGTCAAATAGTTTTTTAATAGCCGATTTGTCTTCTGGATAGCATGGTCGTTTTACGTGTATGAAGAGGGATATTCCATTCGATTTGAAAGCTCTTGAAGAACGATTCAATAAGATTCGACAAGATCCAATGTCTGGAAAGAAAAAGAAGAAGGGTGGAAGTCCTAAAAAAGGGGGAAACCCTAATTTGGATATTAACAATGAAGGTGACTCGTCCAATTCGTCCAAGGCTGCTGATACTCCTGGTTCTGGTCAGGTGAATACGGATGATGGAAAGCTATACCACTGGTCAAACTCCTAGCAGTGGGGCGTCTCATGCTACTGGAATTTCTGGTATGGGCAGTATAACACCTCCTTTGGAGGAGGAGGGTGGGAACGATGATAAGGCTACCAATAAGGTTGAGGGTTCTTCATCTATGGGTAACCCTAATTCGACTGAAACGCAAATGGAAGTTATTGATCAACTTGGTGTGGAACCTGTTGAAACTAAGGATGATGAAACTCCACATGTGGCGAGTGGTTCTGGTACTACACGTGATACTGGTTTAGCTGATGGAAAGAACGAGCCTTTTGGTGATGGGCAACACTCTTATGCAGCAAAGCTTAAAGCGGGGTCGATTAAAAAGGTTGTTAATTTCCGTAAGCTGGAAAACAAGGTAACACAGGAGGGTATTGATGTGGTTTTGCCTCGAGAATCTGTTCGAGTTGTTCATGACAGGTTTGCTAATACATTGTATGGTTATTTCCTTGGGGACAGACCTGCTTTCCCTGTAGTTGAATATTATGCTAAAACAAATTGGACTAAATATGGTTTTCAAAAAGTTATGATGAATGCTGATGGTTACTTTTTCTTTAAGTTCAATGATCAAAATGGGATGAAAAAAGTCCTTGAAGGTGGTCCATGGTTGGTGCGTGGTAAATTAAAAAAAGAGGATATTAAACAGGTTTCAGTTTGGATAAAAATCCATAATGTTCCCCTTGCTGCATATACAGATGATGGGTTGAGTTTGTTGGCTACTGTGTTGGGTACTCCAAAAATGCTTGATTCATACACCCATACCATGTGTACTGAATCTTGGGGTAGGAGTAGTTATGCGAGAGCTATGATTGAGATTTCAGCTGACAATGATTTTAAAGAGGAATTAACGATTGTTGTTCCAGCTTTGGAGGGTGACAATTATATTAATGAAACAATGAGGGTTGAATATGAGTGACGTCCTCCAAGATGTGCTACTTGTTGTGTATTTGGACATCAGACTGTTAAGTGTCCAAAGCATGTTCCAATGGCTGCAAAAAAACCTGCTAGGGTGGATGAGGATGGGTTCACAGAGGTGAAAAGAAAGAAGAATAAGCCGGGGTTTCCTGTTAACAAGCAGAAGATGAGGGTGGAGTATAGACCTGTGACCCATCCAAAACCGAAATCAGATGCTCCAAGTACTTCAGGTACTAAAGACAATGCATCTCAAGCTAATATTAAAATGAGTAACTCTTTTGGTGTGCTGATTCATGATGATGCATCTGGAGGAGTAAATAGTGAAGATCAGAATCCAAGTCAGGTTAATAATACTTTTAATGTCACTGTTGACTCTGATGGGGAGGAAGTGATTGAGGTTATTGATAATGAGACTGCTACGTTTATGTCGAATGGAGAAAACATGGGTGGAACATCAAAAGGGGCAAGCACTCCTGTGTCTGATGTTTCCAATGGGTAGTTTAGCCTCGTGGAATATAAGGGGTTTGAACCGACCCCTGAAACAAAGTGAGGTTCGACAAGTTGTGAAGGAAAATGCTCTAAATGTATGTGCTATTTTAGAGTCGCATGTGGATGTATCTGAACTATATAATGTTTGTAAAAAGGTGTTTAGATCGTGGGATTGGACTTCAAATGGAAGTTTGTGTTGTAAAGGGACTCGAATTATTTTAGGTTGGAATGCTGACATTGTGGATGTTATGATTTTAGACCAAACGGAACAGGTTATGCATGTCCAACTAAACTATTCTCGTGATAACATAGCTCTTTTTTGTTCTATTGTGTATGCAGACAATTATTATAAGAAGAGAAGGGAGCTATGGAAAAGTTTATGTAAACATAAACTGTTTGTTGGGAACAAGCCATGGGTCATTTTGGGGGACTTTAACTCATCCCTTAATCTGGATGATAACTTATCTGGTGCGTCTACTGTAAGTACTGGTATGAGAGATTTTAGAGAATGTGTAGACACATTGGAAGTGTTTGATATCAATAGTGTAGGATTGCATTATACTTGGACTCAGAAGCCGAAAAAAGGAGTGGGTACATTGAAGAAGATTGATCGTATTATGGGCAATATTCACTTTACTGATCTTTTTCCTGCTGCGTGTGCCATGTTTCAGCCATACAGGATATCAGATCATTCCCCGTGTATATTGAAGCTATAAAGGAATGTGAGAGCTGCTCGTCAACCTTTTAAATTCGCTAATTTCTTGGTTCATAAAGAGGAATTTCATGACATTGTTAAGAAGACATGGGTTACCCAAGTGGATGGAGTTAATCAGTTTCGAGTGGCTAAGAAGCTTAAAGCTCTTTAGTCTCCTCTTCGGGCTCTTCTCTTTAAGCAAGGTAACTTGCATAAACGGGTTAGTGAGTTAAGGAGTGAACTTGATAATATTCAGAAGGCTATTGATGTTGATCCCATGGATATCTCCTTAAGAGAAAAAGAAACAACTTGTACTAAAATGTTTCAGGAAGCTGCTTTGGATGAAGAACGTTATATGAAGCAGAAATCAAAGGTGGCTTGGCTTGCAGCTGGTGACTCTAATACTTCTTTTTTTCATACTTCTCTTAAATGCAGGGTCCATAGGAGTCGTATTCACTTAATTAAGGATGCTCACGGAGTTATTCAGGAGGGTAGCAATGTTCAAAAGGCTATTGTACAACATTATGAGGATTTCTTGGGGTGCGCAGGTAGTACTGATCGCCAGCCATCTCCAGACCTTTTTACGTATATGTTGGATACAAATACTGCTCTTAATATGATAAAACCTGTTTCAAATGAGGAAATTAAAGATGCTTTGTTCTCGATTGGAGAAGAGAAAGCTCCAGGACCGGATGGATATACATCAGCTTTTTTCAAGAATTCAAGGCCTATTGTGGGAGATGATGTTTGTAAGGTGGTTCACGACTTCTTCAGGAAAAGCAAGTCACTCAAAGAGTGGAACAATACACTGATTGCCCTAGTTCCTAAGGTTCCTACTCCCTCGTTTATTACTGATTTTCGTCCCATCTCATGTTGTAATGTCCTATATAAATGTATTAGCAAAATTCTTGCTAATCGAATAAAGTTGGGATTAAAAGAGGTGGTGAGTATCAACCAGTCTGCCTTTGTACCAGGAAGGAAAATTACTGATAATATCTTACTTACACAAGAACTTATGCATAATTACCATCGAGATATTGGTCCTCCAAGATGTGCCTTCAAGATTGATATTCAGAAAGCTTATCATACAGTTGATTGGTCTTTTTGAAGAGCTGTTCTGTTGGGATTTGGATTCCATAGGGTGATGGTGGATTGGATCATGCTTTGTGTTACTACAACGTCCTTCTCGATTTGTATAAATGGAGATATACATGGGTATTTTAAGGGTAAGAGGGGACTTCGTCAAGGGGACCCCATATCGCCCTACTTATTTAGTCTTGTTATGGAGGTTTTAACTCGGATTCTGCACCATTCCTCTAACATTAATGCATCGTACAGGTTCAATAATAAATGTGAGAAACAGAAGATTATGAACTTATGTTTTGCAGATGATTTATTCTTATTTGATAGAGGTGATGTTGATTCAGCAAGGATTATTATGGAATCTCTTAACTCCTTCAAGCATATGTCTGGGCTGGTTCCTAGCATTCAGAAAAGTGCTGCTTATTTTTGTAATGTGTCGAATCATACCAAGACTGTTATCTTAACTGTTATGCCTTTTGATATAGGAAAGTTACCGATTAGGTACTTGGGTGTTCCTCTAATTTCGTCTAGGCTGCTCTATAAGGATTGTAAAGTACTTCTGGAATGTTTGGAAAAGCGCATCATAAATCGGAGGAATAAACATTTATCGTTTGCTGGGAGAGTTTAACTCATCATTTCGGTTCTGTTTCCATGCACACCTATTGGTCCTCGGCCTTTATTCTTCCTGTGAGGATCATAAAAGAGTTGGAGGCTAAAATGCGTGGTTTCTTATGGTGTCAAGGCCCGATGCAAAATGGTAAAGCAAAGGTATCATGGAAATCTATTTGTGTTCCTAAATATGAAGAGGGGTTGGGTATTAGACGTATATCTGAGATGATTCAAGCTCTTATGACTTCCCATATATGGAGTATTCTCACTAAAAGGGAGTCCTTATGGGTAGAATGGATACATGATTATAAGCTTAAAGGACGTAGCTTTTGGGATGTTCCTATTAAATCTGTTAGTAGTTGGGGATGGCGAAAAATGTTACAATTAAGGTCTATTATCCGCCCCTACATGTGGTCGAAAATTGGGAATGGCCATCACATTTCTGCTTGGTATGACCTATGGTCTAATGTGGGTACATTAGATAAAGTGTTAACGCCTAGAGTTATTAAGCAAGCTGGTTTTTCTTTAACTTCTAAGGTGGCTGATGTGAATGATAATGGAAACTGGAAATGGCCTACGGCCTGGCTTGATTTATACCCCGTGTTAATTAATATTCCTCCAGTAACTTTAGAGCAAACTATACATGATTAACTTGTTTGGAAGGATGATGATTATGAAGGTCCTTACTCGACAGGAGTTGCTTGGAATACTATTAGAAGTAGGGACCAACCTGTAGACTGGGTGAATGTTGTTTGGAATAGTCAGTGTATTCCAAGACATGTTTTTATTTTGTGGCTGGTGGTGCGCGGGAAGCTATTAACGCAGGATAAAATCCTACTATGGAAGAAGGACATGAATATGATTTGCTGCCTGCTTTGTTTTGCGGATTATGATTCCCATAACCACTTGTTTTTTGAATGCAAATATTCTACACAGGTTTGGATGGCTTTACGAGAGGCTGCTGATATGAGAGACATCCCACCTTCATGTAGTTTATTATATTTGGCAAGAGCGAAATTCAAGGTTGTTTAATCACCATGCTAGACCGCCGGATATCCTTTGTGCCAATATCAAAGCTACGGTCAGATTAAAGCTCATGGGGTTGAAGTTCAAAAGGACAGCTTAAGTGGAGCGTGTGTTGAAGACATGGGACATTAGTGGCAACCTATTATTTTAGACTAGATGTGATTTATGTGATTTGTAATATTTCTAGTCGAGAATAGATGATGCGGAAATGTCCAGATTCACTGAACTGGAGGAATCCAGTGAACTGAAGAAGTCAACTGAACTGATCATACAATCTGAACAAGCCATGTTGATCCTTCCAGCAGTATCCCATTTCAGACAAGTCTTTTCTGAACCAGTCTAGTCACCAGTGGTAACACTTCTCCAGATGACTGCTCCAGATGGATGCTCCAGTGACCACTACTGAAGGTCCTCCAGTGAAGTGCTCCAGATTTTATCTCTAGTGGTGGTCCAGATCTATGTTCCATTTGCCAAATAATAAAGTCCCCACTGAAGTCATTTGTGGGCCCAATAAAGAAGAATGTCAGTTGTTAAGGAAGGCGCGTGTGACGTTTCTAACAATATTATGGGACCACTTGCAGGGGAATGTTTCTAGAAGCTTACGTGTCCATGTCTTATTGGTTCAAACTAGTTAGTGGCTTGTACATGACAGCTTTTATGTATTATTTTATTATTTCATCGTCAATTCCTAGGTAGAGCATATGGCTA
Organism: Erigeron breviscapus; assembly: GCA_034093135.1. Taxonomy (NCBI): domain Eukaryota; kingdom Viridiplantae; phylum Streptophyta; class Magnoliopsida; order Asterales; family Asteraceae; genus Erigeron; species Erigeron breviscapus. The sequence goes on along the minus strand of CM067170.1, from coordinate 59,432,051 downwards.
TAAATAGAGGTTTATCTCTCATTTGTAGAAAAAGTTGATGTTGAATGAAATTAATAGAGCAGCCTCTATTTCTTACAAAAATCTTCTTTTACCTTTATAGATCTTTTGATCTTGGTGGTTAGGAGTGACCCCTTTATCAATATTTGTGGTGACTTATTCTTTATCAAATATTGTGGTGAGGTCTTTTAAATCTTCGGTTTCCTTTATCTATAATCGTGGTGGCTAGACCTTTATCGATTGTAGTGGTGGGGCGGAGTGTTTCCTTTATCCTCGATTCCGGTGGCTTGGCCTTTACGAATCTTGGTGGTGGATTCTTTTATCTATCATTCTAGTTTTATTGTCTTGTTTTATTGTTTGTTTCATATAAAATCCAGAAAATACCAAAAATAGTTTTCCGCTGTCCTTTGTCGCGTGATTTACGCATCAAGGTAGTGGTTGAAAGCTAGTTTTCTTGTTTAGATTGTTTGTTTTTGCTAACATATATGGGGCATGTCCTATATATGAACTAGTGTAGTACTCTGCTATGCTACATGTACCGTATTGTTTTGGGTGTTGTTATAAAGTCAACGGGGATGTCCCCGTTTACCCAAAAGACCTGATCAGTTGAAGTCGGCCTGCAAAAGACAAGGACTTATTTCTCCAATCGGTAATTCTTTTCTCCATTTTTTCCACCAGGACTTGACAATCTTTATACACTAACCTAGAAGAGATTAGTGGAACACCAAGATATCTTACTGGAAGACTACTTTCAGCAAATGGCATGATAGCTAGAATCGCCTGCTTGGTATGGTTAGGAACATTACAGAAAAAATGCAGTGCTTTTTAGTAGGCTCGGTAGTAAACCCGACATATCACTAAATTCTTTTAAAGAATCCATGATAACTCTTGCTGATCTAGTTTCACCTCGAGAGAAAATAAACAGATCATCTGCAAAACACAAATTAATCAATTCCTGCTTTTCACAATGTTTATGGAATCGGAATCCTTGCGTATTCATGACCGATTTCTGCAAAATAAGAGTGAGTACTTCCATAACCAGTGTAAATAAATACGGCGAAATAGGATCACCTTGTCTCAACCCTCTCTTGCCTTCAAAGAGACCACCTAGATTACCATTGACACAGATAGAAAAGGAGGTGGTCGAGACACATTCCATAATCCATTTGACTATAGTTGGATGAAATCCAAATCCATTCAACACCATTTCCAAAAAAATCCAATCAACTGTATCATAAGCTTTTTGAATATCAATTTTAAAAGCACATCTGGGAGGACCAAAACTTCTATGATAATTGTGCATAAGCTCTTGAGTCAACAGGATGTTATCAGAGATTTTCCTGCCGGGGACAAAAGCTGATTGATTTATGCTTACAATATCACTCAAACCCTCCTTAATTCTATTGGTAATGATTTTGCTAATACACTTATAAATAGTGTTACAACAAGATATAGGACGATAATCATTAACCGAAAAAGGAGTAGTTACCTTCGGAATTAGGGCAATAATAGTATGATTAATCTGTCGAAGGATAGTACCATTTCTAAAGAACTCGTGGACAGCAAGACACACCTCATGGCCCACCACGCTCCATGCTTTTTTAAAGAAAGCCGATGTATAGCCATCAGGTCCCGGGGCTTTGTTCTCTCCTATTGCAAACATAGCTTCTTTGATCTCTTCATCTGTAACCTTCCTTATCATTTGGGCAGCTCGATTAGTGTCAAGTTTTTTAGAAAATAGATCAGGGGACGGATATCTATTTGTATTGCCATTCACACCATGAAAATTTGAAAAATGATTAACAAAAGCATTTGGTGCATCACCACCATCATGAACAACACCATTCAAATCCTTAATCAGCTCGATCCTTGATCTATGATTTTTACATTTAAGCGACTTATGGAAGAAAGCCGAATTAGAATCACCAACCTCCAACCATTCCATTTTAGATTTCTGTTTGAGAAAACTTTCTTCATCCAATTGTGCATCCTTAAATCTTTTCAACGTTTTAGCTTCTTTCTACTTTAATTCAGCGTCCAAAGGATTAGCATCAAGAGCTAGCTGAACTTCATCCAATTCCTTGTGCACATTAACCACTTTAACATGTAGATTACCTTGCTTTTGTAACAGACGTCGCATCGGCTTTTTAAGAGCTTTCAACTTCATAACAACACGATACATAGCATGTCCCTGCACCTCCATATCCCATTGTCTTTGCACATCTTCAATAAACCCCTGCTTATGCACAATAAAATTAGGAAACTTAAATGGTTTAGGTCTTGTTCTAGCCACAGATGGAAGTTTTAGAACACATGGTGAATGATCTAACACCCTATATGGCTGAAACTTTGCGCATGCAGCTGGAAATTCATCAACAAAGCTCATATTCCCCATTACACGATCAATTTTCTTGAAAATCCCAATACCCGTTTTTGGCTTTTGATTCCACGTGAAATGAATACCCGAGCTGTTAATATCAATAACCTCAATTTCTTCAACACATTCCTTGAAGTCACGCATTCCTGTATTAATATGCGAGGAGCCCAGCAGGTTGTCTTCCAAGTTTAATGCTGAATTAAAATCACCCATTATCACCCATGGTCGATCATGGACAAATAATTTATGTTTGATCAGGTCATTCCATAGCTCACGCCTTCGTTTATAATAGTTGTCTGCATATATAAAAGAACAAAACAAGGCCTTTTGATCAACCTTAAATATAATTTGGGTGTGCATAACCTGATCTGTCTGTGAAATAACCATTAAGTCCACCATATCAGCATTCCACCCCACAATTATACGAGCACCCTTAGTACATAAACTAGCATTTGACATCCAATCCCAAGTCCTATAAACCTTCTTGCAAATATCAGCTAAGTTACTAACATCGACATGAGATTCCATAATAGCACATACATTAAGATAATTTTCCTGCACTACCTGTCGAACCTCCTTTTGTTTCAGAGGGCAGTTCAACCCCTTTATGTTCCATGATGTGATACTACCCATTAGAATGCACTAGACCGGGAGTGCTTGCCCCCTCCGTTATTTATTGTTGTTGATTGACATTCGTAGTTTTATCATCAATTATAATCTCATCCTCCTCATCATCCGAATCAACATCAAAATGGTCCTCCAGTTCCTTTTGCTTCTCCAATGCAATTCGCTCCTCTTCTATAGTTGCAACAAGAACAGGTTCATTACACCGTTCCCCATAATCTGTTAGTACATCGTAAGAGTTCCGTGTGGACACCCGTGTCTTTGAGGTACTTGCTTCCCCCGTATTCACTTTTGGTTTAACCACAGGTCGATATTCGAATTGTGGTTTTTGATTTTGTTTACCCACAACGAATCCTTGTTTCAATCCTTTCTTTTTTCCAACTAGTTGAAACCCATCAATATCTATTTCTTTTCCTTTTTTTGGCTGTTGTTTCACAGCTTTCACACATTGAGCATCAGCATGTCCAATAACACAACATAGAGATCACCTAGGCGGCTTCCATTCATACTCAACTTTAATAGATTCTTTTGTATATCCATCCCCATCCAAGTGAGGAATAGCGACCACAATGTTATCTTTAAAATCCTGGTTTGCATCAATCTTAACTAAAGACCTTGCATAACTATTTCTACCCCATGATTTTACACACATAGCCGTAGTGTATGAGTCAAGTTGTTTTGGTTCACCAATTTTCGAAATAAGCATGCTCAGTCCATCATCTGTATATGCCACCATAGGGACATCATGTAGTTTAACCCAAACTGGCACAGTTTTAATATCCGCTTTCTGTAAGTTAACGTTTGGCGTCCAGATATTCAACAAAATGGGTGCATTACGGATCAACCAAGGGCCATTTTTCACCACATAATTCATACCTTCCTTAGATTTGAATTTAAAAAAGAAGAATCCATTTGCATTCATCATTACACGTAGCAACCCATGTTTAACCCATGAATTCTTAACAAAGTTCTCCACAACAGGGAATGCAATACGTTTGCCTAAGAAATATCCATATAGTATATTATCAAATTTGCTAGTTACTTCCCTTATAGATTCCTTAGGCAGGAAAACATCTGCATCTGCAACACTTTCTGGTGAATCAAGTTTGCGCAGGTTTACCGTAAGCTTCACAGATTGCCCCTGCACCTTAGACGCATAAGAATTTGGCTTGGCGTGAGACTTAGCACTAGGTTGAGCCCCATTGCCACCATCATGTTTACCTTCAACTATTTCTGATTGTTTCAGCGAATGATTCGAGTCATCAGCTTTAGACTCAACCCGTTTGCATGCATGGCATCATTCATAGGGTTTTGCTTGACAGCATTATCATTAGACATATTGTTACCCTCATCAACCTTACATTGCAACGACGGATCACCACTTCCCAGATCAGAATTTACCTTGCTATCTTCAAACGAAACCCTAGCTTGCTTGGGAGGAGTCGCAACCTTTGTATTCCTAACAGCACTTCGTAATGGAACTCTCTTACCATCAATGTTCTTAATCTTAGCAGCCAGACCCCCAAGATCTGTATCTTCTTCATAGATCGATCTCTCCATACCAATTAAACCATTCACACAAAATAACAAGGAAAACCAAAGTACGTAAACTCAATGAAGATCAGAACAGAAAATGAAACCCTAAACCTATGAAACCTAGTCTGCTAATCAATCCCCTTAATCAATTAACAGGTTCTCTTGATCTAGCTGGACTAAACAAGTTAGCCGCGATCACAAACCTGGTAATCAATCAGAAGAAAGAAAAGGAAAGTAGGGGTTTGCGACACTTGAAAGAGAAAAAAACCCTAATTCGTTGTGAAAACCACCTAAAAACGGAAAACTAAACACGATCAGAGTATAGAACAATACAATGATCTTGAATAATCCCCATAATCAGATTAATTGGCACGGAATTAGAGTATGAAAAAAGAAGAGAAGGTCGAAAAATCCATAGGGAGAGAGTTAGCATTTTTTTTTTGCAATCAGATTTTTGCATTAGTGAACTTAGACTATAACTATTTTTCTCGCAACCTGCTCCCCTAGATATATATTTGCTTACATTTCTGCTCAATTAGACATGCCTTACTTGGTAGAAAACTAAAATTTAAGAATGCTTAAATTTAACGGGTAGATACTACGTAAACATTATTGATACGTATCGGATCAAACTCTTAGCATGAGATCATCATATCCGATATAGTCAATTTTAGTCCTTGTGGATTCGGCATCATCACTCTTAGTCCCTTTAGTTTCAGTGTTAACAAATTCGTTTCCGAACTCTGACAAATGTCTATTTTCTTCGTAAATTATCGTAACTGACACGGAGGATGAGCACAATGATATGGTTTCAATGGTCGTCCCATTGGAATCAAACAAACAAATTACACTACTCGGAGCCTGTTGGAAGCAAAGATACAAAGTGGTGATATGATAGGATGCCATCATGGATCCCCCGATTGAAGATTTTACGACTGCATGATATTCGTCGAGAAATGATTAGTTCTAACAACGTCGGAGCAAGTCACGAACTAATCACCGAGGATAAATTCGGATAGTTACTCATTATCTAGGATTCATCTCGAAATTTTTATTCTTGGAACAATTAAATCGTCCCAATCAAAGGGAAAAAAATAAGATAATAATAATTAATAACAATAATAATAATAATAATAATAATAATAAATAATAATAATAATAATAAATAATAATAATAATAATAAATAATAATAATAATAATAATAATAAAATGAAATTTAGTCACATGATGAAGACGACAAACAAATTCTGATACATCAACAATTGAGTAGTCACGGGGTCAGCTCAACCTTTTTATTGACTTCAAGCGAAACAAATTTTTGAGAAACTTTTTTTTTAGTCTATTAAAAAAAATTCCTTTATTTATTCAGTGAGAAAAAAAATTATTTACTTTCAAATTGATGCGGAAATGTCCAGGTTCACTGAACTGGAGGAAGCTGAACTGATAATGCCATCTGAACAAGCCATGTTGATTCTGCCAGCAGTGGCCCATTTCAGATAAGTCTTTTCTGAACCGGTCCGGTCACCAGTAGTAACACTTCTTCAGTGGCAAGATTCTCCAGTGACCAACTCTGGTAGTCCAGCAGTGAAATACTCCAGTGAAGCGCTCCAGATGACCAGCTCCAGATGACTGCTCCAGATGAATACTCCAGTGACCAACACTGATGGTACTCCAGTGGAAGTCCAGATTTTGTCTCCAGTTTCCAGATAATAAAGTTTCCACTGAAGTCGTTTGTGGGCCAATGAAGAAGAATGACAGCTGTAAAGGAAGGCGCATGTGACGATGACATTTCTAACGGTATTGTGGGACCACTTGCAGAGGAATGTTCCAAAAACCCCACGCTGTCCATTTTCTATTGGTCAAAATAAACTAGTGGCTTAGCATAATTTACAGCTTTTATGTATTATTTTATTATGTCGTTAATTCCTAGAAAATAGCATGTGGCTATAAATAGAGGTTGTATTTCTCATTGTAAGGACAGTTGATGTTGAATGAAATTAATAGAGCAACCTCTATTTCTTACAAAAATCTTCTTTTACCTTTAGAGATCTTTTGATCTTGGTGGTTAGGAGTGACCCCTTTATCAATATTTGTGGTGACTTGTTCTTTATCAAATATTGTGGTGATCGAGGTCTTTTAAATCTTCGGTTTCATTTATCTGTAATCGTGGTGGCTAGACCTTTATCGATTATAGTGGTGGGGCGGAGTGTTTCCTTTATCCTTGATTCCGGTGGCTTAGCCTTTACGAGTCTTGGTGGTGGATTCTTTATCTATCATTTTAAATTTTATTGTCTTGTTTGTTGTTTATTTCATATAAAATCCAGAAAATACAAAAAATAGTCTTCCGCTGTCGTTTGTCGCGTGATTTACGCATCAAATTTGGTATCAGAGCCAGGTTTGAAAAAGGTTTCTTAATCTTTTTGTCCGTTGGGGTATTGTTTGTTTAGATCTCTTTTCGATTTAGTCAGATCTGTTTGTTGATTGTTTAGATCTAGTTGTTGCTGATATAGATCTATTGTTTATTGAATATAAATGGCATATAGACGAGATATGACTTTAGAAGAAGCTCATAATGTTAGAAGAGATAGGCAAATAGAAGATTTACAAGAAGCTCTTGGTAAAATAGTCCATATGTTAGAAGATGGTGGTTTATGATTTAATCGAGAAAATATTGTTGCTAGTGAAAGAGATTCTGAATCTCAAGGTCCTAGTGAAAGATCTGATAGTACACCCAGAAACTCTAGTGATTCTGATGTTCCACATCCCAGAGAAAGGCGTAAGAGGCATAAGGGTGATGATACTAGGGATATTAAGATAGATCCACCAGATTTTAATGGGTCTTCTAACCCAGAAGAGTATTTTGAATGGTCCAGGTGATGAAAAATTATGGAAATAAAAGGATATGATGATAGAAAAAGTTTCAAGGTTGCCATTATTAAACTTAAGAAATATGCTTCATCCTGGTATGATAATATGAAATCTGAAAGGTAGTATAAAGGTAAGAGTAAAATCAAGACCTGGTCCAAACTGAAGGAAGTTATGCAGAAGAGATTTGTCCCTCAGACGTACAAGCAAGATCAGTACCTACTGATGAATAATCTGAAACAAGGTGCTAAAGAAGTGGTAGAGTATATCAGGGAGTTTGAGCACCTGAAGACCAGAACTGGTGTGAATGAAACTGAAGAGCACACTATTGCCAGATTTCTTGGTGGTCTGAACGCTGCCATCACTGAGAAGATTGAGTTGCAGCCTATCTGGACATGTGAAGGTGCATGCAAGATGGCTATCCAGATTGAAAGACAAATGGAAAAGAAGGTTCTGTACAAGTCATTCAGTAAGGTTCCTGCCAGTGCAAGTCAACCAATTACCAGTCAACCAGTTCCCAGATTTACTGAAACTGTCCAGAAATCCTTCAGAGGCAAAGAAAAGGAAACTGGAGGATCAAAAGAACCAGTTGGAAGGAAATGTTTTAAGTGTCATGGCTTTGGTCACTTCCAGGCCTAGTGTCCTAATCAAAGAGCCTTGACTTCCAAAGAGATTGAATGTTTGCCAGATGTCGACACTGAAGAAGGTGAACCAGTGTACGATTAAGACGAAGATGAAGAGTCCTATGTTGGTGCAGATGTGGGAGAAATGTTGGTTGTCAGAAGAGTGATGCATGCTGATGAAGTTACCACTGATACTGCCCAGAGGGAAAACATTTTTCACTCCAGATGCACAGTCAAAGGAAAAGTTTGTGATCTGATCATTGACGGTGGGAGTTGTGCTAATGTTGCTTCAACTTACATGGTAGAGAAACTGGCCCTACCTACAGTTAAGCACCCTCGTCCATACAAGTTACAATGGATCAGTGAAGGATCTGAGGTAAAAGTTAACCGACAAGTTACTATTCCTTTTTCCATTGGGTCTATTTATCAGGATAAAATTGTGTGTGATGTTGTTCCTATGGATGCTTGTCATATTTTACTGGGTAGACCTTGGTTATTTGACAATAATGTTTTTCATAATGGTCGTATGAATTCATATTCAGTATTTGTAAGTGGGAAGAAGGTCACTCTGACTTCTTTAAAACCAAATGAAATATTGAAAATTAATAAGAAAGACCAGCCCAGCAAATCTTTATTTATGTCTCAAACTGAAGTTGAAGAAGAGTTAACTGGAGGCTCTCCAGTTATGATGCTACTGGTCGTTGAAAAATCAGAAGAGAAGGAGTTCACTGGTGTCCCCAGTCTCCTAAAGACTTTACTAAAGTAATTCACTGACGTTTTCCCAGAAGACCTACCTGAAGGTTTGCCACCAGTAAGGGGAACTGAACACCAGATTGACCTGGTTCCAGGTTCATTTCTTCCAAACAAAGCTTCTTACATATGTTCGCCTACTGAAGCAAAGGAGTTGCAGAGGCAAGTAGATGAGTTTGTTGCCAGAGGTTATGTGAGAGCAAGTATGAGTCCTTGTTCAGTGCCAGCTCTCCTGGTTCCAAAGAAAGATGGTACAATGCGAATGTGTGTTGATAGCAGGGCCATAAATAATATAACTATTAAGTATAGATATCCCATTCCCAGATTGGATGATATGCTTGATGACTTACATTGCTCCAGTGTATTATCCAAGATTGATCTCAGAAGTGGATATTACCAGATCAGAATGAAGGATGGAGATGAGTGGAAGACGGCATTCAAAATTAAAGGAGGCCTTTATGAATGGTTAGTAATGCCTTTTGGTTTATCTAATGCTCCTAGTACTTTCATGAGACTGATGAATGAAGTCCTCAGACCACTTATTGGTCAGTTTGTTGTTGTTTATTTCGATGATATTCTGGTATACTCAAAATCTGAAGCTGAACATGTTAATCATCTGAAGAGTGTATTTGAACTGTTGAGAAGACACCAGTTATATGGTAAACTGGAGAAATGTGATTTTATGGTAGAGAGTGTAATATTTCTGGGGTATGTTGTTTCAAAAGAAGGAATTTCAATGGATCCTTCAAAGGTTGATGCCATCAGATCATGGCCAGTTCCAACTTCAATCACTGAAGTGAGGAGTTTTCATGGACTGACATCATTTTATAGGAGATTTATCAAAAATTTCTCTACAGTTGTGGCTCCAATTATTGACTGTCTGAAGAAAGACGTGTTCAACTGGCCGAGTTCAGCCCAACTGGCGTTTGAAGCACTGAAGGAGAAGCTCAGTTCAGCCCCGGTCTTATCCTTACCAGATTTTGATATGTCATTTGAGCTAGAATGTGATGCAAGTGGGGTAGGTATTGGTGCAGTCTTAGTGCAAGTAGGGAGACCAGTTGCATACTTCAGTGAGAAGCTGAATGGATCTAAACTGAAGTACAACACTTATGTTAAAGAATTTTATGCCATTATTCGTGCTATCACTCACTGGTCACATTATCTGAAGCCAAAGCAGTTTATCTTATTCTCTGATCACGAAGCACTGAAGTTTATAAATGGTCAGCACAAGCTTAATGCCATACATGCCAAATGGGTAGAATTCTTAAAGACTTATTCATTTGTTTCAAAACATAAAGCTGGAGTTTGTAATGTTGTTGCTGATGCATTGTCACGAAGATACTCATTGTTGTCTATTCTAGAGGCATGAGTGCTTGGGTTTTCATTTATAAAAGAGTTATATGCTGCAGACCCAGATTTTTCTAAAAAATTCACTAAAGCTAATTAGAAGGGACCATTTACTGTACAAGATGGTTTTTTATTTAAGAATGGAAAGTTATGCATTCCCAGAGGTTCGATTAGAGATTTACTGATAAGAGAAGCACATGGAAGAGGTCTAGCTGGTCATTTTGGAATCAACAAGACTGGAGAGATCTTGACTGAACATTTCTACTGGCCAAATCTACTGAAGGACGTCCAGAATATTATCAGTCGATGTCCAACTTGTCACCAGGAAAAGACAACTTTTCACAAAGGATTATACACTCCTCTTCCAGTTCCAAACCATCCTTGGGAGGATCTTAGTATGGATTTTATTGTTGCACTGCCCAGAACCCAGAGGGGAAAAGATTCAATTATGGTGGTCGTTGACCGATTTTCAAAAATGGCACATTTTGTTGCTTGTAATACAACAAATGATGCTCTTGTAATACACATTTTGTTAGATTGCATGGAATTCCCAAATCGATTGTTTCAGATAGGGATGTAAAGTTTTTAAGTTATTTCTGGAAGACATTGTGGAGACTCATGGGTACCAGATTGATGTTCAGTACGTCTCACCATCCCCAGACTGATGGACAGACTGAAGTCACCAACAGAACGATTGGTATGCTGTTAAGAGTACTGGTAAAGAAGACACTGAAAGATTGGGATCTGAAGCTTGCTCATGCTGAGTTTGCTTTCAACAGAGCTCCTTACTATTCTACCAGTAAATCCCCATTTGAAGTCTGTTATGGTATCAATCCACTGACTCCCATTGATTTAATTCCTTTTTCGATTGAGCCAAAAGCCAGTATTGAAGCTGAAGCCAGAGCGAAGGAAATCAAGAAAATTCATGCAGAAGTGAAGGCCAGAATAGAGAAAGCAAATGCCAGTTACAAGGCCAGAGAAACAAGAATAGAAAGCAACCCAGTTTTGCACCAGGTGATCTTGTGTGGGTGCATCTAAGAAAAGAAAGGTTTCCAGCAAAAAGGAAGAGTAAGCTGATGCCCAGAGCTGAAGGTCCGTTCAAAATTCTGGAGAGATATGGCGATAATGCTTACAAGGTTGAATTACCTGGAGATATGGCAGTTTCAAGTACTTTTAATGTGGAAGATCTGATGCTTTTTCTGGAGGATGAGTACCTCGAGGACTTGAGGACAAGTCCCTTTTCAGAGGAGGAGAATGATGCGGAAATGTCCAGGTTCACTAAACAGGAGGAAGCTGAACTGATAATGCCATCTGAACAAGCCATGTTGATTCTGCCAGCAGTGGCCCATTTCAGACAAGTCATTTCTGAACCGGTCCGGTCACCAGTAGTAACACTTCTCCAGTGGCAAGATTCTCCAGTGACCAACTCGTGTAGTCCACCAGTGAAATACTCCAGTGAAGCGCTTCAGATGAATATTCCAGTGACCAACACTGATGGTACTCCAGTGGAGCGCTTCAGATGAATACTCCAGTGAAGCACTCAGATGAATACTCCAGTGAAGCACTTCAGATGATACTCCAGTGAAGCACTTCAGATGAATACTCCAGTGAAGCACTTCAGATGAATACTCCAGTGAAGCACTTCAGATGATACTCCAGTGAAGCACTTCAGATGAATACTCCAGTGAAGCACTCAGATGAATACTCCAGTGAAGCACTTCAGATGAATACTCCAGTGAAGCACTCAGATGAATACTCCAGTGAAGCACTTCAGATGAATACTCCAGTGAAGCACTCAGATGAATACTCCAGTGAAGCACTTCAGATGATACTCCAGTGAAGCACTTCAGATGAATACTCCAGTGAAGCACTTCAGATGAATACTCCAGTGAAGCACTTCAGATGATACTCCAGTGAAGCACTTCAGATGAATACTCCAGTGAAGCACTCAGATGAATACTCCAGTGAAGCACTTCAGATGAATACTCCAGTGAAGCACTCAGATGAATACTCCAGTGAAGCACTTCAGATGAATACTCCAGTGAAGCACTCAGATGAATACTCCAGTGAAGCACTTCAGATGATACTCCAGTGAAGCACTTCAGATGAATACTCCAGTGAAGCACTTCAGATGAATACTCCAGTGAAGCACTTCAGATGATACTCCAGTGAAGCACTTCAGATGAATACTCCAGTGAAGCACTCAGATGAATACTCCAGTGAAGCACTTCAGATGAATACTCCAGTGAAGCACTTCAGATGTACTCCAGTGTAGCACCAGTGAAATACTCCAGTGAAGCGCTTCAGATGAATACTCCAGTGACCAACACTGATGGTACTCCAGTGGAAGTCCAGATTTTGTCTCCAGTTTCCAGATAATAAAGTTTCCACTGAAGTCGTTTGTGAGCCAATAAAGAAGAATGACAGCTGTAAAGGAAGGCGCGTGTGACGATGACATTTCTAAGGGTATTGTGGGACCACTTGCAGAGGAATGTTCCTAGAAACCCCACGTTATCCATTTTCTATTGGTCAAAGTAAATTAGTGGCTTAGCAGCTTTTATGTATTATTTTATTATGTCGTTAATTCCTAGAAAATAGCATGTGGCTATAAATAGAGGTTGTATTTCTCATTGTAAGGATAGTTGATGTTGAATGAAATTAATAGAGCAGCCTCTATTTCTTACAAAAATCTTCTTTTACCTATCATTTTCTTTTATTGTTATGTTTTGTTGTTTATTTCATATAAAATACAGAAAATACCAAAAATAGTCTTCCGCTGTCGTTTGTCGCGTGGTTTACGCATCACAAATAACCATGGTAATTATGGATCGAGTTTGACATTTGAGAATCAAACAATAAAACCTAGAAATCATAACAAACATCAATTACCATTAGTCTGAGCAAAAATCAGTTAATAGAATAAGCAAAAGGTGAGCCCCGTGAACCTAATGGGCTTCCAGTTTTGAATCACGGAAGGTGAACAGTGACATAATTTATCTAAAGTAAGAAACTCGCGGTTATTCATATTTCAAAGAGGTGTGTGATGTGAAGTTTTCAAAGCACAGCGGAATGTAATAATTTTTATGAGGATTTTCTGATTCACAAGACAAGCAAAACGAACAAGACAATAAAGTAAAGGTAGATAAGAATCTAATACTTGATTCATAAAGGAAACGGGCCACCGGAATCAAATAATAGAAACACTCCAACCCACCACTATAATCTATAAAGGATCACCACCAAGATTATAGATAAAGAAATTGAAGATTTAAAGATCTCACCCCTAAAATTGATAAAGGACGAACCACCACAATTAAAGGTAAAGGGATCACTCAGACACCCAAATAAATAACGATTTATAAAGGTAATATGAAGATTTGATAAGAAAAAGAAAGTGTTCTTTTCATTCCATTCGATCACTCGTTTACAGATTGCTTTAGGCTAGCTTTTATAGGCAACACTTTCTATTTTCCTAGAATAAAAGAAATACAATAATAAATGAATAAAGGACAATCAACCAATGGTAGAGGGGACACGTGTTATACCCTGCCTCAGGAAATATTCCTTTCATCTGACATGGCCTCCACAAACCGTTAGACAACGTTACTCTCATGCAGACATCCTTATCCAAGACCTTCTAGAACTGGTGACGTGGCAGCCTTTTATTAAATGAAATGACTTCTTGAATGAACAAAACTCTGCTGAAGTGTGCTGACTGGAGTTGCTCGCTGAGGCTATCCGCTGATGACTTTCATTGATCATAGAGGGACTTGCCATTGGAGTAAAATCACAATTGAAGGTTGTTTGTCAGCGAAGGCTTGTCCATAATGGTCTATGGCTGGCAAGATGAGCATGCCTTGTTCTGGAGGCATCTTCAGTCCACTGCTCGCTGCCAGTTGATTGCTGCCAGTTGATTGCTGCGACCCTGCCAGGTAGTTCAGCGACCCCTTCTAGTTGACTGAAGTTAGTCAGTTCAGCGAGTGGGATCTTATTCGCATCATTCTTCCCCTCTAAAATGGGACTTGTCCTCAAGTCCTCGAGATATTCATCTTCAAGGTAAGGAATCAAATCTCCAACATTAAAAGTGCTTGAAACCGACATGCTTCCTGGTAGCTCAACCTTGTAAGCGCTGTCACCAAATTTTTCCAGTATTCTGAATGGTCCTTCAGCTCTTGGCATCAGTTTGTTCTTTCTTTTGGAAGGAAATCTTTCTTTTATGAGATGCACCCAAACAAGATCGCCAGGTGCAAAACTGGGCTGCTGACGATGCTTATTAGCTCTGGCCTTGTATTCTTCATTTGCTTTCTCAATTTTTGCCTTTACTTGCTGGTGTATTTTTTTGATTTCCTTAGCTTTCTCTTCAGCATCAATACTTACTCTCGGCTCAATTGAAAAAGGAACCAAATCAATGGGAGTTAAAGGATTGGTACCATAACAAACTTCAAATGGAGTCTTGCTGGTTGAGTGGTTGGGGGCTCTATTAAAAGCGAACTCAACATGAGCAAGCTTTAGATCCCAATCTTTCAGCGTCTTTTTCACCAGCATCCTTAATAACATTCCGATGGTCCTGTTGGTAACTTCAGTCTGGCCATCAGTTTGGGGGTGATGGGAAGTGCTGAACAGAAGCTTAGTCCCCATCAATCTCCACAAAGTTTTCCAAAAATAACTTAGAAACTTCGTATCTCTATCAGAAACAATGGTCTTGGGAATTCCATGAAGACGGACAATCTCTTTGAAGAATAAAGTTGCTACTGCTGAGGCATCATTAGTGGTGTTACAAGGAATGAAATGGGCCATTTTTGAGAATCTGTCAACCACCACCATGATAGAATCTTTTCCTCGCTGGGTTTTGGGTAAAGCAACAATGAAATCCATGCTCAGGTCTTCCCACGGCTGACTTGGAACTAGAAGAGGAGTGTACAAACCTCTGTGAAAAGTTACCTTGGCTTGGTGACAAGTTGAGCATCTGCTGATGATATTCTGGATGTCTCTCAGCAGACATGGCTAATAGAAATGCTCGCTAAGGATGTTAGCAGTCTTAGTAATACCAAAATGACCAGCGAGTCCTCCGCCATGAGCTTCTCTTAGTAATACCAGCAGACATGGCCAATAGAAATGCTCGCTAAGGATACACAACTTCCCATTTTTAAATAAAAACCCATCTTGTACTAAATATGATCCTTTGGAGGGACCATCAGTGAGATGACCAGCAAAATCTGTATCAGCAGCATACAAATCTTTGATAAAAGAGAACCCAAGAACCCTTGCTTCCAAAATGGAAAGCAATGAATATCTTCTCGAGAGCGCATCAGCAACAACATTCTCTACTCCAGCTTTATGTTTAGACACAAATGAATAAGACTGCAAAAATTCCACCCATTTTGCATGTCTTGAATTTAACTTATGCTGACCATTGATGTACTTCAGAGCTTCATGATCAGAATATAAAACAAACTGCTTGGGCTTCAGATAGAGTGACCAGTGATTGACAGCCCTGATGATAGCATAGAATTCTTTGTCATACGTACTGTACTTCAGCTTCGAACCATTCAACTTTTCACTGAAGTATGCAACTGGTCTCTTTTCTTGAACAAGGACTGCACCAATACCAACTCCACTGGCGTCACACTCCAGTTCGAATAATAACTCAAAATTTGGTAAGGACAGGACTGGTGCTGAGCTGAGCTTTTCTTTCAGTAATTCAAAGGCACTCTGAGCTGACTTAGGCCATTCAAACACACATTGCTTTAGGCAATCAGTAATGGGAGTTACAACAGTTGAGAAGTTTCTGATGAATCTTCTATAAAATGATGCTAGTCCGTGAAAACTTCTTGCCTCAGTAATCGTTGTAGGAGCTGGCCAGGACTTAATTTCTTCAACCTTTGAAGGATCCATTGAAATTCCATTTTTAGATACAACGTAACCAAGAAATATCACACTTTCCACCAAAAAATCACATTTTTCCAGCTTCCCATACAACTGGTGTTTCCTCAGCAACATAAATACTTCTCTCAGATGGTTAACATGCTCAGCTTCATTTTTCGAATATACTAGAATATCATCAAAATAAACAACCACAAAATGACCAATGAGTTGTCTGAGAACATTATTGATCAGTCTCATGAAAGTACTTGGGGCATTCGATAAGCCAAAAGGCATTACTAACCATTCAAATAGACCCCATTTAATCTTGAATGCAGTTTTCCATTCATCTCCATCCTTCATTCGAATCTGGTGATAGCCACTTCTCAGATCGATTTTGGAGAATACACAGGAACCATGTAATTCATCAAGCATATCGTCCAACCTGGGGATAGGATATCGATACTTGATAGTGATATTATTGATGGCCCTACTATCAACACACATACGCATTGAGCCATCTTTCTTTGGAACCAAGAGAGCTAGTACAGAACATGGACTCATACTTGCTCTCACATAACCCTTAGCAATCAGTTCATCGACTTGCCTTTGTAGTTCTTTAGCTTCAGTGGGTGAACACCTATAAGCAGCTTTGTTAGGAAGGATTGAACCCGGAATTAGATCAATCTGGTGTTCAATACCCCTGATAGAAGGTAAACCAGAAGGCATTTCTTCAGGAAATACGTCAGCATATTCCTTCAGCAAGGGCTTGACTAAACTGGAAATGTCAGCGAGTCCTTTCTTATCAGCAAGTTCAACCATCAGCAACATCATTACTGAGGTGCCATCAGCGAGTTCTTTCTCAACTTCGGTTTGAGTCATGAACAAAGCCTTGTCTTGCTGATCTGTCACCTTGGTGTTTGAGTGCTCATCGGGTTTCAAAGAAGTTACGGTGATCTTTTTCCCATTGACAAATAATGAATAAGAGTTTAAATGGCCATTGTGGAATACATGCTTGTCAAACAACCATGGCCTTCCCAACAACAAATGACACGCATCCATAGGGACAACATCACAAACAATCTCATCCTGGTAAATAAGACCAATAGAAAATGGGATAGTAACTTGTCGAGTAACCTTTACCTCTATTCCCTCGCTGAGCCATTGAAGTTTGTAAGGATGGGGATGCTTAAGTGTAGGTAACCCCAGTTTATCAACCATGTAAGTTGAAGCAGCGTTAGCACAGCTGCCGCCATCAATGATAAGACTGCATACCTTTCCTTTGATGGTACATCTTGAGTGGAAGATATTCTCTCGCTGGGCCTTGTCAGCAGTAACTTCACCAGCGTGCATCATTCTTCTGACCACCAGCATCTCACCAATATCAGCACCTACATATGTTTCTTCAGCACCATCGTCATCATCGTACACTGGTTCTTCTTCCTCAGTTTTAGCTTCTGGTAAACTTTCTATCTCCCTGATAGTTAATGCTCGCTGATTGGGACACTAAGCCTGGAAATGACCATACCCATGGCACTTGAAACATTTCTTCCCCACTGGTTCTTTTGATCCTCCAGTCTCTCTCTCCTTTCCTCTGAAGGATTTCTGAACAGCTTCACTGGGCTTAAGGACTGGTTGACTGGAACTGGAAGAAACCTTAGCGAAAGGTTTGTGCTGGACCTTTTTCTTCAGTTGTTTTTCAATCTGGAGGGCCAGTTTGCAAGCACCTTCATAAGTCCAGATGGGCTGTAATTCTATCTTCTCAGTTATGGCAGCATTCAGACCACCAAGAAATCTGGCGATAGTATGCTCTTCAGTTTCCTTCACACCAGTTCTTGTCTTCAGTTGCTCAAACTCCCTAATATACTCCACAACTTCTTTAGCACCTTGCTTCAGATTGTTCATCAGTAGATACTGATCTTGCTTGTACGACTGAGGAACAAATCTTTTCTGCATAACTTCTTTCAGTTTGGACCAAGTTTTGACTTTACTCTTACCCTTATACTCCCTTTCAGATTTCATATTGTCATACCAAGACGAAGCATACTTTTTAAGCTTAATAATGGCAACCTTAAAACTTTTTTTTTCATCATAACCTTTTATTTCCATAATCCTATCCATAACCTGAACCCATTCAAAATATTCTTCTGGGTTAGAAGAACTAACAAAATCTCGTGGATCTATCTTAATATCTTTAGTATCATCAACCTTATGTCTCCTCCGTCTTTCTCTAGGATGTGGGTAATCAGAATCACTAGAGTATCTGGGTGTACTATCAAATCTTTCACTAGGACCTTGAGATTCAGAATCTCTTTCACTAGCAACAACATGGTCTTTATTAAACCTTAAACCACCATCTTCTAACATATGAACAACTCTACCAAGTGCTTCTTGTAGATCTTCTATTTGTTTATCCCTCCTAGCATTATGAGCCTCTTCTAATGTCATATTTCTTCTAAAAGCCACTTTTATTCAATCAATCTTAATAGATCTATATTAGTAACAACTAGATCTAAACAACCAGCAAACAAACTCAGATCTGACTAAATCGAAATGAGATCTAGAACGGATCTAAACAAACAATACCCCAACGGACAAAAAGATTAAGAAACCTTTTTCAAACCTGGCTCTGATACCAAATTGATGTGAAGTTTTCAAAGCACAGCGGAATGTAATAATTTTTATGAGGATTTTCTGATTCACAAGACAAGCAAAACGAACAAGACAATAAAGTAAAGGTAGATAAGAATCTAATACTTGATTCATAAAGGAAACGGGCCACCGGAATCAAATAATAGAAACACTCCAACCCACCACTATAATCTATAAAGGATCACCACCAAGATTATAGATAAAGAAATTGAAGATTTAAAGATCTCACCCCTAAAATTGATAAAGGACGAACCACCACAATTAAAGGTAAAGGGATCACTCCAAACACCCAAATAAATAACGATTTATAAAGGTAATATGAAGATTTGATAAGAAAAAGAAAGTGTTCTTTTCATTCCATTCGATCACTCATTTACAGATTGCTTTAGGCTAGCTTTTACAGGCAACACTTTCTATTTTCCTAGAATACAAGAAATACAATAATAAATGAATAAAGGACAATCAACCAATGGTAGAGGGGACACGTGTTGTACCCTGCCTCAGGAAATATTCCTTTCATCTGACATGGCCCCCACAAACCGTTAGACAACG
The DNA here is from genome assembly GCA_034093135.1 of Erigeron breviscapus. Classification (NCBI taxonomy): domain Eukaryota; kingdom Viridiplantae; phylum Streptophyta; class Magnoliopsida; order Asterales; family Asteraceae; genus Erigeron; species Erigeron breviscapus. The sequence continues at coordinate 59,412,865 of CM067170.1, read as the reverse complement.
TTACTCTCATGCATACATCCTTATCCAAGACCTTCTAGAACTGGTGACGTGGTAGCCTTTTATTGAATGAAATGACTTCTTGACTGAACAAAACTCTGTTGAAGTGTGCTGACTGGAGTTGCTCGCTGAGGCTATCCGCTGATGACTTTCATTGATCATGGAGGGACTTGCCACTGTTGTATAGTCACAATTGGAGGTTGTTTGTCAGCGAAGGCTTGTCCATAATGAGCTATGGCTGGCAAGATGAGCATGGCTTGTTTTGGAGGCATCTTCAGTCCACTGCTCGCTGCCAGTTGATTGCTGCCAGGGAGTTCACTGACCCTGCCAGGTAGTTCAGCGACCCCTTCTAGTTGACTGGAGTTAGTCAGTTTAGCGAGTGGGATCTTATTCGCATCAGTGTGGCTAAAACATTTTTAGGAGATGACCAAATAACTAAGTGGTCGAGCTGTTTATTTTCTATTACTTATTATAGATTATTGATCATAGGAATACGTGATTAGTCATAACCAAAATACTAGCCCATCACATAAAATTGGAGACCCGAACTATTTAAGGGGACCCTTAGGTAATTGTCTTTCCACATATATTGGAAGATCTCGAACAAATTGATCCTCTCACTTATCATTTAATGTTACCTCAAAGAACTAAAACTTGATATCTTTATCTAGTGAAAAATTTGTCATCCGGCGGTTAGAAAAAACTCAAGTTTATTTTCCTGACATCAGAGTGCGCAGCGGTACCATGGTATGCCCACAACCCACAGGATAAGATACTCGAATGAATTGATTTTATCACTTATCAACGTTCACAATATCTTTCTCATTTAATTTCTAAAGAAATACATACCTGATGAAAATTACGCCATTCCGTTAACTCTAATTAACGATCAATTTCACTTTGTAACACAACCCGTAGATCCAAAAGTTAAAACATAGTCTAATGCCGAGAATTAGAGTTACGAAGAAGAAACACGTTGAGTGGGTCTCTCGCAAAGGCTCTGACTTAATGTGGAGACACGAAGGTCATTTTAAATACAAATACCCTCATCATCTATTTTCAAAAGTTATACCCCACCTCATAATCTAAATTTCGGGACGAAATTTCAATTAACGGGTAGATACTATAACAACCGGCAAATTTCGGGTCATTTCTTTACTAAGAATACATACTAAGTTATACTTGATCTATGTAATCTTAATCTTGAAATTCACTTAATGATTGATTACAATAATGAATTAGTCATTTTAATATCCATAAACTTGTATGAATTAGAGTTTACGTACAGAAAGTTTAAAAGCCTATTTTTTTCATATATATCCACTTTATCAAAGTATAAACTATCCTTCTCAGCTAGCTAGCCCAAAACAAGAGTGATTTTGTTATGTCCATGAACATGTAAGACTCCATTTCATCTAGCCCAAAATTTGTCATCCGGCGGTTAGAAAAAACTCAAGTTTATTTTCCTGACATCAGAGTGCGCAGCGGTACCATGGTATGCCCACAACCCACAGGATAAGATACTCGAATGAATTGATTTTATCACTTATCAACGTTCACAATATCTTTCTCATTTAATTTCTAAAGAAATACATACCTGATGAAAATTACGCCATTCCGTTAACTCTAATTAACGATCAATTTCACTTTGTAACACAACCCGTAGATCCAAAAGTTAAAACATAGTCTAATGCCGAGAATTAGAGTTACGAAGAAGAAACACGTTGAGTGGGTCTCTCGCAAAGGCTCTGACTTAATGTGGAGACACGAAGGTCATTTTAAATACAAATACCCTCATCATCTATTTTCAAAAGTTATACCCCACCTCATAATCTAAATTTCGGGACGAAATTTCAATTAACGGGTAGATACTATAACAACCGGCAAATTTCGGGTCATTTCTTTACTAAGAATACATACTAAGTTATACTTGATCTATGTAATCTTAATCTTGAAATTCACTTAATGATTGATTACAATAATGAATTAGTCATTTTAATATCCATAAACTTGTATGAATTAGAGTTTACGTACAGAAAGTTTAAAAGCCTATTTTTTTCATATATATCCACTTTATCAAAATATAAACTATCCTTCTCAGATAGCTAGCCGAAAACAAGAGTGATTTTGTTATGTCCATGAACATGTAAGACTCCATTTCATCTAGCCCAAAATCTGTCACAGTAAGTATATGTGAACAAGAAGCTTATTCACTTCCCACAAGTAGCATTGTCACCACATTCAACACCACCATTCTCTACCACAGCTCCGTAGAAGCTTACGAGTACATGACAAGTAGATGACAAAGCTCTAGTCTTCCTTCTTGGCCATGGGTTTGACAACGAATAGCTTACAAGCACCTTCCTCATCAGCATCCTCCACCACATGTTCATAACAGCAACAAGTAGCTTACAAGGCTACCTGTCACCTTCTTGTCCTCCCTAGCTTGGTGGCCACGGTTTCAACACCCATCCTTTGCAAAGCATCCCAACATTCTCTCTCTCTCTCAAGTTCTAAAGAGATTTAGCAAGGAAGAAGTGTCACACCCCAACTTAGGCGGAATCATGAAGTGCGGCAGAAATACGTATACAATGCACAAGATATATAGACAATAATACATAGTTTGTAAAAGTAGTTACACTCTTTAAAGAAACATTTTTTAAAAATCTCAAGTTCAAAACAAGTTACATAATTAAATACTTGTTGTTTCAATATACATAACCAAATGGTTGACTAATCTACACGAGCATAAAACATGTAGCGAGCAATCAGCAAGCACAAAAGCCTACCTAGCTATTCATTGATCTTAATGATGCGAATATGATCCCACTCGCTGAACTGACTAATTCCAGTCAGCTAGAAGGGGTCGCTGAACACAGTCAGCTAGAAAGGGTCGCTGAGGGGGTCGCTGAAATACCTGGCAGCAATCAACTGGCAGCGAGCATTGGACTGAAGATGCCTCCAGAACAAGCCATGCTCATCTTGCCAGCCATAGCCCATTATGGACAAGCCTACGCTGACAAACAACCTCCAAATGTTACTTTACTCCAGTGGCAAGTCCCTCCCTGATCAATGAAAGTCATCAGCGAATAGCATCAGCGAGCAACTCCAGTCAGCATACTTCAGCAGAGTTTTGTTCAGTCAAGAAGTTGTTTTATTCAATAAAAGGCTGCCACGTCACCAGTTCTAGAAAGTCTTGGATAAGGATGTGTGCATGAGAATAAAGTGTCCACTGAAGTCCCATGTTTGTGGGCCCAATAAAGAAGAATGACAGCTGTAAAGGAAGGCGCGTGTGACAATGACATTTCTAACGGTATTGTGGGACCACTTGCAGGGGAATGTTTCTAGAAGCCCACGCTGTCCATTTCCTATTGGCCAAATTCAATTAGTGGCTAGCATTTGACAACTTTTATGTATTATTTTATTATTTTCGTTAATTCCTAGGAAATAGCATGTGGCTATAAATAGGGGCTTTATTTTTCATTGAAAGGGAGTTTTTGGTTATCAAATGGAATGAAAAGAACACTTTCTTTTCCTTATCAAATCTTCATATTACCTTCATAAATCGTTATTTATTTGGGTGTTTGGAGTGATCCCTTTATCTTTAATTGTGGTGGTTCGTCCTTTATCAATTAAAGTGGTGAGATCTTAAAATCTTCGATTCCTTTATCTATATTCTTGGTGGCTTTGTCCTTTATAGATTATAGTGGTGGGTTGGAGTGTTTCTATTATTTGATTCCGGTGGATCGTTTCCTTTACGAATCAAGTATTAGATTCTTATCTATCTTTGCATTTTATTGTCTTGTTCGTTTTTGTTGTCTTATAAACCAGAAAATCCTCATAAAAATTATTACATTCCGCTGTGTTTTGAAAATTTCACATCAATTTGGTTATCAGAGACAGGTTTAAAAAGGTTTCTTAATTTTATTTTATTTTTTTGTCCGTTGGGGTATTGTTTGTTTAGATCTCATTTTGATTTAGCCAGATCTGTTGATTGATTGTTTAGATCTATTGGTTATTTGCTTAGATCTATTGATTGTGAGTTGTTGTTGATTATAAATGGCATATAGACGAGATATGACTTTAGAAGAAGCTCATAATGTTAGAAGAGATAGGCAAATAGAAGATCTACAAGAAGCTCTTGGTAAAATAGTCCATATGTTAGAAGATGGTGGTTTACAATTTAATCGAGAAAATATTGTTACTAGTGAAAGAGATTCTGAATCTCAAGGTCCTAGTGAGAGATCTGATAGTACGCCCAGAAACTCTAGTGATTCTGATGTTCCACAGCCCAAAGAAAGGCGAAGGAGACATAAGGTCGATGATACTAAGGATATTAAGATAGATCCACCAGATTTTGTTGGTCCATCAAACCCAGAAGAATATTTTGAATGGGTTCAGGTGATGGATAGAATTATGGAAATAAAAGGTTATGATGATAAAAAGAGTTTTAAGGTTGCCATTATTAAACTTAAAAAGTATGCTTCATCTTGGTATGATAATATGAAATCTGAAAGAGAATATAAGGGTAAGAGTAAAATCAAGACCTGGTCCAAACTGAAGGAAGTTATGCAGAAGAGATTTGTTCCTTAGACGTATAAGCAAGATCAGTATCTACTGATGAATAATCTGAAGCAAGGTGCTAAAGAAGTAGTAGAGTATATCAGGGAGTTTGAGCAACTAAAAACAAGAACTGGTGTCAAAGAAACTGAAGAGCATACTATCGCCAGAATCCTTGGTGGGTTAAATGCTATCATTGCTGAGAAGATGGAATTACAGCCCATCTGGACTTATGAAGGTGCATGCAAACTGGCCCTCCAGATTGAAAAGCAGCTGAAGAAGAAGGTTCAGTACAAACCTTTCACTAAGATTACTTCTAGCTCCAGTCAACCAGCTACCAGGCCCAGTGAAACTGTTCAGAAACCCTTCAGAGGAAAGGAGAAAGAAACTGGAGGATCAAAAGAACCAGTAGGGAAGAAATGTTTCAAGTGCCATGGATTTGGTCATTTCCAGGCCCAGTGTCCCAATCAGCGAGCACTGACTATCAGGGAGATAGAAAGTTTACCAGAAGCTGAAACTGAGGAAGAAGAACCAGTGTACCATGATGATGATGGCGCTGAAGAAACATATGTAGGTGATGATATTGGGGAGATGCTGGTGGTCAGAAGAATGATGCACGCTGATGAAGTCACTGCTGACAAGGCTCAGCGAGAGAATATCTTCCACTCAAGATGTACTATCAAAGGAAAGGTATGCAGTCTTATCATTGATGGCGGCAGCTGTGCTAATGCTGCTTCAACTTACATGGTTGATAAACTGGGGTTACATACACTAAAGCATCCCCGTCCTTACAAGCTTCAATGGCTCAGCGAGGGAACAGAGGTAAAGGTTACTCAACAAGTTACTATTCTATTTTCTATTGGTCTTATTTATCAGGATGAGATTGTTTGTGATGTTGTCCCTGGATGCGTGTCATTTGTTGTTGGGAAGGCCATGGTTGTTTGATAAGCATGTATTCCACAATGGCCGTTTAAACTCTTATTCATTATTTGTAAATGGGAAAAAGATCACCCTAACTTCTTTGAAACCTGATGAGCACTCAAAAACCAAGGTAATGGATCAGCGAGACAAGGCTTTGTTCATGACCCAAACCGAAGTTGAGAAAGAACTCGCTGATGGCACCTCAGTATTGATGTTGCTAATGGTTGAACTTGCTGATAAGAAGGGGCTCGCTGACATTTCCAGTTTAGTCAAACCCTTGCTGAAAGAATATGCTGACGTATTTCCTGAAGAAATGCCTTCTGGTTTGCCTCCTATCAGGGGTATTGAACACCAGATTGATCTAATTCCAGGATCAATCCTTCCTAACAAAGCTGCTTATAGGTGTTCACCCACTGAAGCTAAAGAATTGCAAAGGCAAGTCGATGAACTGATTGCTAAGGGTTATGTAAGAGCAAGTATGAGTCCATGTTCTGTACCAGCTCTCTTAATTCCAAAGAAAGATGGCTCAATGCGTATGTGTGTTGATAGTAGAGACATCAATAATATCACTATCAAGTATCGATATCCTATCCCCAGGTTGGATGATATGCTTGATGAATTACATGGTTCCTGTATATTTTCCAAATTCGATCTGAGAATTGGCTATCACCAGAATCGAATGAAGGATGGAGATGAATGGAAAACTGCCTTCAAGATTAAAGGGGGTCTATTTGAATGGCTAGTAATGCCTTGTGGCTTATCGAATGCCCCAAGTACTTTCATGAGGCTGATGAATGAAGTCCTCAGACCACTCATTGGTCATTTTGTGGTAGTTTATTTTGATGATATTCTAGTATATTCGAAGAATGAAGATGAGAATGTTAATCATCTGAGAGAAGTATTTATGTTGCTGAGGAAGCACCAGTTGTATGGGAAGCTGGAGAAATGTGATTTCTTGGTGGAGAGTGTGATATTTCTTGGTTACGTTGTATCTAAAAATGGAATTTCAATGGATCCTTCAAAGGTTGAAGCAATTAAGTCCTGGCCAGCTCCTACAACGATTACTGAGGCAAGAAGTTTTCACGGACTGGCATCATTTTATAGAAGATTCATCAGGAATTTCTCAACTGTTGTAGCTCCCATTACTGATTGCCTAAAGAAAGGTGTGTTTGAATGGCCTAAGTCAGCTCAGAGTGCCTTTGAATTACTGAAAGAAAAACTCAGCTCAGCACCAGTCTTGTCCTTACCAAATTTTGAATTGTTATTCGAACTGGAGTGCGACGCCAGTGGAGTTGGTATTGGTGCAGTCCTTGTTCAAGAAAAGAGACCAGTTGCATACTTCAGTGAAAAGTTGAATGGTTCGAAGCTGAAGTACAATACGTATGACAAAGAATTCTATGCTATCATCAGGGCTGTCAATCACTGGTCACACTATCTGAAGCCCAAGCAGTTTGTTTTATATTCTGATCATGAAGCTTTGAAGTACATCAATGGTCAGCATAAGTTAAATTCAAGGCATGCAAAATGGGTGGAATTTTTGCAGTCTTATTCATTTGTGTCTAAACATAAAGCTGGGGTAGAGAATGTTGTTGCTGATGCACTCTCAAGAAGATATTCATTGCTTTCCATTTTGGAAGCAAAGGTTCTTGGGTTCTCTTTTATCAAAGATTTGTATGATGCTGATACAGATTTTGCTGGTCACTTCACTGATGGTCCCTCCAAAGGATCATATTTAGTGCAAGATGGGTTTTTATTTAAAAATGGAAGGTTGTGTATCCCTAAGGGTTCAATTCGAGACTTGCTGATAAGAGAAGCTCATGGCGGAGGACTCGCTGGTCATTTTGGTATTACTAAGACTGCTGACATCCTCAGCGAACATTTCTATTGGCCATGTCTGCTGAAAGACGTCCAGAATATCATCAGCAGATGCGCAACTTGTCATCAGGCTAAGGCAATTTTTCACAAAGGTTTGTACACTCCTCTTCCAGTTCCAAGTCAGCCGTGGGAAGATCTGAGCATGGATTTCATTGTTGCTTTACCCAAAACCCAGAGAGGAAAAGATTCTATCATGGTGGTGGTTTACAGATTCTCAAAAATGGCCCATTTCATTCCTTGTAACACCACTAATGATGCCTCAGCAGTAGCAAACTTATTCTTCAAAGAAATTGTCCGTCTTCATGGAATTCCCAAAACCATTGTTTCTGATAGGGATACGAAATTTCTGAGTTATTTCTGGAAAACTTTGTGGAGATTGATGGGAACTAAGCTCCTGTTCAGCACTTCTCATCACCCCCAAATTGATGGCCAGACTGAAGTTACTAATAGGACCATTGGGATGTTATTAAGGACGCTGGTGAACAAGACGCTGAAAGATTGGGATCTAAAGCTTGCTCATGCTGAGTTCGCTTTTAATAGAGCCCCCAACCACTCAACCAGCAAGACTCCATTTGAAGTTTGTTATGGTACCAATCCTTTAACTCCCATTGATTTAATTCCTTTTTCAATTGAGCCAAGAGTAAGTGTTGATGCTGAAGAAAAGGTAAGGAAATCAAAAAAATACACCAGCAAGTAAAGGCAAAAATTGAGAAAGCAAATGAAGAATACAAGGCCAGAGCTAATAAGCATCGTCAGCAGCCCAGTTTTGCACCTGGCGATCTTGTTTGGGTGCATCTCAGAAAAGAAAGATTTCCTTCCAAGAGAAAGAACAAACTGATGCCAAGAGCTGAAGGACCATTCAGAATACTGGAAAAGTTCGGTGACAGCGCTTACAAGGTTGAGTTACTAGGAAGCATGGCGGTTTCAAGCACTTTTAATGTTGGAGATTTGATGCTTTACCTTGAAGATGAATATCTCGAGGACTTGAGGACAAGTCCTATTTTAGAGGGGGAGAATGATGCGAATATGATCCCACTCGCTGAATGACTAATTCCAGTCAGCTAGAAGGGGTCGCTGAAGGGGTCGCTGAACACAGTCAGCTAGAAAGGGTCGCTGAGGGGGTCACTGAAATACCTGGCAGCAATCAACTGGCAGCGAGCATTGGACTGAAGATGCCTCCAGAACAAGCCATGCTTATCTTGCCAGCCATAGCCCATTATGGACAAGCCTTCGCTGACAAACAACCTCCAATTGTTACTTTACTCCAGTGGCAAGTCCCTCCCTGATCAATGAAAGTCATCAGCGAGCAACTCCAGTCAGCATACTTCAGCAGAGTTTTGTTCAGTCAAGAAGTTGTTTTATTCAATAAAAGGCTGCCACGTCACCAGTTCTATAAGATCTTGGATAAGGATGTGTGCATGAGAATAAAGTGTCCACTGAAGTCCCATGTTTGTGGGCCCATTAAAGAAGAATGACAGCTGTAAAAGGAAGGTGCGTGTGACAATGACATTTCTAACGGTATTGTGGGACCACTTTTAGGGGAATGTTTCTAGAAGCCCACGCTGTCCATTTCCTATTGGCCAAATTCAATTAGTGGCTAGCATTTGACAGCTTTTATGTATTATTTTATTATTTTCGTTAATTCCTAGGAAATAGCATGTGGCTATAAATAGGGGCTTTATTTTTCATTGAAAGGGAGTTTTTGGTTATCAAATGGAATGAAAAGAACACTTTCTTTTCCTTATCAAATCTTCATATTACCTTCATAAATCGTTATTTATTTGGGTGTTTGGAGTGATCCCTTTATCTTTAATTGTGGTGGTTCGTCCTTTATCAATTAAAGTGGTGAGATCTTAAAATCTTCGATTCCTTTATCTATATTCTTGGAGGCTTTGTCCTTTGTAGATTATAGTGGTGGGTTGGAGTGTTTCTATTATTTGATTCCGGAGAATCGTTTCCTTTACGAATCAAGTATTAGATTCTTATCTATCTTTGCATTTTATTGTCTTGTTCGTTTTTGTTGTCTTATAAACCAGAAAATCCTCATAAAAATTATTACATTCCGCTGTGTTTTGAAAATTTCACATCACTTAAGCTCTTGAGTCTAAACCTGAAAAGCATGTAAAATATCTGTCAACTACGAGAAACGTAGTTGGTGAGCACATAGGTTTTATATATTAAACTATCAGTTTCATTCTCAAATCATAGTAATATCTTGGTTGCAACACATTTGAATTCATAATATAATATCAACATAAAGCTCGAGCAACAAATAATCACCACAATGCAACGCCCGTCGGCAGAGGTACCATAATAAAAGCCTCAGACCAGTGGGGGTCAGGTACATCGGCGCACGTTTAAGCCCGGTAGGATACGAACGACATGATCAGTGTCGCCGTACTAAACTCTCCACAGAAGCTCATATGCATAGTACGCCCACCATACATATGCACACTCATGTGGTGGGTTTTTAGATACAACCAAGTTTTTAAAATAAAACACTATTCATCATAGATACATATATATACATATAGCATGCTTTTCACCCCAAAGTTTATAAAACATTAAAAGCCTTGAAAGGGGGCTATGTACTCACCTCGAGAGAACTCGCATCCTAATATCCAAAAATGGGTATTTCCCCATTTAAGCCCTAATCGTCTTGCCATCCTTGAAGGTATCTCGCGAAGTCGTCTAGTCCATATCTATAATCACAAGGAGACTATGGGACGTGAGTCCTAATTCTAGAACTAGACTATCTTAAAGAAATGCCATCTTAGTTTAATTGTTAATGACTTTTCAAAACTATATATTTATTTCTTTTATATTCTATTAGTAATACTTTATTTGCTCAAGAATTCATTAAATTACTTAAAAATTATCATAGATACATATATATACATATAGCATGCTTTTCACCCCAAAGTTTATAAAACATTAAAAGCCTTGAAAGGGGGCTATGTACTCACCTCGAGAGAACTCGCATCCTAATATCCAAAAATGGGTATTTCCCCATTTAAGCCCTAATCGTCTTGCCATCCTTGAAGGTATCTCGCGAAGTCGTCTAGTCCATATCTATAATCACAAGGAGACTATGGGACGTGAGTCCTAATTCTAGAACTAGACTATCTTAAAGAAATGCCATCTTAGTTTAATTGTTAATGACTTTTCAAAACTATATATTTATTTCTTTTATATTCTATTAGTAATACTTTATTTGCTCAAGAATTCATTAAATTACTTAAAACACTATTCATCATAGATACATATATATACATATAGCATGCTTTTCACCCCAAAGTTTATAAAACATTAAAAGCCTTGAAAGGGGGCTATGTACTCACCTCGAGAGAACTCGCATCCTAATATCCAAAAATGGGTATTTCCCCATTTAAGCCCTAATCGTCTTGCCATCCTTGAAGGTATCTCGCGAAGTCGTCTAGTCCATATCTATAATCACAAGGAGACTATGGGACGTGAGTCCTAATTCTAGAACTAGACTATCTTAAAGAAATGCCATCTTAGTTTAATTGTTAATGACTTTTCAAAACTATATATTTATTTCTTTTATATTCTATTAGTAATACTTTATTTGCTCAAGAATTCATTAAATTACTTAATAAATTATAAAATTTATACATATATTTATATATCAATATAGTCAGTAAGTTTTACATATTTTTGATACAAATATGTTAAATTTTATTAAAGTTACACTTAGGTGGTTTTTATGCCCATTTAGTTGTAAATAACTATTAGTTGAAATTTTCTGTTTTAACACACATTTTTACGAAAAGTTGTACAAGTTGATTGATTTGATTTATTTCGGTCATGGTATTTTTACTACTGATTCTAAAATGTGTTACAAGTTTGTATGAATTTTTGGTAAATTTTTAGACATTGTTTACTATTTTTAAAAATTCGAAGAACTTAACTGCTCAAAATCGTTACTGTTTGCACGACTAAATGTTTTATAAAAATTCAGGGTCCAAACGAGCTTTAAAAATTCCCTTGATTTTATTTTAGCTTCTCAAGACATCACATATGACTCCCATAAAGTGATAAGTCCTAAATCTTTATGGATTTAAACTAAAATTCGTTGAACATGACCCATTTTCTAGAGATAAATCTCAGCTTGACCACTCTGTACTTAAAAGTACATAACTTAAGTTTTCTTCATCCTTTTTACTTGGTTCCAGAAAAATACATAACTTAAGTTTTCTTCATCCTTTTTACTTGGTTCCATTTGGTGGTAAAACTAGACTCACATATCTACAAATTTTATTTTGACATTAACACATGATTTGGCCAATTTCAGTGTGTTTTACCCATCTCAATTTCGAAGTCAGATTCTGATCCCAACCAAAAATCATCCAATGCTTTAGATTGGTTAATATTTAAACTACCTCACATGCTCTCATCTTCATATTTTTATATTTTACTTTCTTTAACACAAATTCATCATTGTATTTCAGTTCTCTTTTGAATTCATCCAAGATTACATGATTTTCATTAAAATCTTTTACAATTCTAGTGCAACTTCTACAAGCATGCAATGATCTAGCCATTTTATGAAAAAAAAACTTTTATCAAACCTATCTTGTAACATCAAAATAAGTATATTTAAGTAAAATCACAGAAAGTAAGCTTCCTCTTCATCATTAAAAGCCGATTTTTAAGTGATCCATTTAACCATTTTAAGCTAAAATGTAAGCTACACTTTCCGGGTCACATTTTGGGTTGAATCCTTGAATCTTTCCATCACATTTTCGACATGCAATGCATGAAATGGAGGATTCTATCAACATGCAACCCATCCTCAAGTTCATCAAAGAAGCTTTAAGAAGAAAAGGATGGAAGTTTTGAAAGAAAGTTTTGAATGAACAAGATTAAATACAAAGTTTGTCAAGTAAAGAGATGTTGTTGTCAACCTTGTTGTGTCACGAAAGGGGTCTGTTCAAGGGCAGTAAATCACGACCAAAGGACTCCAAATTGAACCCCAAGATGATCCCTAGCTTGCTCCCATGATCCTTGATGTAATCTATTCAAAACCCTTTATTATTATAGTTGTTTTTGTTAAGATTTAAGCCCTAAAATGTGTAGCATGTCACGAAATTTAAAAGAAAAGTTGGAGAAGGAAGTGCAGAATTTTGAGAGGAGATGAGAGAAAATAGAGGTGGAGTTTGTGAGAAAATGCGAGGATGCATGTAAATAAAAGTGAAGTTGAGTGTTGATCAAAGGAAAGCTTCCTTGGGAAGGTTTTAGGGGTCATGTAGTGATAATGCTATGGATATATGTAAGTATATATATATACGGTTTGTGTGTGTATGTATATATTTACATACAATTGTTTAAATCTTTGTTGTACTAGTTTAGTTGCATAGAAATTTTATTTGGTTGACTTATAAATACTTTTAGACACCAACTATATTTTGTGTACAATATTATGTGTATGTATATATACTTGTATATCTTATTTGGAAAATTTATCGTATCCCTGGTTGTTTTCTAAATTTAGAGTTGGTTATATTCGTTTGCATATTTTGAATTTTGTAATTAAATTTAGTTGTTGTGTCATTCTCTTATTAACTTCAATGGCATTTCTAAGAGTAACTATAAATCTAGCGTCTACGGGAACTTAATTTGTCAATATAAGGTCTAAATTTCAATCAAAACCCTAAGGCTTCTCTTATTGGTCTATTGCTCTATAAAGTAACACCGACCAAGAAGGGCGGGTGTTACAAGAAGTTCTTGCAAGATAAAGACATCAATTCCATCTTAATTAATCTTCAATCACCATGTGTTCCTCAAGCCAACGTGTTTCTGATTTAATCTTCCAGAAATCTCAGCACTCACAACAAGATCTTCAAGGACGTGTGAGTGTGCAGTTATACTTCGGATGCTTCGGCATAGAATAGATCGACCCAGTTCCCGTTCTTTTCCAGTGCATTCGCTTTATATCTCCGACACACAAGGAAGGACGCGGTGGCCGGTTTTCTTGGCAAGTTATCCTCACGTCTAAGCTATGGGTGTCGGTGTTCTTACTAGGAAGGTTTCTTTGATCGATCCTATGATTTTCTCACAGCAGGAGGCTGGGAAATCAGCCTCGCGAAACTCACTAAAGTAAGCTCGGGAAATTCAAAGTTGGGAGTTAATTAGTTACTGTCCATTCTGAGATCTTTTAGAGTGTGTTTCAAGTTCGTTTTCTCGGGTCATTAGGCTACGGTATAGAAAACTCAAATAGCTCACTAATTTAGCTAGGATCGGTTTGGATCTCTTGAAGTTATCATTCATGTTTTGGAATCTTAAAACACATGATTTTCGGGTTTTTAAAGCAAGGATCTTAGTTGCTAAAGTCATGGCTGAAGCTTAAGGATTTATACCTATAGTTAATTTCATTATAATTGGATTACCGTTTCGTGGTCGTCATTCTCCCAATTACTAAGGTGAGTTCATAGTCCCACTTTAACTCTTTTAAATTGTTTTGGGATGAGAATACATGCTCGGTCATTTTACAAAACTATTTGAGTTTCATTATAGAAAACATGTTTTATTACTATAATGTGATATACTATTCTAACTACGAGCTACATAGATTTCTTGTTGAACGGGTTACTCTTATATTGGACACTAGTGACAAATAGTTTGGGTATGTCTATGCAACAATCGCTCATTAAATCCCCTTGGTAACTTGAGCCGTGGAACAAACACGCGAATATTATGGATAGTACAATCGGGTTTGACACCCCTGTCCGGGCTAGTCATGCTAGCTGGGGAAACAGGCATATAATATTTGAAACAATAGTGTTTTGAGCGAAACACTACTTAAGGGGTAACAATATGTTAAGGCATCGGTATTCAAGGCATAGCATACGCAACTACTAAACTATGTGATACATTATCACTGAAACCTTGTGGTCCACAGAAATCTCAAAACGGAATCATGTGCTCAGTTTTTATCGAAACATGTTGTGATATACTCTTTTACAAAATCATTTATACTCTTTTATGGACACAAGACAAACTATTTTATATATTGCCTATGTATTATCTTTTACAGATTGAAGTCTTAAAAACATCATAGTGCGAGGCACTACAATTCAGAGTACGGTCAATATTTTTAAAGAGAATCCAAAACAGTTATACATGGAGCAAATACAAAACTCTTTCAGTATTTTTAAATTTTTTGTAACATTGTGATTAACAGTGTTCACTCATGTCTTGTGGTCCACATAAATATTTATTGAAAACCTATGAACTCACCAACTTTATGTTGACGTATTTTAGTGTATTCTCAGGGAACTAATTACTCGGAGTATAAGTAGAAGAAGCATGCTTTTTGGGAGTCACATATGCATTCACTAAAGAACAAAGATTTTCAAGAGCTTTTCTATTAAGCTAATCATGTTGTAGAATCTCTAGTATAAGTTTTGTACACTTCATGTAAGATCCTGGTTTTTATATCTATGATATTTTAAAAACGTACCATTTAGAGGTCGTTTGTTATGATTTGTGATTGTGATCCCGAAAAGTCACCCTCCACTGGGGCCTACCTTGGACGGGGTGTGACATTTTGATAGGTCATAATCTCGCTGGTCAACGACAGTTTTCTTTTGGTCTTTGGTCAAAATTAGGGTTTGGTTTTATTTGGTCTATTTTGTTCAAAGTCAAAATTAGGGTTTTGGTCAAAGTCAAAATTAGGTTTTTCTGTTCAAAGTCAAAATTAGGGTTTTGGTCAAAGTCAAAATTAGGTTTTTCTGGTCAAAGTCAAAATTAGGGTTTCTGTCAATTCGGGCCGTGTTCATAATTCGTTTCAATTTGTCATAAAATCGAAGATAATATGGACATATGTATATATATACCGGAATTAAGTTAAATGGAAAGATAATAACTTTAAAAAGGATTTTGTAAAACAGACGTTTTCATAATAATAATTAACGACTTTTCAGACTTAACATATTCTACAGTGACGCTCCACATGAATACTTGACAAGATATAAACTTTCAAATGTGGCATTACTAAAAGAATTATTTCATTTGGACAATTTACAAATCAGCGATATTTCAAGTGTTAATAGGACTAGTTTGCATTTTAGATGGAACCAAAAGCCAAAAGGAAGGGGTGGGGTTTTGAAGAAAATGGCTAATCATGGCCAATCATGTATTTTTGTTTCATTTTGTGGTAGCTCATGCTTTATTTCAACCTTATCGAGTTTCTGATCACGCTCCGGCCATTTTATGTTTCCCTTTGGCGACAAAATTCAAGCCAAAACCTTTTATGTTTTCTAATGTTCTGGTTTATCATAACAATTTTAAGCAGGTTGTTCTGAATTCGTGGAATGTACAGTTTGATGGTCATCCTATGTATAACCTTGTCAAGAAACTTAAATCTTTTTTTTCCGGTAAAAGGCCGTCACCCCTGGTTATTATATAAATAAATGGAAAATCAGGCAACATAGCTGAACGCTAGTTGACTTTACAAAACGTCCATGCACACACGTGCAATACAGAAAACGACCATAATATCAATGCTAGCCAAACAAACAAAGACCTTACGACAGACACATCACAAAATTGAAGAATCAATAAGTAATGAGTAAAGAAATCGGGAGATCCCAAGCTGCAATAAGTCTTTCCAGATGCGCCTTCCTTTTGTATTTGAATGTAAGCATCTTCTAGTCGCACAGTAGATTACTGAAGGAACATTCCATTGACCATCATAAACAAGGTGCCCAACTTTAGTGTCTATGGAAAAACTTGCTGAAGTGATGTCTCTAGGTGAACATTTGTCACACAATGGGCTGCTACTACACCAATTATCATACCAAGCATTTGTTAAAGTACCATTTCCATTATTAACCCATATAAACTGACGAATAATGGGTCTAATTTGTAGCATCTTCCTCCAACTCCACGATAGATTACCTCGATAAGGAACATTCCATTGACCATCATAAACAAGGTGCCCAACTTTAGTGTCTATGGAAAAACTTGCTGAAGTGATGTCTCTAGGTGAACATTTGTCACACAATGGGCTGCTACTACACCAATTATCATACCAAGCATTTGTTAAAGTACCATTTCCATTATTAACCCATATAAACTGACGAATAATGGGTCTAATTTGTAGCATCTTCCTCCAACTCCACGATAGATTACCTCGATAAGGAACATTCCATTGACCATCATAAACAAGGTGCCCAACTTTAGTGTCTATGGAAAAACTTGCTGAAGTGATGTCTCTAGGTGAACATTTGTCACACAATGGGCTGCTACTACACCAATTATCATACCAAGCATTTGTTAAAGTACCATTTCCATTATTAACCCATATAAACTGACGAATAATGGGTCTAATTTGTAGCATCTTCCTCCAACTCCACGATAGATTACCTCGATAAGGAACATTCCATTGACCATCATAAACAAGGTGCCCAACTTTAGTGTCTATGGAAAAACTTGCTGAAGTGATGTCTCTAGGTGAACATTTGTCACACAATGGGCTGCTACTACACCAATTATCATACCAAGCATTTGTTAAAGCACCATTTCCAATATTAACCCATATAAACTGACGAATAATGGGTCTAATTTGTAGCATCTTCCTCCAACTCCACGATAGATTACCTCGATAAGGAACATTCCAAAAGCTCATACCATGAAGTTTATTCGTATGAATCCATTTAACCCAAAGGGACTCTTTATTAGTAAGTAAATTCCAAATATGAACTGAAATGAGGGCAACACCAAAAGGCCTAAGTTTACGAATACCAAGTCCACCCTCCTCTTTTGGGAGGCATAGATCATCCCAACATACCTTTGCCTTCCCTCGGTACATATCCCCTTGACTCCATAAGAATCGGCGCATAATCTGTTCTATATCAAGAATAATACTCATAGGAAGGATGAAAACAGAAGACATGGATAGATGATAGTACCGAATTTATTAGTTGAACGCGGCCAGCAAAGGATAAAAACTTATTACGCCAATCATTCACACGTTTTTGGACTTTATCCACAAGTAAGTTGCAGTCACGGGCAACCAGCCTCGATGAGACTAGAGGAACACCAAGGTACTTTACCGGTAGCTGTCCTTCTTCAAAAGGTAAGATGCTAAGAATGGTTTGTTTCACAGTATTCGAGACATTACAAAAATAAACAGTACTTTTTGGTAAGCTAGCGAACAGACCAGAAACCATTCGAAACTCATCAAGTGAATCCATAATAACTCTAGCTGAATCTACTGCTCCACTCATGAAAATAAATAAGTCATCAGCAAAGCAAAGATTGATAACCTGAAGCTCTTTACATTTGTGATGAAAGGAGAATGACTCTGAATTATGAACATTACGCTTCAAAATAAGTGTGACGATCTCTATGACAAGTGTGAACAAGTAAGGAGAAAGAGGGTCACCCTGTCGAATCCCTCTCTTGCCTTTGAAGTACCCATGAAAATGTCCATTGATGCTTAGAGAATAAGTAACCGTAGTAACACATAGCATAATCCAATCAATCATTCGAGTAGGAAAACCAAACACCTCCAGAATAACCTTGAGAAAATCCCAATCAACAGTGTCATAAGCCTTTTTGAATACTACTTTTAGAGCACATCGTGGAGGACCTCTATTGAGATGGTAGTTATCCATTATGTCCTGAGTAAGGAGAACATTATCTGATATTCTTCTACCCGGGATAAATGCAGATTGATTGATACTAACAATATCACCAAGGCTATCCTTAATCCTGTTTGCAATAATTTTACTAATACATTTAAACAGGATATTACAGAGAGAGATAGGTTGAAAATCAGTAACACTGGTTGGGGACAAGGTCTTTGGAACAAGAGCAATGACCGTATGATTCATCTCCTTCAATAGCTTTCCTGAAACAAAAAAATCTTTAATAGCATCTGAAATATCCTTACCAACCACATCCCAAGTCCCTTTGAAAAAAGCAGCTGAATAACCATCCGGTCCCGGTGATTTATCATCACCCATAGAAAATATAGCTTGCTTAACCTCATCAGATGTGACCTCACGAATCATAAAATCTGCTTTCTGTGTCGGAATGGTATTGGAAATTAAACCCACCAAGTTAATCGGTGTCACCCCATTCGATTGGCCAAGAAATTGTGCATAATGAGAAACAAAAGCACCATATAAGTCATCGCCATCAACAAGGTTACCATTCGAATCATGAATCGAACTAATATGGTTTCGGACTGTTCTAGCCTTAACCAGTTTATGAAAGAAGGAAGAGTTTGAATCACCAACACGAAGCCACTCAACTTTCGCTTTTTGTTTAAGGAAACGTTCTTCTTCAATTATAGCCTCATTATAGGCATGTAAGTAAGCAGCTTCTTCCTTCCTTAAATCTGAATTGTGTGGGTCCTTATCCAAGTCCGTTTGTACAAATTATAATTCAGACCTTAATCTGATCACATTAGTATGAATATTACCTTTCTCAATTAACAACTTCCTCAATGGCTTCTTAAGAGATTTAAGCTTTTTGAGTACTTGATACATCGGAACACCATCATAAGGAATATGCCACTCTCTTCGCACTACATCCTGAAAATTCTTATCAAAAACAAGTAGATTATCAAATTTAAGTGGTTTAGGGTTGAACTTAGTTTTTGTAGGGAACTTCAGGACTGCAGGAGCATGATCAGTACTCAAATATGGCTTAAAAATAATAGTAGCTCCACCAAAAGCATTAAAAAAATCCTCATTAGCCATTACTCTATCAATTTTCCGCAAAATACCATCAGCACCTCGTGGTTTTTGATTCCACGTATACTGTAGCCCGACCATATTAACATCAGCAACTTCTATGTCTTCAACACAATCACGAAATTCTCTAGTCCCAATATCAACACTCGACGAGCTAGCAGTAGAATCATGTAAATTCAGAGTAGCATTAAAATCACCAAGTACACACCAAGGCTTACCCACAGCAAACATCTTATGCCTTTTCAAGTCATTCCATAATGAACGTCGATCAATATAATAGTTATGAGCATACACAAAAGAGCACAATATCATTTTCTTATCCTCCTTAAGAAATATTTGCACATGAATAACTTGGTCAGTTTGAGATAACACCATGAGATCAAGTAAACAAAAATCCCAAGCCAGAATAATCCTAGCACCTTTGTTGCATAAGTGGCTATTCGACATCCACTTCCAGTTTGAAAAAACACGAGCACATATAGAAGGAACCAGATTATGCGACAAATGAGATTCAAGAACAACACATAAAGAAAGAGAATTATCAGAAACAAGTTTTTGAATCGCCTTTTGTTTAGGGGCCTGATTCATTCCCGTATATTCCAAATAGCGAAGTTAATCATTGGAAACCTGTTGTACGGGAGTGCTTGCCCCCTCAGATAATAGTGAATCAACCATATTCTTATCAGACTCATCAAAAATCACTTCATCTTCATCAGAATCCATAGCAAAACCCTCCTGCTTTTTCCTCTTAAATGGATCAGTATCATCATCTAAATTATCCAAAACACCAAATGTGTTTGATGTATGAATTGAATGTTCCTTGTTATGCGAAGTAGATGGCTGATTGATAGTGGTATTATTACCCTCATTTGCTTGTTCAGCTTTTGTCTTACTACCCTCACCGCCTTTTTCCTTCTCAACATAGATCACTTTAGGTAAATCTTTGAAGCAACCTTTTCGCAAGTTATTGTATGATAAAGGAAACTTGCATGATAGAGTGGAAAAACTAAGATTCGAGTTGGATGCTGTTCAGAAGGCTATTGATAAAGACCCATCCAATGTCGATCTTAGAGATGAGGAAGCAGCTTATTTGCAGGCCTATAATGATGTAGTTATTGATGAAGAACGTTTTTTAAAGCAAAAGGCCAAAGCTAATTGGCTTCGTGTTGGTGACTCAAATTCTGCATATTTCCATAAGGTAGTCAAAGCAAGGCAAGCTCGATACAGAATTGATTCGGTTGTTGATGCTTCAGGAAATCAGGTTGCTGGAGAGGGTGTTGGAACTGCTTTTGTCGCACATTATAAAGCTTTTTTAGGTGAACCAGGTCTGATTTCAGAACTTAATACACATGGTTTGTTTACAAAAAAGTTGTCTCCTGAAAAGGCACATGCTATGATAATACCGGTGTCGAATGAAGAAGTGAAGCAAGCTATTTTTGACATGTGTGATGATAAAGCACCTGCTCCGGATGGTTTCTCAGCTGCTTTTTTCAAGCATGCTTGGGATATTGTTGGATCAGATGTTACTTTAGCTGTGCAAGATTTTTTTCAGAGTGGAAGACTCTTAAATGAGGTTAATCACACTATTATCTTAAGTACGGGAGTAACTATCACAATAAGCTATTAAAAAAACCCTATTTCTCTCTCTCTTGATGGCGATGACTTGCTCCTCCATTCCCTACCCTAATTCGATCGTTCTATAATCTGTTTTAATCTGTTCGAGTTTTGTAATCCTATCAAATGGATTTTGATTGCAAGTTTGAATTAGGTTAACTGATTGTGGGGTTCATTTTAGGTTTTTCTTTTTTTCGTTTTTCAATTATTAATCCTTGATAACGTTTTCTTTCTTTCTTTTTGGTTAGCATCTTGGGTTCTTTTGGATACTACATGTTAGTATCTTTGAATTAACCTGGGTATCTAATCATATTGGGGATCGATCGTTATCTAGGGTTTCTATTCACGTTGTTTTCTTGAGTTAGGGTTTTTACATTAGTTATTTTCATCCTGTTTGTGGGGTCGTGGTTTGCTGGTTTATTTTGTTGCATGGTATTTGTTTGTGTATGAAGAGAGATAGTCCCTTTGACCTAAAAGCTCTTGAGGAACGGTTTACCAAGATTCGAGAAGATACTATGTCTGGTAAGAAGAAGAAGAAGAGTGGAAGCCCTGTCAAGGGTGGAAACCCTAATTCGGATAAGCTTTATGATGGTGAATCGGCTAAGACTAATACTTCTGCTCCTTTGTCGAAGGATACAATTCCAGAAAATCCTAGTATAGAGCAAGGGGATGTGGACTCGACAAGTGAAACATTAAAACCTGCTGAGTCGTTCACTTTCTCATCAGTTCAGTCCCCCTCCTTTGGTAGAAGAAGTGGTTTTCAATAAAGTTGAAGGAACAGCTAATTTAGATGATAAATCTAAAGGTGATGAGGTGTTGAAATCTGATGTTTCAAAACCCCAATCTTCTTATGATTCGAAACTCCAAGCTGTTTCTGAAGATTTGCCACCAAAACCGGAGTCATGTGAACCAAAATTGAATGTAAATAAGCCTGATTTTCCAGGTTTGAATAAGGTGAATTCGGAAGATGATGTGCAGTTTCAACAAAAAACCCTAGCAAAAAGGATTCTTATGTTGCTAAATTACAAGGTGATGGGGTAAAAGTTGGAGCTGAGAAGCGAAAGATTAATCTAAGAAAGATTGAGACCACAAGTAACACCAAAACCGGAGTCATGTGAACCAAAATTGAATGTAAATAAGCCTGATTTTCCAGGTTTGAATAAGGTGAATTCGGAAGATGATGTGCAGTTTCAACAAAAAACCCTAGCAAAAAGGATTCTTATGTTGCTAAATTACAAGGTGATGGGGTAAAAGTTGGAGCTGAGAAGCGAAAGTTAATCTAAGAAAGATTGAGACCACAAGTAATGTGGATGGTGTTCATATTTTTCTGCCAAAAGAATCTATGACAGAGGTATGTGCTCGATATGATAATACTTTGTATGGTTACTTCTTAGGGAAGAGAATTGCTTCCCGGTTGTGGATAATTTTGTCAAAAATGCATGGATAAAACATGGTCTTACACGTATCATGATGAATGCTAGTGCTTTTTATTTCTTTAAATTTAAAACAAAAGCGGGTATGGATTATGTACTTGCGAATGGTCCTTAGATTATTAGAAGTTCACCCATCATTCTGAATGTTTGGAACCCGAATGCCAATCTTACTAAAACTGAAATGAAAAATGTTCCGGTTTGGGTGAAACTGCATGATGTCCCTATGGTTGCCTACACTGGTGATGGCTTAAGCTTGTTGATATCGAAAGTGGGTAATCCAATACAGTTAGATTCATACACAACTGATATATGTATTGAGTCTTGGGGTCGGAATAGTTATGCTAGGGCATTAATAGAATTGGATGCTGAGGAGGAATTTAAAGAGAAAATTGTTGTTGCCATTCCAAAGATGGGAGATGAGGGATATACAAACTCAGTTATAAATATTGAATATGAATGGAAGCCACCAAGGTGCTCGATTTGTAAAATCTTTGGACATGTTGATTCTGCATGTCCTAAGGCTGTCAAAGCTGCTCCTATGGCTAAATCAGTGGACAATGAAGGATTTCAACAGGTCAAGAACAAGAGGAAAGGAAACACCCAAGGATTCCCAATAAAGCAAAAACAAAAGCCTGTGTTTGAGTATAGGCCAGTGGTGAAACCAAAAGCAACAGCGGAGGTAGCGAGCTCGTCCAAGCCACCTGTTACTACTCATAACTCTTATGACCTTTTGAATGATTATGGTGAGGGGGCTACTGACCCCCTATTTCATGAGACCACTATGGAGGAAAGGCTCGAATTTGAGAAGAAAAGACTTGAAAATGTTGTTGATGCTGATTCGGATAATGAAAGTGTAGAGACTATATTTGATGAATCGGTTGAAGGCACTAACCAGTCGAATGAACCAAAAAAACCTTCTGAGGGGGCAAGCACTCCCGGTAAAGATGGGTTTAATGGGTAGTATTGCTTCCTGGAATATAAGAGGGTTGAATCGCCCCCTCAAACAAAAGGAGGTTCAACATGTAGTGCATGAGAATCATTTGAATATATGTGCTATTTTGGAATCCCATATGGATATTAGTAAGCTGTTTGATACGTGTAAAAAAATATGTAAAGCTTGGAGTTGGACATCGAATGGAGGGTTATGTACTAAGGGTACGAGAATAATTGTTGGGTGGGATACTGATTTTGTGGATTTAATGGTTCTTTCGCAAACTGATCAGGTCATGCATACCCAAGTAACTTTTAAATCGGATCAGAAATCTTTGTTTTGCTCTTTTGTTTATGCAGATAACTATTATAAACGGAGGAGAGAGCTTTGGAATGAACTGGGTAAACATAAATTGTTCGTCCATGATCGACCATGGGTGATCCTTGGGGACTTCAATTCTTCACTTAACCTTGAAGATAATTTATTGGGGACATCGAAGATAACTTTAGGCATGAGTGATTTTAAAGAATGTGTTGAAGCAATTGAAGTTTTAGACATCAATAGTTCTGGCTTGCACTTTACATGGAATCAAAAACCAAAGAAAGGTATTGGTGTGTTTAAAAAGATAGACCGTGTTATGGGAAATATGAAATTTGTGGACGATTTTCCATCTGCTACTGCGCTTTTTCAACCATACAGGGTGTCAGACCACTCACCATGTGTCTTAAAGCTCCCAACGGTAACAAGAACTAAACCTAAACCGTTTAAATTTACTAATATTCTTGTCCATAAGCAGGGCTTTAAGGAAGCTGTTGAACGAGAATGGCAGCAAGATGTGACTGGGCATTACATGTTTCGAGTAGTCAAAAAGCTGAAAACACTAAAAAACCTTTGCGTAAGCTACTTATGAAACAAGGTAACTGATGCAGAAATTTCCAGTGTCACTTAACTGACTGACACTAGTGAACTGGAGAAAACAAGTAAACTCAAGAAGCTAACTGACACGACAATGCCATCTGAACAAGCCATGTTGATTCTGCCAGTAGTGGCCCATTTCAGGCAAGTATTTACTGAATCAGTCCAGTCGCCATTAGTAACACTTCTCCAGTGGCGAGTTTCTACAGTTGCGGCCAGTAGTGATCCACCAGTGAAGTTTACCACTGAAGCACTCCAGTGACCAACTCTAGTCTAGTCTCCAGATGGATGCTCCAGATTTAAGTCTCCAGTGGAAGTTCCAGATTTACGTTCCAGTTTTCATTAATAAAGTTTGTTCCAGTCACATGTTGCGGACCCAATAAAGAAGGAATGACAGCTGTCAAAGACGATAAGGGAGGAGCGTGTGGCAACGTTAATCCTAACGGTTTGTGGGCCCTTGTGCAGAAGGAATCTTTCTAGAAGCATTGTCTGTCCATTTTCTATTGGTAGATAAATTAGTGGTTGTCCTTAGCACATGACAACCTTTTATTTATTTAATATTTGTATTTCTTTATTCCTAGAAAATAGCATGTGTGGCTATAAATAGGGGCTTATTTTCTCACTTGTAAAAGTAGTTATTGATGTTGAATGAAATTAATAGAGCAGCCTCTATTTCTTATCTAAAATCTTCATTTACCTTTATGGATCTTTGATCTTGGTGGTTTGGAGTGATCCCTTTATCTATATTTGTGGTGGTTCGTCCTTTATCAAATATAGTGGTGAGATCTTAAATCTTCGATTCCTTTATCTGTGGCTTGTGGTGGCTAGGCCTTTATCAAACATAGTGGTGGGTTGGAGTGTTTCCTTTATCCTTGATTCCGGTGGCTAGTCCTTTACGAATCTTGGTGGTGGATTCTTTTATCTATCCTATTTTATTGTCTTGTCTTGTTGTTTTGTTTCATAAAACTCATAAAATACCAAAAATAGTCTTCCACTGTCGTTTGTCGCGAGATTTACGCATCAAATTTGGTATCAGAGCCAGGTTCTAAAAGGGTTTCTTAATCTTTTTATCCATGGGTTTTGTTTGTTTGTTGGGTCAGATCCAAAAGGGTTGTTCTCATCTTTTGATCTGTTGGTAGTTTGTTGTCCTTTTGTTTAGATCTGTTATTGTTGGTGTTATTTGTTGAGTATTAATGGCTTTTAGAAGAAATATGACATTAGAAGAAGCTCATAATGCTAGGAGAGATAGGCAGATTGAAGATCTACAAGAAACACTTGGTAGGGTTGTTAATCTGTTAGAAGATGGGGGTTTAAGGTTTAATAGAGAACATGTTGCTAGTGAAAGAGATTCTGAATCTCAAGGTCCTAGTGAGAGATCTGATAGTACACCCAGAAACTCTAGTGATTCTGATGAGTCTAATAAGTCTAGGAGAAGACGAAGGAGACATAAGGTTGATGATACTAAAGATATTAAGATAGATCCACCAGAGTTGCATGCTAAGTGTATGAGTCATCTGGGGTCTCTGATAATGTCTATTCATGAAATATGTAGAAAATCTAAGGAAAGACAATCGGTAGATTAATAAAAGAGTTCAAAGAGCTATTAAACGAGTAAAATTATACACATCAAGTTATGTCGCTTTGCGTGTGGGGAACCACCGACCTGTCACCGCTGTCTTGATGTAAGGTATAAACTCTAACCATTAGTCGAGTTATGTCGCTCTGTGAGTGGGGAACCACCGACATGTCACCGCTGTCTCAACTATTAAAGATGATAATATTGTATAACTGTTTTAGTGTCTAGCTAGGAAACATGACTGTAGTGTGAGAGTATATCTAAGTAGTGAAACACAAGTACAATTAATAATAAGATATAAATGCCTTACTTGTAGCTAGTAGATCTGATTGCTATACAAACTTTAGTTAAGTGCTTAACTAGTCTGCATTAAGAAGTAAGATTGAGTTGTAGGACATGTGGAATTATAGAACGGATTTAGAGGTATTAACACGAATATAATGTTAACTTTTAGTTTTGATTGACTGATTATCTTTACCTCTAGCTATAGCTTACTGAATTTGTCTTAAAGCTTTCTCAAATCATTTTGAATGACTAATCTTTGAAATGTTTTAAAAAGTTAGAAAACTTGTACACTTCAGTTGTCCGCTCATCATTGTTTTATTTTTCTTGGACTATTTGTTTGAGGGAAAGCAAAGACTTAAGTGTGGGGGTATGTGATGAGCGTTCATGATGCGTAAATCACGCGACAAACGACAGCGGAAGACTATTTTTGGTATTTTCTGGATTTTAACATGAAACAAACAATAAAACAAGACTTATAAAATAAAGAGTTAATTGCATTTTTGGTCCCTGTGGTTTATATGTTTTTGCAGGTTCAGGATCTTTTCAGGTTTCATTGCATTTTTGGTCCCTATTTCGGAAACCTTTTGCAAATTTGGTACAAATTAACGGTGGTTGTTAAATGAAGCCGTTAAGTGCTGTTAGAATTAAAAATGGTGTTTAATTGTAAATTTCTAAAAGTGTAAGGGGTATTTGTGTTAATAGTGTTGGTCAAAAAGTTTGTCATGTTGTCACTGAAATATACACGTGATTGTTTTGCAAAAATTAAAATATGACAATTCACCTGGAAACTTAAATTTGTGATTTCTCCTTTGTTTTTACGAATTAAAACACGAAACCGGTACCAAAACGCTTAGGTTGCATTCCGCACAAACCCCAGCCTTTTATTCTGTTATAAATATTTGCCAGAAAATTCGCCGGAAAAATAACTGTCAACGAATCTCGATGAATCGGAAACTTAAATTTGTGATTTCTCCTTTGTTTTTACGAATTAAAACACGAAACCGGTACCAAAACGCTTAGGTTGCATTCCGCACAAACCCCAGCCTTTTATTCTGTTATAAATATTTGCCAGAAAATTCGCCGGAAAAATAACTGTCAACGAATTCACCGGAAACTTAAATTTGTGATTTCTCCTTTGTTTTTACGAATTAAAACACGAAACCGGTACCAAAACGCTTAGGTTGCATTCCGCACAAACCCCAGCCTTTTATTCTGTTATAAATATTTGCCAGAAAATTCGCCGGAAAAATAACTGTCAACGAATCTCGATGAATCGGAAACTTAAAATATGAATATGACCGGAATCGGATCGCGAACAAAACCTGATGTTTTTCAGATCAATTTGACAAATCGCGAAAACGGAATCAAAGAGGGAAGTTTGCAGAAATAAATTTTATTTTTCTTTTTTTAAAAAAAATAAAAGAAATGGATATAAAAGCAATAAAAGGAATAAATTGTGTTAACTGGACAAACTTTTTGACTAACACTGTTGACACAAATACCCCTTACACTTTTAGAAATTTACAATTAAACACCATTTTTAATTCTAACAGCACTTAACGGCTTCATTTAACAACCACTGTTAGTTTGTACCAAATTTGCAAAACGTTTCCGAAATAGGGACCAAAAATGTAATGAAACCTGAAAAGGTCTTGAACCTGCCAAAACATACAAACCACAGGGACCAAAAATGCAATTAACTCTAAAATAAATAGGATAGATAAAAGAATCCACCACCAAGATTCATAAAGGCCAAGCCACCGGAATCAAGGATAAAGGAAACACTCCGCCCCACCACTATAATCGATAAAGGTCTAGCCACCACGATTACAGATAAAGGAAACTGAAGATTTAGACCTCACCACAATATTTGATAAAGGACGAACCACCACAAATATTGATAAAGGAACCACCAATTTGATAAAGGAGAACCTCACCACAATATTTGATAAAGGACGAACCATCACAAATATTGATAAAAGGGTCACTCCTAACCACCAAGATCAAAGATCTCTAAAGGTAAATGAAGATTTTAAGAAATAGAGGCTGCTCTATTAATTTCATTCAATTCAACATAACATAATTTTTACAATGAAAAAGAGCCCCTATTTATAGCCACACGCTATTACCTAGGAATTAATGAAATACAATAAAATAATTGAAAAGTTGTCATGTGCACAAATATGGACAGCCACTATTTTATCAACCAATAGGAAATGGACAGACAAAGCTTCTAGAAAGATTCCTTATGCACAAGGGCCCACAAAATCGTTAGGATTAACGTTGTCACACGCTCCTCCCTTATCTTCTTTAACAATTGTCATTCCTTCTTTATTGGGTCCATAAACACGTGACTGGAACAAACTTTATTAATGAAAACTGGAACGTAAATCTGGAACTTCCAGTGGAGACTTAAATCTGGAGCATCCATCAGGAAGCTAGACTGGAGCTGGTCACTGGAGTGCTTCAGTGGAGAACTTCACTGGTGGATCACTACTGGTTGTCACTGGAGACTCTTTCCACTGGAGAAGTGTTTCCACTGGTGACTGGACTGGTTCAGTGAACACTTGTCTGAAGTGGGCTATTGCTGGCAGAATTAACATGGCCTGCTCAGGTGGCATTATTAGTTCAGTTTCCTTCAGTTCAGTTGTCTTCTCCAGTTTACTGGTGTCGGTCAGTTCAGTGAACCTGGACATTTCTGCATCAATCTCCTCCTCTAAAGAAGGAGTTGTCCTCAAGTCCTGGAGGTACTCATCTTCCAGATAAGGCATCAGATCCCCGATATTAAAAGTACTTGAAACTAACATATCTCCAGGTAGCTCAACTTTATAAGCATTGTCACCATACCTCTCCAGAATCTTGAATGGTCCTTCAGCTCTGGGCATCAACTTGTTCTTCCTTCTTGCTGGAAATCTTTCTTTTATGAGGTATACCTAAACTAGATCACCTGGAGCAAAACTGGACTGCTTTCGATGCTGGTTTGCTCTTGCCTTGTAACTGGCATTTGCTTTCTCTATTCTAGCCTTCACTTGTTCATGAATTTTCTTTATTTCTTTTGCTCTGGCTTCAGCTTCAATACTTGCTTTTGGTTCAATCGAAAATGGAATTAAATCAATAGGAGTCAGTGGATTGACACCATAACAAATTTCAAATGGGGATTTACTGGTTGAATAATTTGGAGCTCTGTTGAAAGCAAACTCAGCATGAGCAAGCTTCAGATCCCAATCTTTCAGTATCTTCTTCACCAGTGTTCTTAATAACATACCAATTGTTCTGTTTGTGACTTCAGTCTGTCCATCAGTCTGAGGATGGTGAGACGTACTGAACATCAATCTGGTACCCATCAGTCTCCATAAGGTCTTCCAGAAATAACTCAGAAACTTCACATCTCTATCTGAAACAATTATTTTTGGAATCCCAAGCAAACGAACAATTTCTTTGAAAAATAGATTTGCAACTGCTGAATCATCATTTGTGGTGTTGCAGGGAACAAAATTTGCCATTTTTGAAAATCGATCAATAACCATCATTATTGAGTCTTTTCCTCTCTGAGTTCTGGGTAGTGCAACAATGAAATCCATAGTGAGATCTTCCCATGGCTGGCTTGGAACTGGAAGAGGAGTATACAGTCCTTTGTGAAAAGTAGCCTTCGCCTGGTGACAAGTTGGACAGCGGCTGATGATATTCTGAACATCCTTCAGTAAACTTGGCCAGGAGAAGTGTTCAGTCAGAATCTCTCCAGTTTTGTTAATACCAAAATGGCCAGCCAGACCTCCTCCATGTGCTTCCCTTATCAGTAAATCTCTAATAGAACCCTTTGGAATACACAATTTTCCATTCTTGAATAAAAACCCATCTTGTACAACAAATGGTCCTTTCTGATTAGCTTTAGTGAGGCGATCAGCGAAGTCTGGATCAGCAGCATACAAATCTTTAATGAAAGAGAATCCAAGAACTCTTGCTTCCAGAATTGATAATAACGAGTATCATCTGGAAAGTGCATCAGCAACAACATTAGCCACTCTAGCTTTATGTTTAGAAACAAAAGAATAAGACTGCAAAAATTCCACCCATTTTGCATGTCTGGCATTAAGCTTATGTTGATCATTAATGAACTTCAGTGCTTCATGGTCAGAAAATAAGACAAACTGCTTTGGCTTCAGATAATGTGACCAGTGAGTGATAGCACGAATAATTGCATAAAATTCTTTGTCATAAGTGCTATACTTCAGTTTAGAACCTTTGAGCTTTTCACTAAAATAGGCAAATGGACGCCCTGCTTGTACCAGAACTGCACCAATACCAACTCCACTGGCGTCACACTCTAACTCAAACAACTGATCAAAATCTGGCAAGGATAGAACTGGAGCTGTACTGAGCTTTTCCTTCAGTGACTCGAAAGCCAACTGGGCTGAATTAGGCCAGTCAAATACACCTTTCTTCAGACAATCAGTGATTGGAGCCACAACTGTATAGAAATTTTTGATAAATCTTCTATAGAAAGATGCCAGTCCATGAAAACTTCTGACTTCAGTGATTGTAGTTGGAACTGGCCATGATCTGATGGCTTCTACCTTTGAAAGATCCATGGAAATACCTTCTTTTGAAACAACATACCCCAGAAATCTTACACTTTCAACCATGAAGTCACATTTCTCCAGTTTACCATACAACTGGTGCCTTCTCAGTAATTCAAACACATTTCTTAAATGGTTAACATGTTCAGCTTCAGTTTTCGAATATACTAGAATATCATCAAAATAAACAACGACAAACTGACCAATAAGTGGCCTGAGGACTTCATTCATTAATCTCATGAAAGTACTAGGAGCATTAGATAAACCAAAAGGCATTACTAACCATTCATAAAGGCCTCCTTTAATTTTGGATGCAGTCTTCCACTCATCACCATCTTTCATTCTGATCTGGTGATAACCACTTCTGAGATCAATCTTAGAAAATACACTGGAGCTATGTAACTCATCAAGCATATCATCCAATCTGGGAATGGGATATCTATACTTAATAGTTATATTATTTATGGCCCTGCTATCAACACACATTCTCATCGAACCATCTTTCTTTGGGACCAGGAGAGCTGGGACTGAACAAGGACTCATACTTGCTCTGACATAACCTTTGGCAACCAACTCATCTACCTGCCTTTGCAACTCCTTTGCATCAGTAGGTGAACATCTATAAGCAGCTTTGTTTGGAAGAACTGAACCTGGAACCAGGTCAATCTGGTTTTCAATTCCTCTTACTGGTGGCAAACCTTCAGGTAGGTCTTCTGGGAAAACATCAGTGAATTCCTTCAGTAGAGACTTCAGGAGACTGGGGACTCCAGTGAACTCCTTCTCATCAGTACGCTCAAGCACCAGTAACATCATAACTGGAGAGCCTCCAGTTAACTCTTCTTCAACTTCAGTTTGAGACATAAACAAAGATTTGTTGGGCTGGTCCTTTTTATTAATTTTTAGTAACTCATTGGTTTTAGAGAAGTCAAAGTGACCTTCTTCCCACTTACAAATAATGAATAAGAATTCATACGACCGTTATGAAAGACATAATTATCGAATAACCAAGGTCTACCCAGTAACAAGCATCCATAGGAACAACATCACAAACAATTTTATCTTGATAAACAGATCCAATGGAAAAAGGAATAGTAACTTGTCGATTAACTTTTACCTCAGATCCTTAACTGAGCCATTGCAATTTGTAAGGACGAGGGTGCTTTACTGTAGGCAGTGCCAGTTTCTCTACCATGTAAGTTGAAGCAGCATTAGCACAAGTCCCACCATCAATGATCAGATCACATACCTTTCCTTTAACAATACATCTGGAATGGAAGATATTTTCTCTCTGGGCAGTATCAGTTGTAACTTCATCAGTGTGCATTACTCTTCTTACCACTAGCATCTCTCCAACATCTGCACCTACATATGCCTCTTCACTTTCATCTTCATCATACACTGGTTCACCTTCTTCAGTATCAACATCTGGTAAGCATTCAATCTCCTTAGCAGTGAGTGCTCGCTGGTTGGGACACTGCGCCTGGAAGTGACCAAAACCATGACACTTGAAGCATTTTCTTCCAACTGGTTCTTTTGATCCTCCAGTTTCTTTCTCCTTTCCTCTGAAGGATTTCTGAACAGTTTCACTGGGCCTGGTAACTGGTTGACTGGAACTGGAGGGCCAGTTTGTAAGCACCTTCATAAGTCCAGATGGGCTGCAATTCTATCTTCTCAGTAATAGTAGCATTCAACCCACCAAGGAATCTGGCGATAGTATGCTCTTCAGTTTCTTTCTCCTTTCCTCTGAAGGATTTCTGAACAGTTTCACTGGGCCTGGTAACTGGTTGACTGGAACTGGAGGGCCAGTTTGTAAGCACCTTCATAAGTCCAGATGGGCTGCAATTCTATCTTCTCAGTAATAGTAGCATTCAACCCACCAAGTAATCTGGCGATAGTATGCTCTTCAGTTTCTTTGACACCAGTTCTTGTCTTCAGTTGCTCAAACTCCTTAATATACTCCACAACTTCTTTAGTGCCTTGCTTCAGATTATTCATCAGAAGGTACTGATCTTGCTTGTACGACTGAGGAACAAATCTTTTCTGCATAACTTCTTTCAATTTGGACCAGGTCTTGATTTTACTCTTACCTTTATACTCTCTTTCAGATTTCATATTGTCATACCAAGATGAAGCATACTTTTTAAGCTTAATAATGGCAACCTTAAAACTTTTTTTTTCATCATAACCCTTTATTTCCATAATCCTATCCATAACCTGAACCCATTCAAAATATTCTTCTGGATTAGAAGAACCAACAAAATCTGGTGGATCTATCTTAATATCTTTAGTATCATCAACCTTATGTCTCCTTCGTCTTTCTCTAGGATGTGGGTTATCAGAATCACTAGAGTTTCTGGGTGTACTATCAGATCTTTCACTAGGACCTTGAGATTCAGAATCTCTTTCACTAGCAACAATATGGTCTCTATTAAACCTTAAACCACCATCTTCTAACATATGAACAACTCTACCAAGTGCTTCTTGCAGATCTTCTATTTATCTATCCCTCCTAGCATTATGAGCTTCTTCTAATGTCATATTTCTTCTAAAAGCCATTAATACCCAACAAACAATATCAATAATAACAGATCTAAACAAAAACTCCAACAGATCAAAAGATTAGAACAACCCTTTTGAATCTGACCCAACAAACAACAAAACCCACGGATAAAAGATTAAGAAACCTTTTTCAAACCTGGCTCTGATACCAAATTTGATGCGTAAATCACGCGATAAACGACAGCGGAAGACTATTTTTGGTATTTTCTGGATTTTAACATGAAACAAACAATAATACAAGACTTACTAAATAAAAATGATAGATAAAAGAATCCACCACCAAGATTCGTAAAGGCCAAGCCACCGGAATCAAGGATAAAGGAAACACTCCACCCCACCACTATAATCGATAAAGGTCTAGCCACCACAATTACAGATAAAGGAAACCGAAGATTTAGACCTCACCATAATATTTGATAAAGGACGAACCACCACAAATATTGATAAAGGGGTCACTCCTAACCACCAAGATCAAAGATCTCTAAAGGTAAAAGAAGATTTTAAGAAATAGAGGCTGCTCTATTAATTTCATTCAATTCAACATAACATAATTTTACAATGAAAAAGAGCCCCTATTTATAGCCACATGCTATTACCTAGGAATTAACGAAATACAATAAAATAATCAAAAGTTGTCATGTGCTACGGACAGCCACTAATTTATCAACCAATAGGAAATGGACAGGCAAAGCTTCTAGAGAGATTCCTTCTGCACAAGGGACCACAAAACCGTTAGGATTAACGTTGTCACACGCTCCTCCCTTATCTTCTTTGACAATTGTCATTCCTTCTTTATTGGGTCCACAAACACGTGACTGGAACAAACTTTATTAATGAAAACTGGAACGTAAATCTGGAACTTCTAGTGGAGACTTAAATCTGGAGCATCCATCTGGAGGCTAGACTGGAGCTGGTCACTAGAGTGCTTCAGTGGAGAACTTCACTGGTGGATCACTACTGGTTGTCACTGGAGACACTTTCCACTGGAGAAGTGTTACCACTGGTGACTGGGTTGGTTCAGTGAACACTTGTCTAAAGTGGGCTATTGCTGGCAGAATTAACATGGCCTGCTCAGATGGCATTATTAGTTCAGTTTCCTTCAGTTCAGTTGTCTTCTCCAGTTTACTGGTGTCGGTCAGTTCAGTGAACCTGGACATTTCTGCATCAGTTCATTTTGTGATAATTTCCCCCATCATTAGGCCACATTTTAATGTCTAAATGAGTTAATATTCATGAACTGTTGGTGCTTAATGGATTCAATATAAATGCAGGTTCACAGAAGATGCGAGCGAGGGTGAATGGCATCTATCAACTCAACATGAGGCCGATGAAGTTACAAGACACAAGGAGGCAAAACGGGAGTCGAACGAAGCAAATCGAGAAGACGCAGGAGCTTCCACCGCCACTGACACTCCTACTGAAGACCCCTGCGGCGCTAAGTCCCCAGCGCCGTTGGAGCCCATCCCCAGCGCCGCTGGGCGGCCTAGGTCCAGTTATGACTTTTGCCTTAAAACTAGAACAAGAAACCCTCAAACCCAAGAGAGAGCAGATCCAGCAGCCCTAGTCGACACCAAAGAACCCTAGGTCGAAACTTGCAGATTTCCAGGAGGATTTGGAGCTTCTAACACCTCTTGATCTTCATCTTCAACCTACATCTATTACTTTCTTTTACTTTTAGTTGGTAAACAATGTCTTTCATCTTTTCAAACTTTGTTATTCCTTTAATAATGTCAGGCTAGTAGGCTGAATACTTGTTTGGATTGATGTGATCATGTAGACTTTTATTTATCTTATTTTATTAGTTAGATCTGTTGGATTGTGATTATTGTTTGTCGTAGATCCATGGTTAATGAGTTCTTCATATTTATATAGGTTCTATATCTGCATGTGTTAGTTTAATTCTAATGATCGGTTTTTAATCATACACTAGGACTAATACATAAAGATGGAAAACACTAATCGGTCTTTAATTAGATGTAAAAGGTGATTCAGTTCTAACGGACGGATCCAGAACCATAGTAATTAGAACAACTTGAACATGAAGCTTAACAATGTCAGACGCGATCTAGTGACATGGAAACGTGCATTATGGTCACCGGAGGGAATTATTATCTGGTCATGGCTTAAGAGCCGGGTATAGTTAAAGATGAATTAGTAATACAAAGGTAATAAAGCTTAAACAATGAATCTAATGAGATTTTGTTTAAAGAGTATTGTGCGTCTAACGACAACACTACTTACCTAGGTAAAGTGAATCTAACGAGAATCTGAGCCGTGAATAAGTTTTTCCAACAGACTAGCAATAAATAGGATAGTAATTGTCATATGCATGTGATCGGAGATGCCAAACAAGTATTTGTTTTTAATTATTGTTTTTGCTTTACAATTTTAGTTACTAGGCTAAAAGAAGCTTCTCGCTAGACCAAGCGGTTGCGGCTTCTATTTTGCTTTTATTTATTTTTGTAGTTTAAATAGGAGATCGTATTTTTTGGTGTGTTGAACATGGAAGCTACTAAAACCCTAAAACGCTCTCTCCCTCATGCGATCATGGCGATTTCTTTTCCTTCTTTCTAATCTATCAATTTCGTCCTTAATTTCCTTGTTAATGTGTCCCTCTCATTAGTTCCTTACTTCTTTTAGATTGAGGAATTGGTTGAAGTGCATGTTAGAGGAGTTTCGGCTGACTTTGTTAGGTTTTCTTTTTTGGTTCGCTTGATCGTATTCAAAACCCTAGATTTCGCTCTTCTCTGATTGATTAGCATGATGGCCGATCACGGCTAAGGTTTAGTTCAGTTAGATCATTGGCAACTTGTTAATTGATTAAGATTAAGAGTTGTTAGTTTAGGGTTTTAGGGTTAGGGTTTGCTGCTGCGTTTCTTTGTTTATTTGATTTGTGGTCGTAATCTGCTTGCATGGGTTAGTTGTAAATGAAGAGAGCTGATAATCTTCATTTCTCTTCCATTTTTGAACGTATTAATAGATTCAAACATTGTGATATGTCTAATAATTTTGTTCATGCTAAACCGATTAGGGTTCTTAAAAACCCTAATCTTGATTCTTCTTTTTCGACTCATGAGAACCTGAATGAGACCCTACCTGATAATGTTGGTGTGAATTAGAGTGATAAGGAGGTTCATGGTGATTCTGATGTTTCGAAACAACCTCCACATTCTGCTGAAGAAGTGAATCATCAAACCCATTCGGTTCATGATAATTCTGATATTTTGAAACAACCTTCTCATGGTGATGCAAAAGTGTGTCATCAAGCACAATCGGATACTAATTCTGATTCTAAGAATGAGTCGGTTAATGCTAAAGTGTCTTATGCTTCTAAGGTATCTGCTTCTGTTTCTATGAGTAATGATGCTGGCAAGAAAGTTAATTTTCGATTTATCCCTGTTACTTCAGAAGTAGATGGAGTTGATATTGATATTCCTATTGATTCTGTCAAGGAAGTCACTAATAGGTTTTCGAATTCTTTGTATCGATATTTCTTGGGTGAAAGATTGGCATTTCCAGTTGTGGAAAATTATGTCAAGAATACGTGGGCTAAATTTGGTTTGAAGCGTTTAATGATGAATGATGCTGGTTTTTTCTTCTTTCTTCTAAGCAAGGAATGGATCAGGTTTTGGAGAAGGGGCCTTGGATGATTAGATCTACACCACTCCTCTTGAATGTATGGACTCCAAATACTTGTTTGTCGAAGCAGGAAATTTCTTCTATTCCTGTTTGGGTTGATTTATATGATGTGCCCCTGGTGGCATTTACGGAGGATGGGCTTAGTATGATTGCATCAAAACTTGGAAAACCGAAGATGTTTTTTTTTTGGTAAAAGCTCGTCACCCCTTGTTAACTTGTATTAATCACAATATAAACAGGCGATGTAACTAAGTGCTACATCGACTTTACAAAAGATGCACAAATAGTGCAGAACAACCACGACCAAATTAACTACCAGCTAGACAATAAAGCAATCAGAGACAAAACAATGGAAGTTACAAAATTAATTTCTAAGTAGCGAACTTGGTAGCTTCCATATCTTCAAGGCATCCTCCACCCTTTTCGTTTGTTTGAAACG
Organism: Erigeron breviscapus; assembly: GCA_034093135.1. NCBI lineage: Eukaryota > Viridiplantae > Streptophyta > Magnoliopsida > Asterales > Asteraceae > Erigeron > Erigeron breviscapus. The sequence goes on along the minus strand of CM067170.1, from coordinate 59,375,815 downwards.
GAAAGTCATAGCTTTAATCTAACAGTCTCCAAAATGAGATCCACTAGTTGCGTAGTAGTTCTCTTTGATTTCATAAAGAGTCTTGCATTCCGTTCCTCCTATATATAATACGTAGAAGCAGCAAACAGAAGACGGGAAACAATACTTGAAACAGATCTTCATTTCCCAAAAGCACTGAACGCAGCAATAATAGTACTCCAATCCGATGAGACATGTTGAATTCGTGCCTTAAGACACACACTTGACCAAACCTGCGTGGAAAATTGACATTCAAAGAAAAGATGATTATGCGAATCCGGAATTGAATCACAAAAAGGGTAGGTCAAAGCAACAGTCGATGACTGATGGATATCCCAAACTCTCAATCGATCTTGAGTTTTGAGTTTCTGTCGACAAACCAGCCAATGTAAAAAGGCATGCTTAGGAATCCTATGAGAAAACCACACCAAATCAAACCAATCTACAGTACTGGCTCGTGGTCTAATATCCTCCCACACAACTCCCACTGAAAAATAATGAAGTAAGCCATTTCGATCCTTCCATAGAAGAATATCAGGCCTTGAATCATCCAAGACCGGGGGCACAGGAAACAAAAATTTTGATGACCATTCACTCGGCCAAACCCAATTCGTATTGATGCACACATCTTCGAGTTTCGCATTTAAAGAGAAACCAGCACGAGTGATGTCTCTAGGAGACAAGTAGGTACTAAGTGGGCATACATCATCCCAATTATCATGCCAAATATGAATCAAATTACCTCTCCCAATACGAAAAGAGAAAAACGGTCCTACCAGTTGTCGAACTTGTAATAGTTTTCTCCAAGACCATGTCATGTTACCACGACAATGAATCTCCCAGAATCTCTTACCCTTTAATTTGTATGTATGTATCCAACGAACCCATAAAGATTCCTTACTAGAAACAATGCTCCAAATGTGTGAAGCAATAAGCGCATTATTAACATCAAATGTATGTAGCATCTTGGGGTAGGCATAGTTTTGCTAGAGCCCTCATTGAAATTGATGCAAAGGATGAAATGAAACATGAATTGACTGTTGCTATTCCTGATTTATCAGGTGAGGGTTTTACAAAACATGTAGTAACTGTGGAGTATGAATGGCAACCTCCTCATTGCTCTCATTGTAAGATCTTTGGACATGACACTAAGGTGTGTCCTCTTTCTGTTAAAAAGATAAGGGAGGCTGCAAAAGATAAAGGCCAAGATGAGGAAGATGGTTTCATCCATGTGAAACATAAAAGGTCGAAGGGTAAGAATGATCCAAAAAAGAGTTGGCCAGCTAATGGGTTTCGTATGAATAAGCCAAAATAGAAGTTTGTATATCGTGAAAAACCAACAGGGGGGATACTTAATAAGGAAAACAATGGAAAGCAGAAACAACCTGTTGAAAAACAGAAAGAAGGGACATATGGCAATGATAAGCAAGGTCCGAATATAACATCTACTTCTTCTAGCAAGGGCACTGTCAATATTAGTAATCCATATAGTATTTTGACTGATTTGGATGATGCTGAGGGTGAGGTCAAAAAGAAGCATGAAGATGGGTTTATCACGGATTCAGATGATGATGAAGTCATTTTTGATGAAACAACTAATAATATGGTTGATTCTATATTTTATGAGGGGGTAAGCACTCCCGTTAAGGAGGGTTCCAATGGTTAACATCGCTTCAGGGAACATAAGAGGTTTGAACCATTCCTCAAAACAAAAGTTGGTTCGGCAGTTTATTTCTGAAAATTCTCTTGCTATTTGTGCTATTTTAGAGTCTCATCTCTCGAATAGTAATCTTTCTTCTGTGAGTTCTAGAGTGTTTTCCAATTGGAGTTGGATCTCAAATTGTAATTTGTGTAATAAGGGAACTCGTGTTCATGTTGGCTGTAATCTAGGTATTGTGGATTTGATGGTTTTGTCTCAAACTGATCAAGTTATTCATACTCAGATTCGCCTTAAAGATGATAATAAGATGATTCTGGTTTCGTTTGTATATGCTCATAACTATTATATTGATCGTCGTGCTTTATGGAATAACCTCTCTCGGCATAAACTCTTTGCCTCGGGTAAAGCTTGGTGTATCTTGGGTGACTTTAATGCTACTCTTAGTACTTGTGATACTGCTGTTGGAGCCTCGGCTGTAAGTATTTCTATGCGTGAATTTCGTGATTGTATTGAAAATCTTGGTCTTATGGATGTTAATAGGTTGGGGCTGAATTTCACATGGAATCAAAAACCTCGTGGTTCTAATGGTGTTCTAAGGAAAATTGATAGAATAATGGCTGATTTTGTCTTTCAGCAAGAATTTGTTGGTGCTACGGCTCTATTTAAACCGTATCTAACTTCTGATCACACCCCTGCTATTCTCAAGCTTCCTACCAAAACTAAGTTCAAGCCTAAACCTTTTAAATTTGCTAATTTACTTGTTTTTTATAAGAAGTTTCAGGAAGTGGTGAAACAAGGATGGGATGAACATGTTGAAGGTTTTAAAATGTATAATGTGGTGCAAAAGTTAAAGATGTTAAAGAGGCCTCTTCGGAAAATGCTTGAGGCAGTACAAGTAGCTTTGGAAATTGATCCACATAATGTAGTACTTCGGGAGGAGGAAGCTATTTATCTCCAAGCTTATAATGATGTTGTAATTGAAGAAGAAAAATTTCTAAAACAAAAAGCTAAGATAGAATGGCTACGAGTTGGTGATTCGAATTCTGCTTATTTTCATAGAGTTGTAAAATCTAGAACAGCTCAGAAACACATAACTCATGTTCATGACTCGAGTGGCAGATTGGTGGAAGGAAATGAGGTTTATAATGCTTTTGTTACCCATTATATGAATTTTCTTGGAAAGGCAGGTAGTGTGGTTTCATTGAATTTGCAGGGATTATTATCGAAGACTGTCACTACTCAACAAGCGACTTCCATGATATCTGCAGTTACGGATGAAGAAGTGAAGCAGGTTATCTTTTCTATGGGTGATGATAAATCGCCAGGACCAGATGGTTACTCTGCTACATTTTTTAAAAGTGCTTGGGGTGTTATTGGTAAGGATATCACTGTGGCGATTCAAGATTTCTTTATTTCAAGGAAGTTACTAAAAGAGCTCAATCATACTAACATTGCTCTTGTTCCTAAGGTTCCCTCTCCCTCTACCGTAACTGATTTCCGGTTTATTTCTCTTTGTAATACTTTGTTTAAGTGCTGTAAGTCCCTACTCGATAGATGGTACTACTGAAGACACCTCTATATCGATGGTGGAGTTACTTTGCAATATATGCACTGAACTGGAGACGACCAGTTGCAGTGTGTATATACCAAGTTCTAGATAGATTACTTATATAAAAGACAATAAGTAAAGAACAATGCAATAATACAAATAACTTGTAAGATAACTTGATGAGACAATGTGTATTTTTCAATGTGTAATTTATTTATTGATATTAAACAAATTACAAGGTTGATGCGGAACCAAGATAATCCACGAATGTAAATATCCTAACAACCTATGAAATACAATTGATCTATACTCGGAATTTCTCAAGACAATCGAAACACTTAAAGTTGTGAAATGTTCCTTTTAGCGATTGAGAGAAGATTGCACAAGTTCACCAAGAATATTGCAAGTTTGCAAAGTGTGAAGTGTTTGTATGTTTTTCACTTTGTGAGTTGAACACTTGCATTCTTGGTTGTGCAATGACTTGTATTTATAGGCAAAGTTAACATTGGGATGTTAACTTTAGCCTTACAAATGTGGTTGAGAGCATTTAAGAAATAACATTTAATTCCTTAAAAAGCAGTGTAAAGTCGCATGATAAAGCAACTTTACACAACCACCTTTATGTACCTTTTATTACTTAAATAATAAGACAAGGCTTATTATCCGGGTAAAGGTACATAAAGTATACAAGTCAATTCCTCGTAATCAGTGTAAAGCTTTGTAAGGGCTTTCCACTGATGGTCTCCAGTTTGTAACTGACTAGAATGCCAACTGGGCTTCGCTGCCATTGCCATTCTCTATCTTCCATTTGTTGTCTTCGACTTCAACTGGAATGATTCTTCAACTGGTCAGTTCTCAACTGGAGGAAGTCTTCAGTTGCGTTGACTGTGGACTTCAATATATTTCTGGACAAATCTTCTTGGTCACCAGTTTTACTGGGTCACCAGATGCAACTGGTGACTGGTCAGTGTGAACTGGTGACTGGTCAGTTCCAGGTGAACTGGTCCTAACAAATTCCCCCTATTTATCTAGAAATATAGTCTAAGTCTTTTTCTAGTTCTTGTATCTATACAAGTGTGAACTATAGAGACTTGTTCGATTTAAATCTATCTAAGTTTCTTAAGGCATTTTTATAGATCAATAAATGCCTTAGGTTTTCTTTTAGGTTTGTTAGATTTTAATCTTTTATCTACCTTGTGGTTACAAACTGGTAACTTCATTTATACAAGGAAATGGAATTTATACAAGTTAAAGAATGTAAATACAAATTACAAGGTTGATAACTGAAGAAAGAACTTAATGAGATGGCCCTTCGCCAGTTCTTCTTCTCTTGGCAACTGAAGAGATAGGCTGAGTATCTTCAGGATCAATATTCAACTTTTGCTCAAGATTTTCTTTATGTTGAATTTTCCCCCTTAGAAAGTTTACCCATGCTTTCTCAAACCTATTCTTTTGTGCCTTCGCATCTAGCACATTCACCATCTCAACCGATTCGCTGAACCCATATTGCATAGCACCAGGATTGTCCATTTTAACCAGTGCCCCCCTGGTATAACTAACTTCGACTTGAAAGACTTTGGTGCCTGGCTTGATTGTTACATTTACACCATTAATAGTACCACTATGTCTTCTGGTTGACATGATATGGGAGTAGTAGCTTCTAGCTTCAGATTCATTTGTAATTCCTATACTCCCAGCACCAGCAGCCAGTATAGCGGACTTGATGTCTTCATTGGATACCTCGCCAGTTGGTTCAACGAATGTGCTAAGGTCAGCATCTGTAGACAATGGTCTTCTTGGTTGTGGAATCCTTCTTGGTGGATTCAAAACCTTCTTCACAACCTTCTTAACATTTTTAACTCGTTTAAGAATCCCACTGGCCCTTATCTCCTTAGCCTTCTCCACTGAAATGTTTAAACTCCTGGCATCAAATTCTGCTTCATTCTCAGGATAGTGTATGTCCAGTTCTACATCCAGCATTTCTTTCAACTGGTCAACTATCCTTGGATCATTCTTGATCCTAACATACTCCTCCTTAGTGATACCCAAAAGATTGGCATCACTCATTTCAAGCAACTTAATCTGAGCAAGATGTGCCCTGGCTTCAGCTTGGTTTCTTTGTTTCATTTTCTTTCTTTCTTTAATGTCATCGCCAACTCTGGCCAGTCTTCTGCTATCACTATATGAAACTGGAGGAAGTATATCAGCATTACCAATTTCAAGCATTACATCAGTGGCCGGCTGGGCAGATGCTTCAACAGCCAAACCTTTACCTTTGTCCATCACATTCCCTCTAACACCCACATCACCAGATCCACCCACTCTTTGCTCACCAGCTTCAGTACTGGTAGCCACAACCAATTCTCTTCCAAATGAAGTCCTTCTAGGTGCAACTGGTGTAAGGACTTAACTTATTTCCCCCTTGGCAGCATCTAGACCTGCCCTAATTGCTTCCCATTCAGAGGGGTGAGATGGCAACCGGTCAAGAGGCTTTCATGACTGCATGTCCTTACACTCTTTAAAGATGCCACACATCATCCTGAAGGACCTCCAAAGGTGGTTGGTTTCTTTAGACTGGGTTAAGATATTTGCACTAACTTGTTCTTGACCAGTTTTTAGTTCATTTAAAAGCTTGGAGTCTTCGTCCAAACCAGAAACCACCTTTTCTTTTACCTCTTCATCTTTCCTCTTCAGATGCTCTACTTCAGTTGTCAGTTTCTCTATAGATTAAGCATGTAGAGATACCTGGGTGTTCAAACTCTCTATGCTGCCTCTCAACTGGTTGATCTCACTGGTAAGTGGGGCCAGATCAACATGAGGAGTGGCCAGCTTGGTGATCTCAGACATCACCATTTCAATCAAATGCTCTTCTCTAGCACCCAGCGTATCCTCTATTTTCTGACCAACCGAAGTCATCAACTGCTCTCCAAGGCCAGTTACATCTAGGCCAGGTCTTTCAATTAGTTCCTTAACCTGCCTTTCAATCTCTTTCAAGTCAACTTCTGAAGTTCTGACAGTATTTCCCAGCAAGTTGGAGATTGAACTGGTGACCTTGGAGTGAGTTAGGTCAAAGGCTTCCTTTAGAGTACCAGCCAGATTGTTGCAGCCAGTGACCAACTCATTAAGCTTTCTAAACACTAAGTCTTCATTGGATGAAAACTTGTTTATCCCCAGATCGACCACCTTAATGTTTGTTAAATGATCTTTGTGGTATCTGGAGAATGACTTGGTGTTTTTGTCAAGTGTCTTCTGAATCTCCTCCACCCTGGTAAGAAGGTTTTGGAGATCGGCTTGTAGTGAGACAACTTGACTGTCCAGTGACAAAGGAGAAGGTGTCACTGGACTAGCAGCAGTTACTACTGGAGCAACTGGAGGAGGCAAACTTAAGGAAGTCTCCCAGTTGTCAATCCAGCAGTTGAAGATATAATTGGAGTGGTGGTTGAAGAAAGGACTGGAAAAACAAATTGTTGTTCATGCTGAGAATGCTCAGGTGTGAACAACGGAGACGGTGGGGGTGGCATTTCTCGAGCAAGTGAGAATTGCCCAGTTGGTAAAGGAGCGGAATATATTGGTAAAGATATATCTATAGGCACATTTTCTTGTGGTGGTGAAAGTGAAATTGATGCGTCTGGAAGTGAGACTGGAGATGAAGGGTCTTGAGCTTGTACAAAAGCATCAAGAATCTCCAAGTCTGTTTCAGTACCTTCAGAATCCGAAGATTCTATAAGGATTTCCTCGTCATTAACACCCATGTCCAGATCCATGAATGTGACAGAGGGCTGACCAGTTACCTGGTCAGTCTCCAGATGACCTTCCCCAGTTTCCTAGATGGGTACATCTATTGGTGGATCAAATACCGAAGTATCTTTTCCAGGGATAGATGTGATGGGGGTTGCTTCAGTTATGGTTGCTCTATCCTCAACCATAACATTAGACACACTAGAGGGTCCCTCATTATTTTGAGGCCCTCCCAGTTGCCTTTCTGACTCACCTGCAAGAGGTGCATCACTTGAAGCGAATGCCAGTTGCATTCGTTCAGGAAGTTCGACCTCACCAGCTTCAAATACCAGTGAGTCTAGATTCCTTAGCATATCTGGAGCAGTGTACGGTGAATCTGTACTATTATATGCTTCTCTGCCCAGAGTTTGCTTAAAACAAAGAGAGAGGAACCTTGAAAAGGGAATACAAACACCCCTTGTGCCCTTCAGTTTTTGAACTAGGCTTCTATACAGAATATCTGCAAAGTCCACTCTCAATCCGTTCCACAAGCAGTAAGCCATCTATGCTTGCGAGGAGTTAATCTGGTCAAGTCCACCAGAACTCCCACCCATGCTCTCCACCAGGTGGATGAAAAAATACATCCATGAAGGTGTAAGGCCCTTCATGGTCATCGCACCTTTTGTCTTCAACACCCCATTCTCCAAACACTCCTTGTGTCCCATTTCAAGAAGTACTTGGTGAAAGTTTATATTTGGGGGCAAGACGACTGGAGATTCACCCTCTCTCCAGTAATTGAGGCGTAAGGCATCCCTCAATACATCGGCTGACAAGGTACACTGGATTGTTCCATCCATTAAAGTGAAACTGATGGAGGAACAATCGGAAGAAAGAATGACAGTGTACCAAAACTCACATAAGTAGTTGTGAAACAACTTACGTGGGTTTAGAGAGAATGAGGGTCCTATTGGAGAATTCTTCAAAAACTTTTGAATTCTACCAATAAGGGTATCGGACCCTTGAGATCCTCGTAGGCTGGCCATCGGATTATTTGGATTTAGTTTGATGATCGAAGCACTACTAGGGGCACCAGGTGCCGCTATGACATCTGGTGAGGGATTATATGGAACAGTCAAGAGATTTACATCTCTTGAGCGAGATGATCTAGGTGCCATTGAAAATGAAATTGAAATTTGGGATTTAGGGTTTTGATTTGTGAAGCAAAGAGAAAAATGAAGCAATTTTGATGATTGGAAGTAAATGAAGGAATGTAAGAGAAGGAAGTAAATGAGTTCGGAGTAAATAAGGGTATTTATAAAGGGATTCAAGATCCCAATGAAACACCAAAATTATATTTTAATAAAGACAATCCTTTTTGTAGATATTTTCAACAAAGTTGGTTTGAATTTTGAAATAAAATATTGATTTGCCATGTAAACATTAAATGCTTCCATGTCAGCATTAAATGCTACGACGGCTTATCTTACCCACGCGCCCACTCACTTTTTGTTTTCCCAATACAAATAGTTGTCAGGTACTAAAATGGTTTCAAACACGTCAGATCACGATATCATGTGGTTTAAAACACTCGAGTATCATCACGTGTCACACATATTGACCAAGTATTTGTAACGTTATAAAAAAAATAAGACAAGACTGAATCTGGTACCTGAAGGATCAGTCCAGTACCAGTTTCCAACTGAAGAGTTCTCCAGTTGCATTTTCAAACAAAAACGAATTTTAGTCAGAAAATTATTTTGAGTCTTTCCCCCTAAAATGATGATCCAGAAATCAATTAGTGCCAAGATAGTATCACAAAGGCGTTCGATAGCCTGGCGAGCAAAGATTATCTGGACCTCCTCAACTGGAGAACTTCATCAGTGTCACTGACGCGTTCAATAATAAAGAAAGCTCCAGTTAAGGGTTTAACATTCCCAGTTCGCTGATGAGATATTTAAAGGTTTTCTCATCGAGAGGTTTAGTAAAAACATCAGCTAACTGTTTGTCAGTGGGGATGAAATGAATTTCAATATCTCCTTTCATAACGTGATCTCGAATGAAATGATACCTGATGTCAATATGCTTTGTTTTTGAGTGCATCACTGGGTTGTGAGATATAGCAATAGCACTGGTGTTGTCACAAAAGATTGGGGTCTTGGTATACTTCTGACCATAATCTAGTAACTGGTTCTTGATCCAGAGAATCTGGGCACAGCAACTGGCCGCAGAAATGTACTCTGCCTCAGCAGTGGACATAGAGACTGAAGTCTACTTCTTGCTGGTCCAACTTACCAGTTTTCCTCCAATGAAATGACAACCACCAGTTGTTGATTTTCTATCTATCTTACAAACTGCATGATTAGAATCTGAATAACCCATTAGATCTAATCCTGAGCCTTTGGGGTACCAAAGACCAAGATTAGGACACCCTTTCAGGTATCTAAAGATACGCTTTACAGCGTGCAAATGTGATTCTTTAGGGTTAGACTAAAATCTGGCACATAAACATGTTCCAAACATTATATCTGGTCGACTGGCAGTTAAGTACATCAGTGAACCAACCATACCTCTATAGTCAGTTGTGTTAACTGGTTTGCCAGTTGGGTCAGAGTCCAAATTCAATGGTGCTGCAATAGGTGTGTTTTTCGATGGGATTGAATCATATTTGTATTTTCTTAACAAATCTCTGACATATTTTCCTTGGTTTATGAAAATTCCATTTTCAGTTTGCTTAATCTGAAGACCTAAGAAAAATGTTAATTCACCCATTAAACTCATCTCATACTCAGATGACATGATTTTAGAAAACTTTTTACACATTGCATCATCAGTTGAACCAAAAATAATGTCATCAACATAAATTTGTACCAATAAGATATTACCTCTTTCTTTCAAGATAAACAAGGTATTATCTATTGCACCTCTTTGAAAGCCATTTTTAAGAAGATGTTTAGTTAAAGTATCATACCAGGCTCTTGGGGCTTGTCTTAGACCATACAATGCTTTGTTCAGTCTATAAACCCAATGAGGATGCTTCTCATCGATGAAACCTGGAGTCTGCTTAACATAAACTTCTTCTTCCAAAGTTCCATTAAGGAACGCACTTTTGACATCCATCTGGAAGACCTTGAACTGCAGATGGGCTGCATAAGCCAGAATATTCTTATGGCTTCAAGTCTTGCAACTGGAGCAAAAGTTTCATCAAAGTCAACGCCCTCTGCTTAACAATAACCCTGGGCAACTAGTCTGGCCTTGTTTCTTACAACATGGCCATCTTCATCCATTTTGTTTCGGTAGACCCATCTGGTACCAATAGGTTCTTTCTTTAACCCTGGTGGATAAGGAACAAGTTCCCAAACATTGTTCCTTTCAAACTGGAGGAGCTCTTCTTGCATAGGTTCCACCCAGCTTGGGTCTGCCAAAGCCTCGTCAATCTTCTTTGGTTCAATTAGTGATAAGAAGGTGACGTTTAAGCATTGCTCACTGGTGGCTCTTCTAGTCTGAACCCCACTAGTTGGATCACCCACAATTTGTTCAATTGGATGGGCTCGAGTCCATCTAGTGTATTGACTAGGCTGGTGAACTACAATATCAGTGCAAGTCACCTGGCGATCTTCTTCAGTTGCAACAGCTTCTGGAGAAGGATCAGTCCAAACAATTTCTACATCCTCATCAGAGTCAATGAGGTCTCGATTAGCATCATGAAATTCCTCATTAGAAGGCATTTCATGAAGAGCTGGAGAAGTAGGTGTTTGAACTGGTGGTGATATTGGAGTGGCACGTACATCAGATCCAATCACCAATTCTTGTGGTAAGTTGAAATTGATGGAGGGATAGAATGATGTGTCACTGGTGGTGTTCTTCTTCTTAACTGGTTCCAATTTGTTGTAACTGGAAGCATCTTCTGGTGAAACAACTGACCGATGAACTTGGTCAGTTTCACCAAAATTAATTAGAACGACTGGAGAAATATCAAGGCTTGGTCTCTTGTTGATTGTTTCAGTTGATTCGTCGAATGTGACATGAATTGTCTCATGAACCTTTTGGAGTCTATAATTATAAACTCTAAAGGCCTTTCGAATATTTGAATAGCCTAAAAATACCCCTTCATCAGCTTTTGCATCAAACTTTCCAAGCTGACTGGAATCGTTTAGTATATAAACTGGACAACCAAATACATGGAAATATCCAATATTTGGTTTACGATTCCTGAGTACTTCATAGGCAGTCTTCTTATGTCTCTTGATGTAGACTGACCGGTTTTGGGTGTGACAAGCAGTTGCAACTGCCTCAGCCCAAAAAACTGGTGGGAAGACCAGATTCAGATAGCATACTTCTGGCTGCTTCTATCAGTGTACGATTCTTTCTTTCAACAACTCCATTTTGCTCTGGAGAGTGAACTGATGAGAAGTTTTGAGAGATGCCAGTGTCATTGCAAAATGTTTCAAGTACCTTATTTTGGAATTCAGTACCATTATCACTTCGCAACTGACAAACTTTTCGAGTATACTTGAGCTCAATTCTTTTAATGAGAGAGATGATTTCAGCAAATGCATCACTTTTGGATCTGATGAATACCACCCAGCAGTATCTAGTGAATTCAACAACCACAACTAGAGTGTACTTCTTTCCAGCTCTAGTTTGAACATTCACTGGACCAAAGAGATCCATATGTAGCATGTGAAGAGGTTCAGTGATGCTAAAATTTTGCCTAGTTTTAAAACTTGCTCTCTTCTGCTTGCCCATCTCACACCCTGGACATGGTTTTCTTTATTGAAAGAAATCTGAGGTATCCCATCAACCAGTTGTTTGCGAGACAACTTGTTAATGTTTTTGAAATTAAGATGGGTTAATCTTTTATGCCATAGCCAGTTGGTGTCCTCATCAGCTTTGGTATAGAAACATTGCTCTTTTGGAGCTGGTTCCATATCCATGATGTACACATTTCCAATCCTTGTTAAATATGGTGCCTTGTGCAATATCGAACAATACTCTGAAGCCATCATCGCAAAGTTGGCTGACACTGATCAGGTTGTATTTCAAACCATTCACAAATGCAACTCTTTTGAATTCGACTTGTCCATTATTGAGCACACCATATCCTTCAGTCTTTCCAGATTGATCGTTACCAAACGTCACTGTCGGTCCATCTTGGACAGTGAACTCTTCCAGTAGGGGCTTACATCCGGTCATAGTCCGGCCAGCAGCGCTGTCCAGATACCAGATATTCTTCTTTTGATCGCCCTACACACACACAAAAATCATTAGTTCTTTTTGTGAACCCATCTTTTCTTGATGGGTTCGCTGGACTTCTCTACAGAAGTCACAGTTGACAATTGTGGTGTTGAACTGGAGGCTGCATCTGGAGCTTTATCACCAGCTCCAGGTGAGGAGTAAAAACAATTGGTATTTGATACTTACTCCCTTTATTTTTACCAGATTTTGTTCCAGAATGAACATTCTTTTGTTTAGGTATTAAAGAGAGTGGATTAATATTTTGTTTGAAAACTTGAGGTAATAAACCTCTTTCCAGATTGTTAATCCGGGCAGTACAACTCTGAACCTGCAGAGACAAAAGTTGGAGTTGACTTTCCAGATTAACCAAAATATTATTTTCTTCAGGCAGTTGAACCTTGGACCTAGGTTCAACTGGTGCTTTAGTCTGTCGGGTCTTGGGCACCTTAGACTTTTGAGGTAAAGGCTTGTTACCAGTGGCCTTTTTGACTGGAGCTTTAGCCTGTTTGGCTCCAGTTTTAACCTCAATGGGGGTGGTCTCAAAGGTTTCAGTTTCAACAACTTCAGATTGATCATAAGGTGTTTCAACCTTGAGAGCTGGAGGCAATGCATGAAGGTCTGGTATGAGAGCTGCCATCTCCAGATCTCCAGATTTCCATGCATTCTTCTGGGCATCGATAGTTCTTAAAAATGCATCATAGTTTTTGCCAGATGCTTTTACCCATGACTTGATAATCTTTTGTTCTTTTTCAAGATCAGAAAATAGTTTTTGATTATCAAGTTCTAAAGCCTCAATCTTTAAAACTGACTCCTTGAGAGCCAACTGGACACTTTGCAAATCATTTAGTTGTGGTTTAACATTGTTCAGTTCAATTAGGATAGTGTCAAGATATCTTTCACTATCAGCTCTTACAGTTTCCACAAATGCCAAATCACCACTTAATGATTCAGCCAGGTCCAGTTTTAGTTCAGGGTCAACCTGGTTATCATAGTCATATACCTTCTTCAGTATGATGTCCACTCATCTTCCAGAGATGACATCTTCTTTTACCACGTGTTGCTGTTGTTGATCTTACAAGGCCATGAAGCACATGTCCCTTTCCTCTTCTTCATCATCAGATGAGTCATCAGAGTACTCCCATTTTCCCTCAGTTTGTGCCATTAAGCACTGATCCTTTTTCTTTTCCATGGACAGGAGGGCAATCTGGGCCTTAAGCTTCTTGTATTTAGCTTTGTAGCTATCATCAGGCCGATTGAAATTAGGGACAGAGGGGCCAGTTTGGTTGTTCAATTGACTAGATCTGCATTCCTTCATAAAATGACCTTTCTTACCACACTTATAGCATGTAAGATTGGTCTTATCCAGAGAGCTGGAGCTGGAAGCATTGTTGGGGCCATTAAATCTTTTGGATTTATGCTTAAACCTATTAAAGGTTTTAGCAATCATGGCGACCAGATCATCATCGTCAGTTTCATTACAACCATCACTGTTTTCAGTGGTCAGTCCAGAGTTTAAGAAACTGTTCAACATCTCCTTCATCGAGTGTACCTGGACACTCTCAGCAGACATTAAAGCAGCTTAAAGTCGCTCAGTTACACTAGCAACCTTGGGACTCTGGGCATGGTTCATGGCATCTTGCTCAGCCACAAGTCTTGCAGCATTATTATCTTCAGTGAATCTGAAGGCTCCATAGAGCGATGCAAGAGTATGAGCGTGCAAGATTTTACCTTGTCTCAAGACAAGAACCATGTTTTCCCATTTGGAAGGAAGAATATCACAAAACTTCTCAAGAAGAATATCCTTATCCTTCTCTACACCCAAACCTCTCAACTGATTGATGAGGCTAGAAAATCTGGTGTATGTACCAGTTAGACTTTCATTGGGCAAGGCAAAGAAGGATTCATACTTCTTGTTCAAACCAACTTTTCTGGTGACAATAGTGTCATCACCTCCTTCAAACTGAATAACTAACTCGTCCCACATAGATTTTGCACTGGGGAACAGCACAAGTGTTGGAATTAGATCTTCAGGAACAACCCCAAGGATCATGTTCTTGAGTCTGGTGTCCAGATCAACAAGTCTACGATCTTCATCAGACCAATGGTCTTCTGGCTTTTCCCTTGAACCTCTTCTTCCAGTTGGATCAAGAAGAGGACTGACCCCAAGGGACATGGGTATATATGGTCCATCCTTAAGGATTTTCAACATATACCTTTCAATCCCACCAAAATGCAAAAGCATTCTAGCCTTCCATGTACCGAATGTCTCACTGTTTCCGTCAAATTTTGGAACAGGAGTGTTAGAGTAGTGTACATGGACATGGTTTGGGGCAGTAGGAGGAGGAGGGTTGGTGTTAACATTTTGAAAAGGTTGTGCATTAGTATTCGAGGGGTTTTCACCTGAACCAGAACCATCTCCACCTTTAGTAGTGTTCATCTTAGCAGATCTAGGCAAGTTTATTAGCCTTCTGCTCTGATAACACTTGTAAGTCCCAACTCGATAGATGGTACTACTGAAGACACCTCTATGTCGATGGTGGAGTTACTTTGCAATATATGCACTGAACTGGAGACGACCAGTTGCAGTGTGTATATACCAAGTTCTAGATAGATTACTTATATAAAAGACAATAAGTAAAGAACAATGCAATAATACAAATAACTTGTAAGATAACTTGATGAGACAATGTGTATTTTTCAATGTGTAATTTATTTATTGATATTAAACAAATTACAAGGTTGATGCGGAACCAAGATAATACACGAATGTAAATATCCTAACAACCTATGAAATACAATTGATCTATACTCGGAATTTCTCAAGACAATCGAAACACTTAAAGTTGTGAAATGTTCCTTTTAGCGATTAAGAGAAGATTGCACAAGTTCACCAAGAATATTGCAGGTTTTCAAAGTGTGAAGTGTTTGTATGTTTTCACTTTGTGAGTTGAACACTTGCATTCTTGGTTGTGCAATGACTTGTATTTATAGGCAAAGTTAACATTGGGATGTTAACTTTAGCCGTACAAATGTGGTTGAGAACATTTAGGGAATAGCATTTAATTCCTTAAAAAGCAGTGTAAAGTCGCATGATAAAGCAACTTTACACAACCACCTTTATGTACCTTTTATTACTTAAATAATAAGACAAGGCTTATTATCCGGGTAAAGGTACATAAAGTATACAAGTCAATTCCTTGTAATCAGTGTAAAGCTTTGTAAGGGCTTTCCACTGATGGTCTCTAGTTTGTAACTGACTAGAATGCCAACTGGGCTTCGCTGCCATTGCCATTCTCTATCTTCCATTTGTTGTCTTCGACTTCAACTTGAATGATTCTTCAACTGGTCAGTTCTCAACTGGAGGAAGTCTTCAATTGCGTTGACTGTACGGTGCAACTGGACTTCAATATATTTCTGGACAAATCTTCTTGGTCACCAGTTTTACTGGGTCACCAGATGCAACTGGTGACTGGTCAGTGTGAACTGGTGACTGGCCAGTTCCAGGTGAACTGGTCCTAACAAGTGCATTGGCAAAATCATTGCAAATAGAATCAAAGATTCTCTTGCGGGCATTGTTAGTATAAACAAGTCTGCCTTTATTCCTGGTAGAAGAATCTCTGACAACATTCTTCTTACTCAAGATATTATGCACAACTACCATTTAAACAGGGGCCCTCCGAGATGTTTTTTCAAAGTTGACATTCAGAAAGCGTATGATACTGTTGATTGGGGATTCCTCAATAGCAATCTCATTGCTTTTGGGTTTCCTCAACAGATGATAGATTGGATTATGCTTTGTGTTTCCTCGGCCACTTATTCATTGAGTATTAATGGTTTTGTGCATGGTTATTTTAGAGGTAAACTGGGCTTAGACAAGGAGATCCTTTGTCTCCATACCTCTTTACCCTCGTTATGGAGATCTTGACTCTTATTATGAAGCGAAATGTTAGGAATTCGGCTTCCTTTTCTTTCCATCAACATTGTCAAGAACTCCAGGTGATTAATCTTTGTTTCGCAGATGATTTGTTTATCTTTATGCGTGGTGATGTAGATTCTGCAAAGGTTATTATGGCCTCTATTGATGAATTTAAAGTTGTTTCTGGTCTTGCTCCTAGTTTACCTAAGAGCACTACTTTTTTTTGTAATGTTCGTGATTCTATCAAGAGGGCCATTTTAGAGGTTCTACCATTTGAAGAAGGAAGTCTCCCTGTGAAATATCTTGGAGTACCTCAGGTGTCATCTAGATTGGTATTTTAAGATTGCAAACCGTTGGTAGAACAGATTCACAAGAGGGTAAATGACTGGCGAAATAAGTTTTTATCTTTTGCAGGAAGAGTTCAGCTCATTAATTCTGTGTTATCAGCTATTCATGTTTACTGGTCTTCTGTTTTCATCTTGCCAATGAGTATTATCATGGATATTGAGCAAATTATGCGTGGATTCTTGTGGTGTCAGGGTGAGATGCAGAAAGGAAAAGCTAAAGTTTCTTGGGATGATGTTTGTTTACCTAAAGAAGAGGGTGGCCTTGGTATTCGTAAGATTCGGCCTTTTAACGTGGCTCTATTTTCAGTTCATATATGGAACATTCTTACTGATAAGGAGTCTCTTTGGGTAAAATGGGTTCATACAAATAAATTACGAGGTACGAGTTTCTGGAATCTTCCGTATCGTAGTAATTTATCTTTGAGTTGGAGGAAACTACTTCAGGTTAGACCAATACTTCGTAATTTTATTTGGGTTAAGATTGGTAATGGTCAAGCTGCTTCTGCTTGGCATGATGTTTGGTGTAATTATGGTCCGTTATACGACCGGATTACTCCAAGATAAATACATAATGCTGGGTTCACGATTGATTCCAAGGTGTGTGATTAGTCACTAATGGTGTTTGGCAATGGCCTAGCGACTGGACTACCCGACTTATTACTATTTCCGCGCCCCCTATGCTTACTTCTAATGCCGATGAATGGTTATGGAAAGATAGAAATGGTGATCTCAAAGACTTTTCGGTGAATGTGGTTTGGGAAGATCTTCGTCCAAGACATGATCAAGTGGTTTGGCATGATCTGGTTTGGTTCTCCTATGGTATACCAAGGCATGCTTTCATACTTTGGTTGGTTTTTAGAGGAAGACTTAAAACTCAAGACTTAATGCTTCAATGGGATGCTAGTCTTGACCTATGGTGCCCGTTTTGCTCCTCTCAGCCGGACTCTCATTCCCATTTATTCTTTGAATGTAGTTTTTGTATGCAGGTTTGGAGTGGAGTTAATCAAAAGGCTGGATTCCAACCGCGTCCGCATCGATGGGACTTGATTGTTAATGACCTTTTACCACAAGCTAAAAAGAAATTGATTCATAATGTTGTTGATAAGTTGTGTCTCGCTGCGATAGTTTATTTCATTTGGCAAGAACGGAATGCTAGATTGTTCAAGCATGAATCCAGATCGGTTGATGTGCTAGTGGATGTGATTATCTCAACTGTTCGACTCAAGATGCTCACTTTTAAATACAAAAGAAGTTCGAACGTGGAAAGATTTATTGTTGCTTGGGATCTTCCGGTGTTATTAGTTAATCACTAGAGTCTCTTATTGAGTTATGTTTTGCTTCTAATGTTTTGTTAATGATTTGGTTGGTTCTAATCTGTTTTGCACGTGTTGTGCATGGACGATTTGTAAAAGTCAACATAGTATTTAGCTATGTTGCCTGTTTTTCATATTAATATATTCTCTAGTAGGCTTTATAGGAAGTACATGAAGATTATGAACTAGTTTATGCATGCGAATATATATGGATTAATATGGTTTAAATGATGCATGTTGTTTTAAACCCTAGAGATTTTTTTTGGTTAATGGGATATCCCTGTAAATTTTATACCATCACCAAAAAACATTACAAATCAAGTAGTATGGTTGAAATACCATACTAGTTCATATGCACGACATGTCGAAATTACAATGCATAACTAATGTGACAAAAAGAAATCACTCTTATCTTCGCGCCTGTTATCTGAGATGAACCACAATATCACGTGGTAATTTCCAAGCTTCAAGCAAGCAATCCACACTTGTAGTGTTTTTAAACTTCAAAGTGACCAACTTGAATCTAATTGTGGAGACAATAAGCTCCACAATGGTGTCTGGGGGACGAGTCTGATTAGAAAATAACCGATTGTTTCTTTCCTGCCACACGAAATAAGTCGTAGCTGCAACTAACAGTCTTCCAATAACGTTCTTAGCAGAACGAGACTCTGCTTTAAGTGTAAGCCAATGGAGAATGTCGTCCCAATCATCAGATAAAGAAGGAACTCCAGCTAGAACTTTAATTCTACTCCAAACCTGCGAGGAAAAGGAACATTGAAAGAATAGATGTGCATGAGAATCCGGTCCTTTATTACATAACGAGCAACAATACAAGTTGTAACTCGCTTTCCATTGCATGATCATATCTTGTGTCTTCAATTTCCTCTGAACGATAAGCCAAACCAAAAATTAAAGAACATATATATGAATTAAGGTTTGGTCACCAAATGTTAAGTTACAAAAAGAAGATATAAAGGAGGTGGTAGTATGGGTTAAGATTCATAATGTACCTATCGCAGCTTACTCAGATGATGGTTTAAGCATGCTTGCCTCTAAGCTAGGTAATCCGAAACTGCTTGATGCTTATACAAGTGCCATGTGTACGGAGTCTTGGGGGCGTAGTAGTTATGCGAGAGCACTTATAGAAATATCAGCAAGTTCTAAATTTAAAGATGTATTATCAATTGAAATTCCTGATATGGATGGTGATGGGTATACGAAGGAATTCATGCAAGTTGAGTATGAATGGAAACCTCCGAGGTGTTCACATTGTTGTGTTTTCGGACATATTTCAAATGTGTGCCCCAAACAGGTGCGTGCTGAAAAGCCAAAGGTAAAAGTGGATGATGAGGGTTTTATTGAGGTTAAGGGAAGGAAGAATCAAAACAAAAGTTAAGGATATGCCAAAAGAAAAAACAAAAGTTTTATTGAGGTTAAGGGAAGGAAGAATCAAAACAAAAGTTAAGGTTTTAATCTTAACAGGAAAAAACAAAAGTTTGAATATAGACCTATTGTGAACCAAAAGAAAGCTAAGGATATGCCTAGAACTTCAGGATCGACAACTAATACTTCTCAAGCAACGATAAATGTGAGCACTAAAAACTCATATGATTTGTTGTCTGATTATGGTCCGGGTTTAAATGATCCTGTGATTCAGCTAGCTGATGGAAATGATAAGGGAAAGAGTGATAAAGGTACATCTAATGATATCCTAGATGAGTCGGATGATGAGGAGGTTGAGGATGTGTATAATGAGATAGCCGATTTCATGAAAATGGAAACTGAGGAAAAGGTCATTTCTGAGGGGGCAAGCACTCCCGGTGGTGATGGTTTTAATGGGTAGTTTAGCCTCCTGGAATATTAGGGGGCTGAACCGCTCGCTAAAACAAAAAGAGGTTCGACAGGTAGTTAGTGATAATTATATGAATTTATGTGCTATTATGGAATCGCATGTAGATGTGTCTAATTTGTTTAGTGTGTGTAAGAAGATATGCAAAACTTGGGATTGGACTTCGAATGGTAATTTATGCACTAAAGGTACACGAATTATTATTGGCTGGAATACTGAGGTTGTTGATGTTATGGTTTTGTCACAAACGGATCAGGTTATTCATGTGCAAGTTATTTTCAAAGAAGATAAAAAATCGCTATTATTTTCATTTGTTTATGCTGATAATTATTATAAGAAATTAAGAGATTTGTGGTAGAATTTGTGTATGCATAAGGTTTTTGTGCGTAATAAGCCTTGGGTTATTATGGGGGACTTTAATTCGGCACTTAATCTTGAAGATTCTCTCCATGGATCATCGAATATTAATATTAGCATGAGGAGTTTAAAGTTTGTGTGGAATGTATAGAAGTGTTTGATATAAACAGCTCCAGTTTACACTTTACTTGGAATCAAAAACCGAAAAGAGGTGGGGGAGTGTTTAAAAAAATTGATCCGATTATGGGAAATACAGAATTCATTGATGCTTTTCCAGCAGCTTGTGTACTATTTCATCCCTACAGAATCTCTGATCACTCCCCATGCATCCTGAAACTTCCTTCTATTACGAGAAATCGTCCTAAACCATTTAAGTTTGCTAATTTTCTTGTTCATAAGCAGGGCTTTCTTGATGCTGTTGTTAATGCATGGAAGTTAAATGTTGAAGGCCATCATTTCTTTAGGGTGGTCAATCTTCTCAAAGCCACCAAAAGTCCTATGTGCAAGCTTCTACATGATCAAGGTAACCTTCATTCAAAGGTTTCGAAGTTAAGGGGGTATCTTGATGAGCTGCAATGTGAGATTGATAAGGATCCAACCAATACGGTTGGTTTTATTGGATAAAGAGGCAGTGATGCGTAAATCACGCGACAAATAACAGCGGAAGACTATTTTGGTATTTTCTGGATTTTATACAAAACAAACAATCAAACAAGGCAAAAAAAAATGATAGATAAAGAATCCACCACCAAGACTCGTAAAGGCTAAGCCACTGGAATCAAGGATAAAGGAAACACTCCGCCCCACCACTATAATCGATAAAGGTCTAGCCACCACGATTACAGATAATGGAAACCAAAGATTTAAAGACCTCACCACAATATTTGATAAAGAACAAGTCACCACAAATATTGATAAAGGGGTCACTCCTAACCACCAAGATCAAAGATCTATAAAGGTAAAAGAAGATTTGTAAGAAATAGAGGCTGCTCTATTAATTTTCATTCAACATCAACGAACTGATTTTTACAAGGAAAATAAACCTCTATTTATAGCCACACGCTCTACCTAGGAATTAACGAAATACAATAAAATATTCAAAAAGTTGTCATGTGCTACGGACCACCACTAATTAATTATCCAATGGAAAATGGACACGTAAAGCTTGTAGAAACATTCCCCCCTGCACGTAGTCCCACAATACCGTTAGTCACTCGCTCCTTCCTTGACAGCTGTCATTCCTTTTTTATTGGACCCACAGACATAGGACTTCAGTGGGGACTTTATTATCTGGCAACTGGAGACAAATATCTGGACTTCTACTGGAGACACAATCTGGAGCGCTTCACTGGTGGCCTTCAGCAGTGGTTACTGGAGCATTTATCTGGAGCAGTTATCTGGAGCGCTTTAGTTGAGAGCTTCACTGGTGGATCACCAGTATTTGGTCACTAGAGAGACTTGCCACTGGAGGAGTGTTACTACTGGCGACTGGACTGGTTCAGAAAAGACTTGTCTGAAATGGGCCACTGCTGGCAGAATCAACATGGCTTGTTCAGATGGCATGATCAGCTCAGTTTTCTTTAGCTCAGTTGACTTCTTCAATTCACTGGGTTCCTCCAGTTCAGTGCACCTAGACATTTCCGCATCAGGCAGCCTATTTGAAAGACTTTCAAATTGCTCAATTAGATGAAGAGCGTTTTCTTAAACAAAAGTCTAAAGTGGAATGGTTAGGGGTTGGTGACTCAAATTCAACCATCTTTCATAACTATGTCAAGAGCAAAAACCATAGAAGTCGAATAGAGGTCACCCGAGATGGTAATAGTATTATACATGAAGGTAGTGCAACCCCTAAGGCATTTGTTGATCACTATGAGAAGTTTTTGGGTCATGTTGGGATTACAACTTGCTATCCTACTCCGGATGTCTTCACAAATAAATTATCTCCTCAAAAAGCAGAAGCCATGGTTCGTAATGTCACAAATGAGGAGATAAGGAAGGCAATGTTTTCGATCGGTGAAAGTAAAGCCCCGGGTCCTGATGGGTATACTTCAGCATTCTTTAAGGGTGCTTGGGATGTGGTAGGAAATGATATATGTCTAGCTATTCATGAGTTTTTCAGGAATGGGAAATTGCTCCAGCAGATAAATCATACTGTTATTGCTCTTGTTCCTAAGGTGGCGACCCCGACTTTTGTTACTGACTATAGACCAATATCTTGCTGTAATACACTCTTTAAATGTATGTAGAGTCCCTCACACGATGGTTTAACCCACGAGTGTAAAATACAAGACAAGTATGAACTAGACTTGGACTAGTATTACTTCAATATAAATATGCAAGAATATAAACAAAGTAATAAATGACTTAAGCAATATTTAAACAAGTAAATAAATGGTGGAACACAAATGTAGTTTTCAAGTGTATTTTCTTTATTGAAGAATAAACAAAATACAAGATCGTTGTGGAACCTAGATATTACACGTATGTAAGTATCTAAACAATCTTTGAATTACAAGTGATATATACTTGCTAAATAAACTCCTTTGATCGATATACTTAGAGTTGTGAAGTATAACTGTTTAGATCGAGAGTATTTAAGCAAGTTCACCAATTTGCTAAAAAGTGATTTTCTCAAAGAAATGACTTTGTATTTATAGGCAACAAAATTCTCCAGTGAATTTTGTGCCGTACAAATATGGTTGGATGCATTTAATGATCCGACAAGATCATTAAATGTATTGGATAAGGAATAAGGATAAAGTCACATCAAGTGCAAGTGTATCCTTTTATCCAACCACCTTAACACACGTATACTTTGGTAAAGAACAAGTGGGTTGTTCTTTGGAAAGTGTGTAAAGGCTTAAAGTCAAACCCTCGATATCAGTGTTCAGACTTGTAAGGTCTAGAACACTGACGAACCTCCAGTGTTCAGATCTGGTAAGACTTCTAGTGGACTCCGCCATTTGTCAGTCTTCTTTATTCTTACTTCAGTCTTTGACTTCAGTGAGAACGTCTTCAGTAAAGTAGATCTGGACTGGGGTGAAGTCCAGTGAGCTAATCTGGAGAATACTCCAGATTTCCTATACAAGTATTTGCTCACTGGTCTTCCATTATTTCTGGATAAATCTTCAGAGGGACTCCAGTTTCCAAGTCTGGAGTAGGTCCAGTAGAACACGTTTCTGGTCAGATCTTCATTAAGGCTACAGTAGTCGAGTCTGGAGCGAGTCCAGTAAATCTGGACTAAATCTGGACCTAACAGTGTATTAGTAAGATATTAACTGAAAGGATGAAAGATGGGTTATCGGATCTTGTTAGCATAAATCAGTCTGCATTTGTTCTTGGTCGTAGAATTTCTTATAATATCCTACTTACTCAAGAACTTACGCATAACTACCATCACAATGTTGGTCCTCCAAGATGTGCATTTAAGATTGATATACAGAAAGCGTATGATACAGTGGATTGGAGGTTTTTGGAATCGGCATTACATGGTTTTGGTTTCCATGGAAGAATGATCAAATGGATAATGGTTTGTGTTACTTCTACATCGTTCTCATTGGCTATTAATGGGAATGTGCATGGATTCTTCAAGGGTAAGCAAGGCTTAAGGCAAGGAGATCCTATGTCTCAGCACTTATTCACACTTGTTATGGAGGTGCCGTACTTTGCTTCTCCAACACGCGGTAATGAGTATGGCTAATTTCAGGTTTCATAACAAATGTGAAAAGGAACAAATTATTAATATTTTTTTTACAGATGACCTTTTTTTGTTTGCAAGGGGTGATGTGAGTTCAGCTAGTGTTATTATGAATGCACTAAATGAATTTAAAGATATGTCTGGGTTGATTCCTAGCATGCCCAAAAGTAAAGCTTTCTTCTGTAATGTTTCTAATTTTGTTAAGCAAGCTATACTTCTGGTCATAATGAAGAGAAGCTTCTTGTGAGGTACCTTGGTGTTCCTTTAATATCTACTAGACTTCTTCATAAAGATTGTAAGATTTTAGTGGAGAAAATGGAGAGTAGAATCGCTGACTGGAGAAATAATCATTTATCGTTTGCTGGTTGTCTTCAGTTGATAAGGTCAGTGTTATCTTCTTTTCATGTTTACTGGGCTTCGGTTTTTATTCTTCCATCTAGCATTATAAAAGATCTTGAAAGGAAGACGAGGGCGTTTCTATGGTGTCAAGGACCGATGGTGAACGGTAAGGCAAAAGTGTCATGGAAATCTATTTGTTTACCTAAATCTGAGGGTGGTTTGGATTTAGGCGTATAAGTGAGGTAAACAAATCCCTTATGATGTACCATATTTGGAGCATTTTAACCCACAGGAATTCTCTACGAGTCAAATGGGTGTATTCATATAGGTTAAAAGGCAGGAACTTTTGGGATGTAGATCAACCACAAAATTGTAGTTGGGGGTGGAGGAAATCGCTTCAGTTAAGAGATGATATTAGGCCATTTATATGGTCTAAAGTGGGGGATGGCAAGCAGATTTCGGTTTGGTTTGATCAATGGTCAGTCGGGTCGCCATTAATTCATGTTATATCTCCAAGGCAAATAATGCAAGCGGGCTTCAATTTGAACTAAAAAACTGCCGACATAAATCAGGATGGTGAATGGCTATGGTCGCGTGCTTGGTTAGATCTATTTCCGGTATTATTAAATATCCCAAGGATTGTGTTGCATGCTAATCAGATGGATTCTATTGTATGGAGAGACTTGAAAGGTAACGACGAAATGTATTCTTCAAGAACAGTATGGAACTCTATTCGGTCAAAAAATAATGTGGTTAGCTGGGCAAATGCAATTTGGCTTTCTCATTGTATTCCAAGGCATGCGTTTTGGGTTTGGCTGATTGTTCGGAAGAAATTGAAGACGCAAGATAAGATCATGCAATGGAAAACGAGCTACAACCTCAATTGTTGCTCGTTGTGTAGCAAAGGACCGGATTCTCATGCACATTTATTTTTTGAATGTTCTTTTTCCTCACAGGTTTGGAGTAAAATCAAAAGACTAGCTGGAGTTCCTCTCTTATCTGATGATTGGGAAGACATTGTCCATTGGCTTACATTAAAAGTAAAGTCTAGATCTGCAAAGAATGTTATTGGAAGACTTCTGGTAGCATCTACAACATATTTTGTCTGGCAGAAAAGAAACAATAGGTTGTTTTCTAATCATACCCGACCTCCAGACCTCATAGTGGAGCTAATTGTTTCTACGATCAGATTCAAATTGGTAACTTTGAAGTTTAAAGACACGACCACTGTGGATCGCTTACTTAAAGCTTGGAAAGTACCACGTGATATTGTGGTCCATCTCAGATAACAGGCACGTGTGATATTATAGTTCTCTCTTGTCGCATTAGTCTTTATGTTTGTAATTACTAGTGTATTGGTGTCCCATTGTTAGCTAGCTTGCTTGTTACTTCTGTTAGTCTACATATGTATGGCATGTCATGCATATGAATTAGTATGGTATCTCAGCCATGCTACTTGAGTTGTAATGTTTTTTGGTGATGGTATAAAATTTACAGGGGTATACCCATTAACCAAAAAATATAAAATTGAGATTTTGTGAAACTCAAAACAAAGTTTTATGAAATGGATCAAAATTAAGAAAAGGTTTTTACTTTCATGCATTCTTGTTTGTGTTGTTCTAAATGATAGTAACTTCTATTATCATGACTAGAGACATATTCTCGAAACGTGAGAAGAATTGGAGTTGCATTTTATAAATTTGAGGTTGTCTCCGATAACAAATACACTATTGCTATCTTGTATTTTCTAGTAATACAATGAGCAAAGTGAGATTGTTTGTGTTGTATTTGCGATATACCTTTTTGATGATTAAAAGGATTCGAGCATTCAAAGGCCCACTTCATGGTTGAAAAGTTTGTAGCATGTTCAAGAAACAAGCTCACTTGAAAACCGTGTTAATATTTCATGCGATAAGACAATCTATATAACCTTATGAAGCGATACAAAGATAGATCACAACAACTTATATCACCTATGCGTATGGAGTTTGGGACGAATTTAAATTCACCGACCAAACCCTACGAGCTTATTCAATGTGCCAATGTGAAACAAGAGTGTTTCTAAGTTGCATCAAGAGTAGAAGGCCAATAATGGAGTTGTGCTAGGCAAAGCTCTAGTTGTGATAAGTATGGAGAAGACGAGAAACATGATAGAGGGTACAAGAGGTAGAGTGAAGAACAAGTGTGTTTTGTTTTCACGGTGACATTTCTTAATCCAAGAAAGGAAACAAGAAAAGTTCTTACGAGATACCACCTATAACCATTACGGTTTAGATAGGTTATTTGGAGGCGAACAATTTTGACTATCTTATTAGAAAGATTATAGCGAATAGAAGTTTTGCTAAGCCGAGTATCTAATTTGATTATATGTTTTCCTAACATTTATTGTGTTGCTACTAGGTTGACAACCTAACATTTATTGAGTTGCTCAATATCGGAAAACAAGTAGGAAACACAAGACTCGAGATTCTAGAATCAAAACCTTGAAGAGCATGTCGGATTTTTCCTAAGTGATTGAATCTTGATCTAGTCTTGTCATTTGAATGAGAATTGTTCTTGGTCTTTTTTTCGGTAAAATGCCGTCACCCCTTGTTAACTTGTATTAATAATCACAATATAAACAGGCAACATGGCTGAAATGCCAGTTGACTTACAACGTCCATGCTAAATAAGCAAAACAAGAAAAAACGGAGTGATGCAACACTCCCCAAATAAATCTAGCTAGCTTTTACAGCCTCAAACCAACTAGGAAATTAAAAAAGAAAGAACTAATGTCGAATGAGTTAAAAAGGCAAATCCCAAGAGTTAAGGAATCTATCAACCTGTCTCGTTTTCTTGAATCTGCAAGTGAGTAGCTTAAGACAGATCGTGTGAGTAATCACACCAAATAGCTGATCGGCAGTCCTTTTTTGTTGCCGAAACAATCTTGAATTTCTTTCTTGCCATATGAAATAACTGGTACCTGCAAGGCTGAGTTTCGCCACAACATTCAAAATAGAATTCTTGTTTGCCATAGAAGTCATTCCATCAACCACAAAATCCCATTTAGTAGACATATTAGATAATTCAGCTTTCATCTTGATTGAATTCCACACCTGAGACGAGTATGGGCATTCAAAGAAGAGATGCTCATGCGAATCCGGCTGTAATTCGCATAGGGAACAACATAAAACAAAAGAAGATCCGCTCATATCCCATTACGACAATAAATCTTGTGTCACATACCAACTTGCATGAATACATACATATGGAAAACTACTAAAACCCTTTCTTCGTAAATTATCTCCATGGCCGGCGACCCCCCACCTCTTTTCATGACTTTCACTCGATCGATCTGACACTTAATCCAATTCTATTCTTCATTCATTCTTTTTAATTAATTGGTTTTGTGTTGTGGGTCGGTGGGAATTAATTGTATCCGATCTCAATTCTTCACTATATTATTTTTTATTAGATTTTGGCGGCGCATCTCTTTTCATCATACGATAATTCGACTGGTCGATTTATCTTCTTCTTGTTGATTGCGCCAAACCCTAACCCCATTTTCTTTTTTCTGATTTTTTAACTTGTTCGTGATCGCGGCTACCTTTGTAGTTTAGCTAGATCAGTGGAACTTGTTAAACGATTAAGAGATCTGATTTTCGGTTTAGGGTTTCTTGCCATTTTTAGGGTTTTGTTTCTTTTTCTTCGTCTTTTTGATAATATGGTGTTTTTGATTACATGGAGTATGAGTTCAAAGGAGAGATCGTATAACATCGGGGGCAACCCCCCTGGTATTGCTTCAAAAATTAAAAATATCAAAGGGAAAGTAAGACAACCTGTTAGATCAATTTCGAAAAACCCTAATAAGGGTTCAAATGACAAGAAAGCTGCTGCCACTCAAAGAAACTCTTCTGGAGTGGTTCATGCAACCAATAACATGGCAGATTCGATAGGTGTTGCTTTTGAGACTCCTGATTTGTTTTTTATGGTTGATGATGCAACTAAATCTGCTATGGATGGGCAGCCTAGTAATCTTAAGAATAGTGCTGAGAAAAAGGGCTCTCCACAATCTACCACAACATTTGAGAATCCTATTTATGCACAAAACAATGTATCTTCTGATTTAGGAGGAGATGTCAATTCAAATGTTGATGACATTAAGGAAAAATCAGAATCATTCCTGAATAATGATGAGAGCCAGATACCACATGTGAATGATGAGGGTGATGGAAAGAAGGGGGTTTCACAGGAGGCTACACAAACTACTACTGATGTGCATGTGCAACCTTCCTATGCTGCAAAATTGAAAGCTGGATCGATTAAAAAGGTGGTAAACTTTCGGAAAATTGAGAATCTCATAGTTCATGATGATGTTGATGTGGTTTTACCGAAAGAATCTGTTTGTGTTGTCCTAGATAAGTATGCAAATACTATATTTAGATACTATTTAGGTGATAGATTGGCTTATCCGGTGGTTGAGTACTTTGTAAAAACAAATTGGACGAAATTTGGTTTGCAAAAAGTGATGATGAACGCTAATGGTTTTTTCTTTTTCAATTTTGCTGATAAGAAGGGTATGAATAGTGTGTTGGAAGGGGGACCATGGGTTATTCGTAATATACCTATTTCTCTTAATGTTTGGTCACCAATCGCCTAGATGAAAAAGGAAGATCTAAAGGAGGTTACGGTGTGGATTAAGATTCAACGTACCTATTGCAGCTTATACTGATGATGGTTTGAGTCTACTTTTTTTGAAACTTGGCAACCCAAAGTCACTTGATTCTTATACTAGTGCTATGTGCACAGAGTCTTGGGGTCGAAGTAGTTATGCTCGAGCTTTAATAGAGATTTCAGCTATGTCGGATTTTCAGGATAAGTTGTCGATTGCAATCCCGGATTTGGATGGGGATGGTTATACTAAAGAAACTTTGCAAGTGGAATATGAATGGAAACCGCCAAGATGTTCATCTTGCTGCGTTTTTGGGCATAAATATGAAACTTGTCCCAAGCAATTTAGAGTGAATGTGAAAGCAGTTGCCCAAACTGATGCTGATGGGTTCACGGAGGTGAAAGGCAAAAAAAAAGCAAATTTCAAGCAAGGGATCCCGATCAGAAAACAAAAGCCAAAATTTGAGTATAGACCTGTGAATAAGACGAAAGATGTGTCCAATATTGCTAGTACTTCAGGTTCGGTTCCTAAAAAGGTTGAGGCAATGGTGCACACAAAAAATTCGTATGAGTTGTTGTCGGATTATGGGAAAGGGGAAACTGGTCCAATCATCCAAGAAGTTCCTATTGAGGAGTGTGCTGATATTAAGAAGAAACATAAAAAGGGTGATTTTGCATTTGCTATTGCTTCAGATGATGTTATTGATAATGATTCTTAGGTTAATGAATGTATAGAAGTTGAGGATGAAACATGCACCTTTATGGGAGCAAAGTTGGATAAAGAGAAAGGTTCTGAGGGGGCAAGCACTACCAGGTTAGAAAGTGTCAATGGGTAGTTTAGCAGCTTGGAACAGAAGGGGTTTAAATCGTCCCCTGAAATAAAACGAGGTCAAGAAGATTATTGATGATAATAAGTTGCAAGTTTGTGTCATTATGGAATCACATATGGACATTGGAAAGTTGTTTAATGTATGCAAGAAGATTTGTGGTACTTGGAATTGGACTTCAAATGGGAACTTGTGTGATAAGGGTACTCGTATCATTCTTGGATGGAATCCTGATCTTGTGGATGTTATGATCATTTCACAAACTGCCCAGGTGATTCATACACAGATTGTGTTTAAGGTTGTCAATAAGGCTTTGTTTTGTTCGTTTGTTTATGCTAAAAATCATTATAAGGAACGTAGGGAGCTATGGAATGACTTTTGTATGCATAAACTTTTTACGAAAGACAAACCTTGGTGTATCTTAGGTGATTTCAACTCGTCCCTTAAGTTGGAAGATAATTTTTCTGGTTCATCATCTATTGACATTGGTATGAGAGAGTTTAAGGAATGTGTGGTTAGGATTGAAGTTTTGGATGTAAACAGGTCTAGATTGCACTTTACTTGGAATCAAAAGCCAAAGAAAGGTGTGGGAATCATGAAGAAGATTGATAGAGTTATGGCTAATATCCAATTTATTGCTGAATTTCAGGGAGCACATGCCAATTTTCAACCCTATAGGGTTTCTAATAATTCACCATGTGTCCTTAAACTACCAAATGTTGCACGGTCTAGGCCAAAGGTGTTTAAATTTGCAAATTTTCTGGTTAACAAGGATGGATATAGGGAGTTGGTGGCTAATACTTGGGCAATGGAGGTTGATGGACATAATATGTACCAAGTGGTTTCAAGGCTTCGGGCCTTGAAGTCCCCTTTACGTAGTCTATTGTTTAAACAAGGTAATCTTCATGCTCGGGTTGACTTACTTAGAAAGGAACTTGATAGTGTTCAGAAAGCAATTGATATTGATCCTGCGAATGTGGTTCTTCGTGAGAAGGAGGGTGAGTGCCTTCGTAATTTTCAAGAAGCATCACTTGATGAGGAGAAGTTTCTGAAACAAAAAGCAAAGGTGAACTGGTTACAAGTTGGTGACTCTAACACTGCTTACTTCCACAAGTCTCTTAAATGCCGAAATCATAGGAACAGAATTGAGGTTGTTAAGGATAGTAATGGTGCGGTGTATGAGGGTGGGGCTGTTAATGAGGCTTTTGTACATCATTATGAACGGTTTTTGGGGGTTGAAGGGCCGATTAATAGGATCCCACCTGATCCTTTGTTTGTTAAGAAGGTGGACACAGCTAAGGCTACTAATATGATATGAAGTGTTACGGATGAAGAAGTTAAGGCTGCTATGTTCTATATTGGTGAAAACAAAACACCAGGTCCTGATGGATACACTTCTGCTTTCTTTAAGGATGCTTGGGAGATTGTGGGTAAGGATGTTTGCCTTGCTATAAAAGATTTTTTCAAGAATGGAAATTTGCTCAGAGGGTTAAACCACACAATTATTGCGTTAATTCCTAAGGTTTCCTCTCCTTCTATGGTTACTGATTACCGGCCTATTTCGTGTTGCAATGTGTTATATAAATGTATCAGTAAGATCCTTACTAACAAATTGAAAGAAGGCTTGGATGATGTGGTGAGTACAAATCAGTCGGCTTTTATCCCGGGTCGTAGCATTTCAGATAATATTTTGCTAACCCAGGAGCTTATGCATGGGTATCACTTAAATAGAGGTCCATCTTGGTGTGCTTTTAAAGTGGAATTTTTTAAGCCTATGATACTGTTGATTGGAATTTTTTAAGATGCATTTTGCTCCGATTTGGTTTTCCTCCAAAATTGGTAGTTTGGATTATGGCTTGTGTAACTTCCCCTGCATATTCTATTAGCATCAACGGGAATCTTTATGGATTTTTTGATGGGAAGAGGGGGCTCAGACAGGGTGATCCTATGTCAGCTTATCTCTTTATATTGGTTATGGAGGTGCTTTCTTTGATTCTGCAACATGCTGTGGTGAATGTGCAAGGTTTCAAATTTCATAAGGGTTGTGATAAGAATCAAATTGTTAACGTGTGCTTTGCTGATGATTTAATTTTGTTTGCCCATGGTGATTCGAATTCAACTAATGTGATCATGGAATCTCTTAATGAGTTCAAGGATATGTCCGGGCTTAAATTTCATGAAGTTTGAAGAAGGCCAGCTACCGGTTCATTATTTAGGGGTTCCTTTAATTTCATCTAGGCTTGTTTATCAGGATTGTGTTGTTCTTGTTGAAAAAATGCAAAATAGGATTAACAGCTGGATGAATAAGACTCTCTCTTTTGCGGGTAGGCTACAATTGATTCAGTCCGTCCTTTCTTCTATGCATATTTATTGGACGTCTGTGTTCATTCTCCCATCTCGTATTGTAAAGGATTTGGAACAGAAAATGAGAAATTTTTTGTGGTCACAAGGTGCTATTGCTAAGGGGAAGGCAAAGGTCGCTTGGAAATTAGTTTGTACTCCAAAGGATGAAGGTGGTCTCGGCATAAGGAGATTTTCTGATATAAATAAGGCTCTTATGACTACTCATGTGTGGAAAATTCTTAACAACCGAAATTCCTTGTGGGTACAATAGGTACATACTTATAAACTAAAAGGTAGGAGTTTTTGGGACGTACCAAGTACTAATAGTATGAGTTGGGCATGGCGTAAACTTACTCAATTAAGACCTTTTACTAAGCCTTTTTTATGGTCACGAATAGGTGATGGTGCCTCAACTTTTGTGTGGTTTGATAAGTGGGATAGCAATTGTACGTTAAATAGTGTTTTATCGTTGAGGACAATATTGCGTGAGGGTTTCTCCCTCAAAGATAAGATCTCGGATGTTATTGATAATGGGGTTTGGAAATGGCCGGAGGCTTGGAGGGATTTGTATCCGGTTTTAATTGATGTTCCTGTTCCTGCTATTGATAACACTAAAACTGATTGTATTGTTTGGCGGGATAGGAATGGGGAGGAGAAGCATTATTCGGCTTCCAATGTTTGGGATGCGATTCGTAATAGAGGTGAAAAGGTGGATTGGGCTACTATTGTATGGAATTCAAAATCGATCCCTAGACATGCATTCTTGCTTTGGTTGGTGATGAGGAAAAAGTTGAAAACCCACGACAAGTTGAAACCATGGGATGTGGGTGAGGCTGTCAATCTTAACCTTGTTTATTGTTCTTTGTGTAAAACAGGGCCGGACTCTCATGATCACTTGTTCTTTGAATGTCCATATTCGGCGAGAGTATGTGCTTTGATTAAAGATGTGGCATACATGGAACGTTCTTCATGCAAATGGGATGATATTGTTGCTGACTTCTTGTGTTCTCTCAAGAATAACTCAGTCAAGAGTGTTATTGCTCGACTTGTGCTCGCGGTTGCTGTATATTTTGTATGGCAGGAACAAAATAATCGTATGTTTAGCAACCATGCAAGAGCGCCTGAGAAGATCAGAGATATTATTATGCAGACAGTTCGTTATAGACTGGTCAAAGGATTTACTCATGCATGATGCGAGTTACTAGTTTTCTTGTTATTATTTGTAGTGTTATAGGTACCTTGTAAATGTGTCCCTCTCACTGGTACTTGGATAGGTTGATGTGCATGTTTGAGGTAACTTCGGTTTCCTTGTAAATGTGTCCCTCTCACTTGTCTTTGTATTAGTTGAAGTGCATGTTTGAGGTTGCCTATCTCACTCAAATGGTGTTTCGTTGTAATAGCCTTGGATTTAGATGTTTTGATTAATTTGCTTCTTGTATGGCTAGGATAGCTTGTGTTTAACTCTATATGGCTAGGGTAATCCCTTTTACCCACAATAAATCTTGTGTCTTTAATCTGCGTTTAAAGATAAGCCACAAAATAAAAGAATGCTTAGGAATATTCTGAGTAAACCAAACGAGATGAAACCAAGGAACACACGCATCTCTTGGTCGCTGATCATCCCAAGCAGTATGCACTGAGAATTCCTGGAGAATGTTATTTCTATCCTTCCATAAAAGCTTGTCCATGGTACTACTATTCAAGATCGGAACAGGAATATTATGGAACATAGGATTACCATTTATTGGAAATTCTTACGTGCAATAAATGATAAGATCAGCAACCTTATCTCTTAATAAGAAACCTGAATTAGTGATTGTTCTTGCAGATAAAGATTCAGCAATTGGTCCATTAAGGCACAACGAGTTATACCAAGCTGAAGCCGTAAAGCCATTACCAATAACAAGCCAAAAATGTTTACGAACCAAAGATCTAACCTGAAGAATTTTGCGCCAACTCCAAGATAAAGACCCCCGAAGTGGCACCTTCCATAAGGTCTTATCATTTAGCTTGTAAGAGTGAATACGCTTTTTTTTCTCTCTAACATTAAAAAACCATATTTCTCTCTCCCTAATATGGCGATTTCGAAACCTATCCTTCTTTTCTTTTTTCTGCCCTAATTTTGTGGTCTTCTACTTGATTATGGTAATCAATTGTGATCATTGTATCGCTTTTGGTGATCTGATCATCTTCGTTTTACTATTTTTCGTTTAGGAGTCACGTTTTTACGGTTTTTGTTTCGTTTCTTTTCATCTTTAAAACCCTAGTTTTGTTATTTTTTTCTTCCTGATCTCTTACCTGGTCTGTAATCGCGGCTACTTAGTGTAGTTTAGCTAGGTTAATTCGGACTTGTTAAGGGGTTAAGGTGATCGATTTACAAGTTAGGGTTTTTAGGTAGAGTTAGGGTTTTTTGATTGTTTTATTGTCGCTTGTGGTTTATTAGGGTTATTGTTTGCATGGTGTTTATTGTATGAAGAGAGATTGTCCAGCTTTTGATCTCAAAGCTTTAGAGGAACGCTTTACTCGATTACGATCGGATTCCTTTGTTCAAAGAGACATGTCGGGCAAGAAGAAAAAAGGTGGCAGCCCTAATAAAGGGCGAACCACCCCTTCTGTCGATGCTAAAACTCCTGTTTCAGATTCGAATAGTGGTGATAACACTTCTGATACAGGTATTAAAAATGTAGAACCATCCTCGACTGCTACAGATCCAGTTAATGGGGGAGTAGATGCTGTTTCAAGTGTTGGGGGTGTCGGAAATTTGGATGAATCATCAGGTGGTGGTTATCCCACTTATCAAACTCCTGATGGGGATCATAATAAATCTGAAAAATCTGGTGGTCATGATCTGAATGTTAATTCACAAGATACTGCTAAGAATTTGAGTGAAAAGAGCATTCTGAGTGAACCGCAGCCTATTGAGGTACCTGCAAATTCTGATGGAAGCAATGTTAATTCGAAACAAGCTGGTTCTGCTAATGAGCAGGAAAAGGACAATGGTAATGTTTCCTATGCAGCAAAGTTGAAAGCTGGTAGCATCAAACAGGTGGTGAATTTTAGGAAAATTGATAACATGATATCGTTTGGTGATGTTGATGTGGTGTTGCCTAAAGAGTCGGTCAGAAGCGTCCAAGATAAGTTTGCTAACACTCTCTTTGGGTATTTTTTGGGTACTAGGATTGCTTATCCAGTTGTTGAATACTTTGCTAAATCAAACTGGACGAAGTTTGGCTTGCAGAAAGTCATGATGAATGCAAATGGGTTTTTCTTTTTTAAGTTCTCGGATAAACAAGGAATGAATAGTGTTTTGGAAAAGGGACCTTGGGTAATTAGGAGTATGCCTTTGTTTCTTAAGTTGTGGTCACCATCAGCAAAGCTGGTTAAGGAATAAATCAAGGAGATTTCGGTTTGGATAAAGATACATAATGTTCCTATTACAGCCTACTCGGATGATGGTTTAAGTATGCTAGCTTCGAGATTGGGTAATCCTAAACTCCTTGACTCATACACTACGTAGCAGTTATGCAAGAGCTTTAATTGAAATATCAGCTGATCAGGAGCTCAAGGATGAATTATCCATTGCAATACCAAATATGGAAGGGGATGGTTACACGAACGAAATCATGAAGGTGGAATATGAGTGGAAACCACCAAGGTTTCACTGTTGTATTTTTGGTCATAATTCTATTGAATGCCCTAAGCAGGTTCGAATTTCAAAGCAAAAACCTAAAGTTGATGATGATGGTTTTATTGAAGTCCAAGGGCGTAAAAAGGTGCAACAACAAAAGGGATTTAATCTTAATAAGCAAAAACCACAGTTTGAATATCGACCTGTCAATAAGCAAAAGGCACCAAAGGATGTTCCATCTACATCAGGTTCGGTTGATATACCACCAGGAGATACTAGCATCAATACCAAGAATAAGTACGAGTTTGATGCGTAAATCACGCGACAAACGACAGCGGAAGACTATTTTTGGTATTTTCTGGATTTTATGAAAACAAACAATTAAAACAAGGCAATAAAATTTAAAATGATAGATAAAAGAATCTACCACCAAGACTCGTAAAGGCCAAGCCACCGGAATCAAGGATAAAGGAAACACTCCGCCCCACCACTACAACCGATAAAGGTATAGCCACCACGATTATAGATAAAGGAAACCGAAGATTTAAAGACCTCACCACAATATTTGATAAAGAACAAGTCACCACAAATATTGATAAAGGGGTCACTCCTAACCACCAAGATCAAAGATCTCTAAAGGTAAAAGAAGATTTTAAGAAATAGAGGCTGCTCTATTAATTTTCATTCAACATCAACTACTTTACAATGAGAAATACAACCTCTATTTATAGCCACATGCTATTTTCTAGGAATTAATGACATAATAAAATAATACATAAAAGCTGTAAATTATGCTAAGCCACTAATTTATTTTGACCAATAGAAAATGGACAGCGTGGGGTTTCTAGGAACATTCCTCTATAAGTGGTCCCACAATACCGTTAGAAATGTCATTGTCACACGCGCCTTCCTTTACAGCTGTCATTCTTCTTTATTGGCCCACAAACGACTTCAGTGGAAACTTTATTATCTGGAAACTGGAGACAAAATCTGGACTTCCACTGGAGGGCCATCAGTGTTGGTCACTGGAGTATTCATCTGGAGCAGTCATCTGGAGCTGGTCATCTGGAGCGCTTCACTGGAGTACTTCACTGGTGTATTACCAGAGTTGGTCACTGGAGACTTCACTGGGCCATCAGTGTTGGTCACTGGAGTATTCATCTGGAGCTGGTCATCTAGAGCGCTTCACTGGAGTACTTCACTGGTGGACTACGAGAGTTGGTCACTGGAGTGCTTCACTGGTGGATTACCAGAGTTGGTCACTGGAGAATCTTGCCACTGGAGAAGTGTTACTACTGGTGACTGGACCGGTTCAGAAAAGACTTGTCTGAAATGGGCCACTGCTGGCAGAATCAACATGGCTTGTTCAGATGGCATTATCAGTTCAGCTTCCTTCAGTTCAGCTAGCTTCTTCAGTTCGCTGGCTTCCTCCAGTTCAGTGAACCTGGACATTTCCGCATCATTCTCCTCCTCTAAAAAGGGACTTGTCCTCAAGTCCTCGAGGTACTCATCCTCCAGATAAGGCATCAGATCTCCCACATTAAAAGTACTTTAAAATGCCATATCTCCAGGTAATTCAACCTTGTAAGCATTATCGCCATATCTCTCCAGAATTTTGAACGGACCTTCAGCTCTGGGCATCAGCTTACTCTTCCTTTTTGCTGGAAACCTTTCTTTTCTCAGATGCACCCACACAAGATCACCTGGTGCAAAACTGGGTTGCTTTCTATTCTTGTTTGCTCTGGCCTTGTAACTTGCATTTGCTTTCTCTATTCTGGCCTTCACTTCTGCATGAATTTTCTTGATTTCCTTCGCTCTGGCTTCAGCTTCAATACTGGCTTTTGGCTCAATCAAAAAAGGAATTAAATCAATGGGAGTCAGTGGATTGATACCATAACAGACTTCAAATGGGGATTTACTGGTAGAATAGTTAGGAGCTCTGTTGAAAGCAAACTCAACATGAGCAAGCTTCAGATCCCAATCTTTCAGTGTCTACTTCACCAGTGTTCTTAACAGCATACCAATCGTTCTGTTGGTGACTTCAGTCTGTCCATCAGTCTGGGGATGGTGAGACGTACTGAACATCAATCTGGTACCCATCAGGCTCCACAATGTCTTCCAGAAATAACTTAAAAACTTTACATCCCTATCTAAAACAATCGATTTGGGAATTCCATGCAATCTAACAATTTCTTTAAAGAACAGATTCGCCACTGCTGAAGCATCATTTGTTGTATTACAAGCAACAAAATGTGCCATTTTTGAAAATCGGTCAACGACCACCATAATTGAATCTTTTCCCCTCTGGATTCTAGGCAGTGCAACAATAAAATCCATATTGACATCCTCCCAATGATGGTTTGTAACTGGAAGAGGAGTGTATAATCCTTTATGAAAAGTTGTCTTTGCCTGGTGACAAGTTAGACAACGACTGATAATATTCTGGACGTCCTTCAGTAGACTTGGCGTAGAAATGTTCAGTCAAGATCTCTCCAGTCTTGTTGATTCCAAAATGACCAGCTAGACCTCCTCCATGTGCTTCTCTTATCAGTAAATCTCTAATCGAACCTCTGGGAATGCATAACTTTCCATTCTTAAATAAGAAACCATCATGTACATTAAATGGTCCCTTCTGATTAGCTTCAGTAAATTTTTCAGAAAAATCTGGGTCTACAGCATATAACTCTTTTATAAATGAAAACCCAAGCACTCTTGCCTCTAGAATAGACAACAATGAGTATCTTCGTGACAATGCATCAGCAACAACATTACAAACTCCAGCTTTATGTTTTGAAACAAATGAATAAGACTGTAAGAATTCTACCCATTTGGCATGTCTGGCATTAAGCTTGTGCTGACCATTTATAAACTTCAGTGCTTCGTGATCAGAGAATAAGATAAACTGCTTTGGATTCTGATAATGTGACTAGTGAGTGATAGCACGAATAATGGCATAAAATTCTTTATCACAAGTGCTGTTCTTCAATTTAAATCCATTCAGCTTCTCACTGAAGTATGCAACTGGTCTCCCTACTTGTACTAAAATTGCACCAATACCTACCCCACTTGCCTCACATTCTAGCTCAAATAACATATCAAAATCTTGTAAGGATAAGACTGGGGCTGAACTGAGCTTCTCCTTCAGTGCTTCAAACGCCAGTTGGGCTGAATTCGGCCAGTTGAACACACCTTTCTTCAGACAGTCAGTAATTGGAGCAACAACTGTAGAGAAATTTTTGATAAATCTCTTATAAAATGATGCCAGTCCATGAAAACTCCTCACTTCAGTGATTGAAGTTGGAACTGGCCATGATCTGATGGCATCAACCTTAGAGGGATCCATAGAAATTCCATTCTTAGACACAACATATCCCAAAAATATCACACTTTCCACCATAAAATCACATTTCTCCAGTTTGCCATACAACTGGTGCCTTCTCAACAGTTCAAATACCTTCTTCAGATGGCTAACATGTTCAGCTTCAGATTTTAAATACACCAGAATATCGTCAAAGTAAATAAAAACAAACTGACCAATAAGTAACCTGAGAACTTCATTCATCAGTCTCATGAAAGTACTAGGAGCATTAGATAAACTAAAAGGCATTACTAACCATTCATAAAGGCCTCCTTTAATTTTGAATGCAGTCTTCCACTCATCTCCATCCTTCATTCTGATCTGGTGATAGCCACTTCTGAGATCAATCTTGGAAAACACACTGGAGCCATGTAACTCATCAAGCATATCATCCAATCTGGGAATGGGATATCTATACTTAATAGTTATATTATTTATGGCCCTGCTATCGACACACATTCTCATCGAACCATCTTTCTTTGGGACCAGGAGAGCTGGAACTGAACAAGGACTCATACTTGCTCTGACATAACCTCTGGAAACCAACTCATCTACTTTCCTCTGCAACTCCTTTGCTTTAGTAGGTGTACACCTGTAAGCAGCTTTGTTTGGAAGAACTGATCCTGGAACCAGGTCAATCTGGTGTTCAATTCCTCTTACTGGTGGCAAACCTTCAGGTAGGTCTTCTGGGAAAACGTCAGTGAATTCCTTCAGTAAAGTCTTCAGGAGACTGGGGACACTAGTGAACTCCTCTTCAGATTTTTCAACGACCAGTAGCATCATAACTGGAGAGCCTCCAGTTAACTCTTCTTCAACTTCAGTTTGAGACATAAATAAAGATTTGCTGGGCTGGTCTTTCTTATTAATTTTCAATATTTCATTGGGTTTTAAAGAAGTCAGAGTGACCTTCTTCCCACTTACAAATACTGAATATGAATTCATACGACCATTATGAAAAACATTATTGTCAAATAACCAAGGTCTACTGAGTAAAATATGACAAGCATCCATAGGAACAACATCACACACAATTTTATCCTGATAAATAGATCCAATGGAAAAAGGAATAGTAACTTGTCTGTTAACTTTTACCTCAGATCCTTCACTGAGCCATTGTAACTTGTATGGACGAGGGTGCTTAACTGTAGGTAGTGCTAGTTTCTCTACCATGTAGGTTGAAGCAGCATTAGCACAA
The DNA here is from genome assembly GCA_034093135.1 of Erigeron breviscapus. Lineage (NCBI taxonomy): Eukaryota > Viridiplantae > Streptophyta > Magnoliopsida > Asterales > Asteraceae > Erigeron > Erigeron breviscapus. The sequence goes on along the minus strand of CM067170.1, from coordinate 59,335,817 downwards.
CTCCCACCGTCAATGATCAGATCACAAACTTTTCCTTTGACTGTGCATCTGGAGTGAAAAATTTTCTCCCTCTGGGCAGTATCAATGGTAACTTCATCAACATGCATCACTCTTCTGACAACCAACATTTCTCCCACATCTGCACCAACATAGGACTCTTCGTCTTCTTCTTCATCGTACACTGGTTCACCTTCTTCAGTGTCGACATCTGGCAAACATTCAATCTCTTGGGCAGTCAAGGCTCTTTGATTAGGACACTGGGCCTGGAAGTGACCAAAGCCATGACACTTAAAACATTTCCTTCCAACTGGTTCTTTTGAACTTCCAGATTCCTTTTCTTTATTTCTGAAGGATTTCTGAACAGCTTCAGTAAATCTGGGGACTGGCTGACTTGTAACTGGTTGACTTGCACTGGCAGGAACCTTACTGAATGACTTGTACGGAACCTTCTTCTTCAGTTGTCTTTCGATTTGGATAGCCAAGTTGCATGCACCTTCATATGTCCAGATAGGTTGCAACTCAATCTTCTCAGTAATGGTAGCATTCAACCCACCAAGGAATCTGGCAATAGTGTGCTCTTCGGTTTTATTCACACCAGTTCTGGTCTTCAGTTGCTCAAACTCCCTGATATACTCTACCACTTCTTTAGCACCTTGTTTCAGATTATTTATCAGTAGATACTGATCTTGCTTGTACGTATGAGGGACAAATCTCTTCTGCATAACTTCCTTCAGTTTGGACCAGGTCTTGATTTTACTCTTACCTTTATACTCCTTTTCAGATTTCATATTATCATACCAGGATGAAGCATATTTCTTAAGTTTAATAATGGCAACCTTGAAACTTTTTCTATCATTATATCCTTTTATTTCCATAATTTTGTTCATCACCTGGACCCATTCAAAATACTCTTCTGGGTTAGAAGACCCATTAAAATCTGGTGGATCTATCTTAATATCCCTAGTATCATCACCCTTATGCCTCCTACGCCCTTCTCTAGGATGTGGTTCATCAGAATCACTAGAGTTTCTAGGTGTACTATCAGATCTTTCGCTAGGACCGTGAGATTCAGAATCTCTTTCACTAGTAATAATATTTTCTCGATTAAATCGTAAACCACCATCTTCTAACATATGGACTATTTTACCAAGAGCTTCTTGTAGATCTTCTATTTGCCTATCTCTTCTAACATTATGAGCTTCCTCTAAAGTCATATCTCGCCTATATGCCATTTATAACCAACAATAACTCAATCAATCAATAGATCTAAGCAAATAACCAACAGATCTAAACAAAACAAACCCAGATCTGACTAAATCGAAACGAGATCTAATCAAACAATACCCCAACGGACAAAAAGATTAAGAAACCTTTTTCAAACTTGGCTTTGATACCAAATTTGATGCGTAAATCACGCGACAAACGACAGCGGAAGACTATTTTTGGTATTTTCTGGATTTTATGAAAACAAACAATTAAAACAAGGCAATAAAATTAAAAATGATAGATAAAAGAATCCACCACCAAGACTCGTAAAGGCCACGCCACCGGAATCAAGGATAAAGGAAACACTGTGCCCCACCACTACAACCGATAAAGGTCTAGCCACCATGATTATAGATAAAGGAAACCGAAGATTTAAAGACCACCACAATATTTGATAAAGAACAAGTCACCACAAATATTGATAAAGGGGTCACTCCTAACCACCAAGATCAAAGAACTCTAAAGGTAAAAGAAGATTTTAAGAAATAGAGGCTGCTCTATTAATTTCATTCAACATCAACTACTTTACAATGAGAAATACAACCTCTATTTATAGCCACATGCTATTTTCTAGGAATTAACGACATAATAAAATAATACATAAAAGCTGTAAATTATGCTAAGCCACTAATTTATTTTGACCAATAGAAAATGGACCGCGTGGGGTTTCTAGGAACATTCCTTTGCAAGTGGTCCCACAATACCGTTAGAAATGTCATCGTCACACGCGCCTTCCTTTACAGCTGTCATTCTTCTTTATTGGCCCACAAACGACTTCAGTGGAAACTTTATTATCTGGAAACTGGAGACAAAATCTGGACTTCCACTGGAGGGCCATCAGTGTTGGTCACTGGAGTATTTATCTGGAGTAGTCATCTGGAGCTGGTCATCTGGAGCGCTTCACTAGAGTACTTCACTGGTGGACTACCAGAGTTGGTCACTGGAGAATCTTGCCACTGGAGAAGTGTTACTACTGGTGACTGGACCGGTTCAGAAAAGACATGTCTGAAATGGGCCACTGCTGGCAGAATCAACATGGCTTGTTCAGATGGCATTATCAGTTCAGCTTTCTTCAGTTCAGCTAGCTTCTTCAGTTCGCTGGCTTCCTCCAGTTCAGTGAACCTGGACATTTCCGCATCAGAGTTGTTATTTGAATATGGTGATGGTGTGAATGATCCGGTGTTGCAAGAGGTTGATGAGGCAGATCGTGTGGAACTTGCAAAAGAGAAGAAAAAGAAATTCTTTGATGTGAATTCGGATGATGAGGAAGAAGTGATTTTGGAGGACTCTATTCAGCATACAAAAGACTCTACTGATAATAAGAATAATTCTGAGGGGGCAAGCACTCCCGGTACAAATGGTCTTAATGGTAGTATCGTTTCATGGAATATAAGGGGTTGAACCGCCGACTGAAACAAAAGGAGGTTCGGCAACTAGTAGATGAACATCATTTGAATGTATGTGCGATTTTGGAATCTCATGTGGACGTTAGTCGTATGTATGATATTTGTAAAAAAATATGTAGAACATGGGACTGGACGTCGACTGGGGGTTTATGTAGTGAGGGAACTCGTATTATTATGGGTTGGAATACTGATGTATCGACTAGTGAAGAAGTTAAAGAGCCTTAAGTTTCCTTTGCGTAAACTTCTTTACAAGCAAGGCAATTTGTATGTACGTGTTGACTCAGCAAGGAAGGAGTTGGATGAGATTCAAGCTGCTATAGATCACAACTCTTTGGATTCTCAATTACATGAAAAGGAGGCGAGTTGCCTTAAGTTTTTATGAAGTGCGACTTGATGAAGAGAAATTTCTCAAATAAAAAGCTAAAATTGAGTGGTTGGATGTAGGCGATGCCAATTCAAAATTTTTTCATGAAGTCAAAAGTACATCGCAACCATATTGAGTTGATAAAAGACTTGCATGGTGTTATGCATGAGGGTGGTGCTACCCCTGTAGCACTGGGGATCATTATATGAATTTTCTTGGCAAGGAGGGCAGTCAATGGTGAGACTAGTCGTGCTCAGTCAATGGTGAGACTAGTCCAGGATAGTGAAATTCGTCAGGCTATGTTTGGTATTGGAGAAGAAAAGGCTCCGGGCCCTGATGGGTATTCTTCTGCATTTTTTAAAGCTGCATGGGATATAGTTGGTCGAGATGTTTGTTTGGCTGTTAATGAATTCTTTCGTAATGGTAAGCTCCTGCAACAACTCAACCATACTATTATTGCTTTGATCCCAAAGGTGACGACCCCGTCCTCTATTAATGACTATAGGCCTATCTCGTGTTGTAATACTATCTATAAGTGTGTTAGTAAAATTATTACTGATAGACTGAAGGCTGGTTTACATGAAGTTATGAGCATAAACCAATCTGCAATTGTTCCAGGAAGGAGAATATCAGATAATATCTTGTTGACTCAAGAACTGATGCATAGAAATGCTGGTCCACCAAGATGTGCATTTAAGATAGATATTCAAAAGGCATATGATACTGTTGATTGGAATTTTCTCCGCCACATTTTACTTGGTTTTGGGTTCCATTCTGATATCGTTAAGTGGATTATGATGTGTGTTACTACTACTTCCTTTTCCCTTGCCATCAATGGAAATCTGCATGGGTTTTTTAAGGGAAGGAGGGGATTGCGGGGTAATCCTATGTCACCGTATTTGTTCACTCTAGTGATGGAGGTCTTGACACTTATTTTGGATAACGCGGTTTCTAATGCCTTGCATTTCAGATTTCATAGCAAGTGTGATCTGCAATGGATTACCAACTTGTGCTTTGCTGAGGATCTTTTTATTTTTGCACGAGGGGAAACTCGGTCAGCTAAAGTTATCATGGATTCATTGGAAGCTTTTAGTGGTATGTCAGGATTGAAGCCAAGTTTATCTAAGAGCACTGTTTTTTCCCCCAATGTTTCTGATCAGGTGAAACAGTCCATATTAGCCATTATGCCATTTGATGAAGGTACATTGCCAATTAAGTACCTTGGAGTCCCACTGATCTCGACTCGACTGTTATATAAGGATTGTAAGGTACTTGTTGAGCGCATGGAAAAAAGGATTACTGGTTGGAGGAATAAGTCTCTCTTATTTGCAGGAAGATTACAATTAATCAGGTCGGTTCTCTCATCTCTACATATTTAATGGGCATCTGTTTTTATTCTTCCACATCAATTGATTGATGACTTGGAGAGTAAAATGAGGAATTTTCTATGGGGTAAAGGAGATTTTGTCAAAGGAAAAGCCAAAGTAGCATGGAGCAAAATTTGTTTTCCTAAGGCTGAAGGCGGGCTGGGTATAAGACGTATTGTAGATGTTAATATGGCACTTATGACAACCCATGTTTGGAGTTTGTTAACACATAGAGAATCCTTATGGGTAAAGTGGGTTCATTCATATAGGTTGAAAGATAGACACTTTTGGGATGTCCCTATTCCGAATCAATGTAGTTGGGGCTGGCGTAAGATATTGCAAATGCTAGATGGTATTAAACCCCATATTTGGCCGAGAATAGGAGATGGTGCAAGTACTTCGGTTTGGTTTGATCAATGGCATTCGGTGTGTCCTTTGAGTAATACCATCTCGAATAGAGACATTAGAAATGCTGGGTTTACTCGTAACATGCAGGTTTCAGATTTAGTGGAAAATGGAAATTGGAAATGGGCGAGAATTGGTTGGAGGTTTTATTAAATCTACCTAATATCCAACTTAATGGATCCATGCATGACTACATTTTTTGGAAGGATGTTAAGGGAAATGAGTGTGATTTCTCATCTAGCATTGTTTGGGATACTCTCAGATCAAGATCGTAGGAAGTAAATTGGTATAAGGCTGTATGGTTTAAGCAAATGATACCAAGACATGCCTTTTTAATGTGGCTTATCTTTCTACGGAAGTTAAAGACTCAAGATAAGATTATGATGTGGAGTGCAGGGGGGAACATGAATTATAACCTGGTGTGCTGCCCATTGTGTTACCAGGGGCCAGACTCTCATAATAATTTATTCTTTGATTGTTCTTACTCGTCTCAGGTTTGGCAGCAAGTTAACCATTTGGCTCATTTGCAACACTTAAGCTCGAATTGGGATGATATTACTCATTGGCTGATCATGCATGGGAACTCAAATTCGGCTAAAACAGTCATTGGAAAGCTACTGGTAGCTGCAACTGCCTACTTTATTTGGCAGGAGCGAAATCAACGTTTATTTGCTAATTTGTCAAGACCGGTGGATCAACTTAGAGACTTGATTTCTTCCACAGTTAGATTGAAGCTTGTCACTTTGCGATTTAAAAATACTACCTTGGTGAATCGCTTTGTTCAAGATTGGAACTTACCACGTGAGCTAGTGGTATTTGATTAGCATGGGAGCTAATTCGTTTTGATTTATGTTTACATTCATGTTAGTTAGATTATAGCTATGTAATGTAACTAGTGTGTAGTTTTATCCTTGTATGCGATTTTCGATTGATTACATATACATGGTCTGTCTTGTATATGAACTAGTATGATAGCTTTAGCCATACTACTTGATTTGTATTGTTTTTGGTGATGGAATACAATTTACAGGGGTAACCCATTAACCAAAAAAAAAAGAGTGAATCCAACGAACCTAAAGAGAATCCTTTTTAGCTACAATATTCCAGATATGGTTACAAATAAGGGCAGCATTAAATGGTTCAATCCGGCGAATACCCAACCCACCTTTTTCTTTGGGAAAGCACACTCCCAAGCAACCTTGGACTTGCCACGACCTTGATGTCCCGAGTTCCAAACAAAATTCCTTATCAACTGTTCAATCTCTTGTATAACTTAAACAGGTAGAATTAAAGTCGAGGACCAATGAACATGTAATGATGAAATAACAGAGTTAATCAGTTGTAAACGACCTGCAAAAGATAAAAATCTGTTTTTCCAACTTTGAATACGCTTTTGAACACGTTCGAGCAGCTCCTTACAATCACGATATCTAAGTCTAGAGGAAACCAATGGTACACCCAAATACTTGACATGAAGTGTACCTGGTAGAAGAATTTCCGATAATATACTTCTTACTCAGGACCTTATGCACAATTACTATCGGGATGTTGGGCCACCGGGGTGTGCGTTTAAGATTGATATTCAGAAGGCATATGATTGATGCGTAAACCACGCGACAAACGACAACGGAAGACTATTTTTGGTATTTTCTGGATTTTAAGGAAACAAACAACAACAAAATAAAAGATAGATAAAGAATCCACCACCAAGATTCGTAAAGGACTGGCCACCGGAATCAAGGATAAAGGAAACACTCCAACCCACCACTATGTTTGATAAAGGCCTAGCCACCACAAACACAGATAAAGGAATCGAAGATTTAAAAGACCTCACCACTATAATTGATAAAGAACAAGTCACCACAATTATAGATAAAGGGGTCACTTCAAACCACCAAGATCAAAGATCCATAAAGGTAAATGAAGATTTTAGGATAAGAAATAGAGGCTGCTCTATTAATTTCATTCAATCAATCAAGTCTATTTTTCAATGAGAAATAAGCCCCTATTTATAGCCACACATGTTATTTCCTAGGAATTAACGAAATACAATAAAATAAATAAAAATAAATAAAATAAAATAAAAGGCTTCATGGGCAAAAGACAACCACTAATTTATTAACCAATAGGAAATGGACAGAGTAGGCTTCTAGAAACATTCCCCTGCAAGTGGTCCTACAATACCATTAGGAAATGAATGTTGATGCACGCTCCTCCCTTATCGTCTTTGACAGCTGTCATTCCTTCTTTATTGGGTCCACAAACATGAAACAAACTTTATTAATGAAAACTGGGACGTAAATCTGGAACTTCCACTGGAGACTTAAGTCTGGAGCACCCATCTGGAGACTAGACTGGAGATGGTCACTGGAGTGCTTCAGTGGTAAACTTTACTGGTGGATCACTACTGGTTGTCACTGGAGACTCTTTTCACTGGAGAAGTGTTACTACTGGCGACTGGACTGGTTCAGTAAAGACTTGTTTGAAATGGGCCACTATTGGCAGAATCAACATGGCTTGTTCAGATGGCATTATAGTTCTGATATTTCCACATATGATACTGTTGACTGGAAATTCCTGGAAGCCACATTACATGGATTCGGTTTTCATCCCAAAATGACGAGGTGGATTATGGCTTGTGTTTCATCTACTTCGTTTTTGATAGCCATTAATGGGAATCTCCATGGGTTTTTTAAAGGAAGGCGAGGGCTCAGACAAGGGGATCCTATGTCCCCCTATCTTTTCACATTAGTTATGGAAGTTTTAACACTTATACTTCAGCATAATGTCATGACGACAGCTAGCTTCAGATTCCATAACCAATGTGAAAAGGAGCGGATTATTAATCTATGTTTTGCGGATGATCTTTTTCTGTTGCAAGGGGGGAAACCAATTCAGCAAAAATAGTGATGAATGCTTTAAATGAATTTAAAGATATGTCTGGATTGGTGCCGAGTATGCCGAAGAGCACTGCATTCTTTTGTAATGTACCGGAACATGTGAAACAAGCGATTCTGGCTGTTAAGCCCTTTGTGGAGGGAAGGTTACCGGTCAAATATTTGGGAGTTCCTCTAATATCTTCACGTCTCCTGCATAAGGGTATTACTTGAAAGATTGGAAAACAGAATTACTGATTGGAAGAACAGATCATTATCTTTCGCTGGCAGACTTCGGTTAAATCGCTCAGTATTATCTTCTCTTCATCTTTATTGGGCTTCTGTATTTATTCTCCCTTCGAGCATTATTAAAGAATTGGAAAGAAAGATGAGAGGATTTCTGTGGTGTCAAGGTCCTATGTCCAAAGGAAAAGCCAAGGTATCGTGGAAAGCTATATGTTTACCAAAATCTAAGGGTGGTTTGGGTATTCGAAGGTTTGATGAGGTTAATAAATCACTAATGGTATATCATATGTGGAGCATCTTAATGAACAGGGAATCGTTATGGGTTAAATAGATTCACTCTTATAGGCTTAAAGGTAGGAGTTTTTGGGATGTTCCCGAACCATCTAATTGCAGTTGGGGATGGCGTAAAATGCTTCATCTATGCCATCTAATCAAACCGTTTGTTTGGTTGAAACTTGGGAATGGAAAAGACACTTCAGTATGGTTTGATAGATGGGCTGAGCAATGTCCATTGAGCCCAATGATCTCGTCTAGGCAGATTGTTCGAGTTGGGTTCTCTCTAAAGTCTCGGGTGGCTGATTTGTTTAATAACGGGGTATGATGCGAATTGGAATCTTCCAAAGGATTTACTCATGCATGATGCGAGTTACTAGTTCTCTTGTTATTATTTGTAGTGTTATAGGTACCTTGTAAATGTGTCCCTCTCACTGGTACTAGGATAGGTTGATGTGCATGTTTGAGGTAACTTCGGTTTCCTTGTAAATGTGTCCCTCTCACTTGTACTAGGATAGGTTGATGTGCATGTTTGAGGTAACTTCATTTTTGATAGCCATTAATGGGAATCTCCATGGGTTTTTTAAAGGAAGGCGAGGGCTCAGACAAGGGGATCCTATGTCCCCCTATCTTTTCACATTAGTTATGGAAGTTTTAACACTTATACTTCAGCATAATGTCATGACGACAGCTAGCTTCAGATTCCATAACCAATGTGAAAAGGAGCGGATTATTAATCTATGTTTTGCGGATGATCTTTTTCTGTTTGCAAGGGGGGAAACCAATTCAGCATAATGTCATGACGACAGATAGCTTCAGATTCCATAACCAATGTGAAAAGGAGCGGATTATTAATCTATGTTTTGCGGATGATCTTTTTCTGTTTGCAAGGGGGGAAACCTTAACTTCAGCATAATGTCATGACGACAGATAGCTTCAGATTCCATAACCAATGTGAAAAGGAGCGGATTATTAATCTATGTTTTGCGGATGATCTTTTTCTGTTTGCAAGGGGGGAAACCAACTTCAGCATAATGTCATGACGACAGCTAGCTTCAGATTCCATAACCAATGTGAAAAGGAGCGGATTATTAATCTATGTTTTGCGGATGATCTTTTTCTGTTTGCAAGGGGGGAAACCAATTCAGCATAATGTCATGACGACAGCTAGCTTCAGATTCCATAACCAATGTGAAAAGGAGCGGATTATTAATCTATGTTTTGCGGATGATCTTTTTCTGTTTGCAAGGGGGGAAACCAATTCAGCAAAAATAGTGATGAATGCTTTAAATGAATTTAAAGATATGTCTGGATTGGTGCCGAGTATGCCGAAGAGCACTGCATTCTTTTGTAATGTACCGGAACATGTGAAACAAGCGATTCTGGCTGTTAAGCCCTTTGTGGAGGGAAGGTTACCGGTCAAATATTTGGGAGTTCCTCTAATATCTTCACGTCTCCTGCATAAGGGTATTACTTGAAAGATTGGAAAACAGAATTACTGATTGGAAGAACAGATCATTATCTTTCGCTGGCAGACTTCGGTTAAATCGCTCAGTATTATCTTCTCTTCATCTTTATTGGGCTTCTGTATTTATTCTCCCTTCGAGCATTATTAAAGAATTGGAAAGAAAGATGAGAGGATTTCTGTGGTGTCAAGGTCCTATGTCCAAAGGAAAAGCCAAGGTATCGTGGAAAGCTATATGTTTACCAAAATCTAAGGGTGGTTTGGGTATTCGAAGGTTTGATGAGGTTAATAAATCACTAATGGTATATCATATGTGGAGCATCTTAATGAACAGGGAATCGTTATGGGTTAAATAGATTCACTCTTATAGGCTTAAAGGTAGGAGTTTTTGGGATGTTCCCGAACCATCTAATTGCAGTTGGGGATGGCGTAAAATGCTTCATCTATGCCATCTAATCAAACCGTTTGTTTGGTTGAAACTTGGGAATGGAAAAGACACTTCAGTATGGTTTGATAGATGGGCTGAGCAATGTCCATTGAGCCCAATGATCTCGTCTAGGCAGATTGTTCGAGTTGGGTTCTCTCTAAAGTCTCGGGTGGCTGATTTGTTTAATAACGGGGTATGATGCGAATTGGAATCTTCCAAAGGATTTACTCATGCATGATGCGAGTTACTAGTTCTCTTGTTATTATTTGTAGTGTTATAGGTACCTTGTAAATGTGTCCCTCTCACTGGTACTTGGATAGGTTGATGTGCATGTTTGAGGTTGCCTGTCTCACTCAAATGGTTTTCGTTGTAATAGCCTTGGTTTTTGATGTTTTGATCATTTTGCATTTCTTGTATGGCTGATTGTGAGAAAGAAGCTTAAGACACAAGATATGCTTACGCAATGGAACAAAAATGGAAACGCTAACCTCAATCTCATGTGCTGCTCGTTGTGTAAAAAAGGTCCGGATTCACATGATCATTTATTTTTTGAATGTTCGTTTTCTTCACAGATTTGGAGCAGAATAAAGACCTTGGCTGAAGTTCCATCCGTTTCTGACAAATGGGAAGATATCAGATGGCATCCAGTTTAGTGAATCTGGATATTTCCACATCAATGATACTGTTGACTGGAAATTCCTGGAAGCTACATTACATGGATTCGGTTTTCATCCCAAAATGACGAGGTGGATTATGGCTTGTGTTTCATCTACTTCGTTTTTGATAGCCATTAATGGGAATCTCCATGGGTTTTTTAAAGGAAGGCGAGGGCTCAGACAAGGGGATCCTATGTCCCCCTATCTTTTCACATTAGTTATGGAAGTTTTAACACTTATACTTCAGCATAATGTCATGACGACAGCTAGCTTCAGATTCCATAACCAATGTGAAAAGGAGCGGATTATTAATCTATGTTTTGCGGATGATCTTTTTCTGTTTGCAAGGGGGGAAACCAATTCAGCATAATGTCATGACGACAGCTAGCTTCAGATTCCATAACCAATGTGAAAAGGAGCGGATTATTAATCTATGTTTTGCGGATGATCTTTTTTGTTTGCAAGGGGGGAAACCAATTCAGCAAAAATAGTGATGAATGCTTTAAATGAATTTAAAGATATGTCTGGATTGGTGCCGAGTATGCCGAAGAGCACTGCATTCTTTTGTAATGTACCGGAACATGTGAAACAAGCGATTCTGGCTGTTAAGCCCTTTGTGGAGGGAAGGTTACCGGTCAAATATTTGGGAGTTCCTCTAATATCTTCACGTCTCCTGCATAAGGGTATTACTTGAAAGATTGGAAAACAGAATTACTGATTGGAAGAACAGATCATTATCTTTCGCTGGCAGACTTCGGTTAAATCGCTCAGTATTATCTTCTCTTCATCTTTATTGGGCTTCTGTATTTATTCTCCCTTCGAGCATTATTAAAGAATTGGAATCTTCCAAAGGATTTACTCATGCATGATGCGAGTTACTAGTTCTCTTGTTATTATTTGTAGTGTTATAGGTACCTTGTAAATGTGTCCCTCTCACTGGTACTAGGATAGGTTGATGTGCATGTTTGAGGTAACTTCGGTTTCCTTGTAAATGTGTCCCTCTCACTTGTCTTTGTATTAGTTGATGTGCATGTTTGAGGTTGCCTGTCTCACTCAAATGGTTTTCGTTGTAATAGCCTTGGTTTTTGATGTTTTGATCATTTTGCTTCTTGTATGGCTAGGATAGCTTGTGTTTAACTCTATATGGCCTGTCATATAGGGAATTAATGGGGCACTCAGCCTCATTACTTGCGATGTACTATTAATTGTTGTTGGTATAAAAGTTTGAACAGGGTAATCCCTTTTACCCAACAGGGTATGGAAATGGCTAGATCAATGGCGAACTGATTATCCAATATTGGACAACATACCAGGGCCAATGTTACAATCTGACAAAAATGTTGAACTTGGCTGGGTGGATATGGAAGGTAACTTCAAGAATTACTCGTCTAAAGAATGTTGGGATACTATTAGAGCTAGACAATCTGAAGTTCCATGGTCGAATTTTATTTGGTTTTCTCAATGTGTACCTAGACATGCATTTCTTGTATGGCTGATTGTGAGAAAGAAGCTTAAGACACAAGATATGCTTACGCAATGGAACAAAAATGGAAACGCTAACCTCAATCTCATGTGCTGCTCGTTGTGTAAAAAAGGTCCGGATTCACATGATCATTTATTTTTTGAATGTTCGTTTTCTTCACAGATTTGGAGCAGAATAAAGACCTTGGCTGAAGTTCCATCCGTTTCTGACAAATGGGAAGATATACTACAATGGCTGATTATCAAATCGAAGTCGAGATCTTTCAAGAATGTGATTGGGAGGTTGCTTGTTGCGGCTACGGCTTACTTTGTTTGGCAAGAGAGAAATCTACGCCTTTTCACACATCAGACGAGATCACCTGATGTGATTATTGATCATATTATTTCTACTATTCGATTCAAGTTAGTGACACTCAAATTCAAGAATACTAGGGTAGTTGATGATTGGTTACAAGCCTGGAAGGTGCCACGAGAGATTGCCTTCATCAAAAGATGAAAGCTTGATAGCAGCAGAAGTATTTGATCAAGATAGTTTTGCATTAGCTTCTAATTGTAATACTATAGTGTCCATATTGCTGATATTTAGTTCTTGTTGGATTACATACATATGGCATGTCATATGTATGAACTGGTGAGCATTCAGCTCCACCACTTGTTTTGTAATGTTTTTGGTGATGGTATAAAAATTTACAGGGGTATCCCATTAACCAAAAAAAAAAAACATTCTCGCCGTTAATCAAATTTCCATCAGAACCCGCAATCACATCAATTCTTCTTTGAGCCATTCTACTCTTCACAGAATTGTGAAAATAGGCTGAATTAGAGTCCCCTACTCTTAGACATTCCACTTTTGCTTTCTGTTTAAGAAAACGTTCCTCATTTAGAAGTGCATCATTTTTTCGGTAAAAGGTCGTCACCCCTGGTTATAATATAAATATCAATAAAGTTCAGGCAATCTAGCTAAATACTAGATTGACTATTACAAATCATGCCATCAAAGCATTAATCAGGAAAAGAAAAGTATAAACTACTTTCCTACATTACAAGGAACATCAATACAAGATAACAGAGCATAATATTAGGAAGGCAGCTCCCACGCAATCCGCAACTCATCCAATCTTCTTGATTTCTTAAACCGTACCGTAAACAGTTTCAAGCGAACCGTTTGAATGATAGCATCAACAAGCTGTCCGGAAGACTCTTTAAAAACAACTTGAGCATGGATAACCTGATCAGATTGAGACAAGACCATGACATTAACAATATCAAGATTCCAGCCCAAGATAATTCTTGTACCTTTAGAACACAAACTAGTATTTGAAGTCCAATGCCATTTCCAAAAAACTTTAGCACAAAGAGCATGAAGCTTATCCGAAGAGACATGTGAGTCCAAAACTGCACAAACACACAATTGGTTATCAGAGATAACCTGTTGAACCTCTTTTTGCTTAGTGGTTTGGTTCAAACCCCTAACATTCCACGAGGCGATGTTATACATTGGGCACCGATCCAGCAGGAGTGCTTGCCCCTGTTTTAAAGTACCCATATTCATCATAAACATCTTCTACATCGTCCTCATAAGTATCACAATTCGCACCACCTTTATGCAATCCTTCAGGTATATTGAAATTGAAATTTATAGCATCGTCTCTTGTGCTTTCTTGATTATCACAAATATCACCATCTTCAGCTAAGACTGAGAAAGTGTTACTAGTGGTTACATTAGAAGTACTAGCCCCACTCGCACCTACATTTGGTTTTGGGACGCCCGTGGTTTGAGATGGCATTTTGGCAGCCTCTAAAGGAGGTTTTTGCCGATAAACAAAATTAGGTTTAGGCTTAGTGAACTTAATACCTTCCACTTTACGAGATTTAGTGTAAGTCCCAACTTGTTAGATGGTACTACTGAAGACACCTCTATGTCGATGGTGGAGTTACTTTGCAATATACTTACTGAACTAGAGACGACCAGTTGCAGAGGTATATACCAAGTTCTAGATAGATTACTTATATAAAAGACAATAAGTAAAGAACAATGCAATAATACAAATAACTTGTAAACAATCTTGATGAGACAATATGTAGTTTTCAATGTGTAATTTATTTATTGATATTAAACAAATTACAAGGTTGATGCGGAACCAAGATAATACACGAATGTAAATATCCTAACAACCTATGAAATACAATTGATCTATACTCGGAATTTCTCTTCAACAATCGAAACACTTAAAGTAGTGAAATGTTCCTTTAGCGATTGAGAGAATATTGCACAAGTTCACCAAGAATATTGCAGGTTTGCAAAGTATGAAGTTATCCATTTTGTGAAGTAACTTAAATTCTTGGTTGTGCAATGACTTGTATTTATAGGCAAAGTTAACATTGGGATGTTAACTTTAGCCGTACAAATGTGGTTGAGAGCATTTAAGGAATAGCATTTAATTCCTTAAAAAGCATTGTAAAGTCGCATGTTAAAGTGACTTTACATAACCACCTTTATGTACCTTTTAATACTTAAATAATAAGATAAGGCTTATTATCCGGGTAAAGGTACATAAAGCATACAAGTCAATTCCTCGTAATCAGTGTAAAGCTTTGTAAGGGCTTTCCACTGATGGTCTCCAGTTTGTAACTGACTAGAATGCCAACTGGGCTTCGCTGCCATTGCCATTCTCTATCTTCCATTTGTTGTCTTCGATTTCAACTGGAATGCTTCTTCAACTTGGTCAGTTCTCAACTGGAGGAAGTCTTCAGTTGCGTTGACTGTACGGTGCAACTGGACTTCAATATATTTCTCGACAAATCATCTTGGTCACCAGTTTACTGGGTCACCAGATGCAACTGGTGACTGGTCAGTGTGAACTGGTGACTGGACAGTTCCAGGTGAACTGGTCCTAACAAATTCCCCCTATTTGTCTAGAAATATAGTCTAAGTCTTTTTCTAGTTCTTGTATCTATACAAGTGTGAACTATAGAGACTTGTTCGATTTAAATCTATTTAAGTTATCTAAGGCATTTTTATAGATCAATAAATGCCTTAGGTTTTTCTTTTAGGTTTGTTAGATTTTAATCTATTATCTACCTTGTGGTTACAAACTGGTAACTTCATTTATACAAGGAATGAAATTTACACAAGTTACAGAATGTAAAACAAACTACAAGTAGATAACTGAAGAGAGAACTTAAACAGATGGCCCTTCGCCAGTTCTTCTTCTCTTGGTCACTAGAGAAATAGGTTGAGTGTCTTCAGGGTCAATATTCAGCCTTTGCTCCAGATTCTCTTTATGTTGAATCTTGCCCTTTAAGAAATTTACCCATGCCTTCTCAAACCTATTCTTTTGTGCCTTAGCATCAAGCACATTCACCATCTCGACCCATTCGCTTAACCCAAATTGTAGCACACCAGGGTTATCAGTTCTAACCAATGGCCCACCAGCATACTTAACTTCAACTTGAAAAACCTTGGTGCCTGGCTTAATTGTAACATTGACATTAGTAATAGTACCACCATGTCTTCTGGTTGACATGATCTGGGAGTAGTAGTTTCTTGCTTCAGTTTCATTAGTGATTTTAATACTCCCAGCACCAGCAGCCAGTACAGCGGACTTAATGTCTTCATTTGTGACCTCGCCAGTTGGTTCAACGAATGTTCTAAGGTCAGCATCCCTAGCAGCTTTGGTCAGTGGTCTTCCAGGTTGTGGAATCCTTCTTCTTGGTGGATTCATCACTTCCTTCACAACCTTCTTCACATTGGCAATTCTCTTCAGAATCCCACTGGCCCTTAACTCCTTAGCCCTTTCCAAAGAAATGTTCAAGCTCCTGGCATCAAATTCAGCCTCATCCTCATGATAGTGTCTTTCCAGTTCAACATCTAGCATTTCATTTAACTGGTCAACTATCCTAGGATCATTCTTAATCCTGAGATACTCTTCCTTAGTGATACCTAGAAGATTGGCATCACTCATATCTAGCAATTTCAATTGTGTGAGATGTGCCCTGGCTTCAGCTTGGTTCCTTTGTTTTATTTTCTTTCGTTCTTTAATGTCATCACCAAGTCTGGCCAGTCTTCTACTATCACTATCTGAAACTGGAGGCAGTACATCAGCATTACCAGTTCAAGCATTTCCATTTCAGTGGCCGGCTGGGCTTCATCAGATATTTTACCCTTTCCCTTATCTAACACATTCCCCCTTACACTAGCCTCACCAGTTTGCTCACCAGCATCAGTACTGGTAGCTAAGCTCAATTCCCTTCTAGGTACAACTGGTGGTGTAAGGACTGTACTTCTTTCCCCTTTGGCAGCATCTAGACCTGCCCTAATTGCTTCCCATTCAGAGGGTTGTGATGGCAACCGGTCAAGAGGCTGCCACGACTGTACATCCTTGCACTCTTTGAAAATCCCACACATCATTCTGAAGGACCTCCAAAGGTGGTTGGTTTCTTTAGACTGGGCCAAGACATTTGCAACAACTTTGTCTTGACCAGTTTTTAATGCATTCAAAACCTTTGATTCTTCATCAATACCAGCAACCACCTTTTCCTTCATATCATCATCCCTCTTCTTCAAATTCTCCACTTCATTGGTCAGTTTATTCAATGATTCAGTATGTAGAGATACTTGGGTGCTCAAACCTTCAATGCTGCCCCTCAACTGGTTGATCTCACTGGTAAGTGGGGCCAGATCAACCTGGGGAGTGGCCAGCTTGGTGATCTCAGATATCACCCTTTCTATCAAATGTGCTTCCCTAGCACCCAACGTATCCTCTATTTTCTGACCAACTGAAGATACCAACTGCTCTCCAAGGCCAGTTATATCTAGGCCAGGTCTCTCAATTAGTTCCTTGACCTGCCTTTCAATCTCTTTCAGATCTACTTCAGAGGTTCTGACAGTGTTGGTAAGTAGATTTGAGATAGAACTGGTGACCTTGGAGTGAGTTAGGTCAAAGGCTTCCTTCAATGTACCAGCCAGATTGTTACTGCCAGTGACCAACTCATTCAATTTATGAAACACCAAGTCCTCATTTGATGAGAACTTGTTTATCCCCAGATCAACCACCTTGATATTTGTCAAAGAGTCTTTGTGGTATCTGGAGAAGGACTTGGTGTTCTTATCAAGTGTCTTCTGAATCTCCTCCACCCTGGTTAGAAGGTTTTGGAGATCGGATTGTATGGAGACAACTTGACTGTCCAGTGACAAAGGAGAAGGTGTCACTGGACCACGAGCAGTTACTACTGGAGCAACTGGAGGAGGCAAACTAATGGAAGTCTCCCCAGTTGTCAGGCCAGCAGTTGAATATATATGAGGAGTGGTAGAAGAAGAAAGGACTGGAAAAACAATGTGTTGTTCATGCTGAGAAAGCTCAGGTGTGAACAACGGCGACGGTGGTGGGGGCATTTCTCGAGCAAGTGAGAATTGCCCAGTTGGTAAAGGAGCGGTATATATTGGTAAAGAAATATCTATAGGCACATTTTGCTCAGGTGGTGAAAGTGAAATTGATGTGTTTGGAGGGCAGACTGGAGATGAAGGGTCTTGTGCTTGTACAGAAGCATCAAGAATCTCCATGTCTGTTTCAGTACATTCTGAATCCGAAGATTCAATAAGGATTTCCTCGTCGTTAACACCCATGTCCAGATCCATGAATGTGACAGAGGGCTGACCAGTTACTTGGTCAGTCTCCAGATGACCTTCCCCAGTTTCCTGGATGGGTGCATCTGTTGGTGGATCAGATACCGAAGTATCTTCACCAGGGATAAATGTGATGGGGGTTGCTTCAGTTATGGTTGCTCTATCCTCAACCACAACATTAGACACACTGGAGGGTCCCTCATTATTTTGAGGCCCGCCCAGTTGCCTTTCTGACTCACCTACAAGAGGTGCATCAGTTGAAGCGAATGCCAGCTGCATTCGTTCAGGAATTTCAACCTCACCAGCTTCAGATACCAGTGAGTCTAGATTCCTAAGCATATCTGGAGCATTGAATGGTGAATTTGTATCATTATATGCTTCCCTGCCCAGAATTTGCTTAAAACAGAGTGAGAGGAACCTTGAAAAGGGAATACAAACACCCCTTGTGCCCTTCAGTTTCTGAACCAGGCTTCTATACAGAATATCTGCAAAGTCCACCCTCAAACCGTTCCACAAGCAATAAGCCATCTCTGCTTGTGAGGAGTTGATCTGGTCAAGTCCACCAGAACTCCCACCCATGCTTTCCACCAGGTGGATGAAAAAATACCTCCATGAAGGGGTAAGACCCTTCATGGTCATCGCACCTTTTGTCTTGAGCACCCCATTCTCCAAACACTCCTTGTGTCCCATTTCCAGAGCACTTGGCGAAAATTTATATTAGGGGGCAAGACGACTGGAGATTCATTCTCTCTCCAGTAGTTAAGGCGTAAGGCATCCCTTAACACGTCAGAGGTCAAGGTACACTGGATTGTTCCATCCTTTAAAGTGAAACTGATGGAGGAACAATCAGATGAAAGAACGGCAGTGTACCAAAACTCACATAAGTAGTTGTGAAACAACTTACGTGGGTTTAGAGAGAACGAGGGTCCTATTGGAGAATTCTTTAAAAACTTTTGAATTCTACCAATAAGGGTATCGGACCCTTGATTTCCTAGTAGGCTGGCCATAGGATTATTTGGATTTAGTTTTATGGCAGCACTACTTGGAGCACCAGGTGCCTGTGTGGCATCTGGTGAGGGATTATATGGAACAGTCAAGAGATTTACATCTCTTGAACGGGATGATCTAGGAGCCATAGAATGAAAATGAAATTTAGGATTTAGGGCTTTTGATTTGTGAAGCAAAGAGAAGAATGAAGCAATGTTTATGATTGGAAGTAAATGAAGGAATGTAAGAGAAAGAAAAGTAAATGAGTTTCGGAGTAAATAAGGGTATTTATAAGGGGATTCAAGATCCCAATGTAAAACCAAAAATCATATTTTATTAAACCAAATCAATTTTGAAGATATTTTGACAAAATGATTTTGAATTTTGAAATAAAAATATAATTTTCCATGTAAGCATTAAATGTTACCATGTCAGCATTAAATGCTACGACGGCTTACTTTACCCATGACCCCACACACTTTTTGTTTTCCCAATACAAACAGTTGTCAAGTACTTAAAATAGTTTCAAACACGTCAGATCACGATATCAAGTGGTTTAAAATACTCGAGTATCATCACGTGTCACACATATTGACCAGGTATTTGTAACGTTATAAAAATTTAGACAAAGACTGAACCTGGTAACTGGAGGATCAGTCCAGTACCAGTTTCCAACTGAAGAGTTCTCCAGTTGCATTTTCAAACAAAAACGAATTTTAGTTAGAAAATTATTTTGAGTCTTTCCCCCTAAAATGATGATCCAGTAATCAATTAGTGCCAAGATAGTATCACAAAGGCGTTCGATAGCCTGGCGAGCAAAGATTATCTGGACCTCCTCAACTGGAGAACTTCATCAGTGTCACTGACGCGTTCAATAACAAAGAAAGCTCCAGTTAAGGGTTTAACATTCCCAGTTCGCTGATGAGATGTTTAAAGGTTTTCTCATCGAGAGGTTTTGTAAAAACATCAGCTAACTGTTTGTCAGTGGGGATGAAATGAATTTCAATATCACCTTTCATAACATGATCTTGAATGAAATGATACCTGATGTCAATATGCTTTGTTTTCGAGTGCATCACTGGATTGTGAGAGATAGCAATTGCACTGGTGTTGTCACAAAAGATTGGGGTCTTGGTATACTTCTGACCATAATCTAGTAACTGGTTCTTGATCCAGAGAATCTGGGCACAACAACTGGCCGCAGAAATGTACTCTGCCTCAGCAGTGGACATAGAGACTGAATTCTGCTTCTTGCTGGTCCAACTTACCAGTTTTCCACCAAGGAAATGACAACCACCAGTTGTGGATTTTCTATCAATCTTACAACCTGCATGATCAGAATCTGAATAACTCATTAGATCTAATCCTGAGCCTTTGGGGTACCAAAGACCAAGATTAGGACACCCTTTCAGGTATCTAAAGATACGCTTTACAGCGTACAAATGTGATTCTTTAGGGTTAGCCTGAAACCTGGCACATAAACATGTTGCAAACATTATATCTGGTCGACTGGCAGTTAAGTACATCAGTGAACCAACCATACCTCTATAGTCAGTTATGTTAACTGGTTTGCCAGTTGGGTCAGAGTCCAAATTCAATGGTGCTGCAATAGGTGTGTTTTTAGATGGGATTGAATCATATTTGTATTTTCTTAACAAATCTCTGACATATTTTCCTTGGTTTATGAAAATTCCATTTTCAGTTTGCTTGATCTGAAGACCTAAGAAAAATGTTAATTCACCCATTAAACTCATCTCATACTCAGATGACATGATTTTAGAAAACTTTTTACACATTGCATCATCAGTTGAACCAAAAATAATGTCATCAACATAAATTTGTACCAATAAGATATTACCTCTTTCTTTCAAGATAAACAAGGTATTATCTATTGCACCTCTTTGAAAGCCATTTTTAAGAAGATGTTTAGTTAAAGTATCATACCAGGCTCTTGGGGCTTGTCTTAGACCATACAATGCTTTGTTCAGTCTATAAACCCAATGAGGATGCTTCTCATCGATGAAACTTGGAGTCTGCTTAACATAAACTTCTTCTTCCAATGTTCCATTAAGGAACACACTTTTGACATCCATCTGGAAGACCTTGAACTGCAGATGGGCTGCATAAGCCAAGAATATTCTTATGGCTTCAAGTCTTGCAACTGGAGCAAAAGTCTCATCAAAGTCAACGCCTTCTGCTTGACAATAACCCTGGGCAACTAGTCTGGCCTTGTTTCTTACAACATGGCCATCTTCATCCATTTTGTTTCGGTAGACCCATCTGGTACCAATAGGTTCTTTCTTTAACCCTGGTGCACAAGGAACAAGCTCCCAAACATTGTTCCTTTCAAACTGGAGGAGCTCTTCTTGCATAGCTTCCACCCAGCTTGGGTCTGCCATAGCCTCGTCAATCTTCTTTGGTTCAATTAAAGATAAGAAGGTGACGTTTAAGCATTGCTCACTGGTGGCTCTTCTAGTCTGAACCCCACTAGTTGGATTACCCACAATCTGTTCAATTGGGTGGGCTTTAGTCCATCTAGTGTATTGACTAGGCTGGTGAACTACAATATCAGTGCAAGTCACCTGGAGATCTTCTTCAGTTGCAGCAGCATCTGGAGAAGGATCAGTCCAAACAACTTCTACATCCTCATCAGAGTCAATGAGGTCTCGATTAGCATCATGAAATTCCTCAGTTGAAGGTAATTCATGAGTAACTGGAGAAGTAGGTGATTGAACTGGTGCTGATATTGGAGTGGCACGTACATCTGATCCAATCACCAATTCTTGTGGTAAGTTAAAATTGATGGAGGGATAAAATGATGTGTCACTTGTGCTTTTCTTCTTCTTGACTGGTTCCAGTTTGTTGTAACTGGAAGCATCATCTGGTGAAATAACTGACCGATGAACTTGGTCAGTTTCACCAAAGTTGATTGGAATGACTGGAGAAATATCAAGGCTTGGTCTCTTGTTGATTGCTTCAGTTGATTCATCGAATGTGACATGAATTGTCTCATGCACCTTTTGGAGTCTATAATTATAAACTCTAAAGGCTTTTCGAATATCTGAATAGCCTAAAAATACCCCTTCATCAGCTTTTGCATCAAACTTTCCAAGCTGACTGGAATCGTTCAGTATATAAATTGGACAACCAAATACATGGAAATATCCAATATTTGGTTTACGATTCCTGAGTACTTCGTAGGCAGTCTTCTTATGTCTCTTGATGTAGACTGACCGGTTTGGGTGTGACAAGCAGTTGCAACTGCCTCAGCCCAAAAACTGGTGGGAAGACCAGATTCAGATAGCATGCTTCTGGCCGCTTCTATCAGTGTACGATTCTTTCTTTCCACAACTCCATTTTGCTCTGGAGAGTGAACTGATGAGAAGTTTTGAGAAATGCCAGTGTCAGTGCAAAATGTTTCAAGTACCTTATTTTGGAATTCAGTACCATTATCACTTCGCAACTGACAAACTTTTCGAGTGTACTTGAGCTCAATTCTTTTGATAAGCGAGATGATTTCAGCAGGTGCATCACTTTTGGATCTGATGAATACCACCCAGCAATATCTGGTGAATTCATCAACCACAACTAGAGTGTATTTCTTTCCAGCTCTAGTTTGAACATTCACTGGACCAAATAGATCCATATGTAGCATGTGAAGAGGTTCAGTGATGCTAAAATTTTGCCTAGTTTTAAAACTGGCTCTCTTCTGCTTACCCATCTCACACCCTGGACATGGCTTTTCCTTGTTGAAGGAAATCTGGGGTATCCCATCAACCAGTTGTTTGCGAGACAACTTGTTAATGTTCTTGAAATTAAGGTGGGATAACCTTTTATGCCATAGCCAGTTGGTGTCCTCATCAGCTTTGGTATAGAAACATTGCTCTTTTGGAGCTGGTTCCATATCCATGATGTACACATTCCCTTTTCTTGGTGCAATCATCACCACTTTCCAATCCTTGTTAAATATGGTGCCTTGTGCAATATCGAACAATACTCTGAAGCCATCATCGCAAAGTTGGCTGACACTGATCAGGTTGTATTTCAAACCATTCACAAATGCAACTCTTTTGAATTCGACTTGTCCATTATTGAGCACACCATATCCTTCAGTCTTTCCAGATTGATCGTTACCAAATGTCACTGTCGGTCCATCTTGGACAGTGAACTCTTCCAGTAGGGGCTTACATCCGGTCATAGTCCGGCCAGCAGCGCTGTCCAGATACCAGATATTTTTCTTTCGATCGCCCTACACACACACAAAAATCATTAGTTATTTTTGTGAACCCATCTTTTCTTGATGGGTCCACTGGACTTCTCTACAGAAGCCACAGTTGATTGTTGAGGTGTTGAACTGGAGGCTACATCTGGAGCATTATCACCAGCTCCAGGTGCAGAAGTAAAAACGATTGGTATTTGATACTTACTCACCTTAAGTTTACCAGATTTTGTTCCTGATGGAACATTCTTTTGTTTAGGTACAGAAGGGAGTGATTTAATATTTTGTTTTAAAACTGGAGGTGGTGAACCTCCTTCCAGATTGTTAATCCGGGCAGTACAACTCTGAACCTGCCGAGACAAAAGTTGGAGTTGCCTTTCCAGATTAACCAAAATATTGTTTTGTTCAGGCAGTTGAACCTTGGACATTGGTTCAACTGGAGATTTAGTCTGTTGGGTCTTGGGCTCCTTAGACTTATGAGGTAAAGGCTTGTTACCAGTGGCCTTTTTGACTGGAGCTTTAGCCTGTTTGGCTCCAGTTTTAACCTCAATGGGGGTGGTCTCATTGGTTTCAGTTTCAACAGCTTCAGGTTGATCATAAGGTGTTTCAACCTGGAGAGCTGGAGGCAATGCATGAAGATCTGGTATAAGAGCTGCCATCTCCAGATCTTCAGATTTCCATGCATTTTTCTGGGCATCGATAGTTCTTGAAAATGCATCATAGTTTTTGCCAGATGCTTTTACCCAGGACTTGATAATCTTTTGAGCCTTTTCAAAGTCATAAGATAGTTTTTGATTATCAAGTTCTAAAGCCTCAATCTTCAAAACTGACTCCTTGAGAGCCAACTGGACACTTTGCAAATCATTAAGTTGTGGTTTGACATTGTTTAGTTCAATTAAGATAGTGTCAAGATATCGTTCACTATCAGCTCTAACAGTTTCTACAAATGCCAAATCACCACTTAATGATTCAGCCAGGTCCAGTTTTAATTCAGGGTCAACCTGGTGATCATAATCACATACCTTTTTCAGTATGATGTCCACCCATCTTCCAGAGATGACATCATCTTTCACCACATGCTGCTGTTGTTGATCTTCCAAGGCCATGAAACACATGTCCCTTTCCTCTTCTTCATCATCAGATGAGTCATCAGAGTACTCCCATTTTCCCTCAGTTTGTGCCATTAAGCACTGATCCTTTTCCTTTTGCATGGACAGGAGGGCAATCTGGGCCTTAAGCTTCTTGTATTTAGCTTTGTAGCTATCATCAGGCCGATTGTAATTTGGGACAGAGGGGCCAGTTTGGTTATTCAACTGACTAGATCTGCATTCCTTCATAAAATGACCTTTCTTGCCACACTTATAGCATGTAAGATTGGTCTTATCCAGAGAGCTGCAGCTGGAAGCATTGTTGGGGCCATTAAATCTTTTAGATTTATGCTTAAACCTATTAAAGGTTTTAGCAATCATGGCGACCAGATCATCATCGTCAGTTTCATCATAACCATCACTGTTTTCAGTGGTCAGCCCAGAGTTTAAGAAACTGTTCAACATCTCCTTCATCGAGTGTACCTGGACACTCTCAGCAGACATTAAAGCAGCACAAGGTCGCTCAATTGTATTAGCAACCTTGGGGCTCTGGGCATGGTTCATGGCATCTTGCTCAGCCACAAGTCTTGCAGCATTATTATCTTCAGTGAATCTGAAGGCTCCAAAGAGCGATGCAAGAGTGTGAGTGTGCAAGGTTTTACCTTGTCTCAAGACAAGAACCATGTTTTCCCATTTGGAAGGAAGAATATCACAAAACTTCTCAAGAAGAATATCCTTATCCTTCTCTACACCCAAACCTCTCAACTGATTGATGAGGCTAGAAAATCTGGTGTATGTACCAGTTAAACTTTCATTGGGCAAGGCAAAGAAGGATTCATACTTCTTGTTCAAGGCAACTTTTCTGGTGACAATTGTGTCATCACCTCCTTCAAATTGAATCACTAATTCATCCCACATAGACTTGGCACTGGGAAACAACACAAGTGTTGGAATTAGGTCTTCAGGGACAGCCCCAAGGATCATGTTTTTCAGTCTGGTGTCCAAGTCCACCAGTCTGCGATCCTCATCAGACCAATGGTCTTCTGGCTTTTCCCTTGAGCCTCTTCTTCCAGTAGGATCAAGAAGAGGACTCACCCCAATGGACATAGGTATATATGGTCCATCCTTAAGGATTTTCAACATATACCTTTCAATCCCACCAAAATGCAACAGCATTCTAGCTTTCCATGTACCAAAAGTCTCACTGTTTCCATCAAATTTTGGAACAGGAGTGTTAGAGTAATGTACATGAACATGGTTTGGGGCAGTAGGAGGAGGAGGGTTGGTGTTAACATTTAGAAAAGGTTGTGCATTAGTGTTCGATGGGTTTTCACCTGAACCAGAACCATCTCCAC
Organism: Erigeron breviscapus; assembly: GCA_034093135.1. Taxonomy (NCBI): domain Eukaryota; kingdom Viridiplantae; phylum Streptophyta; class Magnoliopsida; order Asterales; family Asteraceae; genus Erigeron; species Erigeron breviscapus. The sequence goes on along the minus strand of CM067170.1, from coordinate 59,310,309 downwards.
CTTCAGTAGTGTTCATCTTTGCAGATCTAGGCAAGTTTATTAGCCTTCTGCTTTGATACCACTTGTAAGTCCCAACTTGTTAGATGGTACTACTGAAGACACCTCTATGTCGATGGTGGAGTTACTTTGCAATATACTTACTGAACTGGAGACGACCAGTTGCAGAGGTATATACCAAGTTCTAGATAGATTACTTATATAAAAGACAATAAGTAAGAACAATGCAATAATACAAATAACTTGTAAACAATCTTGATGAGACAATATGTAGTTTTCAATGTGTAATTTATTTATTGATATTAAACAAATTACAAGGTTGATGCGGAACCAAGATAATACACGAATGTAAATATCCTAACAACCTATGAAATACAATTGATCTATACTCGGAATTTCTCTTCAACAATCGAAACACTTAAAGTAGTGAAATGTTCCTTCTAGCGATTGAGAGAATATTGCACAAGTTCACCAAGAATATTGCAGGTTTGCAAAGTATGAAGTTATCCGTTTTTGTGAAGTAACTTAAATTCTTGGTTGTGCAATGACTTGTATTTATAGGCAAAGTTAACATTGGGATGTTAACTTTAGCCGTACAAATGTGGTTGGGAGCATTTAAGGAATAGCATTTAATTCCTTAAAAAGCATTGTAAAGTCGCATGTTAAAGTGACTTTACATAACCACCTTTATGTACCTTTTAATACTTAAATAATAAGATAAGGCTTATTATCCGGGTAAAGGTACATAAAGCATATAAGTCAATTCCTCGTAATCAGTGTAAAGCTTTGTAAGGGCTTTCCACTGATGGTCTCCAGTTTGTAACTGACTAGAATGCCAACTGGGCTTCGCTGCCATTGCCATTCTCTATCTTCCATTTGTTGTCTTCGACTTCAACTGGAATGCTTCTTCAACTTGGTCAGTTCTCAACTTGAGGAAGTCTTCAGTTGCGTTGACTGTACGGTGCAACTGGACTTCAATATATTTCTCGACAAATCATCTTGGTCACCAGTTTACTGGGTCACCAGATGCAACTGGTGACTGGTCAGTGTGAACTGGTGACTGGACAGTTCCAGGTGAACTGGTCCTAACATTTAGCCTTGCCCTTCTTGCGAGAAACAGTAACAAATCCATCATCTTTAGGTATATTAACAGGTTTTTCAGCAATCTTAACCTGAGCAGGACACGTAACAGCATCATGTCCAAACACTTTACAATGTTCACAATGTGGAGGGTACCATTCATATTCAACACTAACGACATGTTTTGAAAACCCTTCCCCATTAACATTTGGAATACCAACAATCAATTCATTTTTAAGTGGGTGAGAAGCATCAAGTTCAATCAGCGCTCTTGCAAAACTATGTCTACCCCAAGAGTTCAAACACATATGACTGGAATAAGAGTCAAGAAGAATCGGTTTACCCAATTTGGTTGCAAGCATACTCAAACCATCTTCAGTATAAGCAGCAAGTGGCATATCATACAGCTTCACCCAAACTGGGACTTTTGTTAATTCCTTCTTAGCTAAACACACATAAGGAGTCCATTCATTCAGGAAAATCGGGGTGGATCTAATCATCCAAGGACCCCTCTACAATACCTGTTCCATTCCAGTTTTAGATTCAAACTGAAAGAAGAAAAATCCCAAGCTATTCATCATAACCTTTTTCAAACCAAATTTCGCCCAGGAGTTTTTCACATATGATTCCACAACCGGAAACGCCAGTCGATCACCAAGAAAGTATCCATATAGAGAATTAGAAAACCGACTATTAACCTCTAATACAGAATTAAGAGGAATCAAAACATTAACACCCTCAACTTCATTATCGGCAGAAATAGATCGAAAGTTAGCTATTTTCGAAGAAACGTCAGCTTTCAAAGATGTCGCATAAGAAGCAGGAGTTGAATTACCCACAGGTGCACATTTCGAATTAATATTAGCATTGTCAACACCTTCTTTTCCATGGGTCTCATTACGTACAGTAGGTTCACCCATAAATTCAGAATTGGTAGCATTGTCAACACCTTCTTTTCTATGAGTCTCATTACGTACAACAGGTTCACCCATAAATTCAGAATTGGTGGATTTAGGGTTAGAGGTTGTGTCCGTCCCAACTGAATCATTAACCACCGAACCATGATCAGATTTAGGGTTTTGAGGCGCCTCATCATCACGACCAGCAGAAGAAGTCTTATCATTCGAAGCATAATTATCAGAATCAGAAAAATCATGATTAAGGTTTTTAAGAACCCTAATCGGAATAGAAGGAGTAGAAGTCATATCACGTTGCTTTAACTTATTAATTCTATCAATAATATCAAAAAAATCAATGGAATTAGCTCTCTTAATGAAAATTACGTCACCATATTACCATGCAAACAAGAAACGATTGATCAATAAAGATATATAAAACCCTAACTCAAAGGTGCGACCAAAAACCTAAAAAAGAAAACGAAAATCACAGCCAATAACGAACAGAACATAATAATCAAGAGATTATCACACACGATTCGAAATCAGAGTATGAGATCGATCAGACTTAGGGGAAGAATTGGAAAGGAATGGCCAAGAGAAAATCTCCCATAGAGAGAGAGCAAAAGGGTTTTGTCCCAAAATAAACTAAAACTAGAAGTGCATCATTGGAATCTTTAAGATAGGTAGCTTGTTCTTCTCTTAAAAAGGAATTGAAAGGATCCGAGTCTAAAGCATGTTAAACTTCATCCAATTCACTTCTAAGAATAGTAACTTTATTATGCAAATTACCTTTATCAAAAAGGAGTTTTCGCAGAGGTTTTTTCAAGCTTTTAAGCTTCTGAACGACATGAAACATAGAGTAACCAACAATTTCTTGTTCCCAAGTCGATGAGACCACCTGTTTAAACCCTGCAGAATGAATTAGAACATTTGAAAATTTAAAAGGCTTTGGTGTGAACTTAGGCCTCACAGGAAGACGTAAGACAGCAGGTGAGTGATCTGAAATTCTGTAAGGTTGAAAAACCGCTACATCACCTACAAACATATCCATGAAATTGGTATTGACCATAATACGGTCAGCTTTCTTTAACAACCCTTGATCACTACTAGGTTTTGATTCCAAGTAAAGTGTAAACCAACTTTATTAACGTCCGTAACTTCTAAATTTTCCACACATTCTTTGAATTCTCTCATGGCAATATCCATTTTCGAGCTTCCCATAGAGCTATCTTCCAATGTTAAGAACTACATTAAAGTCCCCTAAGATACACCAAGGCTGATTATGAACAAAAGTTTTATGTACCTCCAAATTATTCCAAATAACACATCTCCGAGCATACCGGTTATGAGCATAAACAAAGGAACACATAACAGCTTTCTTTTCATCTTTAAGTATGACCTGAGTGTGCATCACTTGATCCGTCTGCGACAAGATCATTACATCAACAACATTTGGATCCCACCCCAAGATAATCAGGGAGCCCTTTGTACATAAGCTAGCATTCGAAGTCCAACACCATTTAACAAATACTTTAGAGCACAAATCTTGAAGTCAAGCAGAACTCACATGAGACTCCAAGATCGCACAAACACATAACTTATTTTCACACAATTTGCCGAACCTCCTTTTATTTTGGGGGTTGGTTCATCCCCCTTATATTCCAAGATGCGATGTTATACATTGGAAACTGATTGAGCAGGAGTGCTTGCCTCTGTTTTGTTCGATTCTTGTGGTTCTTCAAAAATCACTTCATCATCATTACTATCTGAAAGAAAATGCGAATCAGGAGGGTTTTTTTTCAAATCAGATTCATCGTTACGCTTCGCATGAGCTCTAAATTCATTCCCAAAATCGTCAACACCCCCATCTAGCATCGAGTAAGGATTATTAACTTTAAGACCAGGTTGGTTTGAACTCGAACCCTTAGTAGTTCCTTGTGTCGTTGCCGATGATGACGTACCCGTTGTGTTTGTTGGTTGCTGTTTAGCTCGATAAATAAAATTGGCTTTTGGTTTAGAAAGTTTTACACCTTCAACCTGTTTACCTTTGTTTTTCTTCTTGTTGCGTACAACAGTTGTAAAACCATCCTGATTTGGCTGAGTAGCCTTTTCAGGAACCGGTTTCACTTGCAAATGGCATAAAGTGTCTTCTTGGCCAAAAACCTTGCAATGTTTGCAATGAGGAGGACACCATTCATACTCAATGGAAACCTCTTGCTTGGAAAAACCCTCCCTATTAACATTGGGGATTCCAACTATCAAAGTGTCCTTTAAATCTTTAGTAGCATCCAATTCAATCAAAGCCCAAGCAAAAGAGTGTCGCCCCCATGATTGAAGGCACATATGACTTGTATAAGAGTCCGGTCTACCTAGTTTAGAGTCTAACATACTTAATCCATCCTCAGTATAAGCCGCAAGAGGGACGTCATAAAGTTTGACCCAAACAGGGACATTTGTCATGTCCCGCTTTACCAATGAGACATTTGGTGTCCATTCATTCAGAAAAATAGGAGTAGACCTGATCATCCATGGTCCCTTTTCCAACACTTGGTTCATGCCATCCTTTGAATCGAATTGAAAGAAAAAGAAGCCAGCGGTATTCATCATAACTTTTTTCAGCCCAAATTTTGCCCATGTGTTCTTTACATACATTTCAACGACAGGGAAAGCAAGTCTATCTCCAAGAAAATAATCATAAAGCGAATTAGACAAACGACTATTTACCTCAAGAACTGACAAAAGAGGTATTAACAAATTAACACCCTCCACTTCAGAATCAACTGATAAGAGCAGGAAATTAGCCTTGTTTATTGGGGCATCCGTTTTCACAGCAGACGCATAAGAGACTAGAGGTTTTTTCAGGTTGGAATTCGCATCTCCTTCAGTAGCATCCTTTTTCATATTTGGGTCATTCGCATTCGAAATCTTTGCCATTGGTGGATCTGACGACTTCACCCCTTCCTGTACAAAAGAAGGCTCTGCACCACCTTTTAAATTATCATTGTTTACCTTTTCAACAACAGAATTCACACAATTAGGGTATTTGTTTTGAAAATCAGGTTTCAAAACTCTAATCGGCTCTTTAATAGCCGTATCACTCATATTTTTCAATATGTCCAATATTTGACGTAAACTTTGAAAATCAAGATCCGTAACAACTCTCTTCTTGCAACACTTAAGCCATGTAAAACGAAAAAATCAACAAGTGATTTATTATGAAATCTGAAAGAAAGCACAAACCCAAATTCTAACAAACCCTAATTCAATCTGCTAATCGAAACCAATTAGTGGGATAGGTAATCATGGTATGAACCCCACAGGACCTAGTAACCCAGCACACTAATCGATCAGATTAAGCAGAAAGAAAAAGAGATAGGACGAAAGGCGGGAAAAAAGAAAAAGAAACCCTAATTCAAAACTAATCACACCAATTAGCACAAGAATAATCCAAACCAGGAAAAATCCCTAGAATCGATTACAAATTATGGAAGCTGGATGATTAGATCGAAAGAGGATTCCAAGGGAAGAAGGTTGAGATCGCCAAAATCGGCCATAGTTAGAGAGAGAGCATTAGGGATTTTCTTGTTCTTGGTCTTTGGTATGTTATATACGAAATTTTGAATATGGTTTCGAAATTTCCAAATGTATTTCACTTAGTTGTTTTACTTATATATGACGTTATAAATTCCTATTCCGTTGATAATCAAAGTTTATTTTGGATCATACATGTGAAAATAGGAATGCCGCGCATTTCGTTTGTCTTCACAGTTATATGAAACATACAAGGTATGGTTCAAGATAATCTAAAGTAACTTCATCCCTTTTTGGTTAAACCTTATTCCATGTGGTAGAAGGTAAAACGATATGGCATTAATAAGAGTTATCTTGTTTTATGCCTGATTGTAATGATTCGTAAATCGATCAAGAGTTAGCCTTGATTGATAAATATCTTCATGGTTTCCACGATAGGTGAAACTTATCAAAATCAAGGATTTCTAGAATTCCTAGATTCAGTGGGAGCTATGTAGATCTTTAAAGATTTCAAGAAGCACGAATTACAACCTTCTTGAGATGATTAGCCATTACGCGTGGTGGGCCTTAGAGTGTAAGCTCAGAGGCGCAGATTAATGAGGTTAGTTAAATGAATATCTACATGTTAGATTAGTAGGTGATAATCGAAAGATCCATATTAATGTTGATTAAAAGCTTGTAAAGTTGCAAAGCATTCGAAGTCAATAAGATTGATTTCTGAATCCAACTTGAGGCTAGTCTTGAAGTGACAAGATACTCATTACCACAAGCTCATACGCTAGCTATGAGTTTTAGGCAATAAAAGCTTACCTTAGCGAGGACGATAGATGGTGCAACCCATAAGGTTATTTCAAAACCTTTACATAGTATCTTGAGATATGATCACAAACTTCAAAACATCAACATTCCAAATCTGCTCCTCTAGAAGCATAATGGATGAATGCGTTTATGTTGGTTAATACAAGCACAATTAAGGTATTGTGTATAGACGTGGAATTTAATCTATGAAAGTTAGCTTAAGTAAGATTACTTGATCGTATCGAGAAACGTCTCTATATGAAAGTGCTTTTTAAATGAATCTCGTGACATTAATTGAGTGGGTACTCAAAATGAAACTTCAAGGTCTTAATGTGTATAAGTCCCGTGCGAGTAAAGCCTCGAAAGTTACTCATAACATGAAGTTTTTCAATTATGTCATAAATCATGTACATGGTTCAAATAAATTGGTTAGATTTGTCTAAACTATATTCGAGATCCAATATCCTGGATTTTCGATAGGCAGAATGGAATAAATTCCTTATGGACGAAAGAGATATCTGAATTTTTCATAAAATCTTCGAGTAAGACAATAGTAGTCCATTATTGGGATAATAGAATATATCACAGCTTTAGAAGCATATGAAAAGGCCTTGTGAGATATATGATATTTTATAATATTTACAAGATACTTACGACACGCTTGAGAGAGAGATCGCGTGGATATTCTAAAAGGTTCAATGCAACTGATCGGTTAAGCAAGACCCTAAGGGAAAGGCATATTCTTGGTTAATGTAAGATAACTAAGAAGTTGGGGTTAAATTTGCTGATTGTTCACGTTGTGATAAAATGTAAGTATTTTAATATTGGAACCTATCGGAAGTGTTGAAGAGAATAATAGCATTCTCATTCATACGCTCCGAGTTCTATATTTGCATATTTAAACCAATCCTTGGGTCATGTAAATGATTCTAAACATTGCCCATTACCGCTCATTGACTACGGGATTAATAATGAATAAAGGTAATTGTGAGAGATGATAGATTATTTGCGTTATGTAAATAATGTGTATAGAGTTACAATCATTTCACAAGTATTCAAGAGAGAAAGAGTTGAATATTGGGATAAGACCCATTCCTCAAGTAATCATGTGGATCATGTTGACATGCATCAATCTTGGGTAGTGGTTGTGTTTAGTTGTCATTCCACTTGAAACACATAGGCGTGTCCCGGAGTACGTAGTCTCATGCTTTGATTTAGTTTCAAACCTGCATCTTTACCGACAGTAGTATGGGTTGTTTTGGGTGTGAGGTGAAATATGGAAGGGACGTATGTAGTCAAGAAAGGATTTGTTCACCAAAGTGATGTGAAACTGCTCCTGAGTTTCCCTCGATGGCACACTTTGGGAAGATGATTGGTGACCCTATCAGCCCCCTAGAATTCACCTTACTTAAATGGGAGATCTGAAATGTGGGGGAAGTTTGAAGATCAGCTCGCGAGTTCGTTCGATCTGGGTCAGCTTGGGACATCCAGTCTGGGCCAGCTTGAAACTGAATCAACTTGGGATTTTCACACACTTATCTATTTGATACTTTCAATAACCAGGTCAAGTCATGTGATTAGCACGTGTGTATGTAGTTGTTCTAGATTGTTCTAAATAAGGATAAGAATTCAGTTGTATGTATTTGTCTTGTTTTGGTGACACCTGATCGTGGGAGAGGAAGTAGAAAAGTGGGGACCAGAGAGAGAGCCACCACTACCCTGCAGCTGCAGTTTCAGTTCCCTATTCCTATTGGTTGGTTTATAACAACCTTGTATTAGTTGTCTAGCACAGAATATTTCCTTGTCCCTTGTATTCCTATATAAAAAGGGGTTGCTATCTTTTGTAAAAAGGCAGAGTGTGTTTATGAAAAGTCTAATAGAGCTGATTTCTATTCATTTGAAAATCTTCTTTACCTTTATGGATCTTTGATCTTTGTGCTTTGAAGTGGTCCCTTTATCATTAATCTTTGTGGCTTTTCCTTTATAGATTATTGTGGTGAGATCTTTAAATCATCATTACTTTTTATCAGTATTTGTGGTGGCTCAGCCTTTATTAAATATAGTGGTGGTTTTGTACTGTTTCTTGTATTTGATTCTAGTTGTTCAGTCCTTTACGAGTCAAGTATTAGATTCTTATCTATCCTTGTTTATTTTAGTATTATGTCCTCCTTTTCAGTATATTTCCCTGTTTTATTGTTGCCGTACTATTTATTCTTATAGTCAGCTTGGGTGTGTTTTATTATAAAATCCAGAAAATCTTCACAAAAATAACTTTTATATTCCATTGTGCTTGAGTCTTGTGAATTGACTCTCAGCTTACCCGTGGGTATTTCACATCAAAGTGGTATCAAAGCCAATTTCCAAAAGGGTTTCTTAATCCTTTTACCCTTGGGGTTTTGTTGTTTAAATGTTGTTGGGTTTGATTGTTGGTACTTTCTTGAAGTTCGTTGTTCTGAGTTTCTCTTTTGATGCGAAATTGCCCCTGAGTTGCCCTGAACTCAGATCAGACCGAGTCAGCTTGGACTCAGCTCAGACCATGATGATGTTTCCCTCGATGACACAGTTTGGGAAGATGATTGGTGAACCTATCTGCCCCCTTGGATTCACCTTACTTAAATGGGAGGACTGAAATGTGGGGGAAGTTTGAAGATCAGCTTGCGAGTTCGTTCAATCTGGGTAAGCTTAGACGAAGGAGTCAACTTGGGACACCCAGTGTGGGTCAGCTTGTAGCAGGGTCAGCTTGGAACTGAATCAGCTTGGGATTTTCAAACACTTATCTATTTTGATGCTTTCAATAACCAGGTCAAGTCATGTGATTAGCACGTGTGTGTGGCTGTTCTAGATGGTTCTGAATAAGGATAAGAATTTAGTTATTTGTTTTTGTCTTGTTTTGGTGACACCTAATCGTGGGAGAAGAAGAAGACAAGTGGGGACCAGAGAGAGAATCACCACTACCCTGCAGCTGCAGATTATGTTCTATATTCCTATTTGTTGATTTATAACAACCTTGTACTAGTTGTCTAGGGTAGAATACTTCCTTGTCTCTTGTAATTCCTCTATAAATAGGGGTTGCCTTCTATTGTAAAAATCAGATTGTGTTTATGAAAAGTTTGATAGAGCTGAATTCTATTCATTTGAAAATCTTCTTTACCTTTACGAATCTTTGATCTTGGTGGTTTGAAGTGTCCTTTATCAGTAATCTTGGTGGCTTTGCCTTTATAGATTATTGTGGTGAGATCTTTAAATCTTCATTACTTTTATCTATATTTGTGGTGGCTTAGCCTTTATCAGATATAGTGGTGGTTTTGGAGTGTTTCATGTATTTGATTCTGGTGGTTCAGTCCTTTACGAGTCAAATATCAGATTCTTATCTATCCTTCTTTATTTCATCTTGTTGTTCTTATTTCAGCCCATTTTTACTGTTTTATTGTTGCTGAACTATTTATTCTTATAGTCAGCTTGGGTGTGTTTTGTTATAAAATCCATAAAATCTTCACAAAATTAGCTTTTATATTCCGTTGTGCTTGTGTTTGTGAGTTGACTCAGCCTAGCCCTGAGTATGTCACATCAGAGTGGTATCAGAGAGACAGGTTCTAAAAAGGTTTCTTAATCTTTATATCCTTAGGGTTTTGTTGTTTGGGTGTTGTTGGGTTTGATTGTGGTACATTCTTAAAGTTTGTTGTTCTGAGCTTTTCTTTGTAAAAGTATGGCATATAGAAGAAATATGACCTTGGAAGAAGCTAATAATCTTAGAAGGGATAGACAGATCGAGGCTCTCCAAGAACAGCTTGGAAGGGTTGTTAATCTTTATATCCTTAGGGTTTTGTTGTTTGGGTGTTGTTGGGTTTGATTGTGGTACATTCTTAAAGTTTGTTGTTCTGAGCTTTTCTTTGTAAAAGTATGGCATATAGAAGAAATATGACCTTGGAAGAAGCTAATAATCTTAGAAGGGATAGACAGATCGAGGCTCTCCAAGAACAGCTTGGAAGGGTTGTTAATCTTTATATCCTTAGGGTTTTGTTGTTTGGGTGTTGTTGGGTTTGATTGTGGTACATTCTTAAAGTTTGTTGTTCTGAGCTTTTCTTTGTAAAAGTATGGCATATAGAAGAAATATGACCTTGGAAGAAGCTAATAATCTTAGAAGGGATAGACAGATCGAGGCTCTCCAAGAACAGCTTGGAAGGGTTGTTAATCTTTATATCCTTAGGGTTTTGTTGTTTGGGTGTTGTTGGGTTTGATTGTGGTACATTCTTAAAGTTTGTTGTTCTGAGCTTTTCTTTGTAAAAGTATGGCATATAGAAGAAATATGACCTTGGAAGAAGCTAATAATCTTAGAAGGGATAGACAGATCGAGGCTCTCCAAGAACAGCTTGGAAGGGTTGTTAATCTTTATATCCTTAGGGTTTTGTTGTTTGGGTGTTGTTGGGTTTGATTGTGGTACATTCTTAAAGTTTGTTGTTCTGAGCTTTTCTTTGTAAAAGTATGGCATATAGAAGAAATATGACCTTGGAAGAAGCTAATAATCTTAGAAGGGATAGACAGATCGAGGCTCTCCAAGAACAGCTTGGAAGGGTTGTTAATCTTTATATCCTTAGGGTTTTGTTGTTTGGGTGTTGTTGGGTTTGATTGTGGTACATTCTTAAAGTTTGTTGTTCTGAGCTTTTCTTTGTAAAAGTATGGCATATAGAAGAAATATGACCTTGGAAGAAGCTAATAATCTTAGAAGGGATAGACAGATCGAGGCTCTCCAAGAACAGCTTGGAAGGGTTGTTAATCTTTATATCCTTAGGGTTTTGTTGTTTGGGTGTTGTTGGGTTTGATTGTGGTACATTCTTAAAGTTTGTTGTTCTGAGCTTTTCTTTGTAAAAGTATGGCATATAGAAGAAATATGACCTTGGAAGAAGCTAATAATCTTAGAAGGGATAGACAGATCGAGGCTCTCCAAGAACAGCTTGGAAGGGTTGTTAATCTGTTAGATCCTTAGGGTTTTGTTGTTTGGGTGTTGTTGGGTTTGATTGTGGTACATTCTTAAAGTTTGTTGTTCTGAGCTTTTCTTTGTAAAAGTATGGCATATAGAAGAAATATGACCTTGGAAGAAGCTAATAATCTTAGAAGGGATAGACAGATCGAGGCTCTCCAAGAACAGCTTGGAAGGGTTGTTAATCTTTATATCCTTAGGGTTTTGTTGTTTGGGTGTTGTTGGGTTTGATTGTGGTACATTCTTAAAGTTTGTTGTTCTGAGCTTTTCTTTGTAAAAGTATGGCATATAGAAGAAATATGACCTTGGAAGAAGCTAATAATCTTAGAAGGGATAGACAGATCGAGGCTCTCCAAGAACAGCTTGGAAGGGTTGTTAATCTTTATATCCTTAGGGTTTTGTTGTTTGGGTGTTGTTGGGTTTGATTGTGGTACATTCTTAAAGTTTGTTGTTCTGAGCTTTTCTTTGTAAAAGTATGGCATATAGAAGAAATATGACCTTGGAAGAAGCTAATAATCTTAGAAGGGATAGACAGATCGAGGCTCTCCAAGAACAGCTTGGAAGGGTTGTTAATCTTTATATCCTTAGGGTTTTGTTGTTTGGGTGTTGTTGGGTTTGATTGTGGTACATTCTTAAAGTTTGTTGTTCTGAGCTTTTCTTTGTAAAAGTATGGCATATAGAAGAAATATGACCTTGGAAGAAGCTAATAATCTTAGAAGGGATAGACAGATCGAGGCTCTCCAAGAACAGCTTGGAAGGGTTGTTAATCTGTTAGAAGGTTTTGTTGTTACTTATGCTTGAAAATGGTGAATATAAGAAGTGTGAAGAGGTACCTAGTGTAGTTAGACCTTTACTTGCTGAATTTGCTGATGTATTCCCAGAGGAATTACCTGCTTGTTTGCCACATATTAGAAGGATTGAGCATCTAATTGACCTGATCCCAGGGTCAATTCTCGCTATTAAAGATGCTTATAGATGCTCCCCTAATGAAGCTAATGAGTTACAAAAGCAAGTAGATGAGCTGATTGCTAAAGGCTATGTTCGAGCTAGCATGAGTCCTTGTTCTGTTCCAGCTTTATTGGTGCCAAAGAAAGATGGTTCTATGCGTATGTGTGTTGATAGCAGGGACATCAATAATATAGATCAAGTATAGATATCCTATTCCTAGATTGGATGATATGCTTGATGAGTTGCATGGGTCTAGTGTGTTTTCAAATATATATTTGAGAAGTGGCTACCATCATATCAGAATGAAGGAAGGAAATGAGTGGAAGACAGCCTTTAAGATTAAGGGTGGGCTGTTTGAATGGATTGTCATGCCATTTGGGCTATCTAATGCACCCAACCATTTTGATGAGGTTAATGAAGTGTTGAGGCCTCTTATTGGTAAGTTTGTGGTTGTATACTTTGATCATTTAAAAGCTGTGTTTGAGTTGTTAACAAGACACCAACTCTATGGCAAAGTGGAGAAATGTAATTTCATGACTGGTAGTGTTGTGTTTTTGGGCTATGTGGATCTAAGGAGGGCATTTCCATGGATCCATCCAAGGTTGAAGCAATCAGATCCTGGCCTATTACTTCTTCTATTACTGAAGTCAGAAGTTTTCATGGCTTAGCCTCATTTTATAGAAGATTCATTAAAGATTTCTCTACAGTTGTTGCTCCCATAACTGATTGTTTGAAGAAAGGATTCAATTGGCCTAAGTCAGCCCAGGCTGCTTTTGAATCCTTAAAGGAGAAGCTGAGTTCAGCTCCTGTCCTTTCTTTGCCAAATTTTGAGTCACTCTTTGAGCTTGAATGTGATGCTAGTGGTGTTGGCATTGGAGCTGTGTTGATACTTGATAGAAAACCAGTTACTTACTTTAGTGAGAAGCTGAATGGATCGAAGCTGAATTATATTTTTGGGTAAAAGGTTACCCTTAGTTAACTTTTTATATCACCACAAATAAAAACATGCAACTTGGCTGAAATACCAAGTTGGCTTTACAAAACGTTTACGCATACTGCGACCTCCAGGAAGGGGCGGCATACCACGCCCCACTACCCAACTAGCTATTACAAGATGAAACATAACTACTAGATAAACAGTACAACTTATGAACGAATTAATGAAAAAGGTAGATCCCATGCTGTCAGAAATTGTTCAACACGCTTGGTTTTCAGTAAAAAGCCGTCACCCCTGGTCAGAATATATTAATATGAAAAACAGGCAACATAGCTAAATACTATGTTGACTTTTACAAATCGTCCATGCACAACACGTGCAAAACAGATTACAACCAACCAAATCATTAACAAAACATTAGAAGCAAAACATAACTCAATAAGAGACTCTAGTGATTAACTAATAACACCGGAAAATCCCAACCAGCAATAAATCTTTCCACGTTAGAACTTATTTTGTATTTAAAAGTGAGCATCTTGAGTCGAACAGTTGGGATAATCACATCTACTAGCACATCAACCGATCTGGATTCATGCTTGAACAATCTAGCATTCCGTTCTTGCCAAATGAAATAAACTGTCGCAGCGAGACACAACTTATCAACAACATTATGAATCGATTACTTTTTAGCTCGTGGTAAAAGGTCATTAACAATCAAGTCCCATCGATGCGGCCGCGGTTGGAATCCAGCCTTTTGATTAACTCGACTCCAAACCTGCATACAAAAACTACATTCAAAGAATAAATGGGAATGAGAGTCCGGCTGAGAGGAGCAAAACGGGCACCATAGGTCAAGACTAGCATCCCATTGAAGCATTAAGTCTTCCTCTAAAAACCAACCATAGTATGAAAGCATGCCTTGGTATACCATAGGAGAACCAAACCAGATCATGCTAAACCACTTCATCATGTCTTGGACGAAGATCTTTCCAAACCACATTCACCGAAAAGTCTTTGAGATCACAATTTCTATCTTTCCATAACCATTCATCGGCATTAGAAGTAAGCATAGGGGGCAGAAATAGTAATAAGTCGGGTAGTCCAGTCGCTAGGCCATTGCCAAACACCATTAGTGACTAAATCACATACCTTGGAATCAATCGTGAACCCAGCATTATGTATTTCTCTTGGAGTAATCCGGTCGTATAACGGACCATATTTACACCAAACATCATGCCAAACAGAAGCAGCTTGACCATTTCCAATCTTAACCCAAATAAAATTACGAAGTATTGGTCTAACCTGAAGCAGTTTCCTCCAACTCCAAGATAAATTACCACGATACGGAAGGTTCCAGAAACTCGTACCTCGTAATTTATTTGTATGAACCCATTTTACCCAAAGAGACTCCTTATCAGTAAGAATGTTCCATATATGAACTGAAATTAGAGCCACGTTAAAAGGCCGAATCTTACGAATACCAAGGCCATCCTCACATGAAATCACTAGTGCCGGGTTTCATCTTACAGCAAAAGTTGCGGATTTAGTGTCTAACAGTAACTTAGATTGGCCGGTTAGATGGAAGGCGAAGTTCCCAAATGGATCACATTGGTTATTGATGTCGCAAAATAGGATATGCTGTTTTGGAAAGATAGGAATGGAGTTCTCTATGATTTTTGTGTTGATTTAGTCTGGGAGGATATCCATCCTAGATCTCATTGTGTTTCATGGTATGACTTGGCTTTGTTTTCGAATTGTATTCCTAAGCATGCATTTCATCTTTGGCTTGTGTGCAATCAGAAGTTGAAAACCCAAGATCTACTTAGATGTCGGGATGTACATCTATCCTCGGACACTCCACTCACATGCTCCTTTTGTGAGTTAATTCATGATTGGAATAATCATCTCTTCTTTGAGAGCAATTTTCTAGACAGGTTTGGAATGGTGTTTGAGATAGAGCTGGAATCGATTTTATCCCAACGGATTGAAATTCTATTCTGAACGTCTTTTGTACGTTTGGCAGACGTAGATCTATCTCAATCATTATTTCTAAACTTTTGCTTGCTGCTACTACGTATTACCTCTGGCAAGACAGAAACTCTAGGTTGTTTGTTAAAAAGAAAAGGTTCGAAACTCAACTAATTGAGGCTATTGTGGCTACGATCAGGCTTAAAATACTTACTTTTCGGTTCAAAAGATCAAGCTGTGGAAATTGCAATGGAGAAATGGAAGCTGCCTATGTCTTTAATTCGTAATATGTAATTCTAGTATTTCTTATTGTTCCGAATTAGTTACTTGTAGGTAGTTGGTTGTATTTGGTGTTTGGTTTATGCACATTCTGTTGGTGCATGTTTCTCGGTGAAAAAAACATTCTAGATGTGATATGTATTTTATATTCAAGTCTTGTAAATTACCGTTTGTCAATGAAATTACCTTTGCATATATTATGATCATATTGGGGTCTTTATATATATGTTTATATGTCAGTTTATTATTTGTGTTTTGCATATATATATATATATATATATATATATATATATATATATATATATATATATATATATATATATATATATATATATATATATATATATATATATATATATATATATATATATATATATATATATATATATATATATATATATATATATATATATATATATATATATATATATATATATATATATATATATATATATATATATATATATATATATATATATATATATATATATATATATATATATATATATATATATATATATATATATATATATATATATATATATATATATATATATATATATATATATATATATATATATATATATATATATATATATATATATATATATATATATATATATATATATATATATATATATATATATATATATATATATATATATATATATATATATATATATATATATATATATATATATATATATATATATATATATATATATATATATATATATATATATATATATATATATATATATATATATATATATATATATATATATATATATATATATATATATATATATATATATATATATATATATATATATATATATATATATATATATATATATATATATATATATATATATATATATATATATATATATATATATATATATATATATATATATATATATATATATATATATATATATATATATATATATATATATATATATATATATATATATATATATATATATATATATATATATATATATATATATATATATATATATATATATTTATAATATAGTATAGATAATATCTATATATATATATATATAGTGATATTAGTTACTTGTAGGTAGTTGGTTGTATTTGGTGTTTGGTTTATGCACATTCTGTTGGTGCATGTTTCTCGGTGAAAAAAACATTCTAGATGTGATATGTATTTTATATTCAAGTCTTGTAAATTACCGTTTGTCAATGAAATTACCTTTGCATATATTATGATCATATTGGGGTCTTTTTATATATGTTTATATGTTGGTTTATTATTTGTGTTTTGCATGTACTTGACATAGATGTAAACAATACATATAAAGGGTAATAAAGTTAATGTTGGTTCTGCGTTTACAGCAGCAAGAACATTAACTTAAATACTTCTAAAGGTGATTTAGTCAATGTTGGATCTGCGTTTACAGCAGTAGGAACATTGTCTGAGTTAATGTTGGTTCTGCGTTTACAGCAGTAGGAACATTGTCTGAGTTAATGTTGGTTCTGCGTTTACAGCAGTAGGAACATTAACTCATGAATTCCTAAGTGTCATTTGAGAGTTCTTGGGAACAAGCAAAAGTTTGCTTGTTCAGAAGAACACTCAAATGGTTTGAGAGTTCTTGAGGAACAAGCAAAAGTTTGCTTGTTCACAAGAACACTCAAACCAATATGCGTGTTCAGGGAAACACGCATATGGGCAAAACCTTAATGGGCCTTTATGGGCTCACATGGAAACACGCAAATCCATAGGGTTTTGCGTGTTCCAGCCCTGGCCTATATATATGGGTGTGTGTTTGCGTGATAAACAAGCACGAGTGGTAGAGAGAGAAACGAGCAAAATCATGAGAGAGAAACTACTAGAGCTATGAACACACAAATCTAGTAGATCTTGTTGTGTCACTCATCTCACGCTAGAACTGCAAAACACACACTCGTGTTGGTTGGCTTAGGATTTGGAATACCAAGTGGGTATTGTTGTCCGGAGAGCCGCCTCACTATATTAACCAAATACGAGTGTTTATGTTCACGCATATATATATATATATATATATATATATATAATATATATATATATATATATATATATATAGTGATATATATATCTTACAAAAGGTGATATAGAAACTGTGGGTTATCTTGAGGGATTCCGCACCTCGTCCGATAAACGAGGGCGACATGTACTTAAAACTGGTATCAGAGCCAAAGGTTTCAATACCTTGGTTCGAGATTCATTTCAGCTTGGTTACCATCCTTTTTTGCGTGTTCTTAAGGTGGAGATAGTTTTCGGGTGCGTTTGAAAGAAAGGTTCAAAAAGGGGCTGCATTTGTGGCTCACTACAAGGCTTTCTTGGGTTCTCCTGGTCAAGTTAATGCTCTTAATACTTCAAATCTTTTTTCTAAAAAACTTACTGCTGATCAGGCGTTGTTAATGATTAAAGAGGTTACGGGTGAGGAGGTTAAGCAAGCAATGTTTGATATGGAAGATGATAAAGCCCCTGGACCGGATGGTTACTCAGCTGCTTTTTTCAAACATTCATGGGAGATTGTTGGGCCTGATGTGACTTCGGCTGTTCGTGATTTCTTTCCAAGTGGTCGACTACTTAAAGAGGTTAATCACACTATTATTTCCCTCTTGGCTAAGGTCGATTCACCGTCTCGGATTTCTGATTATAGACCGATTTCCTTGTGTAATGTAATTTTTAAATGCATTACAAAAATAATTGCTAGTAGAATCAAGGATTCACTTTCTGATTTAGTAAGTATGAATTAGTCAGCTTTTATCCCAGGCAGGCGTATCTCAGATAACATTCTTTTAACTCAAGAATTGATGCATAATTATCATCTGGATAGAGGTATTCCTCGGTGTGCTTTTAAAGTAGATATTCAAAAAGCTTATGATACAGTGGATTGGAGATTTTTGAAGAAAATTCTGTTTGAATTTGGTTTTCATCCTACCATGGTTCATTGGATTATGACTTGTGTTGCCACTGCTTCTTTTTCGTTGAGCATCAATGGTTCACTCCATGGTTTCTTTTCTGGAAAGCGCGGCTTGAGGCAGGGTGATCCTTTGTCTCCTTACCTTTTTACTCTTGTAATGGATGTGTTATCGCTTATTACTCAAAGAAGGGTGCGTCAATCAGGAGAATTCAGATTTCATCCCCATTGTGAGGAGCATCGTATTACTAATCTTTATTTTGCTGATGATCTCTTTATTTTCTTGCATGGAGATGTTGGTTCTGGTAGGGTTATTATGGAGGCTTTAGACGAGTCCAAAAATGCATCAGGTCTTGCACCCAGTTTACCAAAAAGTACAGCTTATTTTTGTAATGTTTTGAACCATGTGAAGCTATCGATCTTGAATGTGTTACCATTTGTGGAGGGCAGCCTTCCTGTTAAATATCTTGGTGTGCCTTTGGTTTCAACTCGTCTTATTTACCGGATTGTCTTGAGCTGGTTGAAAGAGTTCGAAATAGAGTTTCTGATTGGAAGAACAAATTTCTCTCCTTTGCTGGTCGTTTGCAACTAGTCCAATCAGTCTTATCTTCAATGCATATATTGGGCAACGGTTTTTGTACTACCAGCTAGGGTCATTCAGGAAATCGAACAGATCATGCGTGGTTTTCTTTGGTCTCAAGGTACGTTGCAAAAGGGTAAGGCTAAAGTTGCTTGGGAGGTCGTTTGTCTTCCTAAGACTGAGGGTGGCTTGGGGATTCGAAGGCTGGATATATTTAATATTGCTCTTATGTCAAGTCACATTTGGAATATTCTTACTTCAAAGGAGTCCCTTTGGGTTCGTTGGATTCATACTTATAAATTAAAGGGTAAAAGTTTTTGGGCTATCCCTTTGCGTGGTAACATGTCTTGGAGCTGGAGGAAATTGCTTCAAATTCGCTCCATAGTTCGACCTTTCTTTTGGTTCAAGATCGGCAATGGTGCGTTGGCAAATGCTTGGTATGACAATTGGTGTGATTTCTCACCTCTTTTAAATAGCTTGTCGCCTAGAGTTATTCATAATGCAGGTTACAACATGTCTTCCAAGGTTTCATATCTTATCTCTGATGGTGCATGGAATTGGCCTACTGATTGGGATAGTAAGTTTAATATTACTATTCCTAATCTATTGCAACACTGTTCTGATGAGGTATTATGGAAGAATGTTCAAGGTAGTTTGGATGAGTTTTCTGTTGCTAATGTTTGGGACACGATTTGGCCGAGGGATACACCTGTTCAATGGTATGCGGTTGTTTGGCATGCTCGGTGTATTCCAAAACATGCTTTCCATTTATGGCTTGTCATGAAACAAAAGCTGAAAACTCAAGATTTGCTTAGGCCATGGGATGTGGGGCACTTGCATACGCAAGGCCCTTTGCTTTGTTCATTGTGTGGGATGCAAGCTGATTCACATCCCCATTTATTCTGGCAGGAAAGAAATGAACGTCTCTTTTCATCATCACCAAAGAAACGTTCTGCTGAACAACTTATTCAGGTGATTGCTTCAACTGTTCGCCTAAAGCTCATGACTTTTCGGTTCAAGCAGAC
Organism: Erigeron breviscapus; assembly: GCA_034093135.1. Taxonomy (NCBI): domain Eukaryota; kingdom Viridiplantae; phylum Streptophyta; class Magnoliopsida; order Asterales; family Asteraceae; genus Erigeron; species Erigeron breviscapus. Next base: position 59,290,350 of record CM067170.1, on the reverse strand, counting down.
TAGTAGAGTTCAACTGATGCGGAAATGCCGAGGTTCACTGAACTGGAGGAACCCAGTGAACTGAAGAAGTTAACTGAGCTAAAGGAAACTGAGTTGATCATGCCATCTGAACAAGCCATGTTGATTCTGCCAGCAGTGGCCCATTTCAGACAAGTCTTTTCTGAACAAGTCCAGTCGCCAGTAGTAACACTCCTCCAGTGGCAAGTTTCTCCAGTAACCAACTCTGGTAGTCCACCAGTGAAGCACTCCAGTGAAGCGCTCCAGATGACTGCTCCAGATAACTGCTCCAGTAACCACTACTGAAGACCACCAGTGAAGTGCTCCAGATATTATCTCCAGTTGCGGTCCAGATAATAAAGTTCCCACTGAAGTCCTATGTCTGTGGGTCCAATAAAGAAGGAATGACAGCTGTCAAGGAAGGAGCGTGTGATTAACGGTATTGTGGGACCACGTGCAGGAGAATGTTTCTAGAAGCTTTACTTGTCCATTTCTTATTGGTTGAATAATTAGTGGCTGTCCTTAGCACATGACAGCTTTTTGATTATTTTATTGTATTTCGTTATTTCCTAGGTAGTAGCATGTGGCTATAAATAGAGGTTTTATTTCTCTTTGTAAAATCGATTGTAGTGGTGGGGCGGAGTGTTTCATTTATCCTTGATTCCGGTGGCTTGGCTTTTACGAGTCTTGGTGGTGGATTCCTTTATCTATCATTTTTAATTTTATTGTCTTGTTTGTTGTTTATTTCATATAAAATCCAGAAAATACCAAAAATAGTCTTCCACTGTCGTTTGTCGCGTGATTTACGCATCAAATTTGGTATCAAAGCCAAGTTTGAAAACGGTTTCTTAATCTTTTTGTCCGTTGGGGTATTATTTGTTTAGATCTCATTTTGATTTAGTCAGATCTGTTTGTTGATTGTTTAGATCTAGTTGTTGCTGATATAGATTTATTGTTTGTTGAATATAAATGGCATATAGACGAGATATGACTTTACAAGAAGCTCATAATGTTATAAGAGATAGGCAAATAGAAGATCTACAAGAAGCTCTTGGTAAAATAGTCCATATGTTAGAAGATGGTGGTTTACGATTTAATCGAGAAAATATTGTTGCTAGTGAAAGAGATTCTGAATCTCAAGGTCCTAGTGAAAGATCTGATAGTACACCCAGAAACTCTAGTGATTCTGATGTTCCACATCCCAGAGAAAGGCGTAGGAGGCATAAGGGTGATGATACTAGGGATATTAAGATAGATCCACCAGATTTTAATGGGTCTTCTAACCAGAAGAGTATTTTGAATGGGTCCAGGTGATAGACAGAATAATGGAAATAAAAGGTTATGATGATAAAAAAGGTTTCAAGGTTGCCATTATTAAACTTAAGAAATATGCTTCATCATGGTATGATAACATGAAATCTGAAAGGGAGTACAAGGGCAAAAGTAAAATCAAGACCTGGTCCAAACTCAAGGAGGTCATGCAGAAAAGGTTTGTTCCCCAGTCGTACAAGCAAGATCAGTATCTACTGATGAATAATCTGAAGCAAGGTGCTAAAGAAGTTGTGGAGTATATTAGAGAGTTTGAGCAACTAAAGACCAGAACTGGTGTGAATGAAACTGAAGAGCACACTATTGCCAGATTTCTTGGTGGTCTGAACGCTGCCATCTCTGAGAAGATTGAGTTGCAGCCTATCTGGACATATGAAGGTGCATGCAAGATGGCTATCCAGATTGAAAGACAACTGAAGAAGAAGGTTCCATACAAGTCATTCAGTAAGGTTCCTGCCAGTGCAAGTCAACCAGTTACCAGTCAACCAGTTCCCAGATTTACTGAAACTGTCCAGAAATCCTTCAGAGGCAAAGAAAAGGAAACTGGAGGATCAAAAGAACCAGTTGGAAGGAAATGTTTTAAGTGTCATGGCTTTGGTCACTTCCAGGCCCAGTGTCCTAATCAAAGAGCATTGACTGCCCAAGAGATTGATTGTTTGCCAGATGTCGACACTGAAGCAGGTGAACCAGTGTACGATGAAGAAGAAGATGAAGAGTCCTATGTTGGTGCAGATGTGGGAGAAATGTTGGTTGTTAGAAGGGTGATGCATGCTGATGAAGTTACCACTGATACTGCCGAGAGGGAGAACATTTTTCACTCCAGATGCACAGTCAAAGGAAAAGTTTGTGATCTGATCATTGACGGTGGGAGTTGTGCTAATGCTGCTTCAACTTACATGGTAGAGAAACTGGCACTACCTACAGTTAAGCACCCTCGTCCATACAAGTTACAATGGCTCATTGAAGGATCTGAGGTAAAAGTTAACAGACAAGTTACTATTCCTTTTTCCATTGAGTCAGTTTATCAAGACAAAATTGTTTTTGATGTTGTTCCTATGGATGCTTGCCATATATTACTGGGTAGACCATGGTTATTTGATAATAATGTTTTTCATAATGGTCGAATGAATTCATATTCAGTATTTGTAAGTGGGAAGAAGGTCACTCTGACTTCTTTAAAACCCAATGAAATATTGAAAATTAATAAGAAAGACCAGCCCAGCAAATCTTTGTTCATGTCTCAAGCTGAAGTAGAAGAAGAGTTAACTGGAGGCTCTCCAATTATGATGTTACTGGTGCTTGAGCATACTGAAGAGAAGGAGTTCACTGGAGTCCCCAGTCTCCTGAAGACTTTACTGAAGGAATTCACTAACGTTTTCCCAAAAGACCTACTGATGCGGAAATGTCCAGATTCACTAAACTGGAGGAATCCAGTGAACTGAAGAAGTCAACTGAACTGATCATACAATCTGAACAAGCCATGTTGATCCTTCCACCAGTATCCCATTTCAGACAAGTCTTTTCTAAACCAGTCCAGTCACTAATGGTAACACTTCTCCAGATGACTGCTCCAGATGGATGCTCCAGTGACCACTACTGAAGGTTGCTCCAGATGGATGCTCTAGTGACCACTACTGAAGGTCCTCCAGTCGCGAGCTCCAGATGACTGCTCCAGATGGATGCTCCAGTGACCACTACTGAAGGTCCTCCAGTGAAGTGCTCCAGATTTTATCTCTAGTGGTGGTCCAGATCTATGTTCCAGTTGCCAAATAATAAAGTCCCCACTGAAGTCGTTTGTGGGCCCAATAAAGAAGAATGTCAGTTGTTAAGGAAGGCGCGTGTGACGTTTCTAACAATATTATGGGACCACTTGTAGGGGAATGTTTCTAGAAGCTTACGTGTCCATGTCTTATTGGTCCAAACTAGTTAGTAGCTTGCACATGACAACTTTTATGTATTATTTTATTATTTCATCGTTAATTCCTAGGTAGAGCATATGGCTATAAATAGAGGTTTATCTCTCATTTGTAAGACTTGGTTGATGTTGAATGAAATTAATATAGCAGCCTCTATTTCTTACAAAAATCTTCTATTACCTTTATAGATCTTTTGATCTTGGTGGTTAGGAGTGACCCCTTTATCAATATTTGTGGTGACTTGTTCTTTATCAAATATTGTGGTGAGGTCTATTAAATCTTCGGTTTCCTTTATCTATAATCGTGGTGGCTAGACCTTTATCGATTGTAGTGGTGGGGCGGAGTGTTTCCTTTATCCTTGATTCCGGTGGCTTGGCCTTTACGAGTCTTGGTGGTGGATTCTTTTATCTATCATTCTAATTTTATTGTCTCGTTTTATTGTTTGTTTCATATAAAATCCAGAAAATACCAAAAATAGTCTTCCGTTGTCGTTTGTCGCGTGATTTACGCATCAAATTGGTATCAGAGCCAGGTTTAAAAAGGTTTCTTAATCTTTTTGTCCGTTGGGGTATTGTTTGTTTAGATCTGTTGATTGATTGTTTAGATCTATTAGTTATTTGTTTAGATCTATTTTAGATCTATTGATTGTGAGTTATTTGTTGGTTATAAATGGCGTTTAGAAGAAATATGACTTTAGACGAAGCTAATAAGGCTAGGAGAGATAGATAGATTGAAGATCTACAAGAAGCACTTGGTAGAGTTGTTCATATGTTAGAAGATGGTGGTTTACGATTTAATCGAGACAATGTTGTTGCCAATGAAAGAGATTCTAAATCTCAAGGCCCCAGTGAAAGATCTGATAGTATTCCTAGACACTCTAGTGATTCTGATGAACCACATCCTAGAGAAAGGCGTAGGAGGCATAAGGGTGATGATACTAGGGATATTAAAATAGATCCACCAGATTTTAATGGATCTTCTAACCCAGAAGAGTATTTCGAATGGGTCCAGGTGATAGACAGAATAATGGAAATAAAAGGGTATGATGATAGAAAAAGCTTCAAAGTTGCCATTATTAAACTGAAGAAATATGCTTCATCTTGGTATGATAACATGAAATCTGAAAGAGAATACAAGGGCAAAAGTAAAATCAAGACCTGGTCCAAACTGAAGGAGGTTATGCTGAAGAGGTTTGTTCCCCAGTCATACAAGCAAGATCAGTATCTACTGATGAACAATCTGAAGCAAGGAGCCTAGGAAGTTGTGGAATACATTAGAGAGTTTGAGCATCTGAAGACCAGAACTGGTGTGAATGAGACTGAAGATCACACCATTGCCAGATTTCTTGGTGGTCTGAACGCTGCCATTACTGAGAAGATTGAGTTGCAGCCTATCTGGACATATGAAGGTGTATGCAAGATGGCTATCCAGATTGAGAGACAACTGAAGAAGAAGGTTCCGTACAAGTCATTCAGTAAGGTTCCTGCCAGTGCAAGTCAACCAGTTGCCAGTCAACCAGTTCCCAGATTTACTGAAACTATCCAGAAAGCCTTCAGGGCAAAGAAAAGGAAACTGGAGGAACGAAAGAACCAGTTGGAAGAAAATGTTTCAAGTGCCATGGCTTTGGTCACTTCCAGGCCCAGTGTCCTAATCAAAGAGCCTTGACTGCCAGGGAAATTGAATGTTTGCCAGATGTTGACACTGAAGAAGGCGAGCCAGTGTATGATGAAGATGAAGAAGATGAAGAAGCTTATGTTGGTGCAGATATTGGAGAAATGTTGGTTGTCAGAAGGGTGATGCATGCTGATGAAGTTACCACTGATACTGCCCAGAGGGAGAACATTTTTCACTCCAGATGCACAGTCAAAGGAAAAGTTTGTGATCTGATCATTGATGGTGGGAGTTGTGCAAATGCTGCTTCAACTTACATGGTAGAGAAACTGGCGCTACCTACAGTTAAGCACCCTCGACCTTACAAGTTGCAATGGCTCAATGAAGGGTCAGAGGTAAAAGTTAATCGTCAAGTTACTATCCCGTTTTCAATTGGGTCAGTTTATCAAGACAAAATTGTTTGTGATGTTGTACCTATGGATGCTTGTCATATTTTATTGGGTCGACCATGGTTATTTGATAATTATGTTCTTCATGATGGTCGAATGAACTCGTATTCTTTGAGTATAAGTGGAAAGAAGGTCACACTGACTTCTTTGAAGCCTAATGAACTGGTGAGAGTCAAGAAAGACCAGCCCAGTAAGCCTTTGTTTTTGTCTCAAGCTGAAGTCGAAGAAGAGTTATCTGAAGGCTCTCCAGTTATGATGTTACTGGTCGTAGAAAAATCTGAAGAAAAGGAGTTCACTGGTGTCCCAGTCTCCTGAAGACTTTACTGAAGGAATTCACTGACGTTTTCCCTGAAGACCTACCTGAAGGTTTGCCACCAGTAAGAGGAATCGAGCACCAGATTGACTTGGTTCCAGGTTCAGTTCTTCCAAACAAAGCTGCTTACAGATGTTCACCTAATGAAGCTAAAGAGTTGCAGAGGCAAGTCAATGAATTGGTTGAGAAGGGTTATGTGAGAGCAAGTATGAGTCCTTGTTCAGTACCAGCTCTCCTGGTCTCAAAGAAGGATGGTACGATGAGGATGTGTGTTGATAGCAGGGCCATCAACAATATAACCATTAAGTATAGATATCCCATTCCCAGATTGGATGATATGCTTGATGAGTTACATGGCTCCAGGGTATTTTCCAAGATTGATCTCAGAAGTGGCTATCACCAGATAAGGATGAAGGATGGAGATGAGTGGAAAACTGCTTTCAAGATCAAGGGAGGATTGTATGAATGGTTAGTTATGCCTTTTGGCTTATCTAATGCTCCCAGTACTTACATGAGATTGATGAACGAACTTCTCAGGCCACTCATTGGTCAGTTTGTTGTTGTATATTTTGATGATATTCTGGTATACTCAAAATCTGAAGCTGAACATGTTAATCATCTGAAGAGTGTATTTGAACTGTTGAGAAGACACCAGTTGTATGGCAAAATGGAGAAATGTGACTTTATGGTGGAGAGTGTGATATTTCTGGGGTATGTGGTCTCGAAAGAAGGAATTTCTATGGATCCCTCTAAGGTTGATGCCATTAGATCATGGCCAGTTCCAACCACAATCACTGAAGTAAGGAATTTCCATGGACTGGCGTCATTTTATAGAAGATTCATCAAGAATTTCTCTACAGTTGTAGCTCCAATTACTGACTGTCTGAAGAAAGGTGTGTTCAACTGGCCAAGTTCAGCCCAACTGGCGTTTGAAGCACTGAAGGATAAGCTCAGTTCAGCTCCAGTCTTATCCTTACCAGATTTTGATATACTATTTGAGCTCGAATGTGATGCAAGTGGAGTAGGTATTGGTGCAGTTCTGGTACAAGTCGGGCGTCCAGTTGCATATTTCAGTGAAAAGCTCAATGGCTCAAAACTGAAGTATAGCACTTATGATAAGGAGTTTTATGCAATTATTCGTGCTATCACTCACTGGTCACATTATCTGAAGCCAAAGCAGTTTGTCTTATTCTCTGATCATGAAGCCCTGAAGTTCATAAATGGCCAACACAAGCTTAATGCCAGACATGCCAAATGGGTAGAATTCTTACAGTCTTATTCATTTGTTTCGAAACATAAGGCTGGAGTTTGTAATGTTGTTGCTGATGCATTGTCACGAAGATACTCACTGTTATCTATTCTGGAAGCAAGAGTTCTTGGATTTTCTTTCATTAAGGAATTATATGCCACTGATCCAGACTTTGCTGATCACCTCACTGAAGCTAACCAGAAAGGACCATTTACTATACAAGATGGTTTCTTATTTAAGAATGGAAAGTTGTGCATTCCCCGAGGTTCAATCAGAGATTTGCTGATAAGAGAAGCACATGGAGGAGGTTTAGCTGGCCATTTTGGCATTAACAAGACTGGAGAGATCCTCACTGAACACTTCTACTGGCCAAGTCTACTTTTCACAAGGGTTTTGTATAATCCTCTTCCAGTTCCAGACCAGCCATGGGAAGATCTCAGTATGGATTTCATTGTTGCACTGCCCAGAACCCAGAGGGGAAAAGATTCGATAATGGTGGTTGTTGATAGGTTTTCAAAAATGGCACATTTTATTGCTTGTAACACAACCAATGATGCTTCAGCAGTAGCAAATTTATTCTTTAAGGAGATTGTCAGGTTGCATGGAATCCCTAAGACGATTGTGTCAGATCGAGATGTGAAGTTCTTGAGTTATTTCTGGAAGACCCTATGGAGGTTAATGGGTACCAGATGGATGCTCCAGTGACCACTACTGAAGGTCCTCCAGTCGCGAGCTCTAGATGACTGCTCCAGATGGATGCTCCAGTGACCACTACTGAAGGTCCTCCAGTGCTCAGATGACTGCTCCAGATGGATGCTCCAGTGACCACTACTGAAGGTCCTCCAGTCGCGAGCTCTAGATGACTGCTCCAGATGGATGCTCCAGTGACCACTACTGAAGGTCCTCCAGTCGCGAGCTCTAGATGACTGCTCCAGATGGATGCTCCAGTGACCACTACTGAAGGTCCTCCAGTCGCGAGCTCTAGATGACTGCTCCAGATGGATGCTCCAGTGACCACTACTGAAGGTCCTCCAGTCGCGAGCTCTAGATGACTGCTCCAGATGGATGCTCCAGTGACCACTACTGAAGGTCCTCCAGTCGCGAGCTCTAGATGACTGCTCCAGATGGATGCTCCAGTGACCACTACTGAAGGTCCTCCAGTGAATGCTCTAGATGACTGCTCCAGATGGATGCTCCAGTGACCACTACTGAAGGTCCTCCAGTGAATGCTCTAGATGACTGCTCCAGATGGATGCTCCAGTGACCACTACTGAAGGTCCTCTCAGATGACTGCTCCAGATGGATGCTCCAGTGACCACTACTGAAGGTCCTCCAGTCGCGAGCTCTAGATGACTGCTCCAGATGGATGCTCCAGTGACCACTACTGAAGGTCCTCCAGTCGCGAGCTCTAGATGACTGCTCCAGATGGATGCTCCAGTGACCACTACTGAAGGTCCTCCAGTCGCGAGCTCTAGATGACTGCTCCAGATGGATGCTCCAGTGACCACTACTGAAGGTCCTCCAGTCGCGAGCTCTAGATGACTGCTCCAGATGGATGCTCCAGTGACCACTACTGAAGGTCCTCCAGTGCTCAGATGACTGCTCCAGATGGATGCTCCAGTGACCACTACTGAAGGTCCTCCAGTCGCGAGCTCTAGATGACTGCTCCAGATGGATGCTCCAGTGACCACTACTGAAGGTCCTCCAGTGCTCAGATGACTGCTCCAGATGGATGCTCCAGTGACCACTACTGAAGGTCCTCCAGTCGCGAGCTCTAGATGACTGCTCCAGATGGATGCTCCAGTGACCACTACTGAAGGTCCTCCAGTGCTCAGATGACTGCTCCAGATGGATGCTCCAGTGACCACTACTGAAGGTCCTCCAGTCGCGAGCTCTAGATGACTGCTCCAGATGGATGCTCCAGTGACCACTACTGAAGGTCCTCCAGTCGCGAGCTCTAGATGACTGCTCCAGATGGATGCTCCAGTGACCACTACTGAAGGTCCTCCAGTGCTCAGATGACTGCTCCAGATGGATGCTCCAGTGACCACTACTGAAGGTCCTCCAGTCGCGAGCTCTAGATGACTGCTCCAGATGGATGCTCCAGTGACCACTACTGAAGGTCCTCCAGTCGCGAGCTCTAGATGACTGCTCCAGATGGATGCTCCAGTGACCACTACTGAAGGTCCTCCAGTCGCGAGCTCTAGATGACTGCTCCAGATGGATGCTCCAGTGACCACTACTGAAGGTCCTCCAGTCGCGAGCTCTAGATGACTGCTCCAGATGGATGCTCCAGTGACCACTACTGAAGGTCCTCCAGTCGCGAGCTCTAGATGACTGCTCCAGATGGATGCTCCAGTGACCACTACTGAAGGTCCTCCAGTGAATGCTCTAGATGACTGCTCCAGATGGATGCTCCAGTGACCACTACTGAAGGTCCTCCAGTGAATGCTCTAGATGACTGCTCCAGATGGATGCTCCAGTGACCACTACTGAAGGTCCTCTCAGATGACTGCTCCAGATGGATGCTCCAGTGACCACTACTGAAGGTCCTCCAGTCGCGAGCTCTAGATGACTGCTCCAGATGGATGCTCCAGTGACCACTACTGAAGGTCCTCCAGTCGCGAGCTCTAGATGACTGCTCCAGATGGATGCTCCAGTGACCACTACTGAAGGTCCTCCAGTCGCGAGCTCTAGATGACTGCTCCAGATGGATGCTCCAGTGACCACTACTGAAGGTCCTCCAGTCGCGAGCTCTAGATGACTGCTCCAGATGGATGCTCCAGTGACCACTACTGAAGGTCCTCCAGTGATGACTGCTCCAGATGGATGCTCCAGTGACCACTACTGAAGGTCCTCCAGTCGCGAGCTCTAGATGACTGCTCCAGATGGATGCTCCAGTGACCACTACTGAAGGTCCTCCAGTGGCTCAGATGACTGCTCCAGATGGATGCTCCAGTGACCACTACTGAAGGTCCTCCAGTCGCGAGCTCTAGATGACTGCTCCAGATGGATGCTCCAGTGACCACTACTGAAGGTCCTCCAGTCTCAGATGACTGCTCCAGATGGATGCTCCAGTGACCACTACTGAAGGTCCTCCAGTCGCGAGCTCTAGATGACTGCTCCAGATGGATGCTCCAGTGACCACTACTGAAGGTCCTCCAGTCGCGAGCTCTAGATGACTGCTCCAGATGGATGCTCCAGTGACCACTACTGAAGGTCCTCCAGTGGCTCAGATGACTGCTCCAGATGGATGCTCCAGTGACCACTACTGAAGGTCCTCCAGTCGCGAGCTCTAGATGACTGCTCCAGATGGATGCTCCAGTGACCACTACTGAAGGTCCTCCAGTCGCGAGCTCTAGATGACTGCTCCAGATGGATGCTCCAGTGACCACTACTGAAGGTCCTCCAGTCGCGAGCTCTAGATGACTGCTCCAGATGGATGCTCCAGTGACCACTACTGAAGGTCCTCCAGTCGCGAGCTCTAGATGACTGCTCCAGATGGATGCTCCAGTGACCACTACTGAAGGTCCTCCAGTCGCGAGCTCTAGATGACTGCTCCAGATGGATGCTCCAGTGACCACTACTGAAGGTCCTCCAGTGAATGCTCTAGATGACTGCTCCAGATGGATGCTCCAGTGACCACTACTGAAGGTCCTCTCAGATGACTGCTCCAGATGGATGCTCCAGTGACCACTACTGAAGGTCCTCCAGTCGCGAGCTCTAGATGACTGCTCCAGATGGATGCTCCAGTGACCACTACTGAAGGTCCTCCAGTGAAGTGCTCCAGATTTTATCTCTAGTGGTGGTCCAGATCTATGTTCCAGTTACCAAATTATAAAGTCCCCACTGAAGTCGTTTGTGGGCCTAATAAAGAAGAATGTCAGTTGTTAAGGAAGGCGCGTGTGACGTTTCTAACAATATTATGGGACCACTTGCAGGGGAATGTTTCTAGAAGCTTACGTGTCCATGTCTTATTGGTCTAAACTAGTTAGTAGCTTGCACATGACAGCTTTTATGTATTATTTTATTATTTCATCGTTAATTCCTAGGTAGAGCATATGGCTATAAATAGAGGTTTATCTCTCATTTGTAAGACTTGGTTGATGTTGAATGAAATTAATAGAGCAGCCTCTATTTCTTACAAAAATCTTCTTTTACCTTTATAGATGTTTTGATCTTGGTGGTTAGGAGTGACCCCTTTATCAATATTTGTGGTGACTTGTTCTTTATCAAATATTGTGGTAAGGTCTTTTAAATCTTCGGTTTCCTTTATCTATAATCGTGGTGGCTAGACCTTTATCGATTGTAGTGGTGGGGCGGAGTGTTTCCTTTATCCTTGATTCCGGTGGCTTGGCCTTTACGAGTCTTGGTGGTGGATTCTTTTATCTATCATTCTAATTTTATTGTCTCGTTTTATTGTTTGTTTCATATAAAATCCAGAAAATACCAAAAATAGTCTTCCGCTGTCGTTTGTCGCGTGATTTACGCATCACCTACATGAGGGTTTACCACCAGTAAGTGGAATTGAACACCAGATTGACCTGGTTCCTGGTTCAGTTCTTCCAAACAAAGCTGCTTACAGGTGTTCGCCTAATGAAGCTAAAGAATTGCAGAGGCAAGTCGATGAGTTGGTTGAGAAGGGTTATGTGAGAGCAAGTGTGAGTCCTTGTTCAGTGCCAGCTCTTCTGGTTCCAAAGAAAGATGGTACAATGATAATGTGTGTTGATAGCCGGGCCATCAACAATATAACCATTAAGTATAGATATCCCATTCCCAGATTGGATGATATGCTTGATGAGTTACATGGCTCCAAAGTATTTTCAAAGATCGATCTCAGAAGTGGCTATCACTAGATAAGGATGAAAGATGGAGATGAGTGGAAAACTGCTTTCAAAATCAAAGGAGGTTTGTATGAATGGTTAGTAATGCCCTTTGGCTTGTCTAATGCTCCCAGTACTTTCATGAGACTGATGAATGAAGTTCTCAGACCACTCATTGGTCAGTTTGTTGTTGTTTACTTTGATGATATTCTGGTGTATTCAAAATCTGAAGCTGAACATGTTAGCCATCTGAAGAAGGTATTTGAACTGTTGAGAAAACACCAGTTGTATGGCAAACTGGAGAAATGTGATTTTATGGTGGAAAGTGTAATATTTTTGGGATATGTTGTGTCTAAGAATGGAATTTCCATGGATCTCTCTAAGGTTGATGCCATCAGATCATGGCCAGTTCCAACTACAATAACTGAAGTAAGAAGTTTTCATGGACTGGCGTCATTTTATAGAAGATTTATCAAAAATTTCTCTACAGTTGTGGCTCCAATTACTGACTGTCTGAAGAAAGGCGTGTTCAACTGGCCGAGTTCAGCCCAACTGGCGTTTGAAGCACTGAAAGAGAAGCTCAGTTCAGCCCAGTCTTATCCTTACCAGATTTTGATATGTTATTTGAGCTAGAATGTGATGCAAGTGGGGTAGGTATTGGTGCAGTTTTAGTGCAAGCAGGGAGACCAGTTGCATACTTCAGTGAGAAGCTGAATGGATCTAAACTGAAGTACAACACTTATGATAAAGAATTTTATGCAATAATTCGTGCTATCACTCACTGGTCACATTATCTGAAGCCAAAGCAGTTTGTCTTATTTTCTGATCACGAAGCACTGAAGTTTATAAATGGTCAGCACAAACTTAATGCCAGACATGCCAAATGGGTAGAATTCTTACAGTCTTATTCATTTGTTTCAAAACATAAAGCTGGAGTTTGTAATGTTGTTGTTGATGCATTGTCACGAAGATACTCATTATTATCTATTCTGGAAGCAAGAGTGCTTGGGTTTTCCTTTATAAAGGAGTTATATGCTGCAGACCCAGATTTTACTGAAAAGTTCACTGAAGCTAATCAGAAGGGACCATTTACTGTACAAGATGGTTTCTTATTTAAGAATGGAAAATTGTGCATTCCCAGAGGTTCGATTAGAGACTTACTAATAAGAGAATCACATGGAGGAGGTCTAGCTGGTCATTTTGGAATCAACAAAACTGGAGAGATCTTGACTGAACATTTCTACTAGCCAAGTCTACTGAAGGACGTCCAGAACATTATCAGTCGCTGCCCAACTTGTCATCAGGCCAAGACGACTTTTCACAAGGGTTTGTATACCCCTCTTCCAGTTCCAAGCCAACCATGGGAAGATCTCAGTATGGATTTTATTGTTGCACTGCCAGCCCAAGCCAACCATGGGAGGATCTGATTTTATTGTTGCACTGCCAGAACCCAGAGGGGGAAAGATTCAATTATGGTGGTGGTTGATCGATTTTCAAAAATGGCACATGTAACACCCCAACTACGGTGGAATGATGAGATGTACAGAAAGTCGAGTATTCGAAACAAAGGATAATAGATTACATCCACCATAGCTTTATTTGATAAAAATAATTTTACAATGCACAAGCATGTGAACCAATTCCCAAGTACAATACGTCTACCATACTTGGATATTGAGTCCACGAAACAAATAACAAATACATGAGACGATATACTACAATGATGAGGGCGGATTCCATCGCCCGTCACAAGGTTTGATCATTGACTCCAATGTGCAATGCAAACAATCATGATGCATATAATTCCTCAAGGCTTACGCTAATTCCTGAAAAGCATGAAGAGAAAGTGTCAACTACGAAAACGTAGTTGGTGAGTGCATAGGTTTGAAAGTAAACCTCGTTACATATCCATTTCAAAATAGTTGAGAAATCCATGGTAAATTATAAAGTTTTCATTTGTCACATTTATCGTGAGAGAAAAATATATCAATCGATTGGTCATTCATCATACCAAAACCATTCGGTCATCAATGTTTCAATATCGCCAATTTCAACAACTTTCAAGATTCTATATAAGGTCCAATACCCAAACCGTATGTTCAATCCATAATAACCAACCATAAATAATATCGATGCCACTTGGTCAATGGTAAGACTTCCATGACGTAATTCGATGAGATTGTCTTGAGCCACTACTAAAACCGGTTATGTCCCAATAATCAAATATATATAGTCCCAAATGATAAGATAATGATAAGCACATGTTGTCAATCACATGCATAAAGATAACCAAGGGTCGTGCCATGGAGACGACCATAAATATATAGTAGTTAGAGCACCGCGAGGCCAGACTGGAAATGAAGGTGGCCACAAAGGCAGACCAAACATCCCACCGTTACCTATAATAGTGGATGAGGGGACAAATCCTAGTTGCGCAACCCTCTAACTACAGGCCTCAAATGAGTTAATAGTAGTGTACAAGGGACCACCATTTGACAGTACTCAAGCTCATCATATAACATATAACACGTTGAACATACAATATAATTCCCATATCATTATCATTATTTCAAAGAATCATTTCATAAGATAAAGTCATTTTAATTAATCATGCTTTTCACCCCGCAAGTAAAACATATAAAAGAGTTTGAAAGGGGGCTATGACTCACCTTGATATGCCGCATATTATATTAACTTATCCAAAATGGGTACTTCCCATCTATCGCTTCCTTGATCATATATCCGTCATATTCCTCAATCACATTTCGAGCCAAGACTATCCCTACGATAGGACTAATATACGTAAGTTCCTATCTTAAGTCATCACTAAGAAATGCCACTTTCATTATGTTGTCATAAATTTTGGGATCCAAGTATATTGTTAATATTTGCATCTTTTTGGTTGTAGAGAGTGTTGGTGAAAAAGGGTCACTTTCATTATACATGTAGTTATAAGTTGTTAGAAATTTGGTAACTTGCCTTTGATTATCATGGTTCCCATTGTGTGCTTTGCTTAATTATAATATTTGAAATTAGTAACTTCATAATATTAATATTTATGAATACTTTCTGATCTATATATTTATTTATTAATTTAATATTATTTAATTATTTATTTATTCATTTTCTTGATTTATTAACCAAATAATTCTTTAAAAATACTTTTAGGTACCTCACTTGCCTTTATAATTTGTGGCTAATTATATTTGGGTTATATTCTGATTATTATGCTTTTTAACTTAGAATATTGTGATATATATATATTTATTTATGTAATTTTTCTATTAATTTAAAAATAGTTATTAATTAGTGATTTTCACTTACTTAATTATTTCTAAATTATATGACATTTGTTCTTTGATTTAAAATGATTTTACTCCAGTAGGTTTTAGTCACTTTCATCATTGGTTGTGATTATTTAACCAATTTCATGATTTATATACTTTATTTATTTATTTATTTATTTACCTTTTTAATTATCATTTAAATTTAATAATTAATAGAATTCTTAGAAATCACCACACAACTTTTTGGCTAAAAATCCCAGGCCTTTTAGGCAACTTTTATCATGGGAAAAATCATATCAATTCAACCTCTCTTGTGTCTCGCTCATTTTGAGGATTCTAAAGCTTATAAATCGTTTACCGAAATAGTGATTTTAGCCTCATTTTTCGAGCAATTCAAATGCGTCAAAATGGATTTTCATCCTTATTTCATTATTTACAGAATGTTCATTATATTTTGGCGTCTTAAGTCATGATCGTGGTGGTGGTGTGATATGTGCAAACTAAAGCTTTCGGTTAGTGCTTATATGAAACGAATTAGTGATTTGTAGGCTTGTCTTTGCCATTTAGTAACCAAGTTAAGTTTTATAACTTTTATTTGACATATTCTCAGTAGGTTTATTATACTTTTTGTTACGAGATTGTTGGAGTTGGTTAAAGTTGCAATCTAGTGACTTTTAGCTTATTTTGTTGTGGAGATCTTTTACATGGAATTCTCTGTTTTAACACTTATTTTCATAAAATGTTGAGTAGTCATTCTTGGTTAAGTTGAATTATTTGGACGTTGGTGATTTTTATACAGAGACATATATGTGTCCTATTAGTTAAGAATATAAAAATCGTCAAAGTTGACTCAACATTAAGACAAAAATACAGTTTTGACCACTTTTGGTAGAAAAATCATATCTTTGGTTTGGTTTAGTATTTTTGAGTGATTCCAGTTGGAGGTTAAACTTAACTCTTTTATCTACAACTTTTAGTTTGAAGGTTTTGCTTGAAATGGCCCTCACATGTTCAGTTTATCCGTCCAAAGACAGAAGAATGATTATGTCAGAAGGTATTTGGGTCCAAACAACTCACTAATGACTTAGTTTGCTTATCTTACACTCTTAATCACCTCTCACATGTTGTTATTCACTTTTGTGTTCTTTTAACATCAAATATACAGGTTATTATACTTCTTTTAACATATTTTTCACTTAATACAAGTCCATATCCATCTCATAATCCAACAACAAGATTCAACTTTCTTAGATCTAACATGCATTCATTCAAATCAACACTTTTCAATACCAATCTTTATAAATCTAACTTTCAACAACATAAAACATCTTTTTAATGAAAAATCTCAGAAATATATTCTTCAAAATATACAAAAATATATAGATCTATGAAAAGGAAAATCACTTTAAAAGCTACTAATCTATAACAACACTTTTGGGTCTTAAACTTGTTGAATCCTTGGATCTTTCTCATAGATTTCGACATGCATATGCATGAGGAGAAAGATCCTATCAACTTTGCCTTCATCAAGTGTATATTACAAAGAAAACAAGAAGAAAACATAAACTTTTGATAAAACCTTTGAACATAAACAAGGACAATATAGATCTAGTAAAGAGATGAAGATTTATACCCTTGATGAACTTGGTTTGAAGATGGAAAAAGTGCAGAATTTTCGTGACCTTGAGAGACCCAAATAACCCTCCCTTTGCTTGAAAAACACCCTTAAACCTTAGCTTGATTCAACCCTTACTTACTCTAGTATAAACCCTTATTATTGTTATTGCTTATATTAGATTTAGTCTTGTTTTTCTCCTTGTTTTGTTGTTGGCCGAATTATAGAGAGAAAAAGAAGAGAGAAAGAGTCTTGAGAGTGAAAGATGTATTTGTGTGTGTGTGTTGGAAGTGTAAGAGAGTTGGAGAGTTACAAGAAAAGTGTAAGTGAAATGTTTAAGTGTGTGTGTGAAGGGGGGGGGGGGACGACCAAAGACATAAAGTAGGGTTTCTCTTTTTTTTTTTTTAATAAGTGTATAAGTGTGTATGGATGTATGTATATTTGGGTGGGTATTTGTTTTGTAAGAGTAATATATGTTTATTTATTCATATAAGCTAATTAGTTGTCCAAGTATATGTATGTATGTGCATGTGTCGTGTACATATATATGTGTATATATATTTTTGGTGTTTTAATTTGTTACAAGGCTCGTTGGTCGTAATCTTGTATTTATATTGGACTTGTACATATATACTTATTATTATTCCAGCATTCTCATGTACTCAAGGAGTTTTAATTATTTTTAAGCTGCTCATGGTACTTTCATGACCAAATGTAATTTAGTTGGCTTGATGATTCAATTTGTTGGACATTTATAAGAATTTTGATTGTTATCTCAACTTGTGAGACTCACATTATTATTTATATGACTTAACTTCTCGAAATAAGGTTTTTGGTTTGTTGACCTTTCGTCAAGTTCAATTAGGATTAGTTTATAGCTTGAGATTGTGTTGAATGATTATAGTTATTGTTCATGGCATTTCTAAGGCAACTAGCTATCTTTGGAAATTCTACTGAACTAGATGGCCAGTATCACTACGCCTTAATGTCTGGAAGGCAAAATCTCTTAAGAAACCTCTAGGGATAGATATCTAGATAAAATAGAAGTAATTTGTCCTAGTCGGAAATTGAGGGTTGTTACATCATTACCCCCTTAACAGATACTTCGTCCTCGAAGTTCGCTCGTTCACACGGTAGCAAGAATGAATAGTTTGACGATAAGGATAGCTTCACGGAGGCGTATAAGATGGGAGAGTTCCTCTAGGTATCGTCATGACCTTTTCGGTTACTTACAGGCTTTTTAACCTCCATAGTTGGGGGCAACTATTCCTTGGTGCCCTGAATTCCTCGTGATTATAAGCTTCGAGAACGTTACAAATGTCGCTCCCTTCTTGAGACGACTTGAGATTGATCGCATGTAATCTCACATAGAAATAGTAATAATTGAGATGTCGGTAAGAATATCAATACGTAGGGTAAAATGAGCAGACGGTTCGTAATGTGAGTTACAATATTGATGGTACGAAATGTTGGTATATCTATTGTTGCTGGCTACTCATTTTCATTGTCACTTTGTGTACCTTCCTTTATCGTTTTCTTTCCCAATTAAACCATCGTTCCAATGGCTTCTCGCCTACTTTCATCCTTCTTTGATTTGACGTTGGACATGCTTGCCGCTACTTGAAAATATTGACTTCGTTTGTGACTAATCACTTGTTAAGGGATTACCCCCTTAACAAGAGTGATACTAACTGGGTTGCCGAGTTGCACTAAAAATTGCAAAGGTACATCTTCGTAGTATCTCATTTTAGGGTTTTCTAGTGTTGTCTTTGTTATTTTATGGCGTTCGAGGGAATCATAAATTGTATGATGATAGTTCCATCTTGTTCCTCCCACTCACCTTCGTTCTTCGATTTCGCCCTTGTTTTTCCAAAGTCACCTCTTTCATTATTCGCTAAGTCATATCGTTACCAATTTCTCTTGCTTTTGCCGATATTGGCTTTTAAATCGTTTTAAGGTACCTTTAATTACTTCCTTTTTACGCTAGAAGGACCATTATCTATGACTCATCGCCGACCAATCTCTTTTAACATCGCACATATAACCTATTTGGTTTCTTTGCTATACCTACGCATTCCTCATGATAGGATTTACACAATCCTTATGCTATTAAGTAATCATATCACCACCATCATTTCAAGGTAAACACTTCGATGTCCTTATTCGTATGAACTCCTCCTTTAAAATAATCCTTCTTAGGTCCTCCTGACCTCTACAAGACTTTCAATTACTTTGCTCTCCTGAGCCTCTTATCCATTTTCAGCTTTCTAAGCTAATCTTTTTTTCAAATAACTAACCTAATGTCCTTAGAAAGTGTGATATAATATAATTTAGGGGAAACATCGGTTACTTTATCCTTTTCTCAACTATTCGGTTTTCTCCATTTTCCTTTCGTTTTCTCATGGGTCACCATACTCCTTACTATTTCGTCACTCAAATCCATTTCTAACTAGAGTAATCATCGTCTTGAACAGCACACAAGCAGTCGTTAGTACTCCTTGCAGTTATCTCAAGGGTACTTGTCGGATCATGGTGATACGGATCCTTTGATTCTAACTCATCACAGATGCGAATTATCCTTATCACCCTTCCGTTCAAACATTCCATAACTAGCTCTTCACGGAGTTTGTTAGTTGTCTGGAACTTAGTTCAGCGCCCAACTTCCTTAATCGTTGTCGTAGCATGTGCCTTGACTTCTAGCGTCGTATTTCTTATTTGTTTTCACTACTAGCTTTAGCAATTCCATGTTGTTTTCTCCTTCACCCTGCTTGGGCGCACTACTCCATGGGTTGATGGTCCTTGACGATTAACCATGTGTTGCAAATTGTTTTTCACTCAGATTCATCTTGTTTTAGCTTACCTCCCTACGACCGTTGACCTTGAGGGGATACTTTTCATGACTCCCCGTGCTTCTAAACTCGGGTGTTGAGCGTATATCGCTTTCTCTTGGCTCAGTTGATATGTTCTACTAATAGCTTGTCTTTCGATAGAGGTTTTCCAATTGATATTCAGAGAATAGCGTGTGGAGTGCCGTAAAGATGAACGCTACCGGAACTACATCTTGTAGATGGCGTCAATGCCTTCACTTCATTTGTTTGGGTCGAATGACGTTTCTTCATTTCATATTCTACTCCAAATCATCTTTAATGATGCTAGTGAATAGCTCTTCTTGAGAGATAAAGTATAATCTTACTCTTCATACTCCTTGTTCGAGTATCTTCCTCGTTGCGATTACCCCCTTAACATTTTTCCTCTAGAAAAATGTGAGGGATCTCCTGCTCTTCACTTCATCTCGCCTTCCTTGACGCTCTTCAAATCAGCAATTTCCTTATTCCGTCGTGTAACAAATCTCCTTCTACACACTTGTTTCGAAAAAGAAAGGATAGCTCGGAATCCTTTTTGTTACTCTTTAATCATGAGGGTTACTCAACACATCCTAATGTCTTATTGCCCTTAATTAGTTTTCTTCTTCCAATTACCCTCATTTTCCAGCATTGCTAGTGATCTCCTCCAAGTTTTAGGGACGTCCTTGTACTTAACCAAAAGTGACCTTCATGTCACACAACCTCCCTTTCGTTGGCCGCTCAATTTTCCTTTTGGGTCGATTGACATAGATAGGGAAGACCTTCAATTCTTTCTCCAAGTTAAATCTTAGTATACTCCTCGCTTGTGCTTCTATGTACTTTGACTTATACACCACAAATCTTCTTCGCCCTACTTTATGTACATGATTCAATAACATCTTCTATGCTATGTAGTTATCCCAAGTATCTCACTTATGGACGACCGATGTCTCACGTCTTTCGTATCCCTTGACGTCGCAGTAAGAGAAGGGTACTAGTTACTCGATTTCGCTATTGCAGAGTGTTGCGTAAGTGAGTTGTATGTTGTTAGGTTACTAACCTTGAGGAGAAGCGGCGATGATCATTACTTTGAATAATCAAGAATATAAAGGATATAGAATTTGGTTTCGAATGAATGGAATAGGAAACAGGAAAACAAAAGATTCATTAAGGCTCGAATCAGATTCCTTGCGCGAGTTAAAGGAGTCACTTCTCTGTCCTTCGTTGCCCAATGGACTCCAACTTCCGATGACGTCATTATATGTCGCACCGGCTTAGAATATAGATTGTTGTTTGCGTACACGTGTTAGAATAGATATATCGCACCAAATTTCAGAGCTACAATCCCCAAAATGTGTCGTCTAGAATGTATATCGGAATGTGCTCTATCGGCATCGTCAAATCATAACTTGGCTTTAATACTACTCGTCCTTCACAAGTCTCCAACTCCATTCGGCGTTTCCATATGTTTCGCACCATCTCAGATCGAATACAAAGGTTATGTGTAGTATCTAAAAGGATAGAGTCGCGTCATGTCTTGGGACTACAATTTTTGGAGTATATCGTCCAACGTTCGTGGGAAGATGTTCTACCGATGATATCGCGGTGTCGCATGTCAATAATGAGTAGCGGTGTCGTAAGAAATATGATGATGGGAAAATTTTCAAAAGAGCACAAGTGAACGAATGACGGAGGGGTATTTAATGACAACTTTCATACTTAGGAAATTTCTAATTTATAATGGATTTTTCAGAGACAATCACTAGTTCTCAAGTGGTCAAATCTCGACACACAATATCTATCTTTATAGTAAGGACTAGCCACATCATCCCCATATCGTGCAAATACTAGTTCTCAATAGTCAAATCTTAGAGCATGACAACTATCCCAATAATATGGCACAACTATATAATCATTAAATCCACACACTAGTCCTCAATTAGCTCAACCTCAGGGTGCAATAATTATCTTAATAGTAAGGCATGACTACCTAACCATCCGCAATATTCACGCGCTAGTTTCAAATAGCTCAAACTTAGAGAGTAAAGGCTCCTTTATCCATATCTTCCATGAAATTTCATATCAACTCGTCATGCCTATATTTTCTTTCTAAATCGATCATAAATAATCCACATCATTACTCAATAATTTGAACAAGTCATATCCCAGAATGATTTCGTGCCTCATAGTAAACTCATTATTTTAAAGTGCATATGCAACTTAAAGTTCAACATCATGAATCATAAGGCTTTTACGCATGCATTTCTCCCATAATTTCCACATTGCACATTTCAAACTTTCACATTGATATTTCAAACTTTCACATTGCACATTACAACTTTCACATTGCACATTACAACTTTCACATTGCACATTACAACTTTCACATTGCACACTATAAGCTTTCACATTGCAATCAAATCATGCCCAAATTCACATGTTATAGCATAGAGTAGCATGTATCAGCGAATATCTTTCAATCTTATATTCATTTCACTTCTAATGTGAAAAAGGAGAATCCTACTAAACTAGCATAATCCTCAAGTAAAGAAAGTCTCGAATCGTTATATATGCTTAGGTGAATGTCTAAATGCAACACGTATTTTCATAAAAACGGATTTATTAAAGATCTTCTTCTCTCTTTTTTTTTTGAAAAGGAATCCTTTTGAACATAAGTCCAAGTGGCCGTTTGAGTTTTACATGGTCCTCTCATAATTAAACGTAGATTCATGACTTTACGTTTAATTATGGTCCTACCATGTAAAGCTCAAACTAAACTGCTTAACCTTATGCTCGACTCGACTATAAAAATTCGTTTTGAAAAGTGGCTATAGTTTTGAATTTCCCGGAGGAACCCCAATGTTCTCTATAACCTTAGTCTCTGATACCATTTTCTGTAACACCCCAACTACAGCAGAACGATGAGATGTACAGAAAGTCGAGTATTCGAAACAAAGGATAATAGATTACATTCACCATAGCTTTATTTGATAAAATAATTTTACAATGCACAAGCATGTGAACCAATTCCCAAGTACAATACGTCTACCATACTTGGATATTGAGTCCACGAAACAAATAACAAATACATGAGACGATATACTACAATGATCAGGGCGGATTCCATCGCCCGTCACAAGGTTTGATCTTTGACTCCAATGTGCAATGCAAACAATCATGATGCATATAATTCCTCAAGGCTTACTCTAATTCCTGAAAAGCATGAAGAGAAAGTGTCAACTACGAAAATGTAGTTGGTGAGTGCATAGGTTTGCAAGTAAACCTCGTTACATATCCATTTCAAAATAGTTGAGAAATCCATGGTAAATTATAAAGTTTTCATTTGTCACATTTATCGTGAGAGAAAAATATATCAATCGATTGGTCGTTCATCATACCAAAACCATTCGGTCATCAATGTTTCAATATCGCCAATTTCAACAACTTTCAAGATTCCATATAAGGTCCAATACCCAAACCGTATGTTCAATCCATTATAACCAACCATAAATAATATCGATGCCACTTGGTCAACGGTAAGATTACCATGACGTAATTCGATGAGATTGTCTTGGGCAACTACTAAGACCGGTTATGTCCCAATAATCAAATATATATAGTCCCAAATGATAAGATAATGATAAGCACATGCTGTCAATCACGTGCATAAAGATAACCAAGGGTCGTGCCATGGAGACGACCAATAATATGTAGTAGTTAGAGCACCGCGAGGCCATAATGGCAATGAAGGTGGCCACAAAGGCAGACCAAACATCCCACCGTTACCTATAATAGTGGATGAGGGGACAAATCCTAGTTGCGCAACCCTCTAACTACAGGCCTCAAATGAGTTAATAGTAGTGTACAGGGGACCACCGTTTGACAGTACTCAAGCTCATCATATAACATATAAAACGTTGAACATACAATATAATTCCCATATCATTATCATTATTTCAAAGAATCATTTCATAAGATAAAGTCATTTTAATTAATCATGCTTTTCATCCCGCTAGTAAAACATATAAAAGAGTTTGAAAGGGGGCTATGACTCACCTTGATATGCCTCATATATATTCACTTATCCAAAATGGGTACTTCCCATCTATCGCTTCCTTGATCATATATCCGTCATATTCCTCAATCACATTTCGAGCCAAGACTATCCCTACGATAGGACTAATATACGTAAGTTCCTATCTTAAGCCATCACTAAAAAATGCCACTTTCATTATGTTGTCATAAATTTTGGGATCCAAGTATATTGTTAATATTTGCATCTTTTTGGTTGTAGAGAGTGTTGGTGAAAAAGGTCACTTTCATTATACATGTAGTTATAAGTTGTTAGAATTCGGTAACTTGCCTTTGATTATCATGGTTCCCATTGTGTGCTTTGATTAATTATAATATTTGACATTAGTAACTTCATAATATTAATATTTATGAATACTTTCTGATTTATAACTATTTATTTAATTTAATATTATTTAATTAATTATTTATTCATTTTCTTGATTTATTAACCAAATAATTCTTTAAAAATACTTTTAAGTACCTCACTTGCCTTTATAATTTATGGCTAATTATATTTGGGTTATATTCTGATTATTATGCTTTTTAACTTACAATATTGTGATATATATATATTTATTTATGTAATTTTTCTATTAATTTAAAAATAGTTATTAATTAGTGATTTTCACTTACTTAATTATTTCTAAATTATATGACATTTGTTTTTTGATTTAAAATGATTTTACTCCAGTAGGTTTTAGTCACTTTCATCATTGGTTGTGATTATTTAACCAATTTCATGATTTATATACTTTATTTATTTATTTATTTACCTTTTTAATTATCATTTAAATTTAATAATTAATAGGAATTCTTAGAAATCACCACACAACTTTTTGGCTAAAAATCCCAGGCCTTTTAGGCAACTTTTATCATGGGAAAAATCATATCAATTCAACCTCTCTTGTGTCTCGCTCATTTTGAGGATTCTAAGCTTATAAATCGTTTACCGAACTAGTGATTTGAGCCTCATTTTTCGAGCAATTCAAATGCGTCAAAATGGATTTCATCCTTATTTCATTATTTACAGAATGTTCATTATATTTTGGCATCTTAAGTTGTGATCGTGGTGGTGGTGTGATATGTGCAAACTAAAGCTTTCGGTTAGTGCTTATATGAACCGAATTAGTGATTTGTAGGCTTGTCTTTGCCATTTAGTAACCAAGTTAAGTTTTATAACTTTTATTTGACATATTCTCAGTAGGTTTATAATACTTTTTGTTACGAGATTGTTGGAGTTGATTAAAGTTGCAATCTAGTGACTTTTAGCTTATTTTGTTGTGGAGATCTTTTACTTGGAATTTTCTGTTTTAACACTTATTTTCATAAAATGTTGAGTAGTCATTCTTGGTTAAGTTGAATTATTTGGACATTGGTGATTTTTATACAGAGACATATATGTGTCCTATATTTATGTGAATTTTTTCTAAATTTTTAGACATTGTTTACTACCCCTAAAAATTACCAAACCAAAACTGGTCAGAACAAGAGCTGCTGTGCGACTCAAAATATTTTATAAAAGATTTCTATGATGAACATTTAAGAAAAATCTCCCAATTTTATTTTAAGTTAGGGACACTTTGAACTCGGTTCACACCAAGTTTAAACTTCTGAAACCTATTAGTTAAGAAATTAAAAATCGTCAAAGTTGACTCAACACTAAGACAAAAATCCAGTTTTGACCACTTTTGGTAGACAAATCATATCTTTGGTTTGGTTTAGTATTTTTGAGTGATTCCAGTTGGAGGTTAAACTTAACTCTTTTATCTACAACTTTTGTTTTGAATGTTTTGCTTGAAACGGCCCTCACATGTTCAGTTTATCCGTCCAAAGACAGAAGAATGATTATGTCAGAAGGTATTTGGGTCCAAACAACTCACTAATGACTTAGTTTGCTTATCTTACACTCTTAATCACCTCTCACATGTTGTTATTCACTTTTGTGTTCTTTTAACATCAAATATACAGGTTATTATACTTCTTTTAACATATTTTTCACTTAATACAAGTCCATATCCATCTCATAATCCAACAACAAGATTCAACTTTCTTAGATCTAACATGCATTCATTCAAATCAACACTTTTCAATACCAATCTTTATAGATCTAACTTTCAACAACATAAAACATCTTTTTAATGAAAAATCTCAGAAATATATTCTTCAAAATATACAAAAACATATAGATCTATGAAAAGGAAAATCACTTTAAAAGCTACTAATCTATAACAACACTTTTGGGTCTTAAACTTGTTGAATCCTTGGATCTTTCTCATAGATTTCGACATGCATATGCATGAGGAGAAAGATCCTATCAACTTTGCCTTCATCAAGTGTATATTACAAAGAAAACAAGAAGAAAACATAAACTTTTGATAAAACCTTTGAACATAAACAAGGACAATATAGATCTAGTAAAGAGATGAAGATTTATACCCTTGATGAACTTGGTTTGAAGATGGAAAAAGTGCAGAGTTTTCGTGACCTTGAGAGACCCAAATAACCCTCCCTTTGCTTGAAAAACACCCTTAAACCTTAGCTTGATTCAACCCTTACTTACTCTAGTATAAACCCTTATTATTGTTATTGCTTATATTAGATTTAGTCTTGTTTTTCTCCTTGTTTTGTTGTTGGCCGAATTATAGAGAGAAAAAGAAGAGAGGAAGAGTCTTGAGAGTGAAAGATGTATTTGTGTGTGTGTTGGAAGTGTAAGAGAGTTGGAGAGTTACAAGAAAAGTGTAAGTGAAATGTTTAAGTGTGTGTGTGAAGGGGGGGGGGGGACGACCAAAGACATAAAGTAGGGTTTCTCCCCTTTTTTTTTTTTTAATAAGTGTATAAGTGTGTATGGATGTATGTATATTTGGGTGGGTATTTGTTTTGTAAGAGTAATATATGTTTATTTATTCATATAAGCTAATTAGTTGTCCAAGTATATGTATGTATGTGCATGTGTCGTGTACATATATATGTGTATATATATTTTTGGTGTTTTAATTTGTTACAAGGCTCGTTGGTCGTAATCTTGTATTTATATTGGACTTGTACATATATACTTATTATTATTCCAGCATTCTCATGTACTCAAGGAGTTTTAATTATTTTTAAGCTGCTCATGGTACTTTCATGACCAAATGTAATTTAGTTGGCTTGATGATTCAATTTGTTGGACATTTATAAGAATTTTGATTGTTATCTCAACTTGTGAGACTCACATTATTATTTATATGACTTAACTTCTCGAAATAAGGTTTTTGGTTTGTTGACCTTTTGTCAAGTTCAATTAGGATTAGTTTATAGCTTGAGATTGTGTTGAATGATTATAGTTATTGTTCATGGCATTTTTAAGGCAACTAGCTATCTTTGGAAATTCTACTGAACTAGATGGCCAGTATCACTACGCCTTAATGTCTGGAAGGAAAAATCTCTTAAGAAACCTCTAGGGATAGATATCTAGATAAAATAGAAGTAATTTGTCCTAGTCGGAAATTGAGGATTGTTACAGCACATTTTGTTGCTTGTAATACAACAAATGATGCTTCAGCAGTGGCGAATCTGTTCTTTAAAGAAATTGTCAGATTGCGTGGGATTCCCAAATTGATTGTTTCAGATAGAGATGTAAAATTTTTAAGTTATTTCTGGAAGACATTATGGAGACTGATGGGTACCAGATTGTTGAGTACGTCTCACCATCCTCAGACTGATGGGCAGATTGAAGTCACCAACAGAACGATTGGTATGCTGTTAAGAACACTGGTGAAGAAGACGCTGAAAGATTGGGATCTGAAGCTTGCTCATGTTGAGTTTGCTTTCAACAGAGCTCCTAACTATTCTACCAGTAAATCACCGTTTGAAATTTGTTATGGTATCAATCCACTGACTCCCATTGATTTAATTCCATTCTCAATTGAACCAAAAGCAAGTATTGAAGCTGAAGCCAGAGCGAAAGAGATCAAGAAAATTCATGAAGAAGTGAAGGCCAGAATAGAGAAGGCAAATGCCAGTTATAAGGCCAGAGCAAAAAAGAATAGAAAGCAGCCCAGTTATTCACCAGGAGATCTTTTGTGGGTGCATCTGAGGAAAGAAAGGTTTCCAGCGAAGAGAAAGAGTAAACTGATGCCCAGAGCTGAAGGTCCGTTCAAGATTCTGGAGAGATATGGCGATAATGCTTACAAGGTTGAATTACCTGGAGAAATGGCAGTTTCTAGCACGTTTAATGTGGGAGATCTGATGCCTTATCTGGAGGATGAGTACCTCGAAGACTTGAGGACAAGTCTCTTTTTAGAGGGGGAGAATGATGCGGAAATGTCCAGGTTCACTGAACTTGGAGGAACCCAGTGAACTGAAGAAGTTAACTGAGCTAAAGGAAACTGAGCTGATTATGCCATCTGAACAAGTCATGTTGATTCTGCCAGCAGTGGCCCATTTCAGACAAGTCTTTTCTGAACAAGTCCAGTCGCCAGTAGTAACACTCCTCTAGTGGCAAGTTTCTCCAGTAACCAACTCTGGTAGTCCACCAGTGAAGCACTCTAGTGAAGCGTTCCAGATGACTGCTCCAGATAATTGCTCCAGTAACCACTACTAAAGACCACCAGTGAAGTGCTCCAGATATTATCTCCAGTTGCGGTCCAGATAATAAAGTTCCCACTGAAGTCCTATGTCTGTGGGTCCAATAAAGAAGGAATGACAGCTGTCAAGGAAGGAGCGTGTGATTAACGGTATTATGGGACCACGTGCAGGAGAATGTTTCTAGAAGCTTTACTTGTCCATTTCTTATTAGTTGAATAATTAGTGGTTGTTCCTTAGCACATGACAGCTTTTTGATTATTTTATTGTATTTCGTTATTTCCTAGGTAGTAGCATGTGGCTATAAATAGAGGTTTTATTTCTCTTTGTAAAGTAAATTGATGTTGAATGAAATTAATAGAACAACCTCTATTTCTTACAAAAATCTTCTTTTACCTTTAGAGATCTTTTGATCTTGGAGGTTAGGAGTGACCCCTTTATCAATATTTGTGGTGACTTGTTCTTTATCAAATATTGTGGTGAGGTCTTTTAAATCTTCGGTTTCCTTTATCAATAATCGTGGTGGCTAGACCTTTATCGATTGTAGTGGTGGGGCGGAGTGTTTCCTTTATCCTTGATTCCGGTGGCTTGGCCTTTACGAGTCTTGGTGGTGGATTCCTTTATCTATCATTTTTAATTTTATTGTCTTGTTTGTTGTTTATTTCATATAAAATCCAGAAAATACCAAAAATAGTCTTCTGCTGTCGTTTGTCGCGTGATTTACGTGTAACAACCCTACTTTTTAACATTATATATGTTCTAGTTATGTTGTCTATGATCCCGCAAGCCATAGTTATACTTAAAGCTAGTAGATAATGCCCCTAAATTAGCAATCTAAAGCTATTGTTCAGTTCTAAATTTAATTTATAAAAGACCATTGAACAAAAATTTTATTGATGATTAATCAATTTATAAATGATAAAATGAGCCTCACAAGTTGAGATATCAATCAAAATTCTTATAAATGTCCAACAAATCAATCACCAAACCAATCTAAGTAAATATGACATGAGAATAAAGATTTCTATCTCAAAGTATAATTATAAATTAATATGTACATAAAAGTGTTTAAATAACAATAAGTATATATATATATATGCTTAAAATAAATACAAGTTTATAAATAAAGGCTTATGTAACAAATTAAAAACACAAAAATATATACATACATATACATATACACGACATATATATATATACACATACTAGAATAAAAATTTACTTACACTACAAACTAATACAATTAACCTTACAAAATACATATACAAACACCTAACACATACATACATTTTATACAACAAAATTTTATAAAAAAAAAAAGAAGAGAAAAACCCTCCATATACCCTTGAGGCCGGCCCCCCCACCCCATCACCCCAACACACCCATTTCAA
Organism: Erigeron breviscapus; assembly: GCA_034093135.1. Taxonomy (NCBI): domain Eukaryota; kingdom Viridiplantae; phylum Streptophyta; class Magnoliopsida; order Asterales; family Asteraceae; genus Erigeron; species Erigeron breviscapus. The sequence goes on along the minus strand of CM067170.1, from coordinate 59,260,890 downwards.
ATTACTTACACTCATTTTACTCTTGGAACTCACCACTCCAACACACACTTCTTACTCTTTTCACACACATAACATCTTTTCTCTCAAAAACTCTCCCTCCCTCTTCTTTCCTTCTTCAAATCGGCCAAGCCAAAAACAAGGCTAAATCTCATCTAAACTTATATTAATAATAAGGGTTTTTAATTAGATTAATAAAGGGTTAATCCAAGCAAGGTTCAAGGGTTGTTTTAAGCTTAGATTAAGGGTTATAAGAGGCTTCAAGGGTCACGAAAAATCTGCATCTTTTCATCCTAAAAATCGTGTTCTTCAAGGGTATAATCTTCATCTTTTGTTAGATCTAATCTTGTTCTTGTTTATATTCAAAGGTTTTATCAAAAACTCATATTTTCTTCTTTTTTTCTTTGTAATATACACTTAATGAGGGCAAAGTTGATAGGATCTTTCTTTCCATGCTCATGCATGTCGAATCTAAGAAGAAAAATCCAAGGATTCAACAAGTTTAAGACCCAAAAGTGTTGTTATAGATTAGTAGCTTTTAAAGTGACTTCCTTTTTGATAGATCTATATGTTTTTGTATATTTTTGAAGAATATATTCTGAGATTTTTCATTTAAAAGATGTTTTATTGTTGTTGAATGTTAGATCTATAAAAGTTGGTATTAAAAAGTGTTGATTTGAATGCATGCATGCTAGATTTAAGAAAGTTGGATCTTTTGTTGGATTATGAGATGGATATGAACTTGTTATAAGTGAAAAATATGTTAATATTAATGTTAATATTCTGGAAAAATTAATAAAATAACAAAGAGACAAAGCTTGGACCAAAACATGTTAAAATAAGCTAGAAATCATAAACCGGAAACACGCAAAAATGCATTTTGAGCACACACATGCACCATAATCTTATGACCAAGGAAATATGATAAACCTACTGGAAATAAGTTGAAATAAAAGTATAAAACTCAGATCTTTTGGTTCATGACAACAAATAAG
>CM067170.1:59195735-59258898 GCA_034093135.1 Erigeron breviscapus | reverse complement strand
AAGGTGGAACACGAATGTAGTTTTCAAGTGTATTTTCTTTATTGATGAATAAACAAAATACAAGATCGTTGCGGAACCTAGATATTACACGTATGTAAGTATCTAAACAATCTTTGAATTACAAGTGATCTATACTTGCTAAATAAACTCCTTTGATCGATATACTTAGAGTTGTGAAGTATAGCTGTTTAGATCGAGAGTATTTAAGCAAGTTCACCAATTTGCTAAAAAGTGATTTTCTCAAAGAAATGACTTTGTATTTATAGGCAACAAAATTCACCAGTGAATTTTGTGCCGTACAAATATGGTTGGATACATTTAATGATCCGACAAGAACATTAAATGTATTGGATAAGGAATAAGGATAAAGTCACATCAAGTGCAAGTGTATCCTTTTATCCAACCACCTTAACACACGTATACTTTGGTAAAGAACAAGTGGGTTGTTCTTTGGAAAGTGTGTAAAGGCTTAAAGTCAAACCTCGATATCAGTGTTCAGACTTGTAAGGTCTAGAACACTGACAATCCTCCAGTGTACAGATCTGGTAAGACTTTCCAGTGGACTCCGCCTTTTGATAAGTCTTCTTTCTTCAGACTTCAGTCTTTGACTTCAGTCAGAATGTCTTCAGTAGAGTAGATCTGGACTGGGGTGAAGACCAGTGAGCTAATCTGGAGAATACTCCAGATTTCCTATACAAGTATTTGCTCATTAGTCTTCCATTATTTCTGGACAAATCTTTAGAAGGACTCCAGATCCCAAGTCTGGAGTAGGTCCAGCAGAACATGTTTTCTGGTCAGATCTTCAGTGAGCTCCAGTAGTCGAGTCTGGAGCGAGTCCAGCAAAACATGTTTCTTGACAAACCTTCAATAAGGTTCCAGTAGTCCAGTCTGGAGCCAGTCCAGTAAGTCTGGACTAAATCTGGACCTAACATAGTAACTTGTCGATTAACCTTTACCTTAGATCCTTCACTCAGCCATTGTAGCTTGTAGGGACGAAGGTGCTTTACTGTACCGTTCTAGTTTCTCTACCATGTAAGTTGAAGCAGCATTAGCACAACTTCCACCATCAATGATCAGATTACACACCTTTCCCTTAACAGTACATCTGGAATGGAAGATATTTTCAGTATCAGTTGTAACTTCATCAGTGTGCATGACTCTTCGTACTACTAGCATTTCTCCAACATCTGCACCTACATATGATTCTTCATCTTCACCTTCGTGATACACTGGTTCACCTTCTTCGGTATCAACATCTGGTAAGCTTTCAATTTCTTTGGCAGTTAGTGCTCGCTGGTTGGGACACTGCGCCTGGAAGTGACCAAAACCATGACACTTAAAACATTTTCTTCCAACTGGTTCTTTTAATCCTCCAGTTTCTTTCTCCTTTCCTCTAAAGGATTTCTGACCAGTTTCACTGGGCTTCATAACTGGCTGACTGGAACTGGAAGAAACCTTAGTGAAAGGTTTGTACTGGACCTTCTTCTTCAGTTGCTTTTCAATCTGGAGGGCCAGTTTGCAAGCACCTTCATAAGTCCAGATGGGCTGCAATTATATCTTCTCAGTTAAGACAGCATTTAGACCACCAAGGAATCTGGCGATAGTATGCTCTTCAGTTTCCTTCACTCCAGTTCTTGTCTTCAGTTGCTCAAACTCCCTAATATACTCCACAACTTCTTTAGTGCCTAGCTTCATATTATTCATCAGTAGATACTGATCTTGTTTGTACGACTGGGGAACAAACCTTTTCTGCATAACTTCTTTTAGCTTAGACCAGGTCTTAATTTTACTTTTACCCTTGTACTCTCTTTCAGCTTTCATATTGTCTTACCAGGATGAAGCATACTTTTTCAACCTAATAATGGAAACTTTAAAACTTTTCTTATCATCATAACCCTTTATTTCCATAATCCTATCCATCACCTGAACCCATTCAAATTATTCTTCTGGGTTTGAAGAACCGACAAAATATGGTGGATCTATCTTAATATCTTTAGTATTATCAACCTTATGTCTCCTTCTTCTTCTAGACTGATTAGACTCATCAGAATCACTAGAGTTTCTGGGTGAACTATCAGATCTCTCACTAGGACCTTGAGATTCATAATCTCTTTCACTAGCAACAACATGTTCTCTATTAAACCTTAAACCACCATCTTCTAACAGATTAACAACCCTACCAAGTGTTTCTTGTAGATCTTCAATCTGCCTATCTCTGCTAGCATTATGAGCTTCTTCTAATGTCATATTTCTTCTAAAAGCCATTAATACTCAACAAATAACATCAACAATAACAATCCACCACTATGTTTGATAAAGGTCTAGCCAACACAAACACAGATAAAGGAATCGAAGATTTAAGATCTCACCACTATATTTGATAAAGGTCTAGCCAACACAAACACAGATAAAGGAATCGAAGATTTAAGATCTCACCACTATATTTGATAAAGGTCTAGCCAACACAAACACAGATAAAGGAATCGAAGATTTAAGATCTCACCACTATGTTTGATAAAGGTCTAGCCAACACAAACACAGATAAAGGAATCGAAGATTTAAGATCTCACCACTATATTTGATAAAGGTCTAGCCAACACAAACACAGATAAAGGAATCGAAGATTTAAGATCTCACCACTATATTTGATAAAGGTCTAGCCAACACAAACACAGATAAAGGAATCGAAGATTTAAGATCTCACCACTATATTTGATAAAGGTCTAGCCATCACAAACACAGATAAAGGAATCGAAGATTTAAGATCTCACCACTATGTTTGATAAAGGTCTAGCCAACACAAACACAGATAAAGGAATCGAAGATTTAAGATCTCACCACTATATTTGATAAAGGTCTAGCCAACACAAACACAGATAAAGGAATCGAAGATTTAAGATCTCACCACTATATTTGATAAAGGTCTAGCCATCACAAACACAGATAAAGGAATCGAAGATTTAAGATCTCACCACTATGTTTGATAAAGGTCTAGCCAACACAAACACAGATAAAGGAATCGAAGATTTAAGATCTCACCACTATATTTGATAAAGGTCTAGCCAACACAAACACAGATAAAGGAATCGAAGATTTAAGATCTCACCACTATATTTGATAAAGGTCTAGCCATCACAAACACAGATAAAGGAATCGAAGATTTAAGATCTCACCACTATGTTTGATAAAGGTCTAGCCAACACAAACACAGATAAAGGAATCGAAGATTTAAGATCTCACCACTATATTTGATAAAGGTCGAACCACACAAACACAGATAAAGGAATCGAAGATTTAAGATCTCACCACTATATTTGATAAAGGTCTAGCCATCACAAACACAGATAAAGGAATCGAAGATTTAAGATCTCACCACTATGTTTGATAAAGGTCTAGCCAACACAAACACAGATAAAGGAATCGAAGATTTAAGATCTCACCACTATATTTGATAAAGGTCGAACCACACAAACACAGATAAAGGAATCGAAGATTTAAGATCTCACCACTATATTTGATAAAGGTCTAGCCATCACAAACACAGATAAAGGAATCGAAGATTTAAGATCTCACCACTATATTTGATAAAGGTCTAGCCATCACAAACACAGATAAAGGAATCGAAGATTTAAGATCTCACCACTATGTTTGATAAAGGTCTAGCCAACACAAACACAGATAAAGGAATCGAAGATTTAAGATCTCACCACTATGTTTGATAAAGGTCTAGCCAACACAAACACAGATAAAGGAATCGAAGATTTAAGATCTCACCACTATATTTGATAAAGGTCTAGCCAACACAAACACAGATAAAGGAATCGAAGATTTAAGATCTCACCACTATATTTGATAAAGGTCTAGCCAACACAAACACAGATAAAGGAATCGAAGATTTAAGATCTCACCACTATGTTTGATAAAGGTCTAGCCAACACAAACACAGATAAAGGAATCGAAGATTTAAGATCTCACCACTATATTTGATAAAGGTCTAGCCAACACAAACACAGATAAAGGAATCGAAGATTTAAGATCTCACCACTATATTTGATAAAGGTCGAACCACACAAACACAGATAAAGGAATCGAAGATTTAAGATCTCACCACTATGTTTGATAAAGGTCTAGCCAACACAAACACAGATAAAGGAATCGAAGATTTAAGATCTCACCACTATATTTGATAAAGGTCTAGCCAACACAAACACAGATAAAGGAATCGAAGATTTAAGATCTCACCACTATATTTGATAAAGGTCGAACCACACAAACACAGATAAAGGAATCGAAGATTTAAGATCTCACCACTATGTTTGATAAAGGTCTAGCCAACACAAACACAGATAAAGGAATCGAAGATTTAAGATCTCACCACTATATTTGATAAAGGTCTAGCCACACAAACACAGATAAAGGAATCGAAGATTTAAGATCTCACCACTATATTTGATAAAGGACGAACCACCACAAATATAGATAAAGGGATCACTTCAAACCACCAAGATCAAAGATCCATAAAGGTAAATGAAGATTTTTGGATAAGAAATAGAGGGTGCTCTATTAATTTCATTCAATCAATCAAGTCTAATTACAATGAGAAAATAAGCCCCTATTTATAGCCACTCATGCTATTTTCCAGGAATAAAGAAATACAAATATTAAATAAATAAAAGGCTGTCATGTGCTAAGGACAACCACTAATTTATCCACCAATAGGAAATGGACAGACAAAGCTTCTAGAAAGATTCCTTCTGCACAAGGGCCCACAAACCGTTAGGATTAACGTTGTCACACGCCCCTCCCTTATCGTCTTTGACAACTGTCATTCCTTCTTTATTGGGTCCACAACATGTGACTGAGACAAACTTTATTAATGAAAACCGGAACGTAAATCTGGAACTTCCACTAGAGACTTAAATCTGGAGCATCCATCTGGAGACTAGACTGGAGCTGGTCACTGGAGTGCTTCAGGGGTAAACTTCACTGGTGGATTACTACTGGCCGCAACTGGAGAAACTTGCCACTGGAGAAGTGTTACTACTGGCGACTGGATTGATTCAGTAAATACTTGCCTGAAATGGGCCACTACTGGCAGAATCAACATGGCTTGTTCAGATGGCATTATCGGGTCAGTTAGCTTCTTCAGTTCACTTGGTCTCTCCAGTTCACTGGTGTCAGTCAGTTCAGTGAACCTGGAAATTTCTGCATCATAAACCCCCTTTTTTTTTCCGACGGCTACTAGCGACGAAAGGGAATAGTTTTAGAACTTTTGAAAAACTTTAGCTTTTAATTTTAACTAAAAAGCTCTTATTGTGTTAAAAGTTTTGTTTGGATGTAACTAGCTTTAACTTTTATTTGGAAAAAAAATCCAAAATGAAACGTTACTTGAAGTAGCGTTTCAGGAGCTTTAGCTTTTCGATAAAGCTTTTAATCTTTTAAAGTTACACAAATACCTCTTGAAGTTGCACCTACAACTATCATACCAAACACTTTTAAAAAAATGAGAGCTATAGCTAACAATTTTGCATAAAAACTACAGCTCAAACTAAAAATTACAGCTACAAGATACAAGCTACAACTACTAGGTACAACTACCAACTACAACTACTTTTGCCAAACATAAGTTTTAGATACCAACACTTAAGCCCCTCAAACTGTATAACTATATTTAACTTCGCTTAAGGCCTAAAGGGTCACAACACAACAAGCATTAATGGTAAATATTTATCAACACTTTCTAATCATATTAATAGAAACACATACCCGAACTTATCTATATAAATTACATTATATTCAACACCATATTATTCACATAAAATATAAGGTCACTTTACGACAGGACTAATAGTCAAAGTAGACGGAAATATAATAAAAGAGTTCGGGATGTTACAGAACCCGACCCCGGTTGGGGTCAAACCCAGTTGCACTTCGCTGACCATAAACCGGGTTGGGGTCAAACCCAGTTGCACTTCGCTGACCAAAAACCGAATCGGGTTTCACCTCGAAACCGGTTTCGTCAAAACCGATTTATGTACACGACTAAGTGCACCAGAACGGATACTACCATATGGAATCGATTGACTACAAAGTGTTTCTTTATGTAACAATAATCCGATATAACTAGGATCTATGCTTCTCATAACTTTCTTACTCCGATTCATTCAAAAAATGAGTGATCCATCTCATTCAAATTATTATCTACTGCTTAACAGTTAACATGCACCACTGATTGTATTAAAACTATCTACAGAATTAAAAAAGGAATGTGATGAATTGCAAAGTCATTTTCAAAAAATTAACAGAATTACATGAAGAAATGAGTGTTTTAAAACATGCCAACTTGAAGCGTTAGTTTACAAAGTGATGAACAGCCGAAGCACGCATATAGAAACACAATTCTTAGCTCCAGCAAGATAAAATACCCACAAGGCCACCATACAGCAAAATCCGTTTTTTTGTAATCTTTTCTAAATCATGACAGCATATACATTATCTTCATACAATTTAACCTTATAAACCACTCTCTTTTAGATTGAATCATATAACCAAAATAATAGTAAGTCAGAACAGGAAGTGGTGATTTCTTTATTTCATTTTAAGATGAACAACACCAGGCTTTTTTAGGTGCATTTTCCTGGTCTGAATCGGTCTCCAAAACAACAGTTTTTCCACTTCCTGACAAAGAAGGTTCGGGTTTCTTTAGATCCTGAGATTGCATAACTTTCCTGCTTAATATGTTGTAAATCTCCTTTACAACCGTTTCAAAAGCAGCAGTAACATTGGATGAATCCAGGGCCGAAGTTTCCATGAAAAATAAACCCTCAGATTCAGCCAACAATTTCCCTTCATCAGTGGAAACCTCCCTGGTGTCTTTAAGGTCCGACTTGTTGCCAACAAGTATTGAAACTACATTCATATCCGAATGAGCTGCTCAAGAAATAAATTCAAGCCAAATAATCAGAAAATGTGTAACACAAAGCAAGGGTTCATTTAGAGTAGTAAAACTGATTATATGATATTGAATACTCAGAATTAGATCCAGCTTTAATAAAAATGACTGCAAAGCTGTAATAAAAAACTATTCAATAAAGAGTTAATTACCAAGGGACAATTAATTGAACTTTTCCTAATTGAGGGGTAACATGATATCTCTCACCTAAAAAGGAACTGATCTAATTTAATCAACTGAAGGAATTCTAAGTTAGTTGAGACGATGATTAGGTGAGTGGAAAAATTATCCCTCAATTGATTAAAACCGAATGAGTTACTCAGTTGACTCAACTTGAACTAATTATCCCTCTTCAGATGAGGAAATTACATTAACCCTTAATTATGCTGTTTAAGAAAATAATAAAAAAAAACATTAACCCTTAATTATGGAAGAGTTCAATTAATTGTCTCTTTCTTGATGATTAAGTGATAAACCTTTTACTCCGTATAAAATTGATATCGTAAACAACCAACAAAGACCATTTTGTGACACTTTAAAAGAAGGTACTTTTATTTTAGCCCTTGATATATAGCTTTGTTGCAACTAGTATCCAACAAAGTTTTGCCAGACATAATTACATAACCAGAAGTCGAGTGCATGTATTCAAACATTATAACCAAATTACCAAACAATCTGCTTCAATGTGCGAATTAACCATCACCCAAATACGCTCATGGAATGCAATCAACATCAATAGCATTCTAATCTATTCTAGCCGTTGGTTTCTCCAAAATTTGCCATGTCTCAAAAAATGTCTAAGCAGACTCATTTTGGCACAAGCAAAGGAAGTAGTGAGCATGTGAAAGTACTTACTATGAAGTTCATTCAGCCATCTGCCAATGCTATCAAAGGTTTGGCGTCTACTGATGTCATATACCAAAAGAGCTCCAACAGCACCTCTGTAATAAGCAGATGTAACTGCTCTGAACCGTTCTTGACCAGCCGTGTCCCAGATTTGGGCCTTAATTTCTTTCCCCTTGATTTCAATCTTCTGTGTTTGAAACTCTACTCCAATAGTTGATTTTGAACTTGAGTAAAATTCATCTCTAGCAAATCTAGCAAGCAAGTTTGACTTCCCAACAGCCGAGTCACCAATAAGAACGATCTTAAAGAGGTAGTCTTCACCAGACTCATCTTGAGAATAAAATGCCATATCCTATCCTTGTAGATGATCTAAAAAAAATGCTAAGAAAACATATTCATCAATACGTTGCTTCTTAAGAATGATTCCATAACCCAAATCCTGTGAAGCAAAACGAAAAAGCAAGGATCGAATAATTAAAAAGATATATAAGATGTGTAAAAGAAAAAAGAAAACTTCAAAGGCAAGACAAGTAGACAATATGCAAAAAGCAAGGTATCTTAATAAGTTCCCAAACTTTTGCAAATACCAGATCAATTGTGGAGGGTACGCCGCCAACTCATCCAAACCTTATATTTAACTTTTAAACATTTCTTAACCACGAGTTTCTACCCCGAAGGTCTTCGGTTGTTAAAATAGCAGTTTGGTCCTTAAAGGGAAAGATATTGCACGTGCCTCCACTTTTTTGACTTGTTGGGGCCAAGCACCTTCTTTCTATACGTTGTCGTTGCCCAGCTTCAGCCCCTGGCCCTCCCCCTTCAACTGCACACACCTGTACCCCAGACCTAATAACCTATAGAAGGTAATACGCTCATTTATATCTTCCAAGGTAATAAGTTTAATATAAAAAAATTAAAATAATTAACTCCATCAATTACAAAGATAACATTTAAATAAACATGTACTATCTGATGTTAGGTAACACCTAACATATCTTTAAAACAAAAGGAAACACAAATATAATTTGAAAGTGACGCGTACCACATTCAGAGACTTGATTACGATAGACCATTATCCAAAAAACTAACAATAAATCTGATTCTTGTGAAGCCTTATGACAATTATTATCAGTTAAAGTGAAGTGTACACAGTGAAGTGTCCACCCTCTGGCTCTGACAAGATGTAAATCATCAATAACAAGAATGTTTGTCTTTCGGAAAGTTTTGATTTTAACAAGAATTGGCTCTAGGCTTTTCTAATATGGTTCTTGGATGCTTTCCATTGGATGTGGCAAGAAGACTAGTTTGGTTTTGTTGAAATATATAGTCACAACCTATAAATATTATAAGTTCAGGGACTTATTCTGTGTATTTGAGAAGTTATCTTGCAGGTTAGAAGTTTCGGGTTGAAAGTGTCAAGAGGAGAAAGATGAGGGTGTTTGTGTCATAAGAGGGAAGATGCTCGGTATATAAAGAAGATCATGGCCAGATTAGGGTTATCACAAACCCTTTCAACACACACACATATACAGATTCGTATATATACATATTTCTATATATTCTTCATATTCATTCTTTCACCGATCGATTCTGTAATAATTTCTAGGTAATTGATTATGTAATAGAACTATTATCATTTAGATAATAGAATCACAACAGAATAGCTGTGGTGATTTGGTTGTTTGTTGATTAAGATCAGAAGTATTTTGTGGTTGATTATTGAATTGAGATTCAATAAGTGAAATATAGGTTGTGATTATAATTTTAACATGGTATCAGAGCCAGGTTACGAAACGTAATCGTATTTAATCGAATTAAAATTGATTTAATAATAATTTTCTCCGATTTAGGGTTTCTTCGAATTTGGGGATTTTTTGTTTAGATCTGTGTTTTGAGAACGGCGTATGATCATATGATCACCGTTTGATTCATTGGATCTAATTGTTTGAGAAAACCCTAATTTTTTGTGAAAAATTAGGGTTAGGGTTTCAGATCGAGTTCCTTTCTTGTGAAGATTATTTTAGGTTTATTTGAGAATAAACCTAATCTCCTGGTTATTTCCGCTGCAGAATTTCAGTATTGTTCAGATCCTGCTAATTATTAAATAAGTGAATCAATAATTTAGTAGGGTTTCATCTCTGCTCATCCTATAGCACTGTTTGCATCTTTTTTCTCTATCTCTTTTATTTTTGTTGTTTAAAATCGTTTTTTATCTTATTCTCGTTCAAAACAATTGTGTTAAACTTGACCTACCTCCGTGAGAGGCAAGGAATCCTGTCCCTGACACTTTTGGGAGATAAGATTTATTTACAAAATTATATATATATATATTTTTTATTGTTGTGATTAATTGAGGTTAATTACTTCTGTGAAGCTGTTAATTGAGATTAACTTGCTTTTATTGTTCTTGTGGATATTGATTAATTGAGATTAATTGTTAAATTGTTTGTTGAGTGGTCATTGCATTATTTGCTAAAATGGATGATGATAATCTTAGAGGTTATGGTTCTGGTTATGAATCTGATGATACTGTTTTAAGTGATAATGTGACTAGGATAAGTAAGCTTGATGTGAGTCATCCTTTGCATTTACATCCTAATGATTCTGCTTCCTTGACTGTTGTTTCTATTAAGCTTAAAGGTACTGAAAATTATTCTGTGTGGTCTTGTGCTATGTTACTTGCTCTTGAAGGTAAAAATAAGACTGGGTTTATTGATGGAACTTGTAGAAGATCAAATACTGATGAAGTCTTAGGTAGACAATGGGACAGGGTAAATGCAGTTGTATTGGGATGGATTCTTAATTCTATTTCTGAAGAATTGTTTCTTGGTCAAATTTTTTCAAAAAGGGCTTCACATGTTTGGAAAGAGTTAAAAGAAACTTATGATAAAGTTGATGGGTCTGTGACATTTAATTTGCATCATAGGATTAATTCTTTGTCTCAAAATGGTGCTACTCTTGCTGAATATTATCATAAATTGAATGCTCTGTGGAAACAATTTGATGCTCTTGTTAAACTGCCAAGGTGTACTTGTCATGCTGCTGAGGATTTTAAAAAACATAATCAACTTATAAAATTAATGCAGTTTTTGATGGGATTAGATGATTCTTATATGCAAATTAGAAGTAATATTCTGACAAAAGAACCTCTGCCTGATGTTAGGAGTGCTTATGCTATTATTTCTAGTGAAGAGTCACATAGGATTGTTGCTTCTAGTAATGCTGCTAGTTCTTCTCAAAAAAGTCAGAATTCTGTGTTTGCTTCTAATGTGCCTGCTAAGAATAACTTCCAGAAATTTGGTAATATTGCTAGACCTGCTAATATACCAAGATCAAATGAAAATAATAGGAAACCTGGAAATTCTACTGTTGTGTGTGATCATTGTGGTTTTAATGGACATACTATTGATAAGTGCTTTAAAATCATTGGTTATCCTGAAGATTTTGGAAAAAAGAGATTTAATCAAAATTTTAAAGGAAAGAATGTGTCTAATAATTCTGTGAGGAAAGCTCCTTCTTCTTCTTCTACTGCTTCTACTTCTTCTTCTACTGCTTCTACTTCTTCTTCTACTGTGTTTTCTGAAGAACAGATTGCTACTTTGGTTTCTCTCATTAAAAGTAACACTGTTTCTGATAAAGGAGTACATGCCAATATGGCAGGTACAATTTTAAATAACAGTAAGGTCTTTAATGAGAATTTTGAAAGTTTTTTTTGTTCCAACAGTTTTATGCACAAAAAATTAGTTACTAAAGGGAAAATTGTTGATTCAGGGGCTAATCAACATATGACATATTCTGAAAAACTTTTAACTAATGTGATTGATATTTCTCATTTAAAAATCAAAGTTTCACATCCTAATGGTACAGAAACATATATTACTAAAATTGGGAATATGATTTTAACCAGTTACTTAACCTTGTTTGATGTACTTTAATTTCTGTGCATAAAGTTGCTAGGGATAGTAAGTTAATGATTGCTTTTGATGAGATGCATTCTTATATCCTTAACCAGGCTTTGAGGGCAGGGAAAATTCTGGGGATTGGTAGACAATCTGGTGGTTTGTACTACTTTAATGAGAAAGAAGGTAATTGTCTTAATAACTGTGTGTCTGTTGCTTCTTGTTGTTTGTCAAAATTTACTTGGCATTGTAGGTTAGGACATCCTGCTGAACAAGTTTTGCATGTTTTAAAAGATAAACTAAATTTTGATAAATCAAATGATTTTACTGTTTGTGATGTTTGTCAAAGAGCAAAACAAATTAGAGAACCTTTTCCATTAAGTGATCATAAAAGTAAAAAACTTGGTGATCTTGTTCATTTAGATGTATGGGGTCCATATAAGGCCACTAGTAGAGAAGGGTTTAGATTTTTTCTAACTATTGTTGATGATTTTACTAGAGCAACTTGGGTGTATTTGCTTAAACATAAGTCTGAAGTGTTTGATTCTGTGTTTGTTTTCTATAATCTATTAAGTAATCAGTTTCAAAAGAGTGTGAAAATTTTTAGAAGTGACAATGGTAAAGAATTTGTTAATCAAAAGTTTAATGAATTTTGTGAAAAACAAGGAATCTTACATCAAACTTCTATGTATTACACACCTCAACAGAATGGTATAGTTGAAAGAAAACATAGGCATTTACTTAATGTTGCTAGATCCCTTCTTTTTCAACGGGGGATTCCTTTAAATATGTGGACTGATTGTGTTCTAACTGCTACTTATTTGATTAACAGATTACCATCCTCTGTGCTAAATGGAATGTCTCCTTATGATTTAGTTTATGATAAAAGTCCTTATCTTGAACACTTAAGGTCTTTTGGTTGTCTTGCCTATGCTACTATTTTGAACAATTTAGATAAGTTTAATAAGAGATCAGAAAAATGTGTTTTAATTGGTTATTCTAATATAAAAAAAGGTTATAAATTGTTTAGTCTAGATAGTAAACAAGTCATTTATTCTAGGGATGTCAAATTCTTTGAAAATGTGTTTCCTTTTAAAGAGAATAAAGATTTTAACATTGATGAAACTGATTCAAATTCTGGTCTTAATCATGAAAATTTCTTTAATAGTAGTGAACTTGATTTACCAATTGACCTACCCAATGATGAAGAGAGGAGGATTGAAAGTCCAATTAGGCATGGCAGCCTCTCTTCACATTCTGGTGGTACTTTAGAAACACAGAATGGAACTGATGACCATTCTAAAGCTTCTAATGAATCTGCCAATGTTGAAGAGAACATTGCAGCCTTTGAGGAGAATGAGAACATGTCTGAGGGTGATGATATACCTCAATTTAATGAGGATAATCATACTATAGGTCTTAACAATGATTTTAATCTTAGAAGGTCAGAAAGAACCTCTGTTTTTCCTAAAAAATATCATGATTATATTGTTGGAAACACTGTTTCAAATAAAAATGTGAAGTATGGTATTGAGAATTATATGAGTTATTCAAATTTGTCTCATTAATACAAATGTTTTGCTGCTCAATTAAGTAAAAATGTGGAACCTAAGTCTTTTTATGAAGCATCTAAACAACAGTGTTGGAATGATGCTATGAATTCTGAAATGGAAGCTTTGTATAGAAATGACACTTGGACTTTAGTTGACTTACCACCAAATAGAAAACCTATAGGTTGTAAGTGGGTGTATAAAATTAAATATAAGTCAAGTGGTGAAATAGAAAGGTACAAAGCTAGGTTGGTGGCTAAAGGTTATAATCAAAAGGCTGGTGTAGATTATGAGGAGACTTTCTCTCCTGTTGTTAAAATTGTTACTGTTAGGTGTTTAATTACACTTGCAGTTCAAAACAATTGGCCTCTTTTTCAGTTAGACATTAATAATGCCTTTCTATATGGTGATCTCATTGAGGATGTTTATATGTCTCTTCCACCTGGTTATTTCTCTTCTTCTGACAAAAGAGTTTGTAAACTCAACAAATCTCTTTATGGTTTAAAACAGGCTCCTAGGCAATGGAATGCTAAATTAACTAGTGCTTTGTTAGAAAATAACTTTGTTCAAAGTATTAGTGACTACTCTCTTTATACTAAGTCTGTTGCTGGTATTTTTATTGCCATTTTGGTTTATGTGGATGATATTATCATCACTGGAAATAATTTAGAAGAAATTGAGAAGTTTAAAAATTTCTTAAAAACTAAGTTTTTAATCAAAGACTTAGGAAATTTGAAGTATTTTTTAGGAATTGAGATTCTTGAAACTTCAAATGGTGTTGTTCTTACTCAAAGGAAATACTGCATGGATCTTATATCTGATTTTGGTCTTCTTGCTAGTAAACCAATCAGTACTCCTATGCAACCTAATGTTGCTTTAACAGGTTCACCTTCTGAAAATGATCCTTTGTTAACTAATATCACTGAGTATCAGAAACTTATTGGTAAACTGATTTACTTGACTACAACAAGACCAGATATATCATATACTGTGCATTGTTTGAGTCAATTTATGCACTCTCCTCTTAGATCACATCTGTAGACTGCTTTGAAGCTTTTAAGAAATCTTAAAAGCTCTCCAGGTAAAGGTGTTTTGATTTCAAAGTCCTCCTCTTTTAATGTGGAAGCTTATACTGATGCAGATTGGGCAAGATGTGTTGTAAGTAGAAAGTGTGTATCTGGTTATTGTGTTTTCTTTTGTGGATCCTTGGTTTCTTGGAAAAGCAAGAAACAAAATACTATTTCTAAATCTTCTGCAGAAGCAGAGTATAGAGCTCTTGCTTCTGCTACTTCTGAGGTCATTTGGATTCAAAAGGTTTTAAAGGATTTAGGTTGTCATATACCTGGTCCAGTAAAGGTTTTTTGTGATAGTGATGCTGCACTTAAAATTGCAGCTAATCCAGTGTTTCATGAAAGAACAAAACACTTGGAAATTGATTTGCATTTTGTTAGAGAGAAAATTTTAAAGGGAGTGATATGCACACAAAAGATAGGGTCTGCAAATCAAATTGCAGATATCCTAACTAAAGCACTGGATACAAAACAACACAATTTTTTGTGTTCAAAAATGAACTTGGTAAATCTTTTCCAGGTTAAGACTAAGGGGGGTGTTGAAATATATAGTCTAAACCTATAAATATTATAAGTTCAGGGACTTATTCTGTGTATTTGAGAAGTTATCTTGCAGGTTAGAAGTTTCGGGTTGAAAGTGTCAAGAGGAGAAAGATGAGGGTGTTTGTGTCATAAGAGGGAAGATGCTCGGTATATAAAGAAGATCATGGCCAGATTAGGGTTATCACAAACCCTTTCAACACACACACATATACAGATTCGTATATATACATATTTCTATATATTCTTCATATTCATTCTTTCACCGATCGATTCTGTAATAATTTCTAGGTAATTGATTATGTAATAGAACTATTATCATTTAGATAATAGAATCACAACAGAATAGCTGTGGTGATTTGGTTGTTTTGTTGATTAAGATCAAAAGTATTTTGTGGTTGATTATTGAATTGAGATTCAATAAGTGAAATATAGGTTGTGATTATAATTTTAACAGGTTTTTATTTCAAATTAGACCAATCTCTGTTAATACATAATTAAATTTTGTCCGTTCTTTCCATTCTTTTATGTATAACTAATGTGTTAAGTATGATTACAAAGATAATACTTCTACCAAGAAAAATGCCATGAGGATTTGGGTGACTTTTTTTGGGTAAAAGGGATTACCCTGCTCAAACTTTTATACCACCAACAATTAACAGTACATCACAAGTAATGAGGCTCAGTGCCCCATTAATTCTCTATATGAGGATTTGGGTTACTTCCAATCTGTTTGAACCACTACCCTATTAGCTGTGTACTTTATCATTTAAGCAACTTGAAATAACATACACATAACCCATATTAACCTACTCAAAAATTGCAAAATCGTCATCTCTAGCAGTCATAAAGATTTACATGTTGGCAAGTTCAACACAAAATCTGACACGAGGCTTTCATAACCACTGCCATGTCTGAGTTAAGCTTAGCATCTAGACAATAGAGTTTGAACTTCTGTTCTACACAAAGTAGCACAGTGTGCATATTGTGATAAAAGAGTCAACAGGATAACTATTTTTTCTTTCAAAGTGATCCAACAAAAAGGAGACTAATCATCAAGAGAAAATGGAAGACAAATACAGGTCAATTGGATAACTTTTCAGTCTCAAAGGCTTGGGACGATCTAAGACCTCGAGCTTCGCTGGTGGACTGGTATTACATTGTTTGGTTTAAGCAATGTATTCCTAAGTATTCTTTCTTACTTTGGATTATTATGAAGAAAAAACTCAAGACACAAGATCTGCTACGACCATGGGATATTCATCATCAATCATCTTTGAGTATGGTATGTTCATTCTGTAATAACCAACCAGATTCCCATTCTCATCTGTCCTTTGAGTGTGATTTCTGTTTGAAAGTTTGGAAGGGGGTTAATTTGGTTGCCGGTTTGTCGCATGTTTTGGTGATTTGGGATGATATAATACGTGAGCTCATTCCTATCTCGAAGAAGAACTCGTGTAATAGTGTTGTTTCAAAGCTGCTTCTTTCTGCGACTGTATACCATTTGTGGCAAGAAAGGAATTTGCGCTTGTTTCAACACAAAAGCGCTCAGTGAACAAACTGATTGAGGTCATTTGTTCGACTATAAGGCAAAAACTCATGACATGCTGCTTCAGAAGGACAAAAAGAGTGGAAGATTTGTTGGTTCAGTGGAAGCTACCTATGTCCTTAGTCGCACCTTAGCATGAGGTTTTGCCTGTCTAGTAGCGTTCTTTGTCTTTGTATCTATTCATTTACTAGATAGGCTAGATGTGATGGTGGCATGTCACCAGTCACAGTAGTTGTTTCATTTGGATGTTGCTTTGAGCATGTTTTGTAATAGTCGACTTGGTACTCTGCCATGTTGCCGGAACTTTATTGTGTTTGGGTGATTATATACTAACCGGGGTATTTTCGTACCCTTTTACCCTATCATCAAGAGAAAATTAAAAGGGTGTCACTCATCTACAAAGATCTTCCTAACTTAATTCAAAATAACTACACACAAATGGAGTATCACCAAAGATGGTTGATAGTCGTTTTATCTTCAACAATCAACATTTTCCTATCGTAGCTTCTTAAACTCGCATGTCAAGTACCAACGACGAAAGTGATTTGAATTTTTTAATATGATAAAAAAAATTACAACTAAAATGCATTTCAGTAGTAGTTTTGAGTAATCATCGATGTATTAAGGTTATATAGCACAATTTTGCATATAGTTAAATGGGAGGGGATCCCCTCAGTAGTAGTTTTGAGTAATCATCGATGTATTAAGGTTATATAGCACAATTTTGCATATAGTTAAATGGGAGGGGATCCCCTCAAGTTGTTTCTAACTTGAGAGGTCAAGTTAGAAACATCTTAACCATTGGATTAAAATCAATGGTCAAGATTTAACGTCCGTTGGTTTTGATCTTTGAATCTTGACCTTTGATTTTGATCCGTTGGTCAATATACCCCTAGTCATGTTAGGTAACTTGAGAGAATCCCCTCCCTAAATAAATAGCTTTCATGAGAACATCAACACACGTTACAACCACCACATACTAATTTTAGAGTAAACTAGTCGAAACAGAAATGTAAGCGAAAGTTATTTGGCCAAAACGTTTTAAACCACGTATTAAGACCATGGTACAAATGACTATTTGACCTACAAAACTAACATTGTATTTTGCTAGAAGACGGTTATATTAGTTTTAAGATTATTCATGGATTGTTGTCTAAATTCTGGTCGTAGTTGATAATTTAGTCTGAAAACGTAACAAATCTACTACAGTTAGAAAAATAACAAATGATTACAATTAATATATTTAAATATTTATATGAGTGATCGACACGAATCGTCCTTGTGGTTTACCCAAAAAGTCTGGTTTCGTCCTTTAAGTTTAAAATTGTCTGATATCATCCTTTATAAATGGAAAATGATCACGTTTGAACCTTTTCGAAAACGGACGTTAAGTCGAATCCGTTAACTCCTCATGTGCATTCCAAGTGAGAGTAGCATTCCACCTGAGAGTAATATGGTCATTTTTAGAGCAAAAGGACTAATAGTGATATTTATTTACGTTGTTGTTGTAAAATCCTTTCATCTTACCTGGTCATATGAAAACAATATGAAAATGATGAAAATATCTTCATTCTAATATATCAAACAAATCCCTTCCACTCTTTTCTTTTTACTTTCAAATTTACACACATAAATATGCTCATCTCCTCACATCCAAATAAGTTTGCCATATCAAGATATGAATAATTAATAACTTTTCTTAAACTCAATCTTAATGCAACTTCCATCTTGGATTCTGATTTCATCTTTTATGTTCATCAATAACTTATCAAAGCCACAATCTTCTTTCATAACCACAGTAGATGAACGAGACTTCAATATTAACCCGACCCGTTTACCCTAATCATCATCATCGGCTTCTGATTTCATCTTTTTTCAACCACACAAAAAGAAAGACCATCACCTAGATCTCATCGTTACACGCAATCGCCGTCAGAGATGGGGAGGTCGGCAATGTGGTGGCCGGATTATATAGATATAGATATAGATCTGGATATAGAAATCGATCGGGATATAGTTCTCGCAACTATTCTTCCTTTTCTCCCGGTCCACACCACCACTGTTCAACCACCACCACCGTCGTACCCACCGTCACTACCGCTTTACCCATCACCACCACCGCACCTTTCACCAAAAGAATATAGATATAGATATTTGTTGTGGAATTGTATCCGATATATACAGAGAGTTATGAACATTCATGATCTTTTAGTATAGATATTTTTTGTATAGATTTAGGATAGGGTGAAATTAAAGGAAGGAAAATAATCTTGACCCTTGATTTTTATCAAGATTTAAAACTTATATTTAAATCTTGACCCTTGATTTTCATTCAAGGGTCAAGATCTTCCCAACTTGACAGTCAAGTTGGGAAAACTTTAGGGAATTTTAATACGAAATTAAAATGGAAGGTATTAAATGAATAAGAAGAGTGGTTGTGTTGTTGAAGATCTGGAAAATGATCTTTTAGTTGGGGTATCTTTTCCTTTTTAATTTTAGATATAATTTCTGGGTTTTTTTACCTTATTTTATTTTTACCTAATTGTACTGAATTGAGAAGATGCATCAAAAAAGGAACAAAAGATTAAAACATGTTGTTATAGGAAGAAGAAAAAAAGAAAATGTCAACTTTAGTCCTTTAGCTTATAAAATGACCATATTATCCTCACGTGCATTCGGTTAATGGATTTGAGTTAACTTCTGTTTTTGAAAAGGTTGAAACGTGATCATTTTCCATCTATAAAGGATGATATCAGACAATTTTAAACTTAAAGGACGAAACCAGACTTTTTGGGTAAACCACAAGGACGATTCGTGTCGATCACTCATATAAATATTTAGAACTCTAAAGTTGTTTTCAATTTTACTAGTATAGTTGAAGATATTGACATTTGAATTAAAATCAAGGGTTAAGATTCAAAGATGATTATTGAATCTTGACCTTTTATTTTTATCCGGGGAACTTTATTAGTAAGTAAAATTGAAAACAACTTTAGAAGACCTTTATCCAAATTTATAAATTCATAGAATGAAAGCCAACACAATTTATTGAGGGGAACACTTGTAGGGTCATATACTTGGCCTCGTGAACGTGTTGTGAGAACCTCCAAAAAATATAATGCTCAATGATAGAAAAGATCAAGAGATCTATAGATTGATGTGATGTTCCAATAAAATCAAGTATACTGGCGATGACAACTCAAATTAACTAAAATATCAAATAGTATTTTTTATAATAAAAAGAGGACCACATCTTTTATCGTGAAAACAAAATATCAACAGTTTGACACTCTTATTATCTATACTTTTATATATATTATAAAAAGAATAATCATGTTGAAAGTTACACGGAAAAAATGTCTAAAATACCCTTAATGATTATATTACACTATCAATCTTTTATCTTTAGAATATACCCACTAACCATTTACATCAATTATTTTTACATTAATTATCTAAACCACTCGACGCCGCCTCTACCATCACATCGTCGTCGCCACAAACACCGCCGCATTGCGCGGATATCATGCTAGTTAATGATAATGATTATACTGGTATCCAAAACACAAGAAATTACAAACCTACCAAAAAAAAAACACTAGAAAGTGGTAGGATATTTAGGTAAAAGAGCCCAGATGTATAGCTAGCTTAGTTTGTTGTGAAGATAAGCGCATTTGGAAGTATCGTCGGTAAGGCGCTAAATTTATTATAAAAAAAAAATCATATTTGAGGGTTGATTACTGTGTACAAACCAGAAGTGACACGCAATCAGTTTTCCAGAGAGTAAAACCACGAAATTTGCATAAATCTAACATTGCCTCATAACACACATATTCATTATTCACTCTCAGACTATCGACAAACTTCTTTCTAGAAGCCGGCTTTACCCTTGGGTAGAGGAAATATTGTATCTCATCTCTTCCATACCCAATTTATGTCAGGAATTGGATACAGTTGTTATCTAACATTGGGTGATCTGTGATTGGTTTTATGAAATAAAACGACATTTAACTTAATTTAAAATCAATAATAAAAGTCAACTTTGTTTCTTCAAACAGTTCCACTATTAACACATTACAATTACAAAAGGTCAACGTTACTTAATAATCCCGATAAACATGTATATTATTAATATTTTTTTTTTATTAGTATATAAAATAGATAAACATAAACATAATAACATGATCACCAACAAATGAAGTCAACATACAAGGTTTATTTTCTGGAGATCAACACATTTAAATTCAAGAAGAAAATAAAAATAGGTATAAAAATTAATAGATGAAGGGCATACCTTTGAAATGTAGATCGGATGAAATGCAGAAAAAGATGGGATTCCAAATTGAGGAAGAAAGAAAGAAACAAAATGAAACAAGTATAGATTTGCAGTGAATGCTTTGCAGATACAGTACAGGAAGATACGCCTGCGTTAATGGGCTGGTTATTGGGCTTTTTATATTACACAAACACAATTTACTACGACAACGTTAGACATAGTTTACACAAGTCAAAGTGTTTATTGCAATCTCCTTTTTTAAGTAGGAACTAGTTTTTTAACCCGCGCTTCGCGGTAGAAAATATTCTTTCAATTTTACATAAAGATGTGAATAGTGATTTATGTTAAAGCTGGCTTTCAAACCTTACGTATTGAACATTAAAAAATAATATAAAAAAAAAACTTAGAAGAACAAAAAAAATTATTAGATGTGTTAATAGAAGAAACATATTGTTTTCTATACTTGCTTAAGCTAAGCATATATTAGTCAAAATAATATATGTATCTAACTTGAAATAAATGTCTATTTTCTATAAGAGTATACTCCGTAAATTCAATGAAAATTAAAAGCTCTGTTATACATTTACCCTTTATAAATCCATAGTTTTTATGAAGGAAATGATTAATCCTCTTAACTCATCCTCCTAAAAATCCTTCTAAAAATATGATCATGACACATAACACAATCAAAAGATGAGATTAGGAGAAAGAATTAGTGGATTACACTTGGCATAATTTGATGCATTAGGAGGATTATTATGAGGATGTGTTCAGAGGATCTATCATTACCCATGTATGGTTTTTATACACAAAATCGAAGAAGTAAATATTCATTTCTCTTGTTAGTTCTCTTTCTTATTTTCTTGTCGACTTCAACCCATAGTTTAAATCCAATTTATTCCACATGCCACCGTTTGTCACTAAAACTTTTTTAACCTTTTCTGTTTTTCGGTAAAGGTCGTCACCCCTGGTTATAATATATAATCAAAAAAGTTCAGGCAATCTAGCAGAATACTAGATTGGCTTATACAAACATGCTCAAAGCAACATCCAAGTAAAGAAAGGTATAAACATCTACCTTTCTACATAACAGCAAATACATCTTAAAACAAATAGCAAATAACTAAGAATTAAAAGATGGCAGCTTCTAAGCGATTCGCAACTCATCCAAGCGTCTTGATCTCTTGAACCAAACAGTAAACAACTTCAAACGTACCACTTGAATAATTTCAGCAGCAAGTTGATCAGGAGGTTTCTTCTTCTTAGCAAATAACCTTGAATTTCTTTCATGCCAAATCGAATAAACAGAAGCAGCAAAAGCTAATTTAGAAACGATACTTCTTGTTGACCTCTTATGCACAAAAAGAAGCAGCTTCGTTGACAATATCATCCCAACAAAAAGAATGATGTTGGAAATCAGCCTTTATCCGGACAATATCCGAAACCTGCATAGAGTATGAGCATTCAAAAAAGAGATGGGCATGTGAATCCTGAACGATGTCACATAGAGGGCAAAGAAGATCACAACTATTAACCCCATCAGCCACGTCCCAAACTTGAAGCTGATCTTGAGTCTTCAACTTCCTCCTAGTAGCAAGCCATAAAATGAAAGAATGTTTTGGGATACATTGAGGAAACCAAACCACTTGATACCATGGGACCAGATTAGCACGGGGTCGAAGATCATTCCAAGCTAAACCAACAGAAAATTCATCCAGATTACCATTTCTATCTTTCCATAAGATTTCATCTGCTTTAGTTACCTCCAGAACCGGAGGATCACCAAAAACAAACCTCGAACTCCATTCAGTCGGCCACATCCATTCGCTATTTACCACGACATCAGAAACTTTAGCATTAAGATTAAAACCATATATATCCCATCTATTTATTTCTCTTTAAAAGTTAAATTTTAAAACACACATCTGAACAACTACACCTCCTTTATCCAATGTTTAAAAATAAAAATAAAAAGGTAATTGGATGGAAACTCCCTGATCCCATGTACCATTTGGTACCTATTAATCACCCAACCAAGCTAGTGTCCAGGTAAATCTCAATCACTTAATAATCTCCTGATTATCTCAAGTTTGCCTTTGGCAAGACACGAACCCAGGATCCCCCTGGGAAGTGGCGGCTGGTGACCACTGGGTTTATCCAATGTTGCTACAATCTTAAGTTCATCGTGTTTTTCCATCTCATTTTTCTACCAAAAGCATCAATGTCCATATCATTTATTATCTATATTTAAAAAAATACCCAGAAATGTATAATATAGAGGGAAATTCGACAACACCGTCGAAAGATGTCTACGTTTAACAAATTTACTCGGTGGATCCTCGATCTCATCAGTGGAATCTCAAATTCTCACCGGGTATCATTACTTATCATGTTCTTCATTACGTATAAAATCTCACCAGGTATCATTATTCCTTGTGTCGGCAGACCAATGGATATAAGACCGAAAGACCGTTCTTATACCAGTGACGTTACGGATAGCTGTTGTTGTCGGAGGTGGTTAAAGAAGATGGTGTATGTGTATGTATTTTGTGTGTGTGTATATATATATATATATAATGCTATGGAAGCTTAAAGAGTTGTAAACAATGAGCAAGTGTTAAAAATGTGTATTTGTTAGTGCACATTTGTGTGACAATTAGCAATCTAGATAGTATTATCATTTTATTTGTCGAGTCTGTAATTGAACATTAGATATGGACTTTATATTTTGGACTTTATTGTTTATTTACTTATTTATCTAATGTTGGTACATGATTATATGCTAAGTGTTTCATACGAACCAGACCCAAACGAGGCAAGCCCATACGAAGTTGGTTCATTCGAACCTTGTCATACGAACCTCATTTGAGTGAGGGTCGTTTCACGTGAAGACCCAACGGGCTTTACATGATGAGGGTCGTTTGAGGCCCAGCTTAAACGAACCTCGTGCTAAACACTATAAAGATGAAGCCCTAAGTCGTGCTTAGCAACAACAATACACATATCTCTTGCCAAAACTCTGGCGAACTGAAATCTCATTGCTTTAAGGTCGATTACATCATTGTGCTCAATCAGAAAGCTATAACACTACACATAACGATCATATAGTAATATCAAAAGGTTATCCTTGAGGATTCCGCACTCCAACATAATCATAGCAATCCTGTTAACGATCTAGTTAACAGGGGACTTACAGTGTATATGTATTGTAACTTATGCATGAATGGTTGTATTGTTAGCTACAATACCGTTTTTTGGAAAAGTATTAGCTAAAATATTTTATTTGACTCTGTATATTTATGTAGCTTTGGTGTAGAAGTTGTACCTTGTGCAATTGATACTATACTGCAAAGTACCCCCACCCCCTCATCATAACTATGACAGTTTTCCCAAAATGAACAAATCCATTGAGACTGTCAACATCAGTTCAACTGGTAATTCTAACCATGAGTCTGTGTCTACTTCTGAGAAAGTAGAAAATGATCAACAGACTGAGAAAACTCCTAAGACCACTGAGTCAGAGGAAACAAAGACCAAGTCTGTAACCAATCCAGATGTTACTGCTTAATCGGTAAACAATATTTTTAACAGTAAAATCTATGAAAAAAAAGAAAACCTCAGCATTGTATAAAGGTTGAAACTTTTAAGAAAGTAAATTTTGTCAAAAGTCATGTACAAACTTCAACTATAGACGCTGAAGGACCCAGTGTTCAATCAGAGTCACCTGCTGAATTTGCTGAGAGAAGAATAAAAGAAATGCTAAATATTAGGTCTAGCAGCAATAGCAAAGGAAAAGAAGTTGAGACAGAATCTGAATTAGACTTTGATCCTAGTGAAGTTATGTACTATACTCTTAAAGACAGTGAGGAAGTATTCTTTGATAGAGAAGTACCTGTAACTAGCATTAAGCCTAGATCTAGGATTGATAAAGTCTGGTGTGTAGAAGATAAATATAAACGGTTAGAAGAACAAGTACCACACAAGGATTGGTATGCCGAACCATTTAAGCCTGCATATACCATGAAAGATGCAATTGAAAGACTAGATAGAATTGCAGAACTTAAGGCTTATGGAGTACCAATTCCTGAAGTAGCTAGTGATGATAGACCTAAGAAATATCCGGTTAAATCTTGCTTTACTTGCCGTGAAAAATGTCATGTAGCTAGTTGTTGTCCACTTAAGAAGTCTAAAACTCCTAGAAATGTGCCACCAGTCAAGTCTAAGGATAGTGTCAGATCTTCTGAAAGTAATGGGAAGGGTAAATTAGTTGAAAAGGTTAGTTATAGGTAGTTTATGAGTGAATATAAGAAGAAATACTATGAGGATTATGCAAAGAGACATCTAGATAGTTTAGCTGCTCAGAATTATGTAAAGTTCATTAATTCAGATAAAGTGATGACGCATGGTAGTTCTAATAGTTCAAATCAGGTTTGTGAACAGAAGAAACCATCTCAGGATTTGAGGATTTCTTCTCCTCAAAGTTGAAGTCTAGGAGTGTCTCACCCTGAGAAAAATCTGTTAATGTGAATTCGATGTATGACTTAAGAAAACCGTCTCCTTATAGAGTTAAACCCAATAATGACACGACTCCACTATACCGACAGCATAGTCCTAGGAAAGGTTATCAACCTTCTCCTGAGAGAATGCCATGATTCCAATGGAATTCTAGTGGAAATAGACAGAGGAGATCTACTTTTAGGAGTCCTAAGACTTCGCCTAGTAGACGTCCTAGTGGTTCTTAGTCTGCCGCAGTGCCTAAGGAACTTTTGTAACAACCCTACTTTTTAAATGTTATATATGAGCTAGTTATGTTGCCTATGATCTCGCAAGCCATAGTTATACTTAAAGCTAGTAGATAATGCCCCTAAACTAGCAATCTAAAGCTATTGTTCAATTCTAAATGTGAATTATAAAGTACCATTGAACAAAATTTTATTGATGATCAATCAAATTAGCTAAATAATAATGTAAGTCTCACAAGTTGAGATAACCATCAAAAATCCTTACGAAGGTCCAACAAATTAATCATTTAGCTAATTAAAGTAAATTTGGTTACAAAAAAATAACATTTCTATTTCAAAATATGTTATAAGTTCTTATGCGCACAAAAGCGTTTAAATCATAATTATATATATATATACATACACATGCTAGAATAAAAATCAACTTATACTACAAATAAATACCATTAACCTTACAAAATATATACATACACCTACATCTAACATACATACACACATTATACACCTTATTACTACAAAATAAAAAGAAAAACTCTTCAATATCCCTCCCCCCACCCTCCTTTTGGCCGTCCCCCATCAATACACACACACACATCCACCCTTTTCAAACCTTACAATATATATACATACACATGCTAGAATAAAAATCAACTTATACTACAAATAAATACCATTAACCTTACAAAACATATACATACACATGCTAGAATAAAAATCAACTTATACTACAAATAAATACCATTAACCTTACAAAATATATACATACACATGCTAGAATAAAAATCAACTTATACTACAAATAAATACCATTAACCTTATAAATATATATATATATACATACACATGCTAGAATAAAAATCAACTTATACTACAAATAAATACCATTAACCTTACAAAATATATACATACACCTACATCTAACATACATACACACATTATACACCTTATTACTACAAAATAAAAAGAAAAACTCTCCCTCTCTCCCTCCTTCTCTTCTTCAAATCGGCCAAGCAAGAAAATAAGGCAAGAACAAGGCTAAATCTCATCTAAACTTATATAAATAATAAGGGTTTTAAGTTAGATTAATAAAGGGTTAATCCAAGCAAGGTTTAAGGGTTGTTCTAGGCTTAGATTGGAGGTATTATAAGGGTTTGAAGGCCACGAAAATCTGCCCTCTTTCATCATCCAAAACCAAGTTCAAGAGGGTATAATCTTCATCCTTTTTACTAGATCTAATCTTGTTTTTGTTTATATTCAAAGGTTTTATCAAAAACTCATACTTTCTTCTTGTTTTCTTTGTAATATACACTTAATGAGGGCAAAGTTGATAGGATCTTTCTTTCCATGCTCATGCATGTCGAATCTAATAAGAAAGATCCAAGGATTCAACAAGTTTAAGACCCAAAAGTGTGGTTATAGATTAGTAGCTTTTAAAGTGACTTTCTTGTTGATAGATCTATATGTTTTTGTATATTTTTGAAGAGTATATTCTGAGATTTTTCATATAAAAGATGTTTTTATATTGTTGAAAGTTAGATCTATAAAAGTTGATAGTAAAAAGTGTTGATTCGAATGCATATATGCTAAATTTAAGAAAGTTGGATCTTTTGTTGGATTATGAGATGGATATGGACTTGTTATAAGTGAAAAATATGTTAATATTAGTGTTAATATTCTGGAAAAATTTATAAAATATCAAGGACATAAAGCTTGAATCAAAACATGTTAAAATAAGCTAGAAATCACAAACCGAAAACACGCAAAAATGCATTTTGAGCACACACATGCACCATAATCTTATGACCAAGAAAATATGATAAACCTACTGGAAAAATGTTGAAATAAAATCATAAAACTCAGATCTATTGGTTCATGACAACAACAAGCTCAAAAACCACCTTTTCGGGTCAAATAATCACTAACCGAAAGCACTAAATTGCACATATCACACCACCACCACTCTCACGATTTTGGACACCAAAAGATGATGAACTTTCTGGAAATAATGAAACAAGAATGAAAATCCATTTTAAAGAACTTTAATTACTTAAGAAATGAGGCTAAAATCACTATTTCGGTAAACAATTTTTAATCATAAAACCCTCAAAATGAGCAAGACACAAGAGAGGTTGAATTGATATGATTTTGTATGGATAAAAGTTGCCCAAAAGGCCTGAGATTTTTGACCAAAATGTTTAGTGATGATTTCTAAGAATTTCCATAAATTATTGAATTTAAATGGTAATTAAAAGACATAAAAATCAATAAATAAATTATGTAAATCAAGAATGAAGTTAAATCATCTTAACCATTGATAAAAATAACTAAAACCTACTGGAGAAAAATATCTAAAAGGCAAGAGACATGTGTTACATAATTTAAAGATAAATAATTAAGTAAAAATAATTAATTAGATATTATTATTAAAATAAATGGAAAATACACAAATAAAAGTATAAATCATGAAATTATAAATTTAGGAGCATATATATCAGAAGATAATTCAAATGAAATTATCCATAATTTACAAAGGCAATTATGACACTTAAAAGTATTTTTAAGGAATTATTTAATTAATAAATCAATAAAATGAATAAATAATTAATTAGATATTATTATTAAAATAAATGGAAAATACACAAATAAAAGTATAAATCATGAAATTATAAATTTAGGAGCATATATATCAGAAGATAATTCAAATGAAATTATCCATAATTTACAAAGGCAATTATGACACTTAAAAGTATTTTTAAGGAATTATTTAATTAATAAATCAATAAAATGAATAAATAATTAATTAAATAATATTAAATTAAAATATATAATTACAAATCAGAAAATATACATAAAATATTAATATTATAAGACCACTATTGTCAAATATTATTACTAAGCAAAGTGTGCAATGGAAATCATATAAATCAAAGCCAAACTACCGAAATTCCAATAAACGTACAAAAAAGTATAATGAGAAAACGACTCTTACCACCAAATCTCTTATACCCAAACAATGAGAACATCATAATGCACTTAAATTCCATAATCTAATAACAACCAAATATGGGCAAGTCTACTAGTATACATCTCATGATCTAGCTCACTAGTTCATGTCACGCGAACTTACGCCGTGAATATATACGTTATGGTTTAGGCTTGCTTGAGGCGCAAAAAATCTAAGCGAAGGAATCACGTTTGATCAGCCCCTATTCACTCTCTAATCAAGTGAGTCATAGCCCCCTTTCAAACTCTTTTATATGTTTTACTTGCGGGGTGAAAAGCATGATTAATTAAAATGACTTTCTCTTATGAAATGATTCTTTGAAATAATGATAATGATATGGAAATTATATTGTATGTTCAACGTGTTATATGTTATATGATGAGCTTGAGTACTGTCAAACGGTGGTCCCCTGTACACTACTATTAACTCATTTGAGGCCTGTAGTTAGAGGGTTGCGCAACTAGGACTTGTCCCCTCATCCACTATTATAGGTAACGGTGGGATGTTTGGTCTGCCTTTGTGGTCACCTTCATCGCCAGTCTGGCCTCGCGGTGCTCTAACTACTATATATTTATGGGCGTCTCTATGGCACGACCCTTGGTTATCTTTATGCACGTGATTGACAGCATGTGCTTATCATTATCTTATCATTTGGGACAATATATCTGATTATTGGGACATAACCGGTCTTAGTAGTGGCTCAAGAACAATCTCATCAAATTATGTCATGGTAGTCTTACCATTGACCCAGAGGTATTGATATTATATTATGGATGACAATTATTGATTGAACATACGGTTTGGGTATGGACAGTATGATGGAATTCTTGGAAATTTTATGACATATTCTTTCTTGAATTGGATTAAATACATGTGTGTTGTTAGCATAATCCTATGAACTCACTCAACTCTCGTAGTTGACACTTTTTCTTCATGCTTTTCAGGTCTAGGGCAGTAAGTTAGCTTTTGGACCGCTCCTTGGACGATGTGTTTATTTGTTGCATGTTGGACTAGTAACGCAAACATTTGATCTTTTGATTATGAATTTGGTTATGTAATGTTTATTAAACGTCCACTTGAACTTGTTACCTTTTGAATTCGAATGGCATTTGAAACTTTATGTTGATGTTTGTTACTTAAATCTTTTGTACCATGTCGTTCTGTGGCATCTTGTGTTTCCGCTATAGTCGGGGTGTTACAACTTTTGCCTCAAGGAGGGTATTGGATTGACGTAATGATTGAAGATGAATATGGCAGACCCAAGACCATGAAGGCTTGGGTTCGTTACTATAACTAATCTGTTTGTTTGTGTGCAGGAGCTGCTAAGGAGAGCCGTAAATTTATGGATCGTCGATAGCAGATGCTCAAGGGACATGACAGGAGATAAGAAGCTGCTAACTGATTTTGTTGAAGTTTTGGGTGCATATGTTGGATTTGCTGGTGCTAAGGGTGGCAATATCTCTGGAATGGGAAAGGTTACCAATAGCAAGATTAAGCTTGAAAATGTGAATTTCGTGGAACAATTGAAACACAATCTTATGAGTGTTTCACAAATCTGTGACAAAGGGAATCATGTACACTTTACCGAGTCTGAAGCCCTAGTGTTGAAACCAGGTTTTATTGTTCCAGATGAGTGGATTTTATTGAAAGCGCAAGAAAGAAAGATTTCTATGGTTTAGAATTAGGTATTGATGATTCAAGGGATCCAGTTTTTCTTCTATCAAAGGCAACTGTTAGTGAATCCTTGTTATGGCATAGAAAGATAGGTCATATTCACTTCAGAAAGATAAACTATGTAATCAGACATGGTTTGGTATTAGGAGTTCCTCTGAAGAGATTTGAAGTGGAAGATAAATGTGTGCCATGCTTAAAAGGAAAACAAACCAAGAAGCATCACAAACCGAAGACTCAAAATTCTATTGCTGCTCCTTTTGAGTTGCTTCACATGGATTTGTTTGGTCTTGTGAATGTTCGGTTTTTTTCCCGGTAAAAGACCGTCACCCCTAGTTCATTTATTATATATCACAAAAAATTGCTGGCATCCTATTTGAATGATAGGATGACAAATTACAACCATGCAAACCTTGCAACAACCAAACCATAACCACACCCTCATATTCCTATCTACACATTAAAACACTATTACAATGAAATCATAAAATATAATTAAAGGAGGCATCGCTAATGAAAAAGGAAGATCCCATGCTGTTAGAAAGTTTTCCAAGCGCTTGGTCCTCCTATATGAAAACGTGAATAGCTTGAGACGCACCGTGTTGATTATCTCCTGAGCTAACTGATCATGTGTCCTCCTTCTCCTCTTAAACAGCCTACCAATTCTCTCTTAACACAAAAAGTATACTGCCGCAGCGAGTAACAATTTTGTAGCTATACCTTTCATTGATTTTTGTGAGACATTGGTTCAATTCCAGCCATTATGTCCTCCCAAATAGGTGATTGTACATTAAAATCAGCTTTCATTGCAACCTGTTTCCAAACCTGAAAAGAATATAAACATTCAAAGAATAAACGTGAGTGCGAATCCGGTTGCAACTCACAAAGTGAGCACACAATTAACCCATTCTGAATACTCCCTTGCGTGTCCCGTTGTGATAAAAGATCCTGAGTCTTGAGCTTGCGTTTAATCACCAACCAAAGAATAAATGCATGCTTAGGGATATTATATGGAAACCAAGCTGTACTAAACCAGGAAACCATAGGTGCACGCGGTCGAATATCCACCCAAACATAAGCAACCGAGAACTCCTTTATATTACCCAATCGATTCTTCCATACAACCTGATCATTATCCATGTTCAATGAGGGGCAAATAACATTAGGAAATTTCGAGTTCCACACTCTAGGCCAAGCCCATCCTCCATTGACAATAACATCAACCACCTTTGCATGGAGGTGATAACCTGCACTCTTTATCTCTCTATTAGTCAGCTTGTTAATAAGAGGACTATGGGTACACCAATTATCATACCATGCCGAGGCTCTCATTCCATTACCAATGCGACACCATACATGCTCCCTAATCAAAGATCTAATTTGCAGTATTTTCCTCCAACTCCAAGTGACATTGCCATTAATTGGGATATCCCAAAAATTTTGACCCCTCAGTTTATAGGAAACCCATCGAATCCACAATGTCTCTTTCAAAGTAACGATATTCCAAATATGATTAGTAATAAGAGCAATATTAAACGCTTCAATCTTTCTTATACCCAGTCCACCTTCATTCTTTGGAAGACAAACAACATCCCAAGCAACCTTAGATTTACCTTTTTTCAACTCTCCTTGACACCAAAGAAACCCTCGAATAATATGCTCAATATCATGAACAATACGCGCGGGTAAAATAAACATAGAAGACCAATAAACATGTAGAGAAGATATGACATAATTTACCAATTGAAGGCGACCCGCAAATGAAAGAAATTTATTCTTCCATTCCGACACCCTTTTCTTGACCCGTTCAACTAGTTCCTTGCAGTCTCTTAGAAAAAATCTAGTTGATATTAAAGGGACACCCAAATACTTCATTGGTAGTGAACCTTTTTCAAACGTCATTACATTAAGGATAGCAATCTTAACATGATTTAGTACATTGCAAAAAAATGCAGTACTCTTCGGGAGACTAGGTGTAAGACCAGATACATTCTTGAATTCCTCCAAAGAATCCATGATAATTTTCGCAGAATCCACATCCCCATGCACAAATAGAATTAAGTCATCCGCAAAGCATAGGTTGACCAGATTTGTCTTCGAGCACTGATGATGGAACCTAAACCTGTCAAATGCAATAACATTTCTTTGCAGGATACGAGTCAAAATTTCCATGACTAAAGTAAACAAGTAAGGTGACAATGGATCACCCTGTCTAAGTTCTCTTTTACCAACAAAAAACCATGTAAAGATCCATTAATAGATAGCGAAAATGAGGTGGTTGTGACACACTCCATTATCCAATGAACCATCTTTGTGTGAAAACCATAACCTTCCAAGATGGCCCGTAGAAAGCTCCAATCAACTGTAACATATGCTTTTTGGATGTCTACTTTAAATGCACATCTTGCCGGACCTCTATCCAGATGATAATTATGCATTAACTCTTGAGATAAAAGAATGTTATCTGAAATACGTCTACCCGGAATAAATGCTGATGGATTGTCACTTACCAACCCCGCAAAGACTTTGCTTAATCCTATTAGCAATAATCTTAGTGATACACTTCAGAACCACATTACATAATGAAATTGGCCTATAATCATTAACCTTAGTAGGAGACGCAACTTTGGGAATGAGGGCTATAACTTTGTGGTTAAATTCTTTAAGCAACTTACCGCTAACAAAGAATTCTTTAACCACATTAATAATATCCATACCCACAATATCCCATGCGCCATTGAAAAAAGCAGCCGAATACTCATCAGGTCCCGGAGACTTATCATCACCCATGGAAAAAATTGCATCTTTGATCTCCTTATCCTCAATATCACGAATCATATATTCTACATTACTAACAGACAACTTATTAGAGAAAAGAGAATCAAGTATTAAAGGAGAAACCATACCAGCTTCGCCCAAAAAGACTTCATAATGATGTAAGAATGTCGAAATCAAATTATCTCCTTGGACTTGGTTACCATTATTATCAGGAATAATATCAATGCGGCTCCTACTCACTCGACCCTTAACAACCTTGTGAAAGTAAGCCGAGTTTGAATCCCCTACTTTCAACCAATTCACCTTAGCCTTTTATTTTAAAAATCTCTCTTCATTAAGAATTGCCTCATTGAAGGCTTTCAAGTAGGCAACAACTTCTTCTTTCAAAAGCGGATTATACGGGTCTTTATCTAATGCTTTTTGCACTTCATCCAACTCAACTCTTAGCAAATTGACATTACTGTGGACATTACCCTGATCAAACAAAAGCTTTCTAAGTGGCTTCTTTAGACTCTTTAGCTTTTTGACCAAAATATACGAATGATTGTAACATCCCAAACTTTTCGTGTTTGACTTGTTGACTATTCCGCTAGTTAACGTTAGGTTTCGTTAAGTTATGTGCCCTAAACGGGATTATGTGATTAAATGCTTATGTCTTTAATATGATTTGATTAATGTATGTTAAATGAAAGTAATTAAAGTAAAGTTAAGAAAGTCAAGTGCTTGTTAGATTGTTAAGTGTCCCGGTAGGAAAGTTAAGCTAAGAATGCGATGTTTAGAAGTTAAAGGACTTAAAGTGTAACATTAGGAGTTGATGGCCAGGGGTTAAAGGATAATTAGGCTCCCCTAATTGTCATCCATTTGATCCATACGTGTGTGCAATACCCTAGCCGATCCCCTCTTCAATTCCAAAGCATATTCTCTTAAATTCTCTTCGTTTCGTGGCGTTTCGATCAAGTTTTGCTAAGATCTCGAATCCCTTAAGTCATCTACAGGTAATATACATGAAATCCCTTTGAAATCTGATCTTATGAGTCATGTACACGAATTCAATCCAGGCCATGGATTTTGGGTTGGGTTAATTAGCTAAACAATTACCGATTTCATGTATTCGGGTGATTAAACGAATGATTTATGTTAGTAAAAGGTTAAAGGATCAATTGATGGTTTGAAGTCATCAAAAGTATCATTAAAAAGGTTAATTTTACATCTCCAGGTCGGATTAAGGGTTTGGGTTCGAATGGAATTCGTTTAAGTAAGTAATTTAGGGGTTTCTTGGTCGAATAGCCCGATATGCGGCGCATGAAAGTTCCATGCGGCGCATATATGGCAAAGTGTGATTTATGCGGAGCATATGCAAACGCATGGAATTCTCTTACTTCTGAAAAGTTGAAATATGCGGCGCATATAATCTCCATGCGGCGCATATTTGCCCAATTTGGTATTTTTGAGTTGTTTAGCTTATATATCGATCTTATACTCGTTCTAGGTTGTTGAGAGCACTTAACAAGCACTGTAAGACATACGTAACTCATTATTAAGTAGTACCGAAGTAAGATAACATCTTTTGTCACTTGATGGTACAACAAAACACGTTTTTATAAGTTAAACTTCCCAAATGATTATGAATGCATGTTTATATGTTTATGGGTGATTATGGGAGGTTGATAAGGGATACAATGTTTACCATTAACGATGTATGGTATGCTTATGGAGGTTGCAAAGGTAAGATGTAAGTGTATATGTTATGAAATGATGAAATGCTTACGTTATGTGATTATGAAAAGATGAAATGCTTATGTTATATGATTGCATGTGTGGCTTGAACACCTAGTCACTAGACTTCTATAGGTTTGCCATGACACGTGCACGATTAAGGGCCCTAAAGTAAAGAAAGATGTATGTGATTAGTTTAGGTGAAAGTGTAGCCTAAGCTAATACAAAATAAAGAAAGATTTATGTGATTAGTTTAGGTTAAAGTGTAGCCTAAGCTAATACAATAAAGAAGTCTCGAGCATAAGTAAAGTTGTGTTAAGCTTAACCCATGCTAGTTCTTCGGAGCTAGTGTGTATGTGGTCACGTGGTGTGGGAATCTAGATACCTCCCGTGGCATAGTTATGTTTGAGTGTATCCGGGTGGAGTAACTAACCACTACACGCGCAAAGGTTAAATGGTATACTCAGTTGGATTGACTTTGTCTTTCCTTAACGACGACGATGGACCGCCGTGAGGTCTACCCATCAAGTCGGGTGTGAGGACTCCATGTAAGGTCTTATGGCCGCCTACACACAACCCCACATCCCTAAGGTAAGTGACTTATGTTACATAGCCTACGTCTAGGCAAAAGAAAAGAAAGTAAAGAAAGAAAGACGAAAAGTAAAGTATATTGATGATATGCACAAATAGGACTATGATGGATCCTAATATGTTAAGATATGTAGGTAATATTAGTAATGATGATATGTTATTGCCATGTACGATATGATAGACACCATAGGAAAGTATTGATCCTATTGTGTATGATTATTATGTGATATTAACATTTATGAAATGATTTTGTTAATATATATAGAATCGGCAAATGTTTTCAAATGCTTGTTATCTTACTTAGCTTTTTAAGCTAACACTTGTTCTTTTGAAAATGTTGTGCCTTCAGGATAAGCAAGCTTGAGCTAGGAAAAGGATTAGCTCGGTGAGATGGGTAGAAGGAATAAAGAAGATAGCATTAGTGTCCTTAATGCTTAGACTTTACCCTTAGCCTTATGTTTTGGCTACATTGATTATGTATTATGATACTTGTAATAATGAATGGCATTTATGTTGGTGCCATGATTTGGATTTCATTTATATCGTTTTGATGATGCACTTGGTAACACCGTTTTATGAAAGGTACCATCCGTTACGGATGGGGCAGTTTTTAAGTGATCTTTTCTGCTATGTTTAAACGCCGTTTGGCAAAGTTTTTGAAAATCCAGGTTTTAAAATGACGGGTGTTACAATGATGGCCTTCCAAATTTACATCCCAAGCTACAGAAACAATGTATCGAAATTTTGTATTATGTAACACAAGATTTGAGAACTTGAAAGGTTTAGGCCGAAACTTAGCTTTCATGGGAATACGAAGAACAGCCGGCGAATGATCATAAATACGATATGGCTGAAAAATAGCCGTCGCTCTAACAAATGAATCATTAAAATGATGGTTAGCAAGCACCCTATCGATCTTTTTAAGCAGTTCGTCCATACCCATCGGTTTTTTATTCCAAGTATATTGAAGTCCTATCTTATTAACATTAGCAACTTCAATACTTGCAACACAATCCTGAAACTCTCTCATTGCAATATCAACCATTGAACTACCAGAAGATTTATCATCAAGATACAATGCTGAATTAAAGTCCCCCAAAAGGCACCATGGTTTATTCAGAGTGAATTGTTTATGAACTACCAAACTTTTCCATAATGCTCTTCTATCGATATATTTATTATGTGCATACACAAACGAACAAAACGTATCCTTTTTATCAGCTTTAAACATTATTTGAGTATGCATTACTTGATCCGTCTGATTTAGCACCATAATGTCTACCAAATCAGGATTCCACCCAAGTATTATTCGCGATCCTTTGCTCATAGATTACCATTTGAAGTCCAATTGCAGTTACAAAAAACTGACGCACATAACTTTTGAAGACGAGAATTTTGTACATGGGACTCTAAAATTACACAAACACATAACTGGTTATCGATCATAACTTTCCTTACCTCATTTTGTTTGGGGGTAAAGTTCATCCCACTAATGTTCCATGCTGCAATATTAAACATTGGGAACATTGTTCTCAGGAGTGCTTGCCCCTGTATTTTCATCCGTATGTTCTGCTCTTCAAACGCCACTTCCACCTCCTTATCATCACTCTCAACACCAACTGTTGGCCCTTGTGTATTCATCTTTGGTGGTTCACCTATTTTATCCTCATTAATCTGTTTGAGAACATCACCGGCAAAGTCATCTTCCCACACCCCATTTCCTTGCTCTAAAACTGAAAATGCATTACTAGTCTTCACTTGAGCTGTAGAAGATGAAGCCCCGACACTTCCAGTTTGTTTATGAGTGTTATTTGGTTGTTTTCGCTCTATATTGAAAGTTTGGTTTGGGTTAAGTGAGCTTTATGCCTTCTATTTTCTTTTCTTACTGCATTACTTGCTTTCCCTTACCCGCTTTATTTCCTTTACGAACAACCACCTGGAATTCCCCATCTTGTTGCACCACTATCGCTGGTTTGACCTGTTTTGGACATCCATCATTATTGTGCCCATAAACTTTACAGTGAGAACAACATTGTGGTTTCCATTTGTACTCCACACTAATCTTTACTTTCGCAATCTCCCCATTAGATAAATCAGGTATCCCAATAACTAGCTCATCTCGCACTTCATTGTTTGCATCAAGTTTAATCTAAGCTCTAGCATATGTATTTATACCCCACGATTCCAAACACATATTACTAGTGTATGCATCAAGCCTCAATGGTTTTCCTATCTTAGATCCAACCAGGCTTGTCCCATCATCTGTAAAGGCTACAAGAGGTATATTTCTGAGTCGAACCCAAACTGGAACTAGAGTCACCTCATTCTTTGTTAAATTAACACTAGGGTTTCATACATTCAAAAACAACGAAACTGATCTGATCAGCCATGGACCTTGTTCCAATAATACCTTCTCCATTCCAATACCTTGTTCCAATACTTAAAGAAGAAACCCGCCGCATTCATCATGGTTTTAGCAAATCCATATTTTGCCCACGTGTTTTACATAGTTTTCCACTACAGGGAAAGCCAATCGATTCCCCAAAAAATAACCATATAATGTATTATCATAACGACTACTTACTTGTCTCACCGACTCAAGTGGCAGAATAACATCCACCCCTTCGAGATTGACATTATTTTTTTTTCCTGGTTAATGGGTTACCCCTGTAAATTGTATTCCATCACCAAAAACAATACAAATCAAGTAGTATGGCTAAAGCTACCATACTAGTTCATATACATGACAGACCATGTATATGTAATCAAGCGAAAATCGCATACAAGGATAAAACTACACACTAGTTACATTACATAGCTATAATCTAACTAATATGGATGTAAACATAAATCAAAACGAATTAGCTCCCATGCTGATCAAATACCACTAGCTCACGTGGTAAGTTCTAATCTTTTTTTTTTCCGGTAAAGGCCGTCACCCCTTGCTAACTTTTTATATCATCACAAAAGCGATTACAGAGAAATAACATACCAGAACCCAAAACCTATCTAATCATTACGATCACTACCAGCTAGAAACAAAAGAAATAACACATCAGCGGATTAACGAGAAAGGTAGATCCCAAGCTGTTAAAAACCGCTCAACTCGCCTCGTCCTCTTGAATCTGCATGTAAGGAGTTTAAGCCTTACTGTCTGAACAATAACACCAATAAATTGATCTCTCGTTCTTTTTTGTTGACGAAATAATCTTGCATTACGTTCGTTCCATATAAAGTATGTTGACGCAGCCAAAACAAGTTTTGCAACAACACTTTGCACAGAAGACTTCTTTGCCATAGGAAGTATCCCAGCAACAATAGACATCCAATCAGGAGCAACATTATTCAACTCAGCTTTAAACTTAACAGAATTCCAAACCTGTAAAGAGAAAGGACATTCAAAAAATAGATGATTATGTGAATCTGGTTGTAATTCACATAGCGGGCAGCAAAGAGGTAGAGAGCTATTAACGTCCCATTGAGTCATCATATCTTGAGTCTTCAACTTTTGCTTAAAAATCAGCCATAAAATAAAAGCATGCTTCGGCACATTCTGATTAAACAAAACAATCGGGAACCAATCCACCACAGCAGCTTGAGGACGCAGATCCTCCCACGCCACATTGACAGAAAAATCCTGCAATTTATTATTAGAGTCTTTCCACATAAGTCGATCCAACTCCAAAGCATTCAAAACTGGAATCTGAATATT
Organism: Erigeron breviscapus; assembly: GCA_034093135.1. NCBI lineage: Eukaryota > Viridiplantae > Streptophyta > Magnoliopsida > Asterales > Asteraceae > Erigeron > Erigeron breviscapus. Next base: position 59,220,005 of record CM067170.1, on the reverse strand, counting down.
TGGAAATCTATCTGTCCATTCACTTGGCCATTTCCATGTATTATCAACAATGATATCCGCTACCTTATCTTTAAAAGAAAATCCAGCACTAGTGATCATTCTAGGAGATAAATGATCCGAAAGAGGACAAAAAGAACTCCAAGAATCATACCATGCTGAAGCAGTCAAGCCATTGCCAAGAACAAACCACAAGTGTTTTCGAATTAACCTTCTAACCTGAAGTATCTTCCGCCAGCTCCAAGATAAAGAACCTCGGGCAGGCACATCCCATATCGATCTTCCTTTTAACTTATAAGAATGAATCCACTGAACCCAAAGGGATTCCATATGAGCTACAAAATTCCTTATATGGACAGAAATAAGGGCATTATTGAAAGCTTCAATACGTCGAATACCTAATCCTCCTTCAGTCTTTGGAAGACAAACTACCTCCCAAGCAACCTTTGACTGGCCTTGTTTATATTCACCACTACTCCAGAGGAAATTCCTCATCATTTGTTCAATTTTGTGAATAACTTAAGAAGGTAGTATTTTTAAATCGCAAAGTGACAAGCTTCAATCTAACTGTGGAAGAAATCAAGTCTCTAAGTTGATCCACCAGTTTTGACAAATTAGCAAATAAACGTTGATTTCGCTCCTGCCAAATAAAGTAGGCAGTTGCAGCTACCAGTAGCTTTCCAATGACTGTTTTAGCCGAATTTGAGTTCCCACGCATGATCAGCCATTGAGTAATATCATCCCAATTCGAGCTTAAATGTTGCAAATGAGCCAAATGGTTAACTTGCTGCCAAACCTGAGACGAGTAAGAACAATCAAAGAATAAATGATTATGAGAGTCTGGCCCCTGGTAACACAATGGGCAGCACATCAGGTTATAATTCATGTTCCCCCCTGCACTCCACATCATAATCTTATCTTGAGTCTTTAACTTCCGTAGAAAGATAAGCCACATTAAAAAGGCATGTCTTAGTATCATTTGCTTAAACCACACAGCCTTATACCAATTTACTTCCTGCGATCTTGATCTGAGAGTATCCCACACAATGCTAGATGAGAAATCACACTCATTTCCCTTAACATCCTTCCAATAAATGTAGTCATGCATAGATCCATTAAGTTGGATATTAGGTAGATTTAATAAAACAGGAAACAAATCCAACCAAGCTCTCAGCCATTTCCAATTTCCATTTTCCACTAAATCTGAAATCTGCATGTTACGAGTAAACCCAACATTTCTAATGTCTCTATTCGAGACGATTATACTCAAAGGACATACCGAATGCCATTGATCAAACCAAACCGATGTACTTGCACCATCTCCTATTCTCGACCAAATATGGGGTTTAATACCATCTCGCATTTGCAATATCTTACGTCAGCCCCAACTACATTGATTCGGAATAGGGACATCCCAAAAGTGTCTATCTTTCAACCTATATGAATGAACCCACTTTACCCATAAGGATTCTCTATGTGTTAACAAACTCCAAACATGGGTTGTCATAAGTGCCATATTAACATCTACAATACGTCTTATACCCAGCCCGCCTTCAGCCTTAGGAAAACAAATTTTGCTCCATGCTACTTTGGCTTTTCCTTTGACAAAATCTCCTTTACCCCATAGAAAATTCCTCATTTTACTCTCCAAGTCATCAATCAATTGATGTGGAAGAATAAAAACAGATGCCCAGTAAATATGTAGAGATGAGAGAACCGACCTGATTAATTGTAATCTTCCTGCAAATGAGAGACTTATTCCTCCAATCAGTAATCCTTTTTTCCATGCGCTCAACAAGTACCTTACAATCCTTATATAACAGTCGAGTCGAGATCAGTGACCCATCAGGGCCCGGTGCCTTTTCTTCTCCAATACCAAACATAGCCTGACGAATTTCACTATCCTGAACTAGTCTCACCATTGACTGGGCACAATTAGCGTCCAATGTTTTCTAAAACAGATGTGGTGATAACGAAATAGTATTAGTGCCCTCCTTGCCAAGAAAATTCATATAATGATCCACCAGTGCTACAGGGGCTGCACCACCCTCATGCATAACACCATGCAAGTCTTTTATCAACTCAATATGGTTATGATGTACTTTTGACTTCAAAGAAGTATGAAATTTTTTTGAATTGGCATCGCCTACATCCAACCACTCAATTTTAGGTTTTTGTTTGAGAAATTTCTCTTCATCAAGTCGCACTTCATAAAAAGTCTTAAGGCAACTCGCCTCCTTTTCACGTAATTGAGAATCCAAAGGGTTGTGATCTATAGCAGCTTGAATCTCATCCAACTCCTTCCTTGCTGAGTCAACACGTACATGCAAATTGCCTTGCTTGTAAAGAAGTTTATGCAAAGGAGACTTAAGGCTCTTTAACTTCTTCACTAGTCAATACATATGATGCCCCTTCACTTCTTTCTCCCATTCTTCCATCACAGCCTTAAAAAACCCTGCAGATTTCCATTGATGGCAAGGGAAAAGGAAGTAGTAGTAACACACATCATAATCCACTTAACCATACCAGAATGGAACCCAAAACCAAGTAAAATGTGGCGGAGAAAATTCCAATCAACAGTATCGTATGCCTTTTGAATATCTATCTTAAACGCACATCTTGGTGGACCAGCATTTCTATGGTAATTATGCATCAGTTCTTGAGTCAACAAGATATTATCTGATATTCTCCTTCCAGGAACAAATGCAGATTGGTTTATGCTCACAAGTTCATGTCAACCAGCCTTCAGTCTATCAGTAATAATTTTACTAACACACTTATAGATAGTATTACAAATAGGCCTATAGTCATTAATAGAGGACGGGGTCGTCACCTTTGGGATCAAAGCAATAATAGTATGGTTGAGTTGTTGCAGGAGCTTACCATTACGAAAGAATTCATTAACAGCCAAACAAACATCTCGACCAACTATATCCCATGCAGCTTTAAAAAATGCAGAAGAATACCCATCAGGGCCCGGTGCCTTTTCTTCTCCAATACCAAACATAGCCTGACGAATTTCACTATCCTGAACTAGTCTCACCATTGACTGGGCACAATTAGCGTCCAATGTTTTCTAAAACAGATGTGGTGATAACGAAATAGTATTAGTGCCCTCCTTGCCAAGAGAAAATTCCAATCAACAGTATCGTATGCCTTTTGAATATCTATCTTAAACGCACATCTTGGTGGACCAACATTTCTATGGTAATTATGCATCAGTTCTTGAGTCAACAAGATATTATCTGATATTCTCCTTCCAGGAACAAATGCAGATTGGTTTATGCTCACAAGTTCATGTAAACCAGCCTTCAGTCTATCAGTAATAATTTTACTAACACACTTATAGATAGTATTACAAATAGGCCTATAGTCATTAATAGAGGACGGGGTCGTCACCTTTGGGATCAAAGCAATAATAGTATGGTTGAGTTGTTGCAGGAGCTTACCATTACGAAAGAATTCATTAACAGCCAAACAAACATCTCGACCAACTATATCCCATGCAGCTTTAAAAAATGCAGAAGAATACCCATCAGGGCCCGGTGCCTTTTCTTCTCCAATACCAAACATAGCCTGACGAATTTCACTATCCTGAACTAGTCTCACCATTGACTGGGCACAATTAGCGTCCAATGTTTTCTAAAACAGATGTGGTGATAACGAAATAGTATTAGTGCCCTCCTTGCCAAGAAAATTCATATAATGATCCACCAGTGCTACAGGGGCTGCACCACCCTCATGCATAACACCATGCAAGTCTTTTATCAACTCAATATGGTTATGATGTACTTTTGACTTCAAAGAAGTATGAAATTTTTTTGAATTGGCATCGCCTACATCCAACCACTCAATTTTAGCTTTTTGTTTGAGAAATTTCTCTTCCATCACAGCCTCTAAAAAACCCTCTTTATTAATAAGGAAATTTGCAAATTAAAAAGGTCTCGGTTTGTTTCTGGTGATATATGGCAGTTTAAGCACACAAGGCGAGTGATCAGAAATTCGATATGGTTGAAACCATACACAAGCTGCGGGGAAACTATCAATAAACTTCATATTGCCCATGACACGATCAATTTTCTTAAAAATTCCTATGCCTTTCTTTGGTTTCTGATTCCATGTAAAATGCAAACCAGAGCTATTGATATCCATCACCTCAAGTTGTTCTACACATTCCCTAAAATCACGCATTCCACAATTGATTGTCGAGGAACCCATAAGATTATCTTCTAAATGTAAAGATGAATTAAAATCCCCAAGAATAACTGATGCGGAAGTGACCAGATTCACTGAACTGGAAAGACCCAGCGAACTGAAGAAGCTAACTGGACTGAAGGAAACTGAACTAATAATGCCATCTGAACAAGCCATGTTGATTCTGCCAGCAGTGGCCCATTTCAGACAAGTCTTTTCTGAGCCAGACCAGTCACCAGTAGTAACACTTCTCCAGTGGCGAGAAGCTCCAGCGATCAATACTGATAACCCACCAGTAAAGTTCTCCAGTGACCAGCTCCAGATGAATGCCCAGATGAATGCTCCAGATGAATGCTCCAGTGACCACTACTGAAGGTCCACCAGTGAAGTGCTCCAGTGTGTCCCCAGTAGAAGTCCAGATATCTATCTCCAGTTTCCAGATAATAATGTCCCCACTGAAGTTCTATGATTATGGGCCCAATAAAGAAGAATGACAGCTGTTGAAAGGAGGGCGCATGGGACAATGACATTTCTAACGGTATTGTGGGACCACTTGCAGGGAATATTTCTAGATGCCTACCTGTCCATTTCTTATTGGTCGAATAATCAGTGGCTGTCCTTAGCACATGACAACTTTTTGATTATTTTATTGTATTTCGTTATTTCCTAGGTAGTAGCATGTGGCTATAAATAGAGGTTTTATTTCCCTTTGTAAAAAAAAGTTGATGTTGAATGAAATTAATAGAGCAGCCTCTATTTCTTACAAAATCTTCTTTTACCTTTATAGATCTTTGATCTTGGTGGTTAGGAGTGACCCCTTTATCAATATTTGTGGTGATTTATTCTTTATCAAATATTGTGGTGAGGTCTTTTAAATCTTCAGTTTCCTTTATCTGTAATCGTGGTGGCTAGACCTTTATCGATTATAGTGGTGGGGCGGAGTGTTTCCTTTATCCTTGATTCTGGTGCTTAGCCTTTACGAGTCTTGGTGGTGGATTCTTTATCTATAATTTTAATTTTATTGTCTTGTTTGTTGTTTGTTCATATAAAATCCAGAAAATACCAAAAATAGTCTTCAGCTATCGTTTTTCGCGTGTTTTACGCATCAAATTTGGTATCAGAGCCAGGTTTTGAAAAAGGTTTCTTAATCTTTTTGTCCGTTGGGGTATTGTTTGTTTAGATCTCATTTCGATTTAGTCAGATCTGTTTGTTGATTATTTAGATCTAGTTGTTGCTGGTATAGATCTATTAAGTTTGTTGAATATTAATGGCTTTTAGAAGAAATATGACATTAGAAGAAGCTCATAATGCTAGGAGAGATAGGCAGATTAAAGATCTACAAGAAGCACTTGGTAGAGTTGTTCATATGTTAGAAGATGGTGGTTTACGATTTAATCGAGAAAATATTATTACTAGTGAGAGAGATTCTGAATCTCAAGGTCCTAGTGTAAGTTCTGATAGTACCCCTAGGAACTCTAGTGATTCTGATGAAACTCATCCTAGAGAAAGGCGTAGGAGGCCTAAGGGAAATGATACTAGGGATATTAAGATAGATCCACCAGATTTTAATGGATCTTCTAACCCAGAAGAGTATTTAGAATGGGTCCAGATGATGGACAGAATAATGGAGATAAAAGGGTACGATTACAAGAAAAGTTTCAAGGTTGCCATTATTAAACTTAAGAAATATGCTTCATCTTGGTATGATAATATGAAATCTGAAAGGGAGTATAAGGGTAAGAGTAAAATCAAGACCTGGTCCAAACTGAAGGAAGTTATGCAGAAAAGATTTGTTCCCCAGTCGTACAAGCAAGATCAGTATCTACTGACGAATAATCTGAAGCAAGGAGCTAAAGAAGTTATGGAGTATATTAGAGAATTTGAGCAACTGAAGACCAGGACTGGTGTGAATGAAACTGAAGAGAACACTATTGCCAGATTTCTTGGTGGTCTAAACACTGCCATCACTGAGAAGATTGAGTTGCAGCCTATCTGGACATATGAAGGTGCATGCAAGATGGCTATCCAGATTGAAAGACAACTGAAGAAGAAGGTTTCGTACAAATCATTCAGTAAGGTTCCTGCCAGTGCAAGTCAACCAGTTACCAGTTAACCAGTTCCCAGATTTACTGAAGCTGTTCAGAAATCCCTCAGAGGCAAAGAAAAGGAAACTGGAGGATCAAAAGAACCAGTTGGAAGGAAATGTTTTAAGTGTCATGGCTTTGGTCACTTCCAGGCCCAGTATCCTAATCAAAGAGCCTTGACTGCCAAGGAGATTGAATGTCTACCAGATGTCGACACTGAAGAAGGTGAGCCAGTGTATGACAAAGATGATGAAGAAGATGAAGAGTCCTATGTTGGTGCAGATGTGGGAGAAATGTTGGTTGTTAGAAGAGTAATGCATGCTGATGAAGTTACCATTGATACTGCCCAGAGAGAGAACATTTTTCACTCCAGATGCACAGTCAAAGGAAAAGTTTGTGATCTGATCATTGACGGTGGGAGTTGTGCTAATGCTGCTTCAACTTACATGGTAGAGAAACTGGCGCTACCTACAGTTAATCACCCCCGACCTTACAAGTTGCAATGGCTCAGTGAAGGATTAGAGGTAAAAGTTAATCGTCAAATTACTATTCCGTTTTCAATTGGATCAGTTTATCAAGACAAAATTGTTTGTGATGTTGTACCTATGGATGCGTGTCATATTTTACTGGGTAGACCTTGGTTATTCGACAATAATGTTTTTCATAATGGTCGTATGAATTCATATTCAGTATTTGTTATTGGGAAGAAGATCACTCTGACTTCTTTAAAACCCAGTGAAATATTGAAAGTTAATAAGAAAGACCAGCCCAGTAAGCCTTTGTTTTTGTCTCAAACCGAAGTCGAAGAAGAGTTATCTGAAGGCTCTCCAGTTATGTTGTTACTGGTCGTTGAAAAATCTGAAGAGAAGGTGTTCACTGGTGTCCCCAGTCTCCTGAAGACTTTACTGAAGGAATTCACTGACGTTTTCCCAAAAGACCTACTTGAAGGTTTGCCACCAGTAAGAGGAATTGAACACCAGATTGACCTGGTTCCTGGTTAAGTTCTTCCAAACAAAGCTGCTTACAGATGTTCGCCTAATGAAGCTAAAGAATTGCAGAGGCAAGTCGATGAGTTGGTTGAGAAGGGTTATGTGAGAGCCAGTATGAGTCCTTGTTCAGTGCCAGCTCTTCTGGTTCCAAAGAAAGATGGTACAATGAGAATGTGTGTTGATAGCAGGGCCATCAACAATATAACCATTAAGTATAGATATCCCATTCCCAGATTGGATGATATGCTTGATAAGTTACATGGCTCCAGAGTATTTTCCAAGATTGATCTCAGAAGTGGCTATCACCAGATAAGGATGAAGGATGGAGATGAGTGGAAAACTGCTTTCAAGATCAAGGGAGGTTTGTATGAATGGTTAGTTATGCCTTTTGGCTTATCTAATGCTCTCAGTACTTTCATGAGACTGATGAACAAAGTTCTCAGACCACTCATTGGTCAGTATGTTGTTGTTTACTTTGATGATATTCTGGTATATTCAAAATCTGAAGCTGAACATGTTAGCCATCTGAAAAGGGTATTTGAACTGTTGAGAAGACACCAGTTGTATGGCAAACTGGAGAAATGTGATTTTATGGTAGAAAGTGTGATATTTTTGGGATATGTTGTTTCAAAACAAGGAATTTCTATGGATCCTTCAAAGGTAGAAGCCATCAGGTCATGGCCAGTTCCAACCACAATCACTGAAGAAATAAGTTTTCATGGACTGACGTCATTTTATTGAAGATTTATCAAAAATTTCTCTACAGTTGTGGCTCAAATTACTGACTGTCTGAAGAAAGGTGTGTTCAACTGGCCGAGTTCAGCCCAACTGGTGTTTGAAGCACTAAAGGAGAAGCTCAGTTCTGCCCCAGTCTTATCCTTACCAGATTTTGATATGTTATTTGAGCTAGAATGTGATGCAAGTGGAGTAGGTATTGGTGCAGTTCTGGTACAAGCAGGACGTTCAGTTGCATATTTCAGTGAAAAGCTCAATGGCTCTAAACTGAAGTATAGTACTTATGATAAAGAATTTTATGCAATTATTAGTGCTATCACTCACTGGTCACATTATCTGAAGCCGAAACAGTTTGTCTTATTCTCTGACCACGAAGCACTGAAGTTTATAAACGGTCAACACAAGCTTAATGCCAGATATGCCAAATGGGTAGAATTCTTACAGTCTTATTCCTTTGTTTCAAAGCATAAAGCTGGAGTTTGTAATGTTGTTGCTGATGCGCTTTCCAGACGATATTCACTGTTATCAATTCTGGAAGCAAGAGTTCTTGGATTTTCTTTCATTAAAGAGTTGTATGCTACTGATCCAGACTTTGCTGATCACCTTACTGAAGCTAACCAGAAAGGACCATTTATTGTTCAAAATGGTTTCTTATTCAAAAATGGAAGGTTGTGCATTCCCAGGGGTTCAATAAGGGATTTGCTGATAAGAGAAGCACATGGAGGAGGTTTAGCTGGCCATTTTGGCATTAACAAGACTGGAGAGATCCTCACTGAACACTTCTACTGGCCAAGCCTACTGAAGGATGTCCAGAGTATTATCAGTCGTTGTCCAACTTGTCACCAGGCGAAGACTACTTTTCACAAAGGATTGTATATTCCTCTTCCAGTTCCAAACCAGCCGTGGGAGGATCTCAGTATGGATTTTATTATTGCAGTGCCCAGAACCCAGAGGGGAAAAGATTCAATAATGGTGGTTGTTGATCGATTTTCGAAGATGGCACATTTTATTGCTTGTAACACAACCAATGATGCTTCAGCAGTAGCGAATTTATTCTTTAAAGAGATTGTCAGATTGCATGGAATCCCCAAGACGATTGTGTCAGATCGAGATGTGAAGTTCTTGAGTTATTTCTGGAAGACTCTATGGAGATTGATGGGTACCAGATTGTTGTTCAGTACGTCTCACCATCCTATGACTGATGGACAGACTGAAGTTACCAACAGAACAATTGGTATGCTGTTAAGAACACTGGTGAAGAAGACACTGAAGGATTGGGATCTGAAGCTTGCTCATGCTGAGTTCGCTTTCAACAGAGCTCCTAACTATTCTACCAGTAAATCTCCGTTTGAGATAAGCTATGGTGTCAATCCACTAATACCCATTGATTTAATTCCATTTTCGATTGAACCAAAAGCCAGTATTGAAGCTGAAGCCAGAGCAAAAGAGATAAAGAAAATTCATGGAGAAGTAAAGGCCAGAATAGAGAAGGCAAATGCCAGTTACAAGGCCAGAGCAAACAAGAATAGAAAGCAGCCCAGTTTTTCACCAGGTGATCTTGTGTGGGTGCATCTGAGAAAAGAAAGGTTTCCAGCGAAGAGAAAGAGTAAACTGATGTCCAGAGCTGAAGGTCCGTTCAAGATTCTGGAGAGATATGGCGATAATGCTTACAAGGTTGAGTTACCTGCAGATATGGCAGTTTCAAGTACTTTTAATGTGGGAGATCTGATGCCTTATCTGGAGGATGAGTACCTCGAAGACTTGAGGACAAGACTCTTTTCAGAGGGGGAGAATGATGCGGAAGTGTCCAGATTTACTGAACTGGAAAGACCCAGCGAACTGAAGAAGCTAATTGGACTGAAGGAAACTGAACTAATAATGCCATCTGAACAAGCCATGTTGATTCTGCCAGCAGTGGCCCATTTCAGACAAGTCTTTTCTGAGCCAGACCAGTCACCAGTAGTAACACTTCTCCAGTGGCGAGAAGCTCCAGCGATCAATACTGATAGCCCATCAGTAAAGTTCTCCAGTGACCAGCTCCAGATGAATGCCCCAGATGAATGCTCCAGATGAATGCTCCAGTGACCACTACTGAAGGTCCACCAGTGAAGTGCTCCAGAGTGTGTCTCCAGTAGAAGTCCAGATATCTATCTCCAGTTTCCAGATAATAAAGTCCCCACTGAAGTCCTATGATTATGGGCCCAATAAAGAAGAATGACAGCTGTTGAAAGGAGGGCGAATGGGACAATGACGTTTCCAACGGTATTGTGGGACCACTTGCAGGGAATATTTCTAGAAGCCTACCTGTCCATTTCTTATTGGTCGAATAATTAGTGGTTGTCCTTAGCACATGACAACTTTTTGATTATTTTATTGTATTTCGTTATTTCCTAGGTAGTAGCATGTGGCTATAAATAGAGGTTTTATTTCCCTTTGTAAAAAAAAGTTGATGTTGAATGAAAATCAATAGAGCAGCCTCTATTTCTTACAAATCTTCTTTTACCTTTATAGATCTTTGATCTTGGTGGTTAGGAGTGACCCCTTTATCAATATTTGTGGTGACTTGTTCTTTATCAAATATTGTGGTGAGGTCTTTTAAATCTTCGGTTTCCTTTATCTATAATCGTGGTGGCTAGACCTTTATCGATTATAGTGGTGGGGCGGAGTGTTTCCTTTATCCTCGATTCCGGTGGCTTGGCCTTTACGAGTCTTGGTGGTGGATTCTTTTATCTATCATTTTATTTCAATTGTCTTGTTTTATTGTTTATCTCATATCAAGTCCAGAAAATACCAAAAATAGTCTTCCGCTGTCGTTTGTCGCGTGATTTATTCATCAATAACCCATGGTTGATCAAGAACAAAAACTTCGAATCTATTCAATTCATATCATAATTCCCGCCTTGTTATATAATAATTCGCTGCATATACAAAGGAACAAAAAAGGATTTTCTTATCCAACTTAAAAACAACTTGAACATGTAGCACCTGATCAGTTTGAGAAATAACCATCAAGTCTACCACATCAGTATTCCAACCCACAATAATACGAGTTCCCTTACTACATAAACCCCCATTCGACGTCCAGTCCCATGTTCTACATATTTTTTTACAAATATCATACATACGACTAACGTCCACATGAGATTCCAAAATCGCACATACATTCAAATGATGTTCATCCACTAGTTGCCGAACCTCCTTTTGTTTCAGAGGGCGGTTCAACCCCCTTATATTCCATGTAGCGATACTACCCATTAAGACCATTTATTATCACTGGAGTCTTTTGTATGCTGAATAGAGTCCTCCAAAATCACTTCTTCCTCATCATCTGAATCCACATCAAAGAATTTCTTTTTCTTCTCTTTTGCAAGTTCCACACGATCTGCCTCATCAACTTATTGCAACACCGGATCATTCACACCATCACCATATTCAAATAACAACTCGTACTTATTCTTGGTATTGATGCTAGTATCTCCTGGTGGTTTATCAACCGAACCTGATGTAGATGGAACATCCTTTGGTACCTTTTGCTTATTGACAGGTCGATATTCAAACTGTGGTTTTTCCTTATTAAGATTAAATCCCTTTTGTTGTTGCACCTTTTTACGCCCTCGGACTTCAATAAAACCATCATCATCAACTTTAGGTTTTTGCTTTGAAATTCGAACCTGCTTAGGGCATTCAATAGAATTATGCCCAAAAATACAACAGTGAGCACACCTTGGTGGTTTCCACTCATATTCCACCTTCATGATTTCATTCGTGTTACCATCCCCTTCCATATTTGGTATTGCAATGGATAATTCATCCTTGAGCTTCTGATCAGCTGATATTTCAATTAAAGCTCTTGCATAACTGCTACGTCCCCAAGCCTCAATAGACATAGACGTAGTGTATGAGTCAAGGAGTTTAGGATTACCCAATCTCGAAGCTAGCATACTTAAACCATCATCCGAATAGGCTGCAATAGGAACATTATGTATCTTTATCCAAACCGAAATCTCCTTGATTTCTTCCTTAACCAGCTTTGCTGATGGTGACCACAACTTAAGAAACAAAGGCATACTCCTAATTACCCAAGGTCCCTTTTCCAAAACACTATTCATTCCTTGTTTATCCGAGAACTTAAAAAAGAAAAACCCATTTGCATTCATCATGACTTTCTGCAAGCCAAACTTCGTCCAGTTTGATTTAGCAAAGTATTCAACAACTGGATAAGCAATCCTAGTACCCAAAAAATACCCAAAAAGAGTGTTATCAAACTTATCTTGGACGCTTCTGACCGACTCTTTAGGCAACACCACATCAACATCACCAAACGATATCATGTTATCAATTTTCCTAAAATTCACCACCTGTTTGATGCTACCAGCTTTCAACTTTGATGCATAGGAAATGTTAGGTCCAGATTTAGTCCAGACATACTGGACTGGCTCCAGACTGGACTACTGGAACCTTATTTAGGTTTGTTAAGAAACTTGTTTTGCTGGTCTTGCTCCAGACCCGACTACTGGAGCTCACTGAAGATCTGACCAGAAAACGTTTCTACTGGACCTACTCCAGACTTGGAATCTGGAGTCCCTCTGAAGATTTGTTCAGAAATAATTGAAGACTAGTGAGCATTTACTTGTACAGGTAATCTGGAGCATTCTCCAGATTAGCTCACTGAAGATCTGACCAGAAAACGTTTCTACTGGACCTACTCCAGACTTGGAATCTGGAGCTCACTGAAGATCTGACCAGAAAACGTTTCTACTGGACCTACTCCAGACTTGGAATCTGGAGTCCCTCTGAAGATTTGTTCAGAAATAATTGAAGACTAGTGAGCATTTACTTGTACAGGTAATCTGGAGCATTCTCCAGATTAGCTCACTGAAGACTTCACCCCAGTCCAGATCTACTCTACTGAAGACATTCTGACTAAAGTCAAAGACTGAAGTCTGAAGAAAGAAGACTGACAAATGGCGGAGTCCACTGGAAGTCTTACCAGATCTGCACACTGGAGGATTGTTAGTGTTCTAGATCCTGCAAGTCTGAACACTAATATCGAGGATTGACTTTTGCCTTTAACACACTTTCCAAAGAACAATCCACTTGTTCTTTAACAAAGTATACGTGTGTTAAGGTGGTTGGATAAAAGGATACACTTGCACTTGATGTGACTTTATCCTTATTCCTTATCCAATACATTTAATGTTCTTGTCGGATCATTAAATGTATGCCAACCATATTTGTACGGCACAAATTCACTGGTGAATTTGTTGCCTATAAATACAAAGTCATTCCTTGACAAAAATACTTTTAAGCATTCCTTTTGCATTTAAGTGAATTTGTCCAAATACTCTCGATCTTAAACAGGGATACTTCACAACTTTAAGTATCTCGATCCTAAAGAGCTATTTGACAAATATAGATCATATTGTAACTCATAGGTTGTTAGGATACTCACTTAATTGTGTTATCTTGATTCCGCAACAACCTTGTATTTTATTTAAACATCAATAAATGAAATACCCATGAAACATACATAATGGTCCACTTTATTTGTTTATTGCTTTAAGTCTTGTATTACTTTGTTTATATATCTTGCATCTTTATTTACAAGTAATACTAGTCCAAATCTAGTGATTATTAGACTTGTTGTATTTTACACTTTCTATTGGTTAACCATCTCGTTAATTAAGGGACTCACATTTGGTATCAGAGTAGAAGGCTAATCATTGCCTAGATCTGTTCTTGATGGCTAACCAAGAAAATACACAAGGTTTTAGTCTTGGTCCCGATCCTAATGTAAATATTCATGATCAAAATGAACCACAAAATGTTAATAACACTAATCCTCCACCTCCTCCTCCTACTCCTGCTTCTCCACACGTGCATGTGCACTACTTGAATAATCCTGTTCCTAAATTCAGTGGGAACAGTGATGAATTTGGTACGTGGAAGGCTAGGATGGTTTTGCATGTCACTGGTATTGAGAGGAACATGATGAAGATTTTAAACGAAGGTCCTTATGTACCTACATCACCTCTCAATCCACTTCTTGATCCTTCTGGATCTAGAAGGGGAAGGGAAAAGAGGGAGGAACATTGGTCAGAAGAGGAGAGGAGATTGGTGAATCTTGACACCCTCCTTAAAAACATGATCCTCGGGCCGTTCCAGAAACCCTAATTCCCACACTAGTTCTTTTTCCTAGTGCCAAAACCATGTGGGATGAGCTTCTTAACCAACATGAAGGAGGAGATGACACCATTGTCACCAGAAAGGTCTCCTTAAACAAGAGGTATGAGTCATTTTTTGCTCAACCTAACGAGTCTCTCACTGGTACTTACACCAGATTTATGAGTATCATAAACCAATTGAGAGGTCTTGGGGTTGAGAAGGACAAGGATATACTTCTGGAGAAATTTTGTGACATTCTACCCACCAAATGGTCTCACATGATACTTGTTTTACGACAAGGTAAAACTCTGCACACACACACTCTCTCAACTCTATATGGAGCCTTCAGGTACACTGAAGAAAATCAAGCTCAGAGAGTGGTTGCAGAACAAGATGCTTTTAACCATGCCTCCAGTACTCCTAAAGTGGTTAGTTATTCTGAACCACAAAGTACAACACTGATATCTTCTGAGAATGTATTTTCTATGAAGAAGATGGTGTCTGAACTTATGGATTCTGGAGAGTCCAGTCAAATCTCTCCAGACTGTTGTGATGAAACTGAAGATGATGACCTTATTGCAATGATTGCTAAAACGTTTAACCGTTTCAAAGCAAGAGCAAATAAGCCATCTGGACAATTTGCATCCAGTTCTTCCACTGACAAGACCAATTTGACATGCTTTAAGTGTGGCAAAAAGGGTCATTTCATGAAAGAGTGCAGGTCCAACCAGTTTGCATCCAAGCCTGGTCCATTCTCTTCTAATAATAAGCCTGATGATAGCTATAAAATGAAATACCCATGAAAAATACATAATGGTCCACTTTATTTGTTTATTGCTTTAAGTCTTGTATTACTTTGTTTATATATCTTGCATCTTTATTTACAAGTAATACTAGTCCAAATCTAGTGATTATTAGACTTGTTGTATTTTACACTTTCTATTGGTTAACCATCTCGTTAATTAAGGGACTCACATTTGGTATCAGAGCAGAAGGCCAATCATTGCCTAGATCTGTTCTTGATGGCTAACCAAGAAAATACACAAGGTTTTAGTCTTGGTCCGATCCTAATGTAAATATTCATGATCAAAATGAACCACAAAATGTTAATAACACTAATCCTCCACCTCCTCCTCCTACTCCTGCTTCTCCACACGTGCATGTGCACTACTTGAATAATCCTGTTCCTAAATTCAGTGGGAACAGTGATGAATTTGGTACGTGGAAGGCTAGGATGGTTTTGCATGTCACTGGTATTGAGAGGAACATGATGAAGATTTTAAACGAAGGTCCTTATGTACCTACATCACCTCTCAATCCACTTCTTGATCCTTCTGGATCTAGAAGGGGAAGGGAAAAGAGGGAGGAACATTGGTCAGAAGAGGAGAGGAGATTGGTGAATCTTGACACCCTCCTTAAAAACATGATCCTCGGGGCCGTTCCAGAAACCCTAATTCCCACACTAGTTCTTTTTCCTAGTGCCAAAACCATGTGGGATGAGCTTCTTAACCAACATGAAGGAGGAGATGACACCATTGTCACCAGAAAGGTCTCCTTAAACAAGAGGTATGAGTCATTTTTTGCTCAACCTAACGAGTCTCTCACTGGTACTTACACCAGATTTATGAGTATCATAAACCAATTGAGAGGTCTTGGGGTTGAGAAGGACAAGGATATACTTCTGGAGAAATTTTGTGACATTCTACCCACCAAATGGTCTCACATGATACTTGTTTTACGACAAGGTAAAACTCTGCACACACACACTCTCTCAACTCTATATGGAGCCTTCAGGTACACTGAAGAAAATCAAGCTCAGAGAGTGGTTGCAGAACAAGATGCTTTTAACCATGCCTCCAGTACTCCTAAAGTGGTTAGTTATTCTGAACCACAAAGTACAACACTGATATCTTCTGAGAATGTATTTTCTATGAAGAAGATGGTGTCTGAACTTATGGATTCTGGAGAGTCCAGTCAAATCTCTCCAGACTGTTGTGATGAAACTGAAGATGATGACCTTATTGCAATGATTGCTAAAACGTTTAACCGTTTCAAAGCAAGAGCAAATAAGCCATCTGGACAATTTGCATCCAGTTCTTCCACTGACAAGACCAATTTGACATGCTTTAAGTGTGGCAAAAAAGGGTCATTTCATGAAAGAGTGCAGGTGCCAACCAGTTTGCATCCAAGCCTGGTCCATTCTCTTCTAATAATAAGCCTGATGATAGCTATAAATTGAAATATAAAAAGCTTAAGGCCCAAATTGCTCTCATGGCACAACAAATGGAAACAAATAATAAGTGCATGATTGCTACAACTGAAGAGAAGTGGGTTCCTTCTGATGACTCATCTGTTGATGAAGAAGAAGAAAGAGATTGCTGTTACATGGCTCTGGAAGTTGATGAGCACCTGGTAAAGGAAGATGTCACATCTGGACGATGGGTGGACATTGTTATTAAAAAGGTTAGTGATTATGATAATGCAACTGACTAAGAACTAAAATTGGACATTGCTGAAGCTTTAAATTCTGATTTGATTTTTGTAGAACTGTTAGATCTGATTGTGTAAATGGTCTAGAAACAGATTCTTCTGAAATAAATGCTTTAAAATCAAAATTAAAAGAGCTTCAAGACATTGAACTGGCATTTCAAGCCCAGGTTCTGGTAACTGAACAATTGATTCAAGAAAAGCAAGATCTTGAGATCATTTTAGAGAAAGAAAAACTGGTAATTAAGTCATGGCTAGAAACCAAAAAGCCATATGATGCTTCAGTTAAACAATTTCCTGCTCAAAAACGTGCATATTTAGATGGAAATACTAATGTTGCATCATTAATACCAGTAATCGATCGGTTACCAGAGGTGTTAAGGCCCACAACTGTTTATGATATGCCTGTAACACCCAAGACCAATTTAGACCCAGTTCAATCCCCAGAGGTTAAGACTGGAGCTGTCCAGATGACTGCTCCAGTTAAAAAGGTGAAGCAGAATAGACCTTTACCTCAGACCAATCCCTTACCAAAGCCTTTGACTGGAAAGGCTAAGGTATCATCTGAAGAAAATATTTTGTCCAGGATAGAGAGCCAGATTCAAATTCTGACTCGTCAATCACAAAGTTTTAATGCAAGATTAAACTTTCTTGAGGGTACTACATCTGGCCCTAGACAAAATATAAAACCTTTTGCTAAGACAGACAAACTTATTTCTCCAGTTGAGAAAATGAAAAAGGTTTTAAAATCATCAACCCCAGTGGTCTTTTCTTCTAAGACCACTATTGAACAAAGTGAACTAGACCAGATTGCCCCAGGGACCTATAAGGGAGGGTCCAGTGAACCCATCAGTCGATGGGTTCCCAAATCTAACTGATAAATATCTGGTGTATGTGTAGGGCGATCGAAAGAAGCTTATCTGGTATCTTGACAGTGCAGCTGGCAGGACGATGACCGGATGTAAGACCCTACTGGAGGAGTTCACCATTTCTGATGGACCCTCCATCACGTTTGGAAATGATGGTTGTGGGAAGACTGAGGGATATGGTGTTCTGAACAATGGACAAGTCAAGTTCAGACGAGTTGCATTTGTGAATGGTTTGAAATATAACTTGATCAGTGTAAGTCAACTGTGTGACGATGGCTATCAAGTCTTATTCAATGTTGCTCAGGGCATCGTATTCAACAAGGACTGGAAGGTAGTGTTGATTGCTCCCAGAAAAGGGAATGTGTACGTGATGGATATGGAAAGCTCTCCTTCAGAGCAGTGTTTCTATACTCAAGCTGATGAAGACACAAACTGGTTATGGCACAAAAGGTTATCCCATTTAAACTTCAAAAACATTAACAAGTTGTCCAGAAAACAACTTGCAGATGGGATACCTTCAGTCTCCTTCAAAAAGGAAAGACCATGTCCAGGATGTGAGATGGGTAAGCAAAAGCGTACCAGTTTCAAGACCAGACAGAATTTCAGCATTACTGAACCTCTTCACATGCTTCATATGGACCTTTTGGTCCAGTGAACGTTCAGACTCGTGCTGGTAAAAGATACACCCTGGTGATCGTAGATGAGTTCTCCAGATATTCTTGGGTGATCTTTCTGAGGTCCAAAAGTGAAGCTGCTGCTGAAATCATCAGTCTTATCAAGCAAATTGAGCTCAAGTACAGTCGAAAAGTGTGTTAGTTAAGAAGTGACAATGGAACAGAATTCCAGAATGCAACTCTGGAGTCATTCTGTACTGACACTGGCATCTCCCAGAACTTCTCTTCAGCCCGCTCTCCAGAGCAAAATGGAGTTGTGGAAAGGAAAAATAGAACGCTGATAGAAGCTGCCAGGAGTATGCTTGCTGAATCTGGACTGTCTACCAGTTTCTGGGCGGAAGCAATTGCAACTGCTTGCCACACCCAGAATCGATCAGTGTACATCAAAAGACACAAAAAGACAGCCTATGAAGTCTTAAGAAATAGAAAACCAAACATTGGTTATTTTCACGTTTTTGGATGTCCAGTTTACATCCTGAACGACTCCAGTCAGCTAGGCAAATTGATGCCAAAGCTGATGAAGGGTATTTCTTAGGCTATTCAGCCATTCGCAAGGCCTTCAGAGTCTATAACAAGAGACTGGAGAAGGTCCATGAGTCAATTCATGTAACATTTGATGAATCAAATGCCTCAATCAACAAGAAGCCAGTCCCTGACACTCCCCCAGTAACACCAATTATCTTTTGTGAATCTGATCCAATAAACGACAAAGATGAAGATTCACCAGACTCAGCTTCCAGTCATCCTGATCTGGAACCTGTTCAGAAAAAGAAACACTCCAGTAGCTCCATTCTATCCCTCTATTATTTTCAAACTACCCTCTGAAATTAATATTGGTTCAGATATACGTACTACTCCCCCAGTATCAGTGTCAGTTGAGAACATACCAGAAATGTCTTCTGGTGAAGAATTTCATACTGAACCAGTACTCCAGGAAATGCCTTCAAATGAAGAATTTCATGATGCAAATCGTGATTTAAATGACTCAGATGAAGATACTGAAGTAATTTGGCAAGACCCTCCTCCAGAATCAACTTCAGAGGAGACTCAACTGAATTCTTGCACTGATATTGTTGTCAGTAACAATCCTGGTCAGTACTCCAGATGGACAAAAGCTCACCCTATTGATCAGATCTTAGGTGACTCCAGTCGTGGTGTTCAGACCAGAAGAGCCTCCAGTAATCAATGCTTATACGTCAGTTTTCTATCTTTGATAGAACCTAAGAAGATTGACGAGGCTCTGGAAGATCCAAACTGGGTGACTGCTATGCAAGAAGAGCTTCACCAGTTTGAAAGGAACAAAGTATGGTATTTGGTTCCTTTCCCAGTTGGCAAGAAAGAACCAATTGGAACAAGATGGGTCTTCAGAAACAAAGTAGATGAAGATGGCCACGTAATAAGAAACAAGGCCAGACTGGTAGCACAAGGCTACTGCCAGTCAGATGTCGACTTTGATGAATCATTTGCTCCAGTGGCTAGACTTGAAGCGATCAGAATTTTCTTAGCATTCGCTGCTACTCATCAGTTCAAGGTCTATCAGATGGACGTAAAGAGTGCTTTCTTGAATGGGAAGCTTGAAGAAGAAGTTTACGTCAGACAACCTCCAGGTTTCGTTGATGACAAGCATCCACATTGGGTATATCGTCTGGACAAAGCGCTATATGGCCTCAGACAAGCCCCACGTGCCTGGTATGATACTCTGACTAAACATTTGTTGAAAAATGGTTTTAAACGAGGTGCAATTGACAATACCTTGTTCATTCTTCATGAGAAAGGTAATCTGTTAATGGTACAAATTTATGTTGATGATATAATTTTTGGGTCTACTGATGAAAACATGTGCAAGAAATTTTTTAAAATCATGTCCACTGAATATGAAATGAGTTTGATGGGTGAATTAACATATTTTCTTGGACTCCAGATTAAGCAAAACAAGGATGGAATTTTTATTAATCAGGAAAAATATGTTAGAGATCTTTTAAAGAAATTCGATATGAATTCTTCACCATCTAAACCAACTCCAATTTCTGCACCACTGACACTGGACTCGGATCCAGATGGCAAACCAGTGAACACCACTGTCTATAGAGGCATGGTTGGTTCACTGATGTATTTAACGGCCAGTAGACCAGATATTATGTTTTCAACATGTTTATGTACCAGATATCAGTCTAATCCAAAGGAATCTCATATGCTTGCTGTAAAGCGCATACTGAAGTACCTTAAAGGTGTCCCCAGTCTAGGTCTTTGGTATCCCAAAGGCTCAGGCATGGATCTAATGGGTTATTCAGATTCAGATCATGCAGGTTGTAAGATAGATAGGAAATCCACAACTGGTGGATGTCATTTCCTAGGTGGCAAACTGGTCAGCTGGACAAGTAAGAAGCAAACTTCAGTTTCATTATCCACTGCTGAAGCTGAATACGTGTCTGCAGCCAGTTGTTGTGCTCAGATACTCTGGATGAAGAACCAGTTGCTTGATTATGGTATTAAATATTCAAAAACTCCAATCTTTTGTGATAATACCAGTGCCATCGCTATCTCCAACAATCCAGTCATGCACTCCAGAACCAAACACATCGATCTAAGGTACCATTTTATTCGCGATCATATTATGAAAAACAACATTGAACTCCATTTTATTCCCACTGAAAAACAACTCGCTGACATTTTTACTAAACCACTGGATGTAAAAACTTTTGAATATCTTGTTGGTGAGTTGGGAATGTTAAACCCTTAAATCTGGAACCTTGGTATTGAACGCCATTGTGTACTACTAAGGATCTTTGATTTAAAGATTCAAAATTTATTTCTGGATCAACATTCCAGGGAAGACTTGAAAAATATTTTCTCTTAAAAATATTTAAGTTCAGGGGGAATTAATTTTCTCACTGGACAAATTCTTCAGAAAATATTACTGGTGCTTTGTAAATATGTCCCTCTCACTGGTAACTGGACAAGTTGAAGTGCGTGTTTGAGTTGACTTGTCTCCTTGTAAATGTGTCCCTCTCATTTGTCTGTATTAGTTGACGTGCAAGTTTAAGGTTTCCAGTCTTTCAAAAATGGTTTTTCACTGGTACTTTACTAGAGTGTCCCTCCAGTGTACCATCAGTACATGTTCACTGGACTAATCCACCAGTGATACTGGACGGTCCTGTCAACCTCCAGATGCACTGAAATATGTCATAATATTTTCAAAATACTTGATCTTTGTATGTGCCACGTAAGCAAACTTTTTCAAAGATATTTATCTTATAAATCCTACGTGGCATGTAAATTTTTCAAAACAATGATGGTCTTTTTACTTTGGGAAAACAAAAAGTACAAGTTGTTACTGTTTTGTGGGCTGTAAACCGTCATGCATTTATGTGTGATGTGATGTAATTAATGCGGATCTCAGACACAATCAAAAATTGTATTTGATAATTTCAAATTAATCGTTTGAGTTCCACATTCTCAATCCTATATATACCCACTTTCACTTTCAATTTCATTTACTTCGAACATTTACTCCCAAATCTAAAATTCCTTCATTCAATTCCTTAAATTCTTCATTCATTTTCCAATCATATAACTCCTATATTAACTGCAATTCATTGAATTCTTCATCATAAACCCTAAAATCATTCAATTTCATCTTCATTTATAATTCCAATGGCTCCTAGACAATCAAACTCACCAAGAAATCTTCTATCCGCTGAATATGTTCCGGCTACAGATGTAGTCAAAGCACCTCATATCACCCTTGAAGCAAAGGCTATAAGGATGAATATGAATAACTGGATGGCAAAACTCTCGCTATCCAGTGTCCATGATCCACAATCAATAATTGGGAGATTAAATACCTTTTTTCTCTCATGTCCTCTATATGGTGCTCTAACAATAAATCCAGAAAAGATGTATCACGATTATTTGTGTGAATTCTGGTACACAGCTGAATATAATGAAGCGAATTCATCAATTGAATATTCTCTTGAGCAAGGGACCAGACCCTTGGCTTTTACAGTAGATTCTCTCAGAGCAGCTCTTCAATTAGGCTATCTGGATGAGAATGAGATGGCAATACCACTCCCTACTGGTATCAACTTCAGAGAGGTATGCAGACTGATGGGGCATACAGAAATAGTGGATGAGCATGGTCAGTTGCTAAGAAAAGGAACTATATATATGAGCAGACTGACGGATTCGTGGAGATACTTCTTCACACATATTGTCGAGTGCCTTGGAGGTAGTTCTGGAGGGTTAGACCAGATCAATCAAACCCACCTCCAGATTGCCTACTGTTTGTGGTTTGGGCTAAGGGTTGATTTTGCCCAGATATTATTTGACGATCTGGTAGAGCGTTTAAAGGTAAAAGGTAGGAAGCCCTTTGTACCATACATTCGGTTTCTTTCAATCATATTTAAGAACGTTCTTGGAGCCCAGTACGATTTTGAAACCACTCATTTTTCAATGAGTGAGTACATGAGAGATCTGACCAACTTAAGGTCCAGAGATGGTGAGGTGGATATTCCTCAATCAATGTTGTCACTTCAAAGAGTAGAAGAGAATGTGGCACCAGGCAGGGTCCAAGTTGTTGAAGTACCTGCTGGTAGCGAAGATGTTGAAATTGTTGAAATGGTTCAACCTATTCAACAAGTGGCTCCAGTTGGTGGACCAGAAACTGTTGAGCTTTCCAGACGACCAAGATCACATAGGCGTCTGATGAGGAGAGGAGTCCAGAGAGTGGACACTGAAGTCCAGGCTGTTGTACAAGATGTGGCTCAAGCTGGTGAGCAAGTTGTTCAGACTGAAGAACAAGCATCTGGCGAACAAGAAGCCCAGATTGATCTAAATGTTGATGTTGGTGAACAAGTAGATATTGCTGGTGCATCATTTTGGGATGAGGCTGACTCTCCTATGTCTGGAGGTCAGAATTTTGATGTGAACATGGACTTTCTGGGTGAAGAAGTTGTATAGATTGAAAGTCAACCAGATGCCACCCACCTCCACCAGAAGAAAACACCGAAAGACCAAACCCTCCTCCAGAAATGACCAAAAAGGCCTACACCAGAAATGCCACCACCAGAACCTAGAATGCCACCACCACCATCAATTCCTCAATCCAACTCCATACTTCACACCACCAGTTGAAACCCAGTAAACCCAACCGAACCAAAGTGTGCCAGTCTCAAATGTTGAAACTGAAGAGGACTGGACACAAGTACCATTGATGACCAGAGTGACTTCTCACCTGGAACAACCCAGTGGTCTCTCCACTTCCTCTTCAACCGAGGTCCAAGGCCTTCTTAAGGTGGCGGACCTGGAGAGATCACTCCAGTCATCTTCCCAGGTTATTTCTGACTTCAAATCAATACTGTCAAACAATTTAGCGTCAGAAATGAACCTTTTTGCTGGGAATGAGAAGTTGGTTTTTGATAAACTGGATGAGCTGGTACTGGCCACAAATCTCAATTCTCAAAATTTAAGGATGGCAGTACAAGGGTTTGAAGAGAAGATTGTTAGTTCTGTTGAGACTGCAGTGGAGAATAAGGTTGTACAACCACTAGCAGGTCTTAAAGATGAGATGGAGAAACTGGTTACAAGAGTTGGTACACTGGAGAACAGGCCAACATTTGATCAGAATGATCTGGTCAACACCCTTAGTGATGAAGTTATTAGAAAGATTAGGGGTGATATGCTGAAAGAGATCACTGAACAAATATCTGGATCTATCCTTAGATCATTTCAGGATGTGATGTTGCCAGAAGTTGCAAAGATGATTGAAGTTGAGCTGCCAAAGGACTTGCCAGAAGCAATTGATAATATTAAAAGGGAAGTCAGGCACTCAAGACTGGTATGACTGCTTCCTTGCCAGAACAAGGAAGAACCTTTGGTTTACTGGACAGGCACATGATGGAAGAATTGTGGAATGATCTGAAGTCCAGGACTAGAGATCAATCCAAAGGGGAAAAATTATCAAATCCATCATTTGGTGTTCAAGAAAGTTTAAAGAAGAAGAGAGAGGTTGTAAGGGCAGTCGCTACTGAAAGCATTGTTCAGAGAAGGCAAGTGACTGGTACTGATGCCAGTGCCA
>CM067170.1:59135963-59194735 GCA_034093135.1 Erigeron breviscapus | reverse complement strand
TGAAATCTTAGAATTAGCAACTAATTTTGCATTTATGTTCTTAACAGGTTTCTTCTTGATGGGTTCTGTGGTCTTATTCACTTTCTTAATGTTATTAGGTGACAACCATCCATACTGGTCTTTGTATTTAGTCATGCATGTAACAGTATCTCTAACCCTATGTAAAGTGCACTTAGGATTCTTCTAAGAGTACCTAGGAAAACTAGAATACCTAACCTGCTGAGGTTGTTTGTTACCTAATGAGAAAGTTTCAATCTTAACAATCTTCGGACCACTGCTTGTTTTGACTTCTTTCTGTGATTTAGGTCAGAAATTTTATTTTCAAATTCCGTCACATCAGGGATAGATTCTTTCATCTTGACATTCAAAGACTCAATGTCTTCAGCCAAAGCATTTGCTCGAAACATCTCATTGGTCTTCTCAACTTGAAGTTGTCGTACAATCTTGCTCAGTTCAAGAACTTTGGTCTCAAGTTCTTGTTTCTCAAGATGCAGTTTGGAGTTTTGAGTAAAAGAGACTGCTGCTTTTTCAGATTTCAAATTTTCAAATTCCGTCACATCAGGGATAGATTCTTTCATCTTGACATTCAAAGACTCAATGTCTTCAGCCAAAGCATTTGCTCGAAACATCTCATTGGTCTTCTCAACTTGAAGTTGTCGTACAATCTTGCTCAGTTCAAGAACTTTGGTCTCAAGTTCTTGTTTCTCAAGATGCAGTTTGGAGTTTTGAGTAAAAGAGACTGCTGCTTTTTCAGATTTCAAATTTTCAAATTCCGTCACATCAGGGATAGATTCTTTCATCTTGACATTCAAAGACTCAATGTCTTCAGCCAAAGCATTTGCTCGAAACATCTCATTGGTCTTCTCAACTTGAAGTTGTCGTACAATCTTGCTCAGTTCAAGAACTTTGGTCTCAAGTTCTTGTTTCTCAAGATGCAGTTTGGAGTTTTGAGTAAAAGAGACTGCTGCTTTTTCAGATTTCAAATTTTCAAATTCTTTTTGAAATGTATCAATTTTAATTTGAAAATCTTTTTCTTTGTCCTCCAAATCTTTCTTTAATTTTAGATTCTTTTTACTCAACTCCCTGCAGTCTTTCCTTGCTGTCTCAGCCATATCCATATAATATTTCAACACAGATTTGGGAATAGAGATTACCTCATCCTCGACTTCAGAAACACTTTCATCTTCTTCCTCCAACTCCTTTGACTTCTTGATCTTTGTCATGAAGCACACATTTGCTGCAAGTTTTTCTCATTTTGACAGACAGATTTGGTTGATGGAGATGGAGTGGCCATAACTTCACAAACAGGACAATTGGGGTGGTCACACTCATTTTCATGATTCTTGGGTGAGTCAATGACATAATGATTTTGAGTCTCAAATTTTCAGGTTTTGGAATAGGATTTGAATTTTCCAAAGGTTTTTCAGTAAAACACTCTAGAATTTCGGGTATTACAGCCTCATTATTGTCTTTGATTGTCTTCTGTGTAGAGTTAGCAAAGAAGTCATATGACTCATCCATTAACGCATAGTTAAAATAGACTTTTGCACCCTTTTCTAGAAAATCATCAGCCTCATAATCACTATTGGTCGGTCTCACAAATTGGTCTGTCATCCCACATCTCAGATAAGATTCGTTGTATAACGATGGGACTTCTTTTTGTGCTTCGAGCAAACATTTTGGATTATTATAACCCAACCCTGATGTGAAAATTGTTTCTGAATTTCTGGGCCTGTTTAAATAGACTTGTTGATATGAACGATTTATCTTATACAACTTTTCTTGATATGACTTGATTTCAGCTTTCAACTCATCATTTTCTTTATCAAGTTTTTGTTTAAGAGAATCTTTTATACAACATTCATATTTTAGGTCAGAAATTTTATTTTCAAATTCCGTCACATCAGGGATAGATTCTTTCATCTTGACATTCAAAGACTCAATGTCTTCAGCCAAAGCATTTGCTCGAAACATCTCATTGGTCTTCTCAACTTGAAGTTGTCGTACAATCTTGCTCAGTTCAAGAACTTTGGTCTCAAGTTCTTGTTTCTCAAGATGCAGTTTGGAGTTTTGAGTAAAAGAGACTGCTGCTTTTTCAGATTTCAAATTTTCAAATTCTTTTTGAAATGTATCAATTTTAATTTGAAAATCTTTTTCTTTGTCCTCCAAATCTTTTCTTTAATTTTAGATTCTTTTTACTCAACTCCCTGCAGTCTTTCCTTGCTGTCTCAGCCATATCCATATAATATTTCAACACAGATTTGGGAATAGAGATTACCTCATCCTCGACTTCAGAAACACTTTCATCTTCTTCCTCCAACTCCTTTGACTTCTTGATCTTTGTCATGAAGCACACATTTGCTGCAAGTTCGTCTGTCTCCTCGTCAGAAAGATGTAACCACTTGTCATCCTCAGCGAGAAGAGCAATTCCGCTTTCCTCTTGTCTTGCCAGCAAAAGTTTGTACTTGTAGTACTCGGAGTTCTTCTGTCGAGGTTTGGTGCAGTTGATTGCAAAATGTCCAGTCAAGCCATAGTTATAGCACTTCTTTTCTTCATTCCTTCTCTCCATTACCTTCTTCTCAAACTTCCTCTGATTTTCATATTTCTTATCACCTCCAACAAACTCTTTCTTCTGATCAAACTTAGGAGCATTTGCATTTTTAGCATAAGAAGAAACTGACGAAGTCCTAAGCTGATTGTTTGTTGGTTTCTTTTTGAAGAATTTCTTCTTGAAAGCCTTGGTGAAATAAGCGAGTTCTTTGTACATCTGTTTTTGGTTGTCATCCAGATCAGAATCACTCATATCACTCGAATCAGAATCAGTTTGAACTTCAACAAAACTGTGTCTTGACATTCTAGGAGTCTTCTTTTCAGCAACCAAAGCCAATGGATCTGAATGTACACTCTCTTCTTTCTTCTTCTGAATTCTTTTAACATCTTCCACATTCAGTTGTAGCTTTTCAAACAGAGTATGAATTGTGAGCTTTGCAAAATCTGATTGTTGGTTGAGTTGAGTTCCATATACTTGCCATTCTTCTTCCAAATTCTTGATGAATTTGATGTTCAGTTCCATATTGGTTCTTTTAACATCTTCCACATTCAGTTGTAGCTTTTCAAACAGAGTATGAATTGTGAGCTTTGCAAAATCTGATTGTTGGTTGAGTTGAGTTCCATATACTTGCCATTCTTCTTCCAAATTCTTGATGAATTTGATGTTCAGTTCCATATTGGTTCTTTTAACATCTTCCACATTCAGTTGTAGCTTTTCAAACAGAGTATGAATTGTGAGCTTTGCAAAATCTGATTGTTGGTTGAGTTGAGTTCCATATACTTGCCATTCTTCTTCCAAATTCTTGATGAATTTGATGTTCAGTTCCATATTGGTTCTTTTAACATCTTCCACATTCAGTTGTAGCTTTTCAAACAGAGTATGAATTGTGAGCTTTGCAAAATCTGATTGTTGGTTGAGTTGAGTTCCATATACTTGCCATTCTTCTTCCAAATTCTTGATGAATTTGATGTTCAGTTCCATATTGGTTCTTTTAACATCTTCCACATTCAGTTGTAGCTTTTCAAACAGAGTATGAATTGTGAGCTTTGCAAAATCTGATTGTTGGTTGAGTTGAGTTCCATATACTTGCCATTCTTCTTCCAAATTCTTGATGAATTTGATGTTCAGTTCCATATTGGTTCTTTTAACATCTTCCACATTCAGTTGTAGCTTTTCAAACAGAGTATGAATTGTGAGCTTTGCAAAATCTGATTGTTGGTTGAGTTGAGTTCCATATACTTGCCATTCTTCTTCCAAATTCTTGATGAATTTGATGTTCAGTTCCATATTGGTTCTTTTAACATCTTCCACATTCAGTTGTAGCTTTTCAAACAGAGTATGAATTGTGAGCTTTGCAAAATCTGATTGTTGGTTGAGTTGAGTTCCATATACTTGCCATTCTTCTTCCAAATTCTTGATGAATTTGATGTTCAGTTCCATATTGGTTCTTTTAACATCTTCCACATTCAGTTGTAGCTTTTCAAACAGAGTATGAATTGTGAGCTTTGCAAAATCTGATTGTTGGTTGAGTTGAGTTCCATATACTTGCCATTCTTCTTCCAAATTCTTGATGAATTTGATGTTCAGTTCCATATTGGTTCTTTTAACATCTTCCACATTCAGTTGTAGCTTTTCAAACAGAGTATGAATTGTGAGCTTTGCAAAATCTGATTGTTTGATCTGTGTTCCAACTCTCCTCAGGTAACACTTCTCCATTCACTGGGTTCTTTGGAATTTCAGGACCTTCTTTGTATGATTTCCTTAGCAGTTTTCCATTCTTTTGTCTGTCTATCCAGTTCAAAAATCTCTTCTTCCATTGAGGATAAGATCCTCTAAATAAGACAGGTGGTCTTCCTTCAGAACCAAGAGCTAGAGCTTCCCTTGATGCCATATCAATCAATTAAAAGTCTTTTTTAAAAAAAACTTGTGAATTTTCAAATTCAACTAAATGCAGAGCTTAAACCTCTGCAAATAGAACAAGTAAGAATAATGAAAATTTTGAAAATTTTGATTTTCCTTCCCAGACGAAGAATATTGATGAAAAATGGTTTTGAGAAATTTTCTTGGAAAATTTTGATTTGAGATTCTTAAAAACAACTAAGTGCCGAGCTAAATGCTCTGCAAATGGTGTAAGTGATCAAGTTCTTAAAAACAACTAAATGCCGAGCTTAGTTCTCTGCAAATAGTGTAAGTGACCAAATTCTTAAAAACAACTGAATGCCGAGCTTAAATCTCTGCAAACAGTACAACTTATAAAGTCACTTGGTCGAAGGATCAATTTCAACTATTTGCCGAGCTAAATGCTCTGCAAATGGTGTAATTGATCAAGTTCTTAAAAACAACTAAATGCCGAGCTTAAATCTCTGCAAACAGTACAAATAGAACTTGTACTTAGTCACTCCACCCAAAACCACTTGTTTGCCGAGCTAAACTTCTGCAAACAATGCAAGTAGCACTAGTCTTAAATCAAGAATTCTCAATTCTCAAAAACAACTATTTGCCGAGCAAGATGCTCTGCAAATAGAACAAGTGAAGTTCCAGTCCTTAGCCAAATTTCTGAACCACGTATTTGCCGAGCAAGATGCTCTGCAAATGGTGTAATTGATCAAGTTCTTAAAAACAACTAAATGCCGAGCTTAAATCTCTGCAAACAGTACAAATAGAACTTGTACTTAGTCACTCCACCCAAAACCACTTGTTTGCCGAGCTAAACTTCTGCAAACAATGCAAGTAGCACTAGTCTTAAATCAAGAATTCTCAATTCTCAAAAACAACTATTTGCCGAGCAAGATGCTCTGCAAATAGTGTAAGTGCAAGTTCTTAAAAACAACTGAATGCCGAGCTTAAATCTCTGCAAACAGTACAAATAGAACTTGTACTTAGTCACTTCACCCAAAACCACTTGTTTGCCGAGCTAAACTTCTGCAAACAATGCAAGTAGCACTAGTCTTAAATCAAGAATTCTCAATTCTCAAAAACAACTATTTGCCGAGCAAGATGCTCTGCAAATAGTGTAAGTAACCAAGTTCTTAAAAACAACTGAATGCCGAGCTTAAATCTCTGCAAACAGTACAAATAGAACTTGTACTTAGTCACTTCACCTAAAACCACTTGTTTGCCGAGCTAAACTTCTGCAAATAGTGTAAGTAACCAAGTTCTTAAAAACAACTGAATGCCGAGCTTAAATCTCTGCAAACAGTACAAATAGAACTTGTACTTAGTCACTCCACCCAAAACCACTTGTTTGCCGAGCTAAACTTCTGCAAACAATGCAAGTAGCACTAGTCTTAAATCAAGAATTCTCAATTCTCAAAAACAACTATTTGCCGAGCAAGATGCTCTGCAAATGAACCTTTCAGAAAAAATGCTCAAATTCTGAAATTAAGCACAAATTAAGCTTGTAATAAGCTTGTGGATCGTTCAGCAACTCTGATTGTGCTCTGATACCAATTGTTAAGACTAGAATTCGAGCTTTAGTGAGCTTTAGTGTTTGTTAATGGAGGTTTCTAGTGAGAGAAAGTAGAGAGAGAGTAGAGAGATGTCAGGGAAAGATTAGTTTGTATTATGTGGTAAAAGGTTACAAATTACATTATGGAGGGGGTTTATATACATAAGAGCAATTTACACTATGCCCCCTTCCATATTAACATGTTTACATTCTAAGTATAAAACAATATAAAGTACACAAATCAACTACTACATTTATAATTCTAACAGTTTACCTTACGCTTTTCAGATCTAGCTTGCACCACAGAAGCATAAGATACTTTAATGGTTTCAGAATGTGCATCCTTTTTCTTCTCATTATTTGTTTCAGTGAAATCAGTCACAAAGGTCTTTTCATTATCTCCTTGAAGATCAGCCTTATCAATGTTTGATTGCAACTTTATGTTGCCATTATCATCTGTTTTGGTAGGATCTTCATCTGTCTTCTTCAAGATTCTAACCGGCGTTTTTAAACTGGGTTGCATATTTCGTAATTTATCGAATCTTTGACGTAAACTCTCTCAATCAAGATCACTGGCAGCTCTCTTCATTCACCATCTGAATCATCAACCGCCCATGCAAAGACCAAAAGACCAGATAAGACAATTAAACACAAAAGAGACAAAACCCTAACTCTAGAACCCTAGAAAACGAAAACAGCCCCTTGATCAATTAATCGGCAGAATTAATACTAGGATAATAGTCGACAAAACTACTACCCGATAGATTCCACCAATTAATCAACTAGGAAAGAAGCAAATCGAAACTAGGGCTGACACGATAATAAAAGATACGTGAAACCCTAAATCGGAAAACCCCAAGAAATAACAAAAGAACAGATGTGATTACACCAAAAACGATGTAAAACCACCCATAATTATGCTAAAACCGGATTAAAATCAAAATAGGATGAAGAAGAGGGGAAAAGAAATCGCCATCTAGAGAGAGCAAAAGGTTGACCACAGTGGGAGTCAAAATAGTATAGGGATGATGCATTGTTGTTTGGTGGTTACTGATGATTACTCAAGATTTTCGTGGGTATTCTTTCTGAAGACCAAGGATGAGACTCCTCTTATTCTCATGGAGTTCTTTGACATGGTTGAAAATCAATACAACACACGGATCAAGAAAACCAGAAGTGACAACGGGACAGAGTTCAAAAACAAAACAATGGTGGTCTATTGCTTAAGCAAAGGGATCAAGCATCAATTCAGTGTTCCTTACGAGCCTCAGCAAAACGGAGT
The DNA here is from genome assembly GCA_034093135.1 of Erigeron breviscapus. NCBI lineage: Eukaryota > Viridiplantae > Streptophyta > Magnoliopsida > Asterales > Asteraceae > Erigeron > Erigeron breviscapus. The sequence goes on along the minus strand of CM067170.1, from coordinate 59,187,454 downwards.
TGCAGAAAGGAATAACAGAACCTTGATCGAAACAGCGAGAACCATGCTTGCTAATTCAAAACTTCCTACAATGTTTCAGGGGGAAGTTGTGAATACAGCTTATTATGTGTTAAATAGGGTTTTACTAGTTAAAAGACTCTTAAGACTCCTTATGAGCTTTTAAATACTCGAAAACCAAATTTAGTAGGCTTAGAACAATTTGGAGTACCATGTACATTTTTAAAATTTCGTGACCAACCTAAATTTGCTGAAAAGGCAGAATAGAGAATTTTTCTTGGTTATGTTTCTGGTACTGCAAATAAATGAATTTATAACATTAGGACTGAAATGGTTGATATAGGGTATAATGTAGTCATTTCGAGTCATATGCCTGCTGATCATTTTGTTCAATTATGATGATGTTTTTACTTCATTTAATGGACCTATTTTTTTGGTGCATGATTTAATATTGTTGATGATGTTATTCTTGTTAGAGATGAACATGTTGATTTTACTTCGTAAGAGACATCTGTTGATATTACTTCGGAAGAGACATCTAAACCAGTATCTTTAGATGTACCAGAGAGTAGTAAGAAGAATGAAGTGATCACTAATGAAGATAAAGCAGATACAGATCCAGATAACAGTGGTGATAAGGCATCTAAACAAATTGAAATACTTGATATGTCTAGTGGAAGTGATGTTGAAGATTCACCAGAAAATGAACCTGTTACTCCTTCACCTGCCGTACAGAATGATACCACTACTACTACTACTACTGTTGAGGGGGAGATAGATACAAATTTGGGAGATAATATGACTGTTGATAAAGTACCACAATATAGAATCAATAGATATCATTCTACAGAAAATATCATAGGGGAGGCAAGTGCTCAAGTTAAAACAAGAGCTCAATTGCAGAAGCTTAGCAGTTTGTATGTAGAGATGAAAGGAACGGGTATTGTTGAATAGTGTTTGTATTCGTGTTTCGTTTCTCAAGAAGAACCTAAGAACATACAAATGGCACTTAAAGAACCCTTGTGGGTAGAAGCTATCCAATTAGAGTTACAGCAGTTTGATAAACTTCAAGTTTGGGAGTTAGTTGACTTACCAGATGGAGAGTATCCTTTTGGCACCAGATGGGTTTTCAGGTGCAAAAGAGATGAAAACGGTATTGTTACTCGAAACAAAGCCAGGTTAGTTGTACAAGGTTTTGCACAACAAGAAGGCTTAGATTATACTAAAGCGTTTGTACCTGTTGCTAGATTAGAAGCGATCTAATTGTTCCTGGCTTTTGCTTCATATAAAGGTATTAAGGTTTATCTACTCATGAAAGGAACGTTTGAAATGAGCGCTATGGGTGAAATGAATTTCTTTTTAGGTTTGCAAGTTGAACAACAGAAGGACAGATTCTTTATTCATCAAACCAAGTATGTTCAAGATATTCTGAAACGCTTTGGAATGGAAAATACTTCACCGATGGATACACCTATACCGAAAAACCACCAGCTAGGGATGTTAACTCTTAACGATCCAAAAGTTGATCCTACTCTTTATAGGGCCATGATAGGTTCCTTGATGTATCTTACAAGATCCATACCAGACATCATGTTTGCGGTTTGTATTTATGCTCGTTATAGTCATGTCCAAAAGAAAGGCATATAAAAGTTGTTAAGAAAATCTTACGTTACCTTAAAGGACAACCGCTGTTAGCATTATGGTATCTAGTTGGCGGAGACTTTGATTTTCTTGCTTATACAGATTCAGATGATGGTGGTTGTAATTTTGATAGGAAATCGACAACTGGTGGATGTCAGTTCTTAGGGGGGAGAATGGTATCATGACAGTGTAAGAAGCAGACGTCCATTGCAATTTCATCGTGTGAAGCAGGATACATGGCTGCTGGTAGCTGTTGTTCACAAGTTTTTTGGATACAACAACAACTGCATGATTATGATCAGAATTTTCTTTCCAATCCTATTAAAATAGACAATGAATCCACTATTTCTATTACTAATAATCCTGTCAAACATAGTAGGACTAAGGACATAGACATAAGATTTCACTTTATACGTGATCGTGCTGAAAAGAAATTAATTGTTCTTGAAAAAGTGCCTACAGATTATAACTTAGCTAATCTGTTTACTAAGGCTTTCGACAGAACTCGTTTTGAGTTGTTAGCCCAATTGACTAGAATGAAAAATCCATAGTGACAGAGTCTCTCAAAAGAACTTGTAAAGTATGTTACAGTGTATGTCAACATGTATTTACAAATACATAGTGTCATATAAGTTAAATTGTATAATTAAATGAAAAAGAAATAATGACTTATCTGAGAAGAGTGTTGCGGTAAGTTGATTAGACATGACGATACTTTAGCTTTTAAGTCTGCATAATCATAATATAAAGGCTCAGTTTTTTTTTACCTAGGGGCGATTTCCTTCTCTTCTTTTTTTGTTCAATTAACATCTTTATTTCGATCAATTCTTGCTTGTAAATATGTCCCTCTCATAATCATTGAATCCTCTTGGGTTTAATGGTTGTTGACGTACGTGTTTGAGTGAGTTTTTTTGATTTAGGGTTTGTTTTATTGATCGATTTTCCTTGTTTTTGTTCGCCGCCTCTAATCTGGATCTTCTTTTCTTGTTGATTATGTGGGTTCTGATCGCGGCTAACACGTTTAGTACAGCTTGATCGCTGAATCTTCCTAATCAATAAAGTCAAGTTTTTCTTGATTAGGGTTTTTTATAGGTGTTTAGGGTTTTCTTCTTGTTTGATCGCATTTGAGTTTACTATAACAGTTGATCATGTTTTTGTTTGTTGCTGTATGGTGCTTTTTTGTGTATGAGGAGAGATAGTACGTTTGATTTGAAAGCTCTTGACGAACGATTTAATAGGATTAGACAGGTTTCAATGTCCGGAAAGAAAAAGAAAAAGGGCGGCAGCCCTCCAAGGGGTGGAAACCATAATCTGGTTACGAATCAGGTAGGAGATACACCTATGAAAACTGCTGGTAGCACAGGTGGTGGTGCTAATATCACCAGTCAAACTCCTGTGTCAACAAAGGTGGCTACGAATCATGATATAAACATTGATGGGTGTAGTGATGGCAAGAAAACTGATAATGGTAGAGAAACTTGTAGCAACAAGGTTAAACCTGGTGGAGAAGAAACTACTGGTAGTACAGCGAGTAAGATATCATCTGTTCATGCAGAAGATAATGAACCTTATTCTACTACTCCGATGCCACCAAACCCAAAAAGTGCTGATGATCCTAAAGCGGAATATGTCAATGAAAAGCATGGTTTTTGGTCTGGTTCTGCAGCCCCAACACCTCCTTCAGATTTACCGCGTGAAAAGAGGGTGGAGGAGGGAGGAGTTAATAACTTCGAGAAGGAGGCTAGCTTGAATTCGGATAGTACCCTTCCTTCATTGAATGGGAGTGTTCCAAAGGTTTCTTATGCATCTAAAGTTATTGTGACCAAAAGAAGGGTTAATTTTCATACTCTTGAAGCTAGTGAAACGCTGAATGATGTTGATATTGTATTGCCCAAAGAATCTGTGCAAGTTGTCCAAAGCAGATTTGCTAATACATTATATGGATACTTTCTGGGTAAAAGGCTTGCGTATCCTGTAGTTGAAAACTTTGCTAAGAATGTATGGGTTAAACATGGTTTGCAAAGGATTATGATGAATGCTAATGGGTTTTTTTTCTTTAAATTCTCAACGAAGGAAGGTATGACATCTGTTCTAGAAGGTGGGCCTTGGCAAATTAGAAACGTACCTATTTTCCTTAATATTTGGTCACCTTCTATTTCCTTAAAGAAAGAGGAAATTAAGACTGTTGCAGTATGGGTAAAAATACATGATGTACCGATGGCAGCCTATACTGAGGATGGATTGAGCCTGTTGGCGACTAGACTGGGATCTCCCAAAATGCTAGACTCCTATACAGAAACAATGTGTTTGGAATCATGGGGTAGGAGTAGCTATGCTAGGGCACTTGTGGAAATTTCGGCTGAAAAAGATTTTAAAAATGAGTTAACCATTGCTATACCTAATGTGGAAGGGGAAGGCCATGTGAAAGAGACCATGAAAGTTGAGTATGAGTGGCAGCCTCCTAGATGTAGCAATTGTAAGGTTTTTGGTCATGATGGACATCAATGTCCTAAGATGGTCAAACCCAATGAAAAGGTTAAACCAAGGATGGATGAGGATGGTTTTGAAGAGGTGAAAAGAAAAGGCAGATACAACTCGAATAAGGGCTTCCAAATCAACAAGCAAAAGCAAAAAATTGAGTATAGGCCTGTCGTTAAATCTACTTCACGTCCTGCAGAAGCTTCAACGTCAAAGACACCTATTACTACTGAGAATCATTATGAGTTACTTAATGACTATGGGGCTGGAGCTAATGACCCACTTATGGTGGAAGTGAAGGAAAAAGATAGTGGTAATAACACTAGTACTTCCAGAAAGGATAAAAGCGACGATGAGGTGGATGAGGATGAGGTTGAGGAGGTATATAATGAAATGGATGCATATATGAAAACTGGTACCCGTCCTACACAACAACCTGAGGGGGCAAGCACTCCCGGTATGACCATTCTTAATGGGTAGTCTCGCAGCTTGGAATGTTAGGAGCTTGAACCGGCCTCTGAAACAAAAGGAGGTTCGCCAGGTTCTTAGTGAGAATCAATTGAATATTTGTACTATTTTAGAATCCCATGTAGATGTTTCAAAATTGTTTGATGTGTGTAAAAGTGTTTTTAAATGTTGGGATTGGACGTCAAATGGTAAATCATGTGAAAAGGGCACAAGAATCCTTATGGGCTGGAATACTGAAGTTGTTGATGTCATGGTGCTATCTCAATCGGATCAGGTTATGCATGTTCAAATTGTGTATAAACTTGATAAAAAAGCTTTCTTTTGCTCTTTTATTTATGCTGCTAATCAATATAAGAAACGAAGGGAGTTGTGGGCTAATCTGTGTCTTCATAAAGCTTTTGTGCAAGACAACCCATGGGTTATTTTAGGTGATTTTAACTCCACTTTGAACTTGGAAGACAGTTTTTCTGGCTCTTCAACTATCAATATTGGAATGCGCGAGTTCAAAGAGTGTGTGGAAGAAATAGAGGTTATGGATGTCAATTGTTCTGGTTTCCATTTTACTTGGACGCAAAAGCCTAAAAATGGCACTGGTCTCTTGAAGAAACTAGATAGGGTTATGGGAAATATACAATTCTGTCGTGATTTCCCTGCTGCTCATGCCATTTTCCAGCCATATCGAGTGTCTGACCATTCCCCATGTGTGCTAAAAATCCCTAATGTCACTAGAGAACGACCTAAACCTTTCAAATTCCCAAATTTCCTAGAACATAAGGATGAATTTTTGGATACTGTGAAAACGAATTGGGATATTAGTGTGCATGGATGCAAAATGTACTGCCTAGTGAAGAAGCTTAAAAATATGAAACGGCCTATGCGCAAATTACTTCTAAAACAGGGTAACCTCCATAAACGAGTTACTAACTTGAGAAGTGAGCTAGACCTGATTCAAAAAGCTATTGATTCTGCTCCAAGTGATACTCTATTGCGTGAAAAGAAAGTGGCTACCCTTGCGTCCTTCCAAGCTGCGGTTCTTGACGAAGAGAGGTTTCTTAAGCAGAAAGCCAAAATTGAATGGCTGGAGGTAGGTGACTCTAACTCATCCTACTTTCATAAGTCAGTGAAAGCTAAGCAACATAGGAGTCGCATTGAGAATATAAAGGATAAGCATGGGGTTGAACATGAGGGAGGTGCAGTTATATGTGCTCTTGTTTCTCATTATGAAGGTTTTTTGGGTATTGAGGGACCTGTTACTGACTTCCAGACACATGGGATTTTTAGGAATAAATTGGGTACACAAAAAGCGGGTTTAATGGTCAAGTCTGTTACGAATGAAGAAATTAAGGACGCCATGTTCTCTATTGATGATGATAAAGCTCCTGGTCCAGATGGGTTCTCTTCTTTATTCTTTAAAAAAACCTGGGATGTATTGGGTAATGAGGTATGTTGTGCAGTCCATGATTTTTTCAAAACAGGTAAAATCTTGAAGGAAGTTAATCATACCATATTAGCTCTTGTGCCTAAGGTTTCTACCCCTTGTACTGTCTCTGATTACCGGCCCATATCTTGCTGTAATGTAATTTATAAATGTATCAGTAAGATCATTACTAACAGAATCAAGGATGGCTTGGATGATATTGTGAGCATTAACCAATCTGCCTTTATTCCTGGAAGGAGAATCTCGGATAATATTTTACTTACACAAGAACTTATGCATAATTATCACAGAGATATTGGACCTCCCAGATGTGCTTTTAAAGTAGATATCCAGAAGGCATACGATACAGTGAATTGGAAATTTTTGGAGAAATCGTTATTGGGATTTGGTTTCCATTCAATTATGGTTGGATGGATAATGACATGTGTCACAACAGCTTCATATTCAATTAGTATAAATGGCAACATCCATGGATTCTTTGCTGGTAAGAGAGGCCTTCGCCAGGGTGACCCCATGTCACCTTACCTCTTTACAATTGTTATGGAAGTCTTATCGCTGCTATTGCAAAAGTCAACCCAGAATGCTCCTAATTTCCGTTTTCATAATCATTGTGAAAAGGAAAACATTATTAACCTTTGTTTTGCAGACGATTTATTCTTATTTGCTCGGGGGGACTTGGATTCTGCTAAAGCTATTATGGATGGACTTACTGAATTTTCTAATGCATCGGGTCTTGTTCCTAGCCTAGCAAAAAGTACCGCCTTCTTCTGCAATGTTCCTGGTCATATCAAGCAGGGTATTCTCAATATAATGCCTTTTGAAGAAGGGTTGCTTCCTGTACGGTATTTGGGGGTGCCTTTGATCTCATCTAGATTGCTTTATAAGGACTGCATGATTTTAGTTGAAAGGATGGAAGCTAAATAAACGACTGGAAGAATAAGTCCCTATCGTTTGCTGGCAGGTTGCAACTTATAAACTCTGTCCTCTCTTCTATGCATATCTATTGGGCATCGGTTTTTATTCTCCCTGCTCGTATTATCTCTGAATTGGAGAAAAAGATGAGAGGGTTTTTATGGTGTCAAGGACCGATGACACGAGGGAAAGCAGAAGTTTCGTGGAAGGATTGTTGCCTTCCTAAATATGAGGGTGGTCTTGGAATTCGGCATATTAGTGATGTAAATAAAGCTCTCATTACCTCTCATATATGGAGTGTTTTATCCAAGAGAAAATCAGTTTGGGTAAATTGGGTGTATTCGTACAAGATCAAGGATAGGAATTTTTGGGATATCCCACTGAGAGCTAGTGCTACATGGAGCTGGAGGAAAATCTTACAGTTGAGAGACGTTATCCGCCCTCACATAGGTTATACTATTGGGAATGGTTCGTCAACTTTTGCATGGTTTGATAATTGGTCTACTATTGGCCCTTTATGCAAGATTTTGTGATGCGTAAATCACGCGATAAACTACAGCGGAGGACTATTTTTGGTATTTTCTGGATTTTATATGAAATAAACAACAATAAAACAAAAGATAGATAAAGAATCCACCACCAAGACTCGTAAAGGCTAAGCCACCGGAATCAAGGATAAAGGAAACCGAAGATTTAAAGACCTCACCACAATATTTGATAAAGAACAAGTCACCACAAATATTGATAAATGGGTCACTCCTAACCACCAAGATCAAAAGATCTCTAAAGGTAAAACAAAAGATAGATAAAGAATCCACCACCAGGACTCGTAAAGGCTAAGCCACCGGAATCAAGGATAAAGGAAACACTCCGCCCCACCACTATAATCGATAAAGGTCTAGCCACCACGATTACAGATAAAGGAAACCGAAGATTTAAAGACCTCACCACAATATTTGATAAAGAACAAGTCACCACAAATATTGATAAATGGGTCACTCCTAACCACCAAGATCAAAAGATCTCTAAAGGTAAAACAAGATTTTTATAAGAAATAGAGGTATCTCTATTAATTTCATTCAACATCAACTACTTTACAAAGGGAAATAAAACCTCTATTTATAGCCACATGCTACTACCTAGGAAATAACGAAATACAATAAAATAATCAAAAAGCTGTCAGGTGCTAAGGACAGCCACTAATTATTCGACCAATAAGAAATGGACAGGTAGGCTTCTAGAAATATTCCCTGCAAGTGGTCCCACAATACTTATACAAACATCATTGTCCCATGCGCCCTCCTTTCAACAACTGTCATTCTTCTTTATTGGGCCCATAATCATAGGACTTCAGTGGGGACTTTATTATCTGGAAACTGGAGATAGATATCTGGACTTCTATTGGAGACACAATCTGGAGCACTTCACTGGTGGTCACTGGAGCATTCATCTGGAGCATTCATCTGGGGCATTCATCTGGAGCTTCTCACCACTGGAGAAGTGTTACTACTGGTGACTGGTCTGGCTCAGAAAAGACTTGTCTGAAATGGGCCACTGCTGGCAGAATCAACATGGCTTGTTCAGATGGCATTATTAGTTCAGTTTCCTTCAGTTCAGTTAGCTTCTTCAGTTCGCTGGGTCTTTCCAGTTCAGTGAATCTGGACACTTCCGCATCATTCTCCCCCTCTGAAAAGAGACTTGTCCTCAAGTCTTCGAGGTACTCATCCTCCAGATAAGGCATCAGATCTCTCACATTAAAAGTACTTGAAACTTTCGTATCTCCAGGTCACTCAACCTTGTAAGCATTATCGCCATATCTCTCCAGAATCTTGAACGGACCTTCAGCTCTGGGCATCAGTTTACTCTTTCTCTTCGCTGGAAACCTTTCTTTTCTTAGATGAACCCACACAAGATCACTTGGTGAGAAACTGGGCTGCTTTCTATTCTTGTTTGCTCTGGCCTTGTAACTGGCATTTGCCTTCTCTATTCTGGCCTTCACTTCTCCATGAATTTTCTTTATCTCTTTTGCTCTGGTTTCAGCTTCAATGCTTGCTTTTGGTTCAATCGAAAATGGAATTAAATCAATGGGAGTCAATGGATTGACACCATAGCAGATTTCAAACGGGGATTTACTGGTAGAATAGTTAGGAGCTCTGTTGAAAGCAAACTCAGCATGAGCAAGCTTCAGATCCCAATCTTTCAGTGTCTTCTTCACCAGTGTTCTCAATAACATGCCAATTGTTCTGTTCGTGACTTCAGTCTGTCCATCAGTCTGAGGATGGTGAGACGTACTGAACAACAATCTGGTACCCATTAACCTCCATAGAGTCTTCCAGAAATAACTCAGAAACTTCACATCTCGATCTGACACAATTGTCTTTGGAATTCCATGCAATCTGACAATCTCTTTAAAGAATAAATTCGCTACCTTGATTTTGAAAGCAGTTTTCCACTCATCTCCATCTTTCATCCTTATCTGGTGATAGCCACTTCTGAGATCAATCTTTGAAAATACTTTGGAGCCATGTAACTCATCAAGCATATCGTCCAATCTAGTAATGGGATATCTATACTTAATGGTTATATTGCTGATGGCCCTGCTATCAACACACATTCTCATTGTAACATCTTTCTTAGGAACCAGAAGAGCTGGAACTGAACAAGGACTCATACTTGCTCTCACATAACCTCTGGCAACCAACTCATCTACTTGCCTCTGCAACTCCTTGGATTCAGTAGGCGAACATCTGTAAGCAGCTTTGTTTGGAAGAACTGAACCTGGAACCAGGTCAATCTGGTGTTCAATTCCTCTTATTGGTGGCAAACCTACAGGTAGGTCTTCTGGGAAAACGTCAGTGAATTCCTTCAGTAAAGTCTTCAGGAGACTGGGGACACCAGTGAACTCCTTCTCTTTAGATTTTTCCACGACTAGTAACATCATAACTGGAGAGCCTTCAGATAACTCTTCTTCGACTTCAGCTTGAGACAAAAACAAAGGCTTACTGGGCTGGTCTTTCTTATTATCTTTCAATATTTCACTGGGTTTTAAAGAAGTCAGAGTGACCTTCTTCCCACTTACAAATACTGAATATGAATTCATACGACCATTATGAAAAACATTATTGTCAAATAACCAAGGTCTACCTAGTAAAATATGACACGCATCCATAGGTACAACATCACAAACAATTTTGTCTTGATAAACTGACCCAATTGAAAACGGAATAGTAACTTGACGATTAACTTTTACCTCTAATCCTTCACTGAGCCATTGCAACTTGTAAGGTCGAGGGTGCTTAACTGTAGGTAGCGCCAGTTTCTCTACCATGTAAGTTGAAGCAGCATTAGCACAACTCCCACCGTCAATGATCAGATCACAAACTTTTCCTTTGACTGTGCATCTGGAGTGAAAAATGTTCTCTCTCTGGGCAGTATCAGTGGTAACTTCATCAGCATGCATTACTCTTCTGACAACCAACATTTCTCCCACATCTGCACCAACATAGGACTCTTCATCTTCTTCTTCATCTTACACTGGTTCACCTTCTTCAGTGTTGACATCTGGCAAACATTCAATCTCTTGGGCAATCAAGGCTCTTTGATTAGGAGACTGGGCCTGGAAGTGACCAAAGCCATGACACTTAAAACATTTCTTTCCCACTGGTTCTTTTGATCATCCAGTTTCTCTTTCTTTGCCTTTGAAGGATTTCTGAACAGCTTCAGTAAATCTGGGAACTGGTTGACTGGCAACTGGTTGACTTGTACTGGCAGGAACCTTACTGAATGACTTATACGGAACCTTCTTCTTCAGTTGTCTTTCAATCTAGATAGCCATCTTCCATGCACCTTCATATGTCCAGATAGGCTGCAACTCAATCTTCTCAGTAATGGCAGCGTTCAGACCACCAAGAAATCTGGCAATACTATGCTCTTCAGTTTCATTCACACTAGTTCTGGTCTTCAGTTGCTCAAACTCTCTAATATACTCCATAACTTCTTTAGCACCTTGCTTCAGATTATTCATCAGTAGATACTGATCTTGCTTGTACGACTGGGGAACAAATCTTTTCTGCATATCTTCCTTCAGTTTCGACCAGGTCTTGATTTTACTCTTATCCTTATACTCCCTTTCAGATTTCATATTATCATACCAGGATGAAGCATATTTCTTAAGTTTAATAATGGCAACCTTGAAACTTTTCTTGTCATCGTACCCTATTATCTCCATTATTCTGTCCATCACCTGGACCCATTCAAAATACTCTTCTGGGTTAGAAGACCCATTAAAATCTGGTGGATCTATCTTAATATCTCTAGTATCATCACCCTTATGCCTCCTTCGTCTTCACTGGGATGTGGAATATCAGAATCACTAGAGTTTCTGGGTGTACTATCAGATCTTTCACTAGGACCTTGAGATTCAGAATCTCTTTCACTAGTAACAATATTTTCTCGATTAAATCGTAAACAACCATCTTCTAACATATGGACTATTTTACCAAGAGCTTCTTGTAGATCTTCTATTTGCCTATCTCTTCTAACATTATGAGCTTCTTCTAAAGTCATATCTCGTCTATATGCCATTTATATTCAACAAAACAATAGATCTAAACAACCAACAAACGAATCCAGAAAAATCAACTCAGATCTAACAAATAATACCCCAACGGACAAAAAGATTAAGAAACCTTTTTCAAACCTGGCTCTGATACCAACTTTGATGCGTAAATCACGCGACAAACTACAGCGGAAGACTATTTTTGGTATTTTCTGGATTTTATATGAAATAAACAACAATAAAACAAAAGATAGATAAAGAATCCACCACCAAGACGCGTAAAGGCTAAGCCACTAGAATCAAGGATAAAGGAAACACTCCGCCCCACCACTATAATCGATAAAGGTCTAGCCACCACGATTACAGATAAAGGAAACCGAAGATTTAAAGACCTCACCACAATATCTGATAAAGAACAAGTCACCACAAATATTGATAAAGGGGTCACTCCTAACCACCAAGATCAAAAGATCTCTAAAGCTAAAAGAAGATTTTTGTAAGAAATAGAGGCTGCTCTATTAATTTCATTCAACATCAACTACTTTACAAAGGGAAATAAAACCTCTATTTATAGCCACATGCTACTACCTAGGAAATAACGAAATACAATAAAATAATCAAAAAGCTGTCAGGTGCGAAGTGTAACACCCCGACTATAGCGGAAACTCGAGATGCCACAGAACGACATGGTACAAAAGATTCAAGTATAAAACATCAACATCAAATTTCAAATGCCATTCAAAATCAAAAGGGTACAAGTTCAAGTTGACGTTTAATAACATTACACAACCAAAATCATAATCAAAAGATCGAATGTTTGCATTACTAGTCCAAAATGCAACAATTAAACACATCATCCATGAAGCGGTCCAAAAAGCTAACTTACTGCCCTAGACCTGAAAAGCATGAAGAAAAAGTGTCAACTATGAGAGTTGAGTGAGTTCATAGGATTATGCTAACAACACACATATATTTAATCCAATTCAAGAAAGAATATGTCATAAAATTTCCAGGAATTCCATCATACTGTCCATACCCAAACCGTATGTTCAATCAATAATTGCCATCCATAATATAATATCAATACCTCTGGGTCAATGGTAAGACTACCATGACATAATTTGATGAGATTGTTCTTGAGCCACTACTAAGACCGGTTATGTCCCAATAATCAATATATAGTCCCAAATGATAAGATAATGATAAGCACATGCTGTCAATCACGTGCATAAAGATAACCAAGGGTCGTGCCATGGAGACGCCCATAAATATATAGTAGTTAGAGCACCGCGAGGCCAGACTGGCGATGAAGGTGGCCACAAAGGCAAACCAAACATCCCACCGTTACCTATAATAGTGGATGAGGGGACAAGTCCTAGTTGCGCAACCCTCTAACTACAGGCCTCAAATGAGTTAATAGTAGTGTACAGGGGACCACCGTTTGACAGTACTCAAGCTCATCATATAACATATAACACGTTGAACATACAATATAATTCCCATATCATTATGATTAATTCAAAGAATCATTTCATAAGAGAAAGTCATTTTTATTTAAACATGCTTTTCACCCCGAAAGTAAACACATAAAAGAGTTTGAAAGGGGGCTATGACTCACTTGATTAGAGAGTGAAAAGGGGCTGATCAAACGTGATTCCTCCGCTTAGATTTGTTGCGCCTCAAGCAAGCCTAAACCATAACGTATATATTCACGGCGTAAGTTCGCGTGACATGAACTAGTGAGCTAGATCATGAGATGTATACTAGTAGACTTGCCCATCTTTGGTTGTTATTAGATTATGGAAATTAAGTGCACTATGATGTTCTCATTGCTTGGGTATAAGGAATTTGGGTGGTAAGTGTCGTTTTCTCATTATACGTTTTTGTACGTTTATTGGAATTTCGGTAGTTTGGCTTTGATTTATACGATTTCCATTGCACACTTTGCTTAGTAATAATATTTGACATTAGTGGTCTTATAATATTAATATTTTATGTATATTTTCTGATTTGTAATTATATATTTTAATTTAATATTATTTAATTAATTATTTATTCATTTTATTGATTTATTAATTAAATAATTCCTTAAAAATACTTGTAAGTGTCATAATTGCCTTTGTAAATTATGGATAATTTCATTTGAATTATCTTCTGATATATATGCTCCTTAACTTATAATTTCATGATTTATACTTTTATTTGTGTATTTTCCATTTATTTTAATGATAATATTTAATTAATTATTTATTCATTTTATTGATTTATTAATTAAATAATTCCTTAAAAATACTTGTAAGTGTCATAATTGCCTTTGTAAATTATGGATAATTTCATTTGAATTATCTTCTGATATATATGCTCCTTAACTTATAATTTCATGATTTATACTTTTATTTGTGTATTTTCCATTTATTTTAATGATAATATTTAATTAATTATTTATGTCTTTTAATTACTATTTAAATTCAATAATTCATGGAAATTCTTAGAAATCATCACTAAACATTTTGGTCTAAAATCTCAGGCCTTTTAGGCAACTTTTATTCATACAAAATCATATCCATTCAACCTCTCTTGTGTCTTGCTTATTTTGAGGGTTTTATGATTAAAAATCGTTTACCGAAATAGTGATTTTAGCCTCATTTCTTGAGCAATTAAAGTGCTTCAAAATGGATTTTCATTCTTGTTTCATTATTTCCAGAAAGTTCATCATATTTTGGTGTCCAAATCATGATAGTGGTGGTGGTGTGATATGTGCAATTTGGTGCTTTCGGTTAGTGATTATTTGACCCGAAAAAGTGATTTTTGAGCTTATTGTTGTCATGAACCAATAGATCTGAGTTTTATACTTTTATTTTTTATTTTCCATTTAATTTAATATTATTTAATTAATTATTTATTCATTTTATTGATTTATTAATTAAATAATTCCTTAAAAATACTTGTAAGTGTCATAATTGCCTTTGTAAATTATGGATAATTTCATTTGAATTATCTTCTGATATATATGCTCCTTAACTTATAATTTCATGATTTATACTTTTATTTGTGTATTTTCCATTTATTTTAATGATAATATTTAATTAATTATTTATTCATTTTATTGATTTATTAATTAAATAATTCCTTAAAAATACTTGTAAGTGTCATAATTGCCTTTGTAAATTATGGATAATTTCATTTGAATTATCTTCTGATATATATGCTCCTTAACTTATAATTTCATGATTTATACTTTTATTTGTGTATTTTCCATTTATTTTAATGATAATATTTAATTAATTATTTATTCATTTTATTGATTTATTAATTAAATAATTCCTTAAAAATACTTGTAAGTGTCATAATTGCCTTTGTAAATTATGGATAATTTCATTTGAATTATCTTCTGATATATATGCTCCTTAACTTATAATTTCATGATTTATACTTTTATTTGTGTATTTTCCATTTATTTTAATGATAATATTTAATTAATTATTTATTCATTTTATTGATTTATTAATTAAATAATTCCTTAAAAATACTTGTAAGTGTCATAATTGCCTTTGTAAATTATGGATAATTTCATTTGAATTATCTTCTGATATATATGCTCCTTAACTTATAATTTCATGATTTATACTTTTATTTGTGTATTTTCCATTTATTTTAATGATAATATTTAATTAATTATTTATTCATTTTATTGATTTATTAATTAAATAATTCCTTAAAAATACTTGTAAGTGTCATAATTGCCTTTGTAAATTATGGATAATTTCATTTGAATTATCTTCTGATATATATGCTCCTTAACTTATAATTTCATGATTTATACTTTTATTTGTGTATTTTCCATTTATTTTAATGATAATATTTAATTAATTATTTTTACTTAATTATAACTATCAACAAGAAAGTCACTTTAAAAACTACTAATCTATAACCACACTTTTGGGTCTTAAACTTGTTGAATCCTTGGATCTTTCTTCTTAGATTCGACATGCATGAGCATGGAAAGAAAGATCCTATCAACTTTACCCTCAGTAAGTGTATATTACAAAGAAAACAAGAAGAAGGTATGAGTTTTTGATAAAACCTTTGAATATAAACAAAAACAAGATTAGATCTAGTAAAAAGGATGAAGATTATACCCTTTTGAACTTGGTTTTGGATGATGAAAGAGGGCAGATTTTTGTGGCCTCCAAACCCTTATAAAACCTTTAATCTAAGCTTAGAACAACCCTTAAATGCACCTTGAATTTACCCTTAACAATCTAGCCTAAATCCTTATTATTAATGTATGTTTATATTGACTTATGTTTGCCTTTTCTTTCTCTCTTTTGGCCGTAGGAAACAAGGAGAAAGGAGGGAGAAGAGAGAGTTTGTCTTGAGATAATAAGAGTGTGTGTGAAGAGTGTGAAGAGTGTGTGTTGGAGTGGTGAGTTCCAAGAGAGAAAAGTGTGTTTGAAATGAAAGGGTTGAGTGTGAAATGGGGGGAGGGAGGGCCGGCCTTATGGGGGCATAGGGAGGGTTTTCTATCTTTTTTTTTTTTATAAAAATTGTGTATATAAGGTGTATATATTTGTTAGGTGTATGTATATGTATTTGTGTATGTATTATAAGGTAAATTGTATTAGTTTGTAGTATAAGTTAATGTTTATTCTAGCATGTGTATATATGTATATATGTCATGTATATGTGTGTGTATGTACATATTTTTGTATTTTTAATTTGTTACATAATCCTTAATTTATAAGCTGGTATTTATTTTAAGCATATAAATATATACTTGTTGTTACTTAACCACTTTTATGCACATATTAGTTTATAATTATACTTTGAGATGGAAATCTTTATTTTCATGACATATTTACTCAAATTGGTTTGATGATTGATTTGTTGGACATTTATAAGAATTTTTTTGATGGTTATCTCAACTTGTGAGACTTACGTTATTATTTAGATAATTTGATTGATCATCAATAAAATCTTGTTCAATGGTACTTTATAATTCACATTTAGAATTGAACAATAGTTTTAGATTGCTAATTTTGGGGCATTATCTACTAGCTTTAAGCATAACTATGGCTTGCGAGATCATAGGCAACATAACTAGTTCATATATAATATTTAAAAAGTAGGGTTGTTACATCCTTACCCCCTTAGAAGAATTCCGTCTCGGAATTTGAATTTGTTTAGGGAGTAAGTGCGGATATTTCTCGTGTATAAAGTCCTCGCGCTCCCATGTAAACTCTGGTCCGCGTTTCGTATCCCATCTAACTTTAACAATAGGGATCTTGCTCCTCTTTAGGCGTTTCTCATCGCGATCGAGAACTTCTATTGGCTCCTCACGAAATTGGAGCTTATCCTCCACACGTAGTTCTTCAAGTGGGACCACTTTCGAACCATCCGCCACACATTTCTTCAAGTTTGACACATGGAATGTGTCATGAACATCTCCCAATTCTTGGGGTAATTTCAACTTATAGGCTATTCTAGCAACAATTTCAAATGGCCCAATGTATCGGGGGCTCAACTTTCCTCTTTTGCCGAACCTTACGGTTCCCTTCCATGGCGACACCTTTAATAGTATCTTGTCGCCAACCTCGAATTCTAGGGGCATGGCGACACCTTTAATAGTACTACCTTGTCGCCAACCTCAAATTCTAGGGGCTTCCTCCTTTTATCCGCATAACTCTTTTGCCGATCTCTCGCGGCTTAAGCTTTTCTTTAATAATCGCCACTTTGTCCGTTGTCTCTTGGATAAAGTCAACGGTAGCTAGGCTTCTCTCGCCCGCCTCTACCCAACACATGGGTGATCTACATTTACGCCCGTATAGAGCCTCAAACGGCGCACACTGTATGCTAGAGTGATAACTATTGTTGTAAGTAAATTCTGCGTATGGCAAGTGTTCATCCCAACTTCCACTAAATTCTAATGCGCAAGCTCTTAGCATATCCTCCAACGTTTGTATTGTACGCTCACTTTGCCCATCCGTTTGTGGGTGGTAAGCCGTGCTTAATGATAACGTAGTGCCCATTGCTTCTTGCACAAGACCCCAGAAACGTGAGGTAAACCTACCATCCCTATCGGATATGATGGACAGAGGTACACCATGCAATGTCACAATCTTTTCAACGTACAAATGTGCTAAACGTTCAGTGTTCCAGTCTTCTTTGATGTTGATGAAATGGGCTGATTTCGTAAGACGATCAACAATCACCCATATAGCATCATGACCTTTCTTTGTCCGAGGCAATTTCGTTACTATGTCCATTGCTATTTGCTCCCACTTCCACTCGGGTATTTCCGGCTGCTTTAAAAGTCCAGCTGGCTTCTGGTGCTCAGCTTTGACCATCGCACAAGTCATGCATCGGCTCACATATAGAGCTACATCACCTTTCATCCCAGGCCACCAAAAGTCCCTTTTTAGACCCTGGTACATCTTATCTGCTCCTGGATGAATCGAGTATTTTGAATTGTGAGCTTCATTCATTAATACCTCTCTCAGTCCGTTGATATTTGGGACCCAAGCTCTTCCCTTGAAATACAAGATGCCTTCGTCATCCCTATCGAACCTTGTTTCTACTCCACTCAATGCCTCTTCTTCAATGTTCTTCCCTTCAAAAGCTTTTGCTTGATCTTCTAAGAATCTGTCCCTTAGAGACATTTTCACCTGTAAGTGATAAATTCTAGTCTTCGACACCCTAGTGCTCACCTTCCTACTAAGGGCGTCAGCAACAACATTTGCCTTTCCTGGGTGGTACTTAATTTCGCACTCGTAATCGTTAAGTAGCTCCATCCACCTTCTTTGCCTCATGTTTAACATCTTCTGATCGAAGATGTGTTGTAAGCTCTTGTGATCAGTAAATATGGTGAACTTGGTTCCATAAAGATAATGTCGCCATATCTTCAAGGCAAACACTACGGCTCCTAGCTCCAAATCGTGTGTTGAATAATTCTTCTCATGTGGCTTTAATTGCCTGGATGCGTACGCAATAACCTTGTCTCTTTGCATTAGTACGCACCCTAGTCCTTTATTCGACGCATCACAATATACTACAAATCCTTCCATTCCATCCGGCAACGCTAGTATTGGTGCTTCGCACAACATGTCCTTAAGCGTTTGAAACGCTTGCTCTTGTTCTTCACCCCATTCGAACTCTCTTGCCTTTTGGGTTAATTGGGTTAAAGGTACCGCAATCTTAGAAAATCCCTGAATGAACCTCCTATAATAACCCGCCAAACCAAGGAAGCTACGCACTTTCGTTGGTGTCTTGGGTGTCTCCCATTTCTTGATCGCTTCTATCTTAGACGGATCTACATGGATTCCTTCTTCGTTCACAACGTGTCCCAGAAATTGGACTTGACGGAGCCAAAATTCACACTTAGAAAACTTAGCATATAGCTTCTCGTCTCTGAGTAACTGCAAGATTATCCTCAGGTGCTTCTCGTGCTCTTCCTTGCTTCTAGAGTATATCAGAATGTCATCGATGAACACTATGATGAACTTATCCAAGTATGGCCTGCAGATCCTATTCATTAGGTCCATGAAAACCGCTGGCGCATTTGTGAGACCAAATGGCATCACTAGAAACTCATAGTGCCCGTAGCGAGTTCTGAAAGCCGTTTTAGGTACATCTTCTTCTCGTACCCTCAACTGATAATAGCCGGACCTAAGGTCAGTTTTCGAGAAATGCGACGCTCCTTGCAGTTGGTCGAACAAATCGTCTATTCGCGGCAGCGGGTATCTATTCTTGATCGTCAATTTATTCAACTCTCTATAGTCGATGCACATTCTCAAAGATCCATCCTTCTTCTTGACAAAGAGAATTGGTGCACCCCAGGGCGAAGAACTAGGTTGGATTAAACCTTTATCAAGCAATTCTTGCAATTGATCCGAGAGTTCTCGCATTTCGGAGGGCGCTAGTCTATATGGTGCCTTAGCCACGGGGGCTGCCCCGGGGACTAAATCGATAGTAAACTCTACTTGTCTCGCTGGGGGGAGTCCAGGTAGTTCGTCCGGAAACACATCTAGGAAATCTCTAACCACTGCTACCTTGAGAGGATCCTTATCTTTCACTCGCTTATCCACTACTTGTGCCAAGTATGTGTGATATTCCTTCCGTAGGTACTTCCTCACCTTCATGGACGACACCAACTTAGGTTGGACTCCCGCCTTATGGCCTTGAACTATCAGCACCTCACCGCTATCTAAGGGAATCTTAATGATCCTTTCATGGCAAAGTATTTCAACACGCATTTTCGACAACCAATCCATTCCTACTATCACATCAAAACTTCCTATTTCTATGGGAATCAAGTCTATACTATAGTCCTTCTCATCTAAAGTTAACTTACAATCAGCAATAATTTCCTTAGCCTTATACTCGTTTCCGTTTGCATATTCAACATAATAAGTTTCCTCCAGTTCACTAGGTTTCTTATCAATCAGTTCTTTAAATTCAAAGGAAATAAAACTTCTTTCGGCTCCAGAATCAAACAACATAGATGCATAAACATTATTTATTGGAAATGTACCTACGATGACATTAGGGTCATCACGTGCCTCATTTGCTCCCATGGCATACACCCTTCCTCGGGCTTGACCTCCTTGATTTCCACGATTTCCTTGGTTAACGTTGTTTGCCTGGTTCCCGCGATTCCCAACATTCCTAAAGTTGCCACGGTTACCATTTCCATTTCCACGGTTGCCTTGTGCTCTCCTCAACCTAGGACAAGCATTTCTCCAATGATCCGTACTTCCACATTCGTGACATCCTCCTCGTTGTCCTTCATTCCTTGGCCCGCTTCGGCAGTGAGTAGCAAGGTGACCCATGCGGTTGCATGTTGTGCAACGCTTGCATTCACCCAAGTGACTATAACCACATCGGTTGCACCTTGGAGGCATGCCACGATATGGATTGGGGTTAGCATCCACAACCCCATAGTTTCTCACAATCTTTTGCCTCTTATCCGGCCCATTCCCTTTTCGATCGCCAAACCGATTTCCTCCACCTTGTCTCGAACTTGATTCACCTCTCGTGTACTTCCCACGCCTAACCAAATCGTTTACTAGCCTGGTTGCCAAGCTTATAGCCTGCTCAAGAGTGGTAGGGCTTGCTGCAGTGACCATCAACCTAACTTCAGGTGCCAATCCATAGATAAATCTCTCAACCTTCTTAGCCACCGGGGTTACCATCTCTGGCACCAACACGCTCAACTCGTGAAAGCGGATCACATAGGCCTCCAATTCCAGTCCTCTCATGGCGTGGTTCCAGAATTCCATCTCCAGTTTTTGTACCTCTTCTCGTGGACAATACTCACGCTTCAACTCATCTTTAAACTGCTCCCAAGTCAAAGCATTGACTGCTGCAGGACCTCTAGTAGTCGCTTGGAGATTCCACCAAGTAAGAGCTCTTCCCTGAAGCTTACTAGCAGCAAACTTAACACGGTCAGCCGGCGCACAGGCAATGATGTTCAAGTTGGCTTCCATGCTTTGGAAACAAGTAAGCAATGCAACAGGACCTTCTGTCCCATGAAACTCGTTGGGATTGCAAGACGTGAAAGCCTTGTAGGCATTCCTGTCAATAGCATTTTCTCCTCCATCTTGTCTTCTAGCCGTGTTGAGTGTAGCGGTTACATTCTCCGCTATTTGGGTGGCAATGTTTGGCATGGCGGCATTGATCTGTTGGGAGATAAGCTCGGCTAACTCGGCTATTCGCTGGGCCTCTTCACTTGTTTCTCCGCCGGTCCTTCGTGGTGCCATGTTTCTACAAAGGATAATATAGTTTAGTCATTCGTTCATTGAATCATATGACATAAACTCGAATTACGACTTCTTGATCTCACACGAGTATATCTAAAGTTATTTAGTGCAGAGAGGGTTCCTTTTTATAATCACGACGCACATGTCATTATGAGTAAGTAAATGGTTAGGTAAATTCTAAAATTGATCAACCATGCTTTCTAGGTTAGCCAGGAGGATTACAGAATCTGAGTACGAACTTGGAGCACGTAAAAGTGGCTTAAGATGGACGATCTGGGAAAAACTCATAAAATATGAAACGTAGCCCTATGAGTTAAGTTTCACCTCCAATTGGAATCAGGTCAAAAGACGAAATAGAACTCCAGATATGGCCGTTCTACTAAAAGTGGTCAGAACTGATTTCCTGCTGTAACTATAACTTTTATAATAGAGATAACCTTATCACAACAAGGATAGCACATCATGTAACCATAGAGAGGCATCAAGCTTACATATATATCATTCAATATGAGTTCACAAAATTGCTACATGCCAAATGCTATGTGATCATCGTCACACAAAAGCTAGAAAGTTCAAGAAAGTGAAACAAAGTACAAACGTTCATACATCGAATAAGTTCATAAATAAAGTAGCTCTTAGGTTTACTTCCTAAGCATGAGAGCTATTACGAGAGTGCAAAGAGCCGTAAGCACACATCCCATAATGAATATCACCTCATTAACTCGTCGGACTTCTGATATCGCCAAGCTCGCATAGTCTCCCGTTCGATCCATCACTCCTAAGGCCCTTTCCATCATCACCTCTTGAGTCCTTACCCTTACTCTAGCATCCCTTAACCCGTTAGCTATTCCCCACACCCTCTCCCTTTCTTCACGAGTCATACCAATGGGAGGTGGAGGGGGTACTCCATAGACTGGGCGGTGTGGCTCCTCTCCTTGACGCCTATGTCCAAGATGGTACCAGGGATGATCACGAGGAAGACGCGGCTGAAGGTAGGGATCTTGGGCTGGAAATCGCCCATCGCTTAGGTTCATAGGTGCATCTTGCCTCGGCGGAGTAGGTGCTCTAGGGGCAGGTGGTGATGGTGGTGGCGAGGGTGAGCGGCGTTCAGGTTGGCTAGAGGCAACGCTCCTAGCATTATCGTCTTCTGATGGATCTTCCATTGGATCGGTCTCTTCTTCTTCTTCTTCTTCTTGGAGTGGTTGGGGAGGTTGCTCTTGCTCTAGGCGTCTCCTTTCTTCCTCTTCCATGTAGTCCACGAATCCATACAAGTTCCTTGGTCTAGGGGCTGATCCAGAAGCTCCACTTGTTTGTGACATGATGTTCCTACACAAGTTTCACAAAGGCGTGAGATGACGACTTGACTCGACGCTTAGACGACCATGGACGACCGACTTGACCATTGACGACCCATGTGGCAACTTACGGACAGCAAGACGACTCGACGGACCATGAGACGACCTTAACCATTTGACAAGCAACCAACCAACTCGACCAACGACTCACAAGCTTAACAACCAAACAACGACATGACCATTCACAACCGACGACCAACTCGACTCGCACGACCGACATAACCGTTTATAATTAAAGTAATGACTAAGATTCAACTTGTGCATAGCTCTCATGTATTATATCTAAATGGACAAAGTAATGCTAGCCAAGTGGGGGTAGTAACTAGGGGTTCTAATAGGTAATGCAAACATTGGATTTGGTTATGTATCTTTTGCACCAAGAATCGTTTTTAAAGCTTATTTTCAAAAGACTCATTTTGAATATCCCTTAGACAATCATTTCGATCATTCCATATTAAATTTTTAGTTAGGCATAGTTGATCAGGCTATGCATAAGTAAAACAAGAATACTTTATGATTGACTCAATTGTTTAAGAAATATTTGACTCGTTTTGAAAATACATAGGTTATAGCAAAAAAATTCTCTATAACCTTTTTCTGTAACACCCCGACTATAGCGGAAACTCAAGATGCCACAGAACGACATGGTACAAAAGATTCAAGTATAAAACATCAACATCAAATTTCATCTTTATTTTCATGACATATTTACTCAAATTGGTTTGATGATTGATTTGTTGGACATTTATAAGAATTTTTTGATGGTTATCTCAACTTGTGAGACTTACGTTATTATTTAGATAATTTGATTGATCATCAATAAAATCTTGTTCAATGGTACTTTATAATTCACATTTAGAATTGAACAATAGTTTTAGATTGCTAATTTTGGGGCATTATCTACTAGCTTTAAGCATAACTATGACTTGCGAGATCATAGGCAACATAACTAGTTCATATATAATATTTAAAAAGTAGGGTTGTTACACTAAGGACAGCCTCTAATTATTCGACCAATAAGAAATGGACAGGTAGGCTTCTAGAAATATTCCCTGCAAGTGGTCCCACAATACTGTTAGAAACGTCATTGTCCCATGCGCCCTCCTTTCAACAGCTGTCATTCTTCTTTATTGGGCCCATAATCATAGGACTTCAGTGGGGACTTTATTATCTGGAAACTGGAGATAGATATCTGGACTTCTACTGGAGACACAATCTGGAGCACTTCACTGGTGGTCACTGGAGCATTCATCTGGAGCATTCATCTGGAGCATTCATCTGGGCATTCATCTGGAGCTTCTCACCACTGGAGAAGTGTTACTACTGGTGACTGGTCTGACTCAGAAAAGACTTGTCTGAAATGGGCCACTGCTGGCAGAATCAACATGGCTTGTTCAGATGGCATTATTAGTTCGGTTTCCTTCAGTTCAATTAGCTTCTTTAGTTCGCTGGGTCTTTCCAGTTCAGTGAATCTGGACACTTCCGCATCATTTTGTCTCCTAGAGAAATTTTTAATGCTGGCTTCAAGCTTACTGATCGAGTTAGTGATATAGTGCGAGATGGTAGCTGGACATGGCCTCAAGCTTGGTATGATCTTTTCCCAGTCTTAATTAATGTACAAGTTCCTGTTCTTCGACCGTTTGCTATGGACTCAATCATCTGGAAAGATAAAGATGGCAATGAAGTTAGTTTCTCTTCTACTAACACCTGGGACACGATTCGACCTAGGCAAGATAAAGTGCCTTGGGTTGATATGGTATGGTTTCCACATTGTATTCCCCGTCACTCCTTTCATACTTGGCTGATTATGCGTCAGAAACTCAAGACTCAAGACAAGTTGCAGCAATGGAATGCCAATGGCAATAATAATCTAAATCTAATGTGTTGTTCTCTTTGCAAGCATGGACCTGACTCTCATGATCATATATTCTTTGAGTGCTCTTTTGCTTCGCAGGTTTGGACAATGGTAAAACCATTAGTGTTCATGGACTCCCTTTCAAACAAATGGAGTGAGATCACTGATCGAATTCTAGAGAAACCTAGTTTGAAACTTGCAAGGATTGTCGTTGGTAAAATTTTGGTAGCTGCTACAGCCTATTATATTTGGCAAGAACGTAATGGGCGTCTATTCACATCAGTTCAAAGGACAGCGAACCAGATCAGGGACATCATTGTGTCTAATGTTAGCCTTAAGCTTGCTTCTATGAAGTTCAAGAGAAGAACAAAGGGGTTAAGCATTCTGGATACTTGGAAGATACCAAAAACGTAGCGGGACTGTTAGTGGCATGTTCTTGTGCCATGGACTTTTACATATTGGATTGCTGTGATTTCATAGAGACTTTATATTATGTATTCTGATATGTAATAGGTTACTAGGTTTGCTTATAAGCTAGTTTCTTTTCACATATATACGGCATGTCGTATGTATGAATTAGTATGATATTCTGTCATACTACTTGTAATAACTGATTTTTGGGTGATATAAAAGCTTACCGGGGTTTCAATTCCCCTTTACCAAAAAAAAAGTATCAAAGTTTTCTTAAAAATCATACAGTTTTTGGGAAAAGAGGGATATACCCCCCGGTGAATCATATTACCTCCCAAAAACATTACAAACCAAGTAGTGTGATTGAATATCACACTAGTTCATATATGGGACAGGCCCCATATATGTTAAACTATAATTTTCGTAAGGAAACAAAGAAAAAACAAGCCTATCCAAACAATAGGCAATACAAGAAACATAAAACAATGCAATTAAAGAAAATCAGCCTCCATCATGATCAACATGTAGATGTATGCTCGTTGATTTCAATATGTTCATCAACATCAGCATCAAAATCGTCAATATCATCATGTTTTGGTGGTTGTCCTTTTGCAGAATCCGGATTCATTTGGAATAATGGTCCTAAGTCTTCACCATAGTCATTTAGGAGTTCATATTTGTTTGTAGATGCGACTTTCGAAGTACTTGCCCCTTCCTTATTGATATTCGGTTTGGAGATTGGCCTATAAACCAAGGTTTGCTTTTGTTTATTAATATTGACTCCCTTTCTGGCCTTCTTTTTAACCTCCTGAAAACCGTCATTAGCTACCACCTTCTTCACCTCTTGAACACCCCTAACATTCTTAGGACATTGCATATCACAATGGCCAAAAATGCAACAACTTTTACATCTTGGTGGTTTCCACTCATATTCAACCCGTATAGTTTCCTTTGAATATCCTTCACCCTCAAGATCTGGAATACCCATAACAATTTCTTCTTTGAAATCCTGTTCAGCTGAAATATCAATTAAAGTTCGAGCATAATTGCTCTTTCCCCGTGATTCCAAATACATAGTGTTAGTGTAAGAATCAAGCATTTTCGGGTTCCCCAACTGAGAAGCCAAAAGACTTAATCCATCATCAGTATATGCTACCATAGGAACATTATGTAATTTGATCCAAACCGCAATACTCTTGATCTCCTCCTTTTTCCAGGACATAACAGGAGACCATTCATTGAGCAATAAAGGGACACTACGGATCATCCATGGCCCTTCTTCTAAAACTTTATTCAATCCAGCTTTTGCATTAAACTTAAAAAAAGAAGAACCCATTTCCATTCATCATGACCTTAATCAGTCCGTATTTTGTCCAGTTATTCTTCACAAAACTCTCCACAACAGGATATGCTAATCTATTACCCAAAAAATATCCAACCAAAGTGTTTTGGAATATGTTACTTACCTCACGTACTGACTCCTTTGGAAGAACCAAATCAACATCAGCGCGCATCTCTTTGGCCTCAAGCTTTCTGAAATTAACCTTCTTCTTTTCAGCCATCACTTGAACCTTAGCTACATAAGACACCGGTGTTCTACCCATATTTATCTCTGGTTGTAAAGGAGAAACAGCTGGTGCCACCTCAACTTGTACCTGTTTTTGTGCAGCTTTATCATTACCAGACTTGTCTGACAAATCAACAACTTCAGAGGGCATTTCAAAGCCAATTTTCTTCTTGTTTCCACTCGCATTCAGATCCGAATACGAGTCTTCCATGGTGGGCCTACGATGCAGTATCTTGCCATCAATATTAGTAATTTTACTAGCAATTCCAGCACTCCAAGTCTCATCCTCATCTGTATCAATAGGATACCCCAAATAATCATCCGACACACCACCATTATCATTAACAACTACCTTTTCATCGGATATTTGTTCAGTAGATGGTATTGAATCGGACGCAGATGACTCGTTGTGGCTGTTAATCACCCCTTTCTTGGAATTTTCTTCCTGCTTTTTATCTGAGTTACGGTTTCCACCCTTGTAGGGGCTTCCACTCTTATTCTTCCTCTTACTAGACATGTTAAGCGTATCTTTCCTCAACCTGTTAAAACGTTCTTCAAGGGCTTGAAGATCAAACGCACTCTCTTTCTTCATACAATGACAGAAATCCTAGTCTGATGTAGATGTAAAATCGCTAGCAATAACACACGAGACATGCAGCGCTTTTTGATGAAACAAAAACATGCACAGCCAATAGCAACAATACAAGAGATCCACCGACCCCCACAATAATCCTTCGTAATTAAGTAAGTAGCTCAAGCGCGGATTGATGTTGGAATTAATTTTGGAGCCGCAATGAATATTTGAAAGATACACATAAACTAACTAATTAAAGCAATGAATGCCACCACCGACCCACTAAAAACCTAGATCAAATAAATAGAATAAACTAGTGATTGTGAATTGATTATTAATCAGATCCACCATCAAAAAGTGGCAGGAGTTGTTGTGTTGATCGAAAGGAATTTAGTAAGGTTTATAGAATCGCCAAATCGCCTAATCGCCCACATCTGTTCCAGATGCTTTTGTTGAATATTACAAGGATACTATTGCATTGTTCGCAGGGAATAAAATAAAAATCGTACAGTTTAATAAACAAATGTACTTATGGGAAACATAGTCAGATATATGGTTGAGAATGCTAGTAGTTCATTCATGATCAGATTTAGTCCTTAAATCTTATGAAAGATCTAGCATTGGGATTTTGTATAAATGGTCTTTATATAGAACGTCTCGGGTACACAGAATGCTTGTGTATTGCTTGTAGGATGTACAACAAAGGTTAGGAACTTGTGTAAAGCTTGGGACTGGACGTCGAATGGGAACTTGTGCAACAAAGGTTCACATATCATACTAGGATGGAATACAGATGTAGTAGATATTATGGTGATATCTCAAACTGACCAGGTTATGCATGTGCAAATCATTTTTAAGGTTGAGAGTAAAGCTATGTTTTGCTCATTTGTCTATGCGGATAATTACTATAAATTGAGACCAGATTTGTGGGCTAATCTTTGTATGCATAAAGCTTTTGTTAGAGATAGGCCGTGGGTGATATTTGGAGATTTTAACTCGTCTCTAAACTTAGAAGATAACTTCTCTGGCTCCTCTACTATCCATATTGGTATGAGGTAATTTAAGGAATGTGTAGAGGAAATTGAGATGGTGGATACTAATAGCACTGGCTTGCACTATACCTGGACCCAAAAGCCGAAGAAAGGTATGTGAATTCTCAAGAAAATCGATAGAGTCATGGCCCATGGGTAATGTGCAGTTTATGAGTGAGTTTCCAGCTTCTTGTGCAATTTTCCAACCATACCGAGTTTCTGATCACGCCCCGTGTGTGCTCAAACTCCCAAGTGTGGCTAGATGTTGCCCAAAGGCGTTTAAATTTGCAAATCTTTTGGTTTTTAAGGATGAATTTCAGGGCCTGGTTCAAGAGGCATGGAATGAGCAGGTGGAGGGTGTTAACATGTTTAAGGTGGTGAAGAAACTGAAGGTACTGAAATCTCCCTTGCGAAGCTTAATGTTCAAACAAGGTAACCTCCATAATAAAGTTAATGAAGCCCGAGCAGAATTGGATGTAGTTCAAACGGCTATTGATAATGAGCCATCTAATTCTGATTTACGTGAAAAAGAGAGTGAGACATTGAAAAAGGTTGAAGCTGCTGTTTTTAGATCAGGAGCGGTTCTTAAAACAAAAATCTAAGGTAAAATGGCTGAACGTTGGTGACTCTAATACAACTTATTTTCATAACTCTCTGAAATGCAGGAACCACAGAAGCAGAATCGACATTATTAAAGACACCCAAGGCAATGTACATGAAGGTGGTAACATTCCAAAAGCCCTTGTTCAGCACTTTGAGTCGTTTATGGGTAAAGAAGAAGATATTAGCAGGCTGCCCACGCAAGATCTGTTTACGAAAATGATTGATGGACAGCTGGCTTTTAAGATGATCCGTACAGTTACAGATGAAGAAATAAGACTCCATGTTTTCGATAGGGGAAAATAAGGCCCTGGGACCGGATGGCTATACTTCTGCTTTCTTCAAGAATACGTGGCCTATTGTGGGAAAGAAGGTATGTGAATTCTCAAGAAAATCGATAGAGTCATGGCCCATGGGTAATGTGCAGTTTATGAGTGAGTTTCCAGCTTCTTGTGCAATTTTCCAACCATACCGAGTTTCTGATCACGCCCCGTGTGTGCTCAAACTCCCAAGTGTGGCTAGATGTTGCCCAAAGGCGTTTAAATTTGCAAATCTTTTGGTTTTTAAGGATGAATTTCAGGGCCTGGTTCAAGAGGCATGGAATGAGCAGGTGGAGGGTGTTAACATGTTTAAGGTGGTGAAGAAACTGAAGGTACTGAAATCTCCCTTGCGAAGCTTAATGTTCAAACAAGGTAACCTCCATAATAAAGTTAATGAAGCCCGAGCAGAATTGGATGTAGTTCAAACGGCTATTGATAATGAGCCATCTAATTCTGATTTACGTGAAAAAGAGAGTGAGACATTGAAAAAGGTTGAAGCTGCTGTTTTTAGATCAGGAGCGGTTCTTAAAACAAAAATCTAAGGTAAAATGGCTGAACGTTGGTGACTCTAATACAACTTATTTTCATAACTCTCTGAAATGCAGGAACCACAGAAGCAGAATCGACATTATTAAAGACACCCAAGGCAATGTACATGAAGGTGGTAACATTCCAAAAGCCCTTGTTCAGCACTTTGAGTCGTTTATGGGTAAAGAAGAAGATATTAGCAGGCTGCCCACGCAAGATCTGTTTACGAAAATGATTGATGGACAGCTGGCTTTTAAGATGATCCGTACAGTTACAGATGAAGAAATAAGACTCTCCATGTTTTCGATAGGGGAAAATAAGGCCCTGGGACCGGATGGCTATACTTCTGCTTTCTTCAAGAATACGTGGCCTATTGTGGGAAAGAAGGTATGTCTTGCAATACATGATTTCTTTCGAAAAGGTAAACTCCTTCAAGAAGTTAATCATACCTTACTTGCACTAGTACCAAAGGTCACTACCCCATCCTCAGTTACTGATTATAGACCCATTGCATGTTGTAATGTGATATACAAGTGTATTAGTAAGATTATAAGTAACACATTAAAGGAAGGGTTAAGTGAAGTCGTAAGCATGAATCAATCGGCCTTTGTCCCTGAGAGACGGATTTCAGATAATATTCTACTCACTCAGGAACTTATGCATAATTATAACAGAGATATAGGGCCCCCGAGAGGTGCTTTTAAAGTAGATATACAAAAAGCATATGATACTGTTGACTAGAACTTTCTAAGGGCCACGCTGATGGGATTTGGTGTTCATCCTGTTATGGTCAGTTGGATTATGGCTTGTGTAACATCTACCTCTTTTTCTATCTGTGTTAATGGCAATGTACATGGATGCTTTAAAGGGAAGCGAGGAATAAGACAGGGTGACCCAATGTCGCCATATTTGTTCACAATGGTTATGGAGGTTCTCACATTGACTCTTCAGCATGCTGTTAGAATTGATTCTTCGTTTCGGTTCCATAACAAGTGTGAAAAAAGGGAAATTATAAATCTGTGTTTTGCTAATGATTTATTCTTGTTTGTAAGGGGTGAGGTGAATTCGGCTAAACTAATCATGAGTTCATTGGTTAAATTCAAAGAAATGTTAGGTTTGGTTCCAAGTTTACCAAAGAGTATTGCCTTCTTCTGTAATGTCCCTAATCACACTAAGAATGCTATTTTGAGTGTACTGCCGTTTGAAGAGGGTACATTGCCTGTTAGATACCTAGGAGTTCCCCTAATATCCACACGCCTATTATATAGAGATTGACAAGTACTCGTGGAAAGAATGGAGAAGAGAATAACTGATTGGAGATCTAAAACTCTGTCATTTGCAGGTCGTTTGCAGCTCATACGGTCGTTTCTCTCTTCAATGCATGTTTATTGGGCTTCTGTTTTTATTCTACCTGCTCGAATTGTAAAAGACCTTGAGAAGAAAATGAGGGATTTTTTGTGGAACCAAGGTCCAATGCAAAGAGGAAAAGCAAAAGTGTCGTGGAAGGCTATTTGTGTCCCTAAATCAGAAGGTGGACTAGGAATAAGGAGAATAAAAGAAATGAACAAAGCTTTGATAACCACTCATATATGGAGTAATATTACTCGAAGAAAATCATTATGGGTAGAGTGGATTTATGATTATAAATTGAAAGATAGGAGCTTCTGGGACGTACCTATTCCATCTAATTGCAGCTGGGGATGGAGGAAAATGCTCCAATTGAGAACTGAAGTCTGGAAGCATTGCTGGTCACAAGTTGGAAATGGGTTGCACACATCATTATGGTTCGATAATTGGAGTGCACAATGCCCGCTATTTCAACATGTTACACAAAGAGAAACAAAGAGAAATAAAGAAGATGAATATGAATATGATGTGCTGCTTGCTATGTCATAGGGAACTTGACTCACATAACCATTTGTATTTTGAATGTTCCTACTCTAAACAGGTATGGCTGGCGGTCCGTGATAAAGCTGGTATGTGCAATATTCAACCAATCTGGGACTCTATCATGGACTATATCCTACCGAGATCGAAATCAAGATCGATCAAGAGTGTTGTGGGGAGGTTACTTGTAACTGCTACAACGTACTTTGTATGGCAAGAGAGAAATGCAAGGCTTTTCAATCATCAAGCTAGACCCCCGGACCAGCTGGTCAAGGTTATTATTACTACTGTTCGGTTGAAACTCATTACGTTCAGATTTAAAAGAAATACTCGAGTTGATCATATACTCGATGATCGGAAGATTGGAAAGGAGGCTGTTACGGGCTAAGTAACAAGAACAGGAAGATATGGCTAGGTGTGCTGATTATGTTGTTTTTCCTTATGTAATCAGTATGGTTTATTATAGTGGCTGTGCTTTTTTTTTAGCTAGACGTTGTAAATATGTGGCATGTCACATATATTAACCAATGTAGGATTCACCTACATTACTTGTACACATTCTGATTGGTTATATATAATTCATCGGGGTATCCCTTTAACGAAAAAAAGGATGTACATATGTGACAAGATATGTATATATCTTATAATCTTTTGAAAATTATGAAGCTAATGTGGCATTTGAGATTCGGACAATTAAGTCATTGGGGTGTCTTTGTATACCTAGCCTACCTAAAGCTTCCAACTTGGGATAGGTTGTCAGAAAGTTCGCTACAGGGGTCTCATCGAAAGTCACGGGTTTTCATAAGCGCTTTAAATGATGTCACATATATACAAGTACTTAGCACTATGTAGTGTTGGGTATATCTCCTTACGTGAGTCAAGTTAAGTCGCTTTGCGTGTGGGGAACCACCGACCTGTCACCGCTGACTTGATTCTTAATGACAATCTATAATACTCACCAAGTATCTTAATCTTAGTGTTTGTATCGATTGTAAGAGTATATCTGAAAGTGGTTACTTAAGTTCGCAAATAATAAAGTGACATATTAGGCTACTGAGGTTACATGGTGAATGTCCTTGACTAGAGTATGCTGAAAGTGTTGCAAAACCAAAAGGAAACTGGAAGTACCGAATGTTTAAAAGGACAAACATACTAATAATCGTTGATGGATCACTGTTTCATAACTAATAATAAGAGAATTATTTCTCAAGTGCAGACTTATGTAATGGCTAAACTGATCTAATCTGCAGAGACTTAGCTCATTCAATAAGTGTTATTCATTGTATTAAATTTTATTTTAATTTTAATTTTGAATTTATTTTAAGTTATATCTTAAAGTTCTTGTTGCACGAGAGACAAAGTCAAAATAGAATGTTAGTTTTCAGGAGGACTCAACCGTGTTCTTATGAACATTGAATAAACTGAGTAATTTGGTTAAGCAATTAATTGTATGCATGATAAATGCTAAAGATGTTAGTCATGATTGGATTTATTGTGTGAAAGAAAACAATTCAAAATTATGTAGATGTTAATTTTGAAAGGTTTTTTAAAACGGAGATGATTTTTACAAGAATTATTTTGATCCATACAAGGAATTTGAACATGAAATTACCGTGTTACCCATAAGTTTGTTTACTCATATCTTCGATGTAGACATGTAATGCTTGAAAAGTTTGAAAGTCAAACACCACCATGATTTCTTCTCTGTTTTTAACTTATTTTTACTGGACTGTTTAACCAAACTACTATGTAATATATGTATATATTTTTTATATATTACATTTTAACATCTATTTTTTTGGGTAATGGGATACCCCTATGAATTATATTTCACAACACTGAAACGTTTAGGTACAAGTGGATTGACAGAGTGTCAACCAATTCATATATATGACAGGCCATATATATGTTAACAAGCAAGAAAGCAAAACAATTTAAGCAATAGAAGAGGAAACCTACACACTAGTAACAATAAACATAACTAATGTGTTGATATCTAGCAAAGACTGAATTGCAGAGCAGCGCCTATCTTGGATTTACCACTAAATGGCGTGGTACCTTCTGTAACACCCCAACTACGGCGGAACGATGAGATGTACAAAAAGTCGAGTATTCGAAATAAAGGATAATAGATTACATTCACCATAGCTTTATTTGATAAAAAAAATATAATTTTACAATGCACAAGCATGTGAACCAATTCCCAAGTACAATACGTCTACCATACTTGGATATTGAGTCCACGAAACAAATAACAAATACATGAGATGATATACTACAATGATCAGGGCGGATTACATTGCCCGTCACAAGGTTTGATCTTTGACTCCAGAGTGCAATACATATAATCATGATGCATATAATTCCTCCAAGCTTACGCTAATTCCTGAAAAACATGAAGAAAAAGTGTCAACTACGAAAACGTAGTTGGTGAGTGCATAGGTTTACAAGTAAATCTCGTTACATATCCATTTCAAAATAGTTGAGAAATCCATGGTAAATTATAAAGTTTTCATTTGTCACATTATCGTGAGAGAAAAATATATCAATCGATTGAACATTCATCATACCAAAACCATTCGGTCATCAATGTTTCAATATCGCCAATTTCAACAACTTTCAAGATTCCATATAAGGTCCAATACCCAAACCGTATGTTCAATCCATAACATCCAACCATATATAATATCAATACCACTTGGTCAATGGTAAGACTACCATGACATAATTCGATGAGATTGTTCTTGAGCCACTACTAAGACCGGTTATGTCCCAATAATCAAATATATAGTCCCAAATGATAAGATAATGATAAGCACATGCTGTCAGTCACGTGCATAAAGATAACCAAGGGTCGTGCCATGGAGACGACCATAAATATATAGTAGTTAGAGCACCGCGAGGCCAGACTGGCAATGAAGGTGGCCACAAAGGCAGACCAAACATCCCACCGTTACCTATAATAGTGGATGAGGGGACAAATCCTAGTTTCGCAACCCTCTAACTACAGGCCTCAAATGAGTTAATAGTAGTGTACAGGGGACCACCGTTTGACAGTACTCAAGCTCATCATATAACATATAACACGTTGAACATACAATATAATTCCCATATCATTATCATTGTTTCAAAGAATCATTTCATAAGAGGAAGTCATTTTTAATTAATCATGCTTTTCACCCCGCAAGTAAAACATGTAAAAGAGTTTGAAAGGGGGCTATGACTCACCTTGATATGCCGCATATTATATTCACTTATCCAAAATGGGTACTTCCCATCTATAGCTCCCTTGATCAAATATTCCATCGTGGTCCTCAACCATACTCAAAGCCAAGACTATCCCTACGATAGGACTAATATACGTAAGTTCCTATCTTAAGCCATCACTAAGAAATGCCACTTTCATTATGTTGTCATAAATTTTGGGGCCCAAGTATATTGTTAATATTCGCATCTTTTTGGTTGTAGAGAGTGTTGGTGTAAAAGGGTCACTTTCATTATACATGTAGTTATAAGTTGTTAGAGTTTCGGTAACTTGCCTTTGATTATCATGGTTCCCATTGTGTGCTTTGCTTGATTATAATATTTGACATTAACTTTCTGATTTATAACTATTTATTTAATTTAATATTATTTAATTAATTATTTATTCATTTTCTTGATTTATTAACCAAATAATTCTTTAAAAATACTTTTAAGTACCTCACTTGCCTTTATAATTCGTGGCTAATTATATTTGGGTTATATTCTGATTATTATGCTTTTTAACTTAGAATATTGTGATATATATATTTATTTATGTAATTTTTTTATTAATTTAAAAATAGTTATTAATTAGTGATTTTCACTTACTTAATTATTTCTAATTTATATGACATTTGTTCTTTGACTTAAAATGATTTTATTCCAGTAGGTTTTAGTCACTTTCATCATTGGTTGTGATTATTTAACCAATTTCATGATTTATATACTTTATTTATTTATTTATTTATTTACCTTTTTAATTATCATTTAAATTTAATAATTAATAGAAATTCTTAGAAATCACCACACAACTTTTTGGCTAAAAACTCCCAGGCCTTTTAGGCAAATTTTATCATGGGAAAAATCATATCAATTCAACCTCTCTTGTGTCTCGCTCATTTTGAGGATTCTAAGCTTATAAATCGTTTATCGAAATAGTGATTTAAGCCTCATTTTTCAAGCAATTCAAATGCGTCAAAATGGATTTTCATCCTTATTTCATTATTTACAGAATGTTCATTATATTTTGGTGTCTTAAGTCGTGATCGTGGTGGTGGTGTGATATGTGCAAATTAAAGCTTTCGGTTAGTGCTTATATGAATCGAATTAGTGATTTGTAGGCTTGTCCATGCCATTTAATAACCAAGTTAAGTTTTATAACTTTTATTTGACATATTCTCAGTAGGTTTATAATACTTTTTGTTACGAGATTGTTGGAGTTGGTTAAAGTTGCAATCTAGTGACTTTTAGCTTATTTTGTTGTGAAGAACTTTTACTTGGAATTTTCTGTTTTAACACTTATTTTCATAAAATATTGAGTAGTCATTTTTGGTTAAGTTGAATTATTTGGACGTTGGTGATTTTTATACAGAGACATATATGTGTCCTATATTTATGTGAATTTTTGCTAAATTTTTAAACATTGTTTACTACCTCTAAAATTTACCAAACCAAAACTGGTCAGAACAAGAGCTGCTGTGCGACTCAAGATATTTTATAAAAGATTTCTATGATGTACATTTAAGAAAAATCTCCCAATTTTATTTTAAGTTAGGGACACTTTGAACTCAGTTCACACCAAGTTTAAACTTCTGAAACCCATTAGTTAAGAAATTAAAAATCGTCAAATTGACTCAACATTAAGACAAAAATCCAGTTTTGACCACTTTTGGTAGAAAAATCATATCTTTGGTTTGATTTAGTATTTTTGAGTGATTCCAGTTGGAGGTTAAACTTAACTCTTTATCTACAACTTTTATTTTGAAAGTTTTGCTTGAAACGGCCCTCACATGTTCAGTTCACCCGATTTAAGACAGAAAATTATTTCTGCCAGAATGTCTTTGATTATAACAACTCACCAATGACCATTCTTGCTTTATTAACACTTGAGTTCATCATTTACAAGATTAATACTTTATTTTTATATCTCTCAACATCAAATTTCCAGATTATTATACTTCTTTAACATATTTTTCACTTAATACAAGTCCATCCATCTCATAATTCAACAACAAGATTCAACTTTCTTAGATCTAACATGCATTCATTGAATCAACACTTTTCAATACCAATCTTTATAGATCTAACTTTCAACAACATAAAAACATCTTTTTAATGAAAAATCTCAGAAATATATTCTTCAAAATATACAAAAACATATAGATCTATGAAAAGGAAAATCACTTTAAAAGCTACTAATCTATAACAACACTTTTGGGTTTTAAACTTGTTGAATCCTTGGATCTTTCTCATAGATTTCGACATGCATATGCATGAGGAGAAAGATCCTATCAACTTGCCTTCATCAAGTGTATAATACAAAGAAAACAAGAAGAAAACATAAACTTTTGATAAAACCTTTGAATATAAACAAGAACAAGATTAAATCTAGTAAAAAGGATGAAGATTTATACCCTCTTGGATTCGGTTTTGATGATGAAAAGGGGCAGAAAATTCGTGGCTTGAGATGCTCCAAAAACCCTTAATCTAAGCTTAGAACAACCCTTAAATATATCTTGAAATAATCCTTGTTTAATCCTTAACAAACCCTTATTATTAATATAGTATAGATATGATTTTTGCCTTGCCTTTTTCCTTGTTCTTGAACCGAAAATGGAGAGGAGGAGGGGAAGAAGAGAGTGTTTTTGAGAGAAAATGCATGTGTGTGTGTTGGGAGTGTGAAAGAAATGGTGGTGGAGTGAAAGGGGGTATTGGGAGTGTAAGAAAAAGGAAGTAGTTAAATTTTGATTGGGTGAAGTGTATGGGGAGAAGGGGGCCGGTTTTAGGGTGGTGTTTTTGGGAGGGATTTTGAATTTTTGGAGTGTATTTTAAGTGTGTATGTATTTGTATAAATTGTAAGTAAGTATGGGTGCATGTATGGACCTTTAAGATAACTAGTTTATTAGTATTTAGGATATAATTATGTACATATGTATGTATATGTGTGGCCGTGTATATATGTATGTATGTATATACATTTTTGTGTTTTAAATTTGTTTCTTAACTCTTGTCATGAACTTGTATTTATATTGGACATATATATATACTTATTATTATTATTCAAGCACCTTTATGTGCATATTGGTTTATAAGTATATTTTTGAGATCGTCATTTTATTTTCATGACCATATCAACCTTAATTGGCTTGGTGATTAAGTTGTTGGACAATTTTGTAAGATTTATTGATTTTGTCGCAAGATGTGACTCTTACATCATATTTTATATATTTATCTTCTTGAAACGAAATTTGTATTCATTGCTATTCCATCAAGCTCAATTAGAACTTAATTATAGTTTGAGATTGTCTTGAATGATTATAGCTATTGGTTATGGCATTTCTAAGATAGTTAGTCATCTACGGTATTTCATTGAACTAGAGGGCAATTATCACCATGCCGAAATGTCTAGAAGGCCAATTCTCTTAATAAACCTCTAGGGATAGATACCTAGATAAGTCTAAGTAAATTGTCCTAGTCGGAAATTGAGGGTTGTTACACCTTCCATTCTTCCAACAAACAATCGACTGCAGGTGTATGCTTGAACCGAATAGAAACCAATTTATATCTGACCGTGGTTGCAATGAGCTCAACAATCTGGTCCGGAGGTCTAGCATGGTTAGAAAATAACCGATTGTTCCTCTCTTGCCATATGAAGTAAGCTGTGGCTGCCACCAGTAATCTTCCAATTACATTCTTTGCTGATCTTGAATTAGACTTCACAATAAGCCATTGGAGTATGTCAGCCCATGAATCAGTCATATCAGGAACTTTTGCCATAGCTTTAATACTCTTCCATACCTGTGAAGAATAATTACATTCAAAAAACAAATGTGAGTGAGAGTCCGGTCCTTGTTTGCACAAGGAACAACAGAGAAGCTGGTAGTTTGTGTTGCCGCTCAACCGACTCCATTGCATCATTTTGTCTTGGGTTTTGAGTTTCTCTCGTATAATCAGCCATACCAAAAACGCATGTCTAGGGATACTATGCGAATTCCATATAACTTTTGCCCAATTAACCTCGTTGCCCTTCATCCTAATCGAGTTCCAAACCACTTTAGAGGAAAACACATTCTCCCTTCCATCCAATTCCTTCCAAACAATAGTATCCATCTGATTTGCATGTAAATTGATAGATGGAAGGTTAATTAAAACAGGAAAAAGATCAAGCCAAGCAGTTGGCCATTTCCACTCACCATTCTGAATTACATCAGCAACATTTGAGTCTAAAGAGAGGCCGGCTTGAGCAATCTGCCTAGGAGATATTAACGAATTTAATGGGCATACATCAGCCCATTTATCAAACCATAATGACGTGCTTCTTCCATCTCCAATTTTCTTCCATAAAAATGGCCTAACTACATCTCTAAGCTGCAATAGTTTACGCCATCCCCAGCTACAATTCTTAGGCTGCTTTACATCCCAAAAGCTTCTATTTTTGATCCTATATGAGTGCACCCATTTTACCCATAAGGATTCTCTATGAGATAAGAGGCTCCAAATGTGAAATACCATAAGTGATTTATTAACTTCAGTGATCCTACGAATATCCAAACCACCCTCACTTTTTGGTAAACAAATTGAATTCCAAGACACTTTAGCCTTACCTTTTCCCATTGGCCCTTGGCACCATAAAAATGACCGCATTTTCTTTTCAAGATCCTTAATAATACTAGCTGGCAATATAAAAACAGAAGCCCAATAGATATGAAAAGAAGAGAGGACAGATTTTACCAATTGAACTCTACCCGCAAAAGATAAAGACTTGTTACGCCAATCCGTTATCCTGTTTTCCAATCTCTCCACAAGCATATTGCAATCCTTGTGAAGAAGACGAGTCATTATTAATGGTACTCCAAGATAACGAACAGGAAGTGAACCTTCTTCAAATGGCATCACCAACAGAATAGCCTGCTTGACATGATCAGCAACATTACAGAAATAAGCTTTACTCTTAGGAATACTTGGAATTAGCCCCGACATATCCTTAAA
Organism: Erigeron breviscapus; assembly: GCA_034093135.1. Lineage (NCBI taxonomy): Eukaryota > Viridiplantae > Streptophyta > Magnoliopsida > Asterales > Asteraceae > Erigeron > Erigeron breviscapus. The sequence continues at coordinate 59,147,844 of CM067170.1, read as the reverse complement.
GACATTCACAGCATTCATAACCGTTTTTACAGAAATAATGCGCTCTTTCTCACACTTATTGTGAAATCGGAAGCTAGCAGAAGAGAGCACCGAGTTCTGTAGAACAAGTGTAAGAACTTCCATCACAAGAGTGAATAAATATGGAGATAATGGATCCCCCTGTCTCAATCCCCTTCCTCCTTTAAAATAACCATAAACATTCCCATTTACCACCAAAGAGAATGAAGCAGAAGTGACACAAACCATAATCCATTTGATCATTTGCTTGTGAAAGCCAAATCCATTAAGAGCAGCCTCAAGAAACTTCCAATCAACCGTATCATAAGCTTTTTGAATATCAATTTTAAAAGCACATCTAGGGGGACCAGAATTACGATGGTAGTTGTGCATCAATTCCTGAGTGAGTAATATATTATCCGAGATTCTACGACCAGGAACAAATGCTGATTGGTTTATACTCACTATATCATGAAGACCATCCTTAATTCTATTAGTGATTATCTTACTAATACACTTATAAATGGTGTTACAACAAGAAATAGGCCGGTAATCAAGAATAGAAGATGGTGTAGGTACTTTTGGAACTAAAGCAATCAAAGTATGATTTACCTCCTGAAGTAGCTTACTGTTTCGGAAAAATTCCTGAATAGCAAGGCACACATCATTCCCCACTATATCCCATGCACTTTTAAAAAATGTAGAGGTAAACCCATCTGGTCCAGGAGCCTTATCTTCACCAATAGAGAACATGGCAAGCCGAATCTCCTCATTGGATACATTTCGAACCATTTCAGAGGCTTTCTGACTAGATAACTTTCTTGTAAACAAATCAGGGGATGGGGATGAACTCGTAGCCCCTTCACATCCCAAGAACTTCTCGTAATGTTGCACAAAAGCTTTTGGAGCAGCCCCACCTTCATGCAAAACACCATCTGTATCTCTAATGACTTCAATTCGACTACGGTGATTTTTACTCTTTACATAGTTATGAAAATAGGCCGAATTACTGTCACCCACTGCCAGCCATTCCACTTTAGCTTTTTGTTTCAAAAACCTCTCTTCATCAAGATGTGCAATCTGAAATTCTTTTAAACAAGCAGCTTCATTCTCCAACAAAGATGAATCAGTCGGGTCTTTATCAATCTCAATCTGCATCGCATCAAGAGAAGCACGCAAAGTAGTAACTTTTTTATGCAAATTACCTTGTTGCAATAACAATTTGCGCATAGGACGTTTGCATGCTTTAAGGCGCTTTACAACTTTAAACATATGGTGGCCTATAACTTCCATTTTCCAAGATTCAATAACAGCTTCCAAAAATCCCTGCTTTTGAACAAGAAAGTTAGCAAACTTAAAAGGCTTTGGACGGCTGCGGGATATAGATGGCAGCTTCAAAATACATGGAGAATGATCGGACACTCTATAAGGCTGGAAAATTGCACATGAAGCTGGGAATTCATCAATGAAACTAATGTTACCCATAACTCGATCTATTTTCTTGAATATACCCCCACCTTTTTTCGGCTTTTGATTCCAAGTATAATGTAACCCAGAACTATTGATATCAACCACTTCAATTCGTTCTACACATTCCTTAAATTCACGCATACTAAGAGTCACACTTGAAGAACCATGGTAACTATCCTCCAAGTTAAGAGCCGAATTGAAATCTCCCATAATAATCCATGGCTTATTATGAACAAAAGCTTTATGAACAGCAAGATTATGCCACAATTCTCTTCTATTCTTGTAATGATTATCAGCATATACAAAAGAACAAAACAGAACACGTTGATCTTCCTTGAAAATAACTTGAACATGAATAACCTGATCAGTTTGGGACAATAGCATAACATCAACTACTTCAGTATTCCAACCTAGAATTATACGCGTGCCTTTCTGACAGATATTACCATTGGAAAGCCAATCCCAAGTTCTACAGATTTTTTTACAAATATCATACAGATTGGACACATTAACATGCGATTCCATAATTGCACATAAATTCAGAAAATTATCAGAAACCACCTGTCGAACCTCCTTTTGTTTTAGCGAGCGGTTCAGCCCCCTAATATTCCAGGAGGCTATACTACCCATTGACACCATCCAATCCGGGAGTGCTTGCCCCCTCAGTAGAGATTTTCACATTTTGCTTCATGCTCAGAAAATCAGCAGCCTCATTGTATACATCTTCCACTTCCTCATCATCTGATTCTCCTTCTTTATTCTTCCCTGGTTCATTCTTGCTTGCATCGACTTCAACCAGAACTGGTTCGTTTACACCAGTACCATAATCCGTAAGCACATCATAAGAATTAGATGTACTCACTTGTTTAGATGAGCTCGCCACATCAGTATTCAATTTTGGCTTAGTAATCGGCCGATAAACAAACTTTGGTTTTTGTTTTTTTGCTGGAAATCCCTGCTTAGTTGCTTTATTCCTGCCTTTTATTGTCTACTTCAGGTGCACAAGTCGGCTTAGATTGCTGGTCTGACGAAACCTCCCCCTTTTTGTCAGTATTCTTTACCCCAGGTCCCCAATCAAACTCATCAACCAAAGGAGGTGGCTGATTTTTAGAAAAATCGAACGTAGGTGTAGGGTTTGTATGCATGGGCTGTTGCCCATCATTTTCTTTATCAATCCCAGAATATTGTTGCCCCACACAAGGATATCCAAGAGCCAGATAATCCTTTTCCGCATTATCTCCAACCTGATTTATATTAATTTCAGAACGCCCACCATCAGTTTTAAGCGGGACTGTGAAATCCTCAAAATTCACCTGCTTGCTCTCATTCTTATTATCAAGGTTTGTGACTTCCTGATTAGTATCCTCATCAATGCTTCCAGGAGTTTTACCAGTGACATGAGAATCACTACCTGGAGCACGAATACTTCCTTTACTACCTCTTTTCCACCAGATCCTGTTTTGATTCCAAGTATAATGTAACCCAGAACTATTGATATCAACCACTTCAATTCGTTCTACACATTCCTTAAATTCACGCATACTAAGAGTCACACTTGAAGAACCATGGTAACTATCCTCCAAGTTAAGAGCCGAATTGAAATCTCCCATAATAATCCATGGCTTATTATGAACAAAAGCTTTATGAACAGCAAGATTATGCCACAATTCTCTTCTATTCTTGTAATGATTATCAGCATATACAAAAGAACAAAACAGAACACGTTGATCTTCCTTGAAAATAACTTGAACATGAATAACCTGATCAGTTTGGGACAATAGCATAACATCAACTACTTCAGTATTCCAACCTAGAATTATACGCGTGCCTTTCTGACAGATATTACCATTGGAAAGCCAATCCCAAGTTCTACATATTTTTTTACAAATATCATACAGATTGGACACATTAACATGCGATTCCATAATTGCACATAAATTCAGAAAATTATCAGAAACCACCTGTCGAACCTCCTTTTGTTTTAGCGAGCGGTTCAGCCCCCTAATATTCCAGGAGGCTATACTACCCATTGACACCATCAAATGAAGGCGATTCCATCTTTCGTAAATTAATCTTCCTTTGCTCCTTAACCGGCCTGTTTGCCACACCTTTCAGCTTTGCAGCATATGATAAAGCCTCATTCTGCTTTTTATTGTCTACTTCAGGTGCACAAGTCGGCTTAGATTGCTGGTCTGACGAAACCTCCCCCTTTTTGTCAGTATTCTTTACCCCAGGTCCCCAATCAAACTCATCAACCAAAGGAGGTGGCTGATTTTTAGAAAAATCGAACGTAGGTGTAGGGTTTGTATGCATGGGCTGTTGCCCATCATTTTCTTTATCAATCCCAGAATATTGTTGCCCCACACAAGGATATCCAAGAGCCAGATAATCCTTTTCCGCATTATCTCCAACCTGATTTATATTAATTTCAGAACGCCCACCATCAGTTTTAAGCGGGACTGTGAAATCCTCAAACTTCACCTGCTTGCTCTCATTCTTATTATCAAGGTTTGTGACTTCCTGATTAGTATCCTCATCAATGCTTCCAGGAGTTTTACCAGTGACATGAGAATCACTACCTGGAGCAGGAATACTTCCTTTACTAACCTCTTCCACTGGAATCCTGTTTTGATTCAGTCGCACCCTTCTTAGGGTTAGGGTTTCATACAGCACCTCTCACATGAGCAGTGGCTTTGCCATCAATCTTACGTATTTTACTTGCTAAACCTCCACCAGGGAAAGGTCCTTTAGAGCTATTCGATCCCTCCATTACAAAATTAAACTCATGCAGACAAGAAACACGCAGCAACACAGAACATTAACTCAATGAAGAACAGAAAAAAACGAAAATAAAAACCCTTAAACCCTAAAGAAACCCTAAATCAAAATTCTGCCCCCTTAATCTGTTAACAAGTTCAACGATCTAGCTAAACTACACAGGGGTAGCCGCGATCCGAACAAGATAACCGATCAGGAAAAACAAAAAACAATTAGGGTTTCGGCAGAAAAAAGAAACGAGTGAATACCAATCGAAAAACCTAGAAGAATCTCAAACATGCACATCAATTGATTCGAGAATCAATGAGAGGGACACATTTACAAGATTAACTAGGGCAAATCGAAAAGGCAGCCATGGGAAAGAGGAGGACGATCGCCATTAGGGTTGAGAGAGAAAGGGTTTTTTTATTCTTAACCGTTCGCTTTTATAATAATTACATTTTAACATCTACTGATTTACATGATCAACATGAATACGTGATAGAAGATAGGTATAACATTAACAATATATGATAAAACCTCTTCCTTTTTTCCATAATCAACACAAGTTCACCACGACACCACATCAAATTTCCATAGTTTTTCGACAATATGACGACTGAAGCCTTAGATTTTGTGACTACATTTTCAGTTTTCGGGCACGTCTTGTGGATTTTCGCTGCTAATTTTTGAAGGTTTGATACTTGCGGTTATTAAGGCTTCGCGGAGATGATTTGTGAATGAATAGCGAGTATCTCAACCTCTAAAGTTTTAAAAAAATCGTATTCGGTGATGTGATGATGATGATAATGACGCGTAGGACTAATTATATTAGAAGATGATGAAGAACAAGCCGCCTCCATGAGATTTTGAACTTTACAAATAATATTAATTATTATTTCTTGTTCAATCAATCCCTGATGATGTTGATGTATCTACTTCCAGGATGGAGAAGAGAACCCAAATAGTAAGTTACCTTCAACAGTAGTAGTAGATTGGTAGAGACGTGTAGAGTACTAGAGAAATGTGGAATAAGATTATTATGGTGAGATATATAATTGATAAATTACATTAGGGGCATAATTGGCATATCAAATTATTTTGCTTGTATACATCAACTTGTTCCGTGTGGAAATCACGATATTTGAAGAAATCTGAATCAAGTTTTATTTTAAAAGTTTTCAAATAGTCTGATAATGTTCTTGACATCGATTAATTTGACCTTGACCATAGGTAATTGAAAGATTGTTGAGAAATTCATTATTGTAATTCTTTGAACATCTAACAAGTAACTCGAGTATCATGGAGTTTTGCGTAGAAATTTTAAAATATTGAAAATATACTGTATGAGAATTTGATGTGTTTGTTGAGATGTGCAGGATAATGGAAAGTTGTTCTGATATCAAGTGAAAGTACATGAAGTTTTGTGTACGGAATCTTCGTTAATGTGTTGATCATAAAGTTAAACATTCACGCATAGAAAAGTTCTTGATAGGAGAGGTAGTTTGATCAAAAGTGGTATTATTAAAATAATATACATTGTTATCTCAATTATTTTTACGTAGAATCATAAATTAAGGGGGAGCGTATAAGATTTATCATAATGTACCTTGATAATATGTAAAGATGTTATGTTATAGCATATTACAGGTTTATCGTTGAAAATGTTCGTGGAAAAGTGTTTTGAAGCATGTACAGGTTTTATATATGTATCATTACAAATTTCCAGAATATTTATTAAAGTTTGAGTTTTGTGTGTAAACTAATCGTGTTTGATTAAGTATTGATTAACTGGTCAAGATTTGGTATTTCAAAGATCATGATGAATTCAAATGGTTTTTTCTTCTTTAAGTTTAATGACAAAAAGGGAATGGATAAAGTGCTTGAGGAAGGCCCATGGATGATCCGTAGTGTCCCCTTGTTACTAAACATATGGAACCCTTCTGATGCGGAAATGTCCAGATTCACTGGACTGGAGAAACCCAGTGAACTGAAGAAGCTAACTGAGCTGAAGGAAACCGAACTGATCATGCCATCTGAACAAGCCATGTTGATTCTGCCAGCAGTGGCCCATTTCAGACAAGTCTTTTCTGAACCAGTCCAGTCACCAGTGGTAACATTTCTCCAGTGGCAAGCTCCAGTGATCAACACTGATAATCCACCAGTAAAGTTCTCCAGTGACCAGCTCCAGATGACTGCTCCAGATGAATGCTCCAGTGACCACTACTGAAGGTCCTCCAGTGAAGTGCTCCAGATTTTGTCTCCAGTGGCGGTCCAGATTTATGTTTCCAGTTTCCAATTAATAAAGTTCCCACTGAAGTCGTCTGTGGACCCAATAAAAAAGAATGACAGCTGTTAAGGAAGGCGCGTGTGACAAGACGTTTCTAACGGTATTGTGGGACCTTTTGCAGGGGAATATTTCTAGAAGCTTACGTGTCCATTTCTTATTGGTCCAAATTAATTAGTGGCTTGCACATGACAGCTTTTATTGTAATATTTTATTATTTCGATGATTCCTAGGAAATAGCATGTGGCTATAAATAGAGACTTATTTTCATTGTAAAAAGTGGTGGATGTTGAATGAAAATTAATAGAGCAGCCTCTATTTTGTAACAACCCTATTTTTTAACATTATATATGTTCTAGTTATGTTGTCTATGATCCCGCAAGCCATAGTTATACTTGAAGCTAGTAGATAATGCCCTAAATTAGCAATCTAAAGCTATTGTTCAGTTCTAAATTTAATTTATAAAATACCATTGAACAAAAATTTTATTGATGATTAATCAATTTATAAATGATAAAATGAGCCTCACAAGTTAAGATATCAATCAAAATTCTTATAAATGTCCAACAAATCAATCACCAAACCAATTTAAGTAAATATGATATGAGAATAAAGATTTCTATCTCAAAGTATATTTATAAATTAATATGTACATAAAAGTGTTTAAATAACAATAAGTATATATATATATATATATATATATATATATATACCCATATTAGAATAAAAATTTACTTACACTACAAACAAATACCATTTAACCTTACAAAATATATATACACCTACATCTAACATATATACACGACCATATATATATATATACACATATTAGAATAAAAATTTACTTACACTACAAACAAATACCATTTAACCTTACAAAATATATATACACCTACATCTAACATATATACACATTTTATACACTAATTTTATAAAAAAAAAGAGAAAAACCCCCCATATACCCTATGAGGCCGGCCCCTCCCCCCATCACACCAACACACCCATTTCAAATTACTTACACTCATTCACTCTTGGAACTCACACACCTCTTACACTCTTCACACTCTTCACACACAATCTCTTATTCTCTCAAGAAAATTTTCTCTCCTCCCTCCTTTCTTCTTGTTACCTACGGCCAAAAGGAAGAAAGAAAAAGGCAAGCATAAATCAATATAAACATACATTAATAATAAGGGTTTAGGCTAGATTGTTAAGGGTTAATCCAAGGTATATTTAAGGGGTTGTGTTAGGCTTAGATTGAAGGTATTATAAGGGTTTGGAGGCCACAAAAATCTGCATCTTTTCTTCATCAAAAACCAAGCTCAAGAGGGTATAATCTTCATCCTTTTTACTAGATCTAATATTGTTCTTGTTTATCAAAAACTCATACTTTCTTCTTGTTTTCTTTGTAATATACACTTAATGAGTGCAAAGTTGATAGGATCTTTCTTTCCATGCTCATGCATGTCGAATCTAAGAAGAAAAATCCAAGGATTCAACAAGTTTAAGAACCAAAAGTGTTGTTATAGATTAGTAGCTTTTAAAGTGATTTTCTTTTTGATAGATCTAAATGTTTTTGTATATTTTTGAAGAATATATTCTGATATTTTTATTTAAAAGATGTTTTTATGTTGTTGAATGTTAGATCTATAAAAGTTGGTATTAAAAAGTGTTGATTTGAATGCATGTATGCTAGATTTAAGAAAGTTGGATCTTTTGTTGGATTATGAGATGGATATGGACTTGTTATAAGTGAAAATATGTTAATATTAATGTTAATATTCTGGAAAAATTAATGAAATAACAAAGAGACAAAGCTTGGACCAAAACATGTTAAAATAAGCTAGAAATCATAAACCGAAAACACGCAAAAATGCATTTTGAGCACACACATGCACCATAATCTTATGACCAAGGAAATATGATGAACCTACTGGAAATAAGTTGAAATAAAAGTATAAAACTCAGATCTATTGGTTCATGACAACAATAAGCTCAAAAATCACCTTTTCGGGTCAAATAATCACTAACCGAAAGCACTAAATTGCACATATCACACCACCACCACTATCACGATTTTGGACACCAAAATATGATGAACTTTCTGGAAATAATGAAACAAGAATGAAAACCCCTTTTTAAGCACTTTAATTGCTTAAGAAATGAGGCTAAAATCACTATTTCGGTAAACGATTTTTAAGTTTAAAATCCTCAAAATAAGCAAGACACAAGAGAGGTTGAATTGATATGAATTTTTATTGATAAAAGTTGCCTAAAAGTCCTGGGATTTTTTACCAAAATGTTTAGTGATGATTTCTAAGAATTTCCATGAATTATTGAATTTAAATGGTAATTAAAAGACATAAAAATCAATAAATAAATTATGTAAATCAAGAATGAGGTTAAATCATATTAACCATTGATAAAAATAACTAAAACCTACTGGAGAAAAATAGTTAAAAGGCAAGAGACATGTGTTACATAATTTAAAGTTAAATAATTAAGTAAAAATAACTAATTAAATATTATCATTAAAATAAATGGAAAATACACAAATAAAAGTATAAATCATGAAATTATAAATTAAGAAGCATATATATCAGAATATAACCTAACTTAAATCATTCATAATTTATAAAGACAATTATGACACTTAAAAGTATTTTTAAGGAATTATTTAATTAATAAATCAATAAAATGAATAAATAATTAATTAAATAATATTAAATTAAATAAAAACTTATAAATCAGAAAATATTCATAAACACCAACATTATGAGGTAACTAATGTCAAATATTATGATTAAACAAAGTATACAATGGAAATCATATAAACCAAAGCCAAACTACCGAAATTCCAATAAACGTACAAAATGTATAACGAGAAATGACCTTCACCACCAAATCTCTTATACCCAAATAATGAGAGCATCATAATGCACTTAAACTCCATAATCTAATAACAACCAAATATGGGCAAGTCTACTAGTATACATCTCATGACCTAGCTCACTAGTTCATGTCACGCGAACTTACGCCGTGAATATATACCATGGTTTAGGCTTGCTTGGGGAGCAACAAGACTAGACGAAGATCTCGCATTTGATCAGCCCCTAACACTCTCAAATCAAGTGAGTCATAGCCCCCTTTCAAACTCTTTTATATGTTTTACTTGCGGGGTGAAAAGCATGATTAATTAAAATGACTTTCTCTTACGAAATGATTCATTGAAATAATGATAATGATATGGAATTATATTGTATGTTCAACGTGTTATATGTTATATGATGAGCTTGAGTACTGTCAAACGGTGGTCCCCTGTACACTACTATTAACTCATTGAGGCCTGTAGTTAGAGGGTTGTGCAACTAGGATTCGTCCCCTCACTCACCAAGATGGCAGCGGGTTGACTGGCCGCCCTCATCTCCGGTCTGCCTAGGGGTGCTCTAATCTACTTTATATATTATTGGTCGTCTCCATGGCATACCCATTCATTATATATTATTGGTCGTCTCCATGGCAACCCATTCATTATTATTATTGCACGTGATTGACAGCATGTGCTTCTATTATCATATCTTCGGGACATATTATCATTATTATTTGGACGTGAAAGGGTCTTAGTAGTGGCTCAAGCACAAACTCATCAATCTATGCCTTTGGCCAAGTGTTATTGATATTATTCATGGTTGGTTATTATTGATTGAACATACGGTTTGGGTATGGACAATATGATGGAATTCTTGGAAACTTTATGACATATTATTTCTTGAATTGGATTAAATATATATGTGTTGTTAGCATAAACCTATGAACTCACTCAACTCTCGTAGTTGACACTTTTCTTCATGCTTTTCAGGTCTAGGCAGTAAGTTAGCATTATGGACCGCCTCATGGATGATGTGTTTAATTGTTGCATGTTGGACTAGTAATGCGAACATTTGATCTTTTGATAATGAATTTGGTTATGTAATGTTTATTAAACGTCAACTTGAACTTGTAACCTTTTGAATTTGAATGGCATTTGAAACTTTGTGGTGATGTTTTATATTTAAATCTTTTGTACCATGTCGTTCTGTGACATTTCGTGTTCCGCCTTAGTCGGGGTGTTACAGAAGAAATGGTATCAGAGCGCAAGGTTATAGAGAATTTTTGCTATAACCTACGTATTTTCAAAACGAGTCGAATATTTCTTAAACAATTGAGTCGATCATAAAGTATTCTTGTTTTACTTATGCATAGCCTGATCAACTATGCCTAACTAAAATTTAATATGGAATGATCGAAATGGTTGTCTAAGGAATATTCAAAATGAGTCTTTTAAAAATAAGCTTTAAAAACGATTCTTGGTTCAAAAGATACATAACCAAATCCAATGTTTGCATTACCTATTAGAACCCTTAGTTAATACCCCCACTTGGCTAGTATTACCTTGTCCATTTAGATATAATACATGAGAGCTATGCACAAGTTGAATCCTAGTCATTACATTAATTACAAATGGTTATGTTGGTCGTGCGAGTCGAGTTGGTCGTCGGTTGTGGATGGTCATGTCGTTGTTTGGTTGTTAAGCTTGTGAGTCGTTAGTCGAGTTGGTTGGTTGCTTGTCAAATGGTTAAGGTCGTCTCATGGTCCGTCGAGTCGTCTTGCCACATGGGTCGTCAATGGTCAAGTCGGTCGTCCATGGTCGTCTAAGCGTCGAGTCGAGTCGTCATCTCACGCCTTTGTGAAACTTGTGTAGGAACATCATGTCGCAAGCAAGTGGAGCTTCTGGATCAGCCCCTAGACCAAGGAATTTGTATGGATTCGTGGACCACTTGGAAGAGGAAGAAAGGAGACGCCTAGAGCAAGAGCAACCTCCCCAACCACTCCAAGAAGAAGAAGAAGAAGAGACCGAGCCAATGGAAGACCCATCGGAAGACGATGATGCTAGAAGTGTTGCCTCTAGCCAACCTGGACGCCGCTCACCCTCGCCACCACCATCACCACCAGCCCCTAGAGCACCCACTCCGCCAAGGCAAGATGCACCCATGAACCTAAGTGATGGGCGATTTCCAGCCCAAGACCCATACTTTCAGCCGCGTCTTCCTCGTGATCATCCCTGGTACCATCTCGGACATAGGCGTCAAGGAGAAGAACCACATCGCCCAGTCTATGGGGTACCCCCTCCACCTCCCATTGGTATGACTCGTGAAGAAAGGGTGAGGGTGTGGGGAATAGCAAATGGATTAAGGGATGCTAGACTAAGGGTAAGGACTCAAGAGGTGATGATGGAAAGGGCCTTGGGAGTTATGGATCGAACGGGGGATTATGCGAGGTTGGCGATATCAGAAGTTCGTCGAGTTAATGAGGTGATATTTATGATGGGAT
>CM067170.1:59080639-59134963 GCA_034093135.1 Erigeron breviscapus | reverse complement strand
GTTATACTTGAAGCTAGTAGATAATGCCCCTAAATTAGCAATCTAAAGCTATTGTTCAGTTCTAAATTTAATTTATAAAATACCATTGAACAAAATTTTTATTGATGATTAATCAATTTATAAATGATAAAATGAGCCTCACAAGTTGAGATATCAATCAAAATTCTTATAAATGTCCAACAAATCAATCACCAAACCAATTTAAGTAAATATGACATGAGAATAAAGATTTCTATCTCAAAGTATATTTATAAATTAATATGTACATAAAAGTGTTTAAATAACAATAAGTATATATATATATATGCTTAAAATAAATACAAGTTTATAAATAAAGGCTTATGTAACAAATCAAAAATACAAAAATATATACATACACACATATATACACGACATATATATATATATATACATATAATAATATAATATATATATATATATGCTTAAAATAAATACAAGTTTATAAATAAAGGCTTATGTAACAAATCAAAAATACAAAAATATATACATACACACATATATACACATTTTATACAATAAATAAATAAAAAAAAGAGAAAAACCCCATATACCCTATGAGGCCGGCCCCTCCCCCCATCACACCAACACACCCATTTCAAATTACTTACACTCATTCACTCTTGGAACTCACACACCTCTTACACTCTTCACACTCTTCACACACAATCTCTTATTCTCTCAAGAAAATTTTCTCTCCTCCCTCCTTTCTTCTTGTTACCTACGGCCAAAAGGAAGAAAGAAAAAGGCAAGCATAAATCAATATAAACATACATTAATAATAAGGGTTTAGGCTAGATTGTTAAGGGTTAATCCAAGGTATATTTAAGGGGTTGTGTTAGGCTTAGATTGAAGGTATTATAAGGGTTTGGAGGCCACAAAAATCTGCATCTTTTCTTCATCAAAAACCAAGCTCAAGAGGGTATAATCTTCATCCTTTTTACTAGATCTAATCTTGTTCTTGTTTATATTCAAAGGTTTTATCAAAAACTCATACTTTCTTCTTGTTTTCTTTGTAATATACACTTAATGAGGGCAAAGTTGATAGGATCTTTCTTTCCATGCTCATGCATGTCGAATCTAAGAAGAAAAATCCAAGGATTCAACAAGTTTAAGAACCAAAAGTGTTGTTATAGATTAGTAGCTTTTAAAGTGATTTTCTTTTTGATAGATCTAAATGTTTTTGTATATTTTTGAAGAATATATTCTGATTTTTATTTAAAAGATGTTTTTATGTTGTTGAATGTTAGATCTATAAAAGTTGGTATTAAAAAGTGTTGATTTGAATGCATGTATGCTAGATTTAAGAAAGTTGGATCTTTGTTGGATTATGAGATGGATATGGACTTGTTATAAGTGAAAGATATGTTAATATTAATGTTAATATTATGGAAAAATTAATGAAATAACAAAGAGACAAAGCTTGGACCAAAACATGTTAAAATAAGCTAGAAATCATAAACCGAAAACACGCAAAAATGCATTTTGATCACACACATGCACCATAATCTTATGACCAGGGAAATATGATGAACCTACTGGAAATAAGTTGAAATAAATGTATAAAACTCAGATCTATTGGTTCATGACAACAATAAGCTCAAAAATCACCTTTTCGGGTCAAATAATCACTAACCGAAAGCACTAAATTGCACATATCACACCACCACCACTATCACGATTTTGTACACCAAAATATGATGAACTTTATGGAAATAATGAAACAAGAATGAAAACCCCTTTTGAATCACTTTAATTGCTTAAGAAATGAGGCTAAAATCACTATTTCGGTAAACAATTTTTAAGTTTAAAATCCTCAAAATAAGCAAGACACAAGAGAGGTTGAATTGATATGAATTTTTATTGATAAAAGTTGCCTAAAAGGCCTGAGATTTTTGACTAAAATGTTTAGTGATGATTTCTAAGAATTTCCATGAATTATTGAATTTAAATGGTAATTAAAAGACATAAAAATCAATAAATAAATTATGTAAATCAAGAATGAGGTTAAATCATCTTAACCATTGATAAAAATAACTAAAACCTACTGGAGAAAAATAGTTAAAAGGAAAGAGACATGTGTTACATAATTTAAAGATAAATAATTAAGTAAAAATAACTAATTAAATATTATCATTAAAATAAATGGAAAATACACAAATAAAAGTATAAATCATGAAATTATAAATTAAGAAGCATATATATCAGAATATAACCTAACTTAAATCATTCATAATTTATAAAGACAATTATGACACTTAAAAGTATTTTTAAGGAATTATTTAATTAATAAATCAATAAAATGAATAAATAATTAATTAAATAATATTAAATTAAATAAAAACTTATAAATCAGAAAATATTCATAAACACCAACATTATGAGGTAACTAATGTCAAATATTATGACTAAACAAAGTATACAATGGAAATCATATAAACCAAAGCCAAACTACCGAAATTCCAATAAACGTACAAAATGTATAACGAGAAATGACCTTCACCGCCAAATCTCTTATACCCAAATAATGAGAGAATCATAATGCACTTAAACTCCATAATCTAATAACAACCAAAGATGGGCAAGTCTACTAGTATACATCTCATGAGCTTGAGTACTGTCAAACGGTGGTCCCCTGTACACTAATATTAACTCATTGAGGCCTGTAGTTAGAGGGTTGCGCAACTAGGATTCGTCCCCTCACTCACCAAGATGGCAGCGGGTTGACTGGCCGCCCTCATCTCCGGTCTGCCTAGGGGTGCTCTAATCTACTTTATATATTATTGGTCGTCTCCATGGCACGACCCATTCATTATTATTATTATGATTATTATTATTATTATTATTATTATTATTATTATTATTATTATTATTATTATTATTATTTGGATGTGAAAGGGTCTTAGTAGTGGCTCAAGCACAAACTCATCAATCTATGCCTTTGGCCAAGTGTTATTGATATTATTCATGGTTGGTTATTATTGATTGAACATACGGTTTGGGTATGGACAGTATGATGGAATTCTTGGAAATTTTATGACATATTATTTCTTGAATTGGATTAAATATATATGTATTGTTAGCATAAACCTATGAACTCACTCAACTCTCGTAGTTGACACTTTTCTTCATGCTTTTCAGGTCTAGGGCAGTAAGTTAGCATTATGGACCGCCTCATGGATGATGTGTTTAATTGTTGCATGTTGGACTAGTAATGCGAACATTTGATCTTTTGATAATGAATTTGGTTATGTAATGTTTATTAAACGTCAACTTGAACTTGTAACCTTTTGAATTTGAATGGCATTTGAAACTTTGTGGTGATGTTTTATATTTAAATCTTTTGTACCATGTCGTTCTGTGACATCTCGTGTTCCGCCTTAGTCGGGGTGTTACATATTTCTTACAAAAATCTTCTTTTACCTTTATAGATCTTAGATCTTGGTGGTTAGGAGTGACCCCTTTATCAATATTTGTGGTGACTTGTTTTTTATCAAATATTGTGGTGAGGTCTTAAATCTTCGGTTTCCTTTATCTATAATCGTGGTGGCTAGACCTTTATCGATTGTAGTGGTGGAGCGGAGTGTTTCCTTTATCCTTGATTCCGGTGGCCTGGCCTTTACGAATCTTGGTGGTGGATTCTTTATCTATCATTTTTAATTTTATTGTCTTGTTTGTTGTTCGTTCATATAAAACCCAGAAAATACCAAAAATAGTCTTCCGCTGTCGTTTGTCGCGTGATTTACGCATCAAATTTGGTATCAGAGCCAGGTTTTGAAAAAGGTTTCTTAATCTTTTTGTCCGTTGGGGTATTGTTTGTTTAGATCTCATTTCAATTTAGTCAGATCTGTTTGTTGATTGTTTAGATCTAGTTGTTACTGGTATAGATCTGTTAAGTTTGTTGAATATTAATGGCTTTTAGAAGAAATATGACATTAGAAGAAGCTCATAATGCTAGGAGAGATAGGCAGATTGAAGATCTACAAGAGGCACTTGGTAGAGTTGTTCATATGTTAGAAGATGGTGGTTTACGATTTAATCGAGAAAATATTGTTACTAGTTAGGGAGATTCTGAATCTCAAGGTCCTAGTGTAAGATCTGATAGTACCCCTAGGAACTCTAGTGATTCTGATGAACCCCATCCTAGAGAAAGGCGTAGGAGGCATAAGGGAAATGATACTAGGGATATTAAGATAGATCCACCAGATTTTAATTGATCTTCTAACCCAGAAGAGTATTTTGAATGGGTCCAGGTGATGGACAGAATAATGGAGATAAAAGGGTACGATGACAAGAAAAGTTTCAAGGTTGCCATTATTAAACTTAAGAAATATGCTTCATCCTGGTATGATAATATGAAATCTGAAAGGGAGTATAAGGGTAAGAGTAAAATCAAGACCTGGTCCAAACTGAAGGAAGTTATGCAGAAAAGATTTGTTCCCCAGTCGTACAAGCAAGATCAGTATCTACTGATGAATAATCTGAAGCAAGGTGCTAAAGAAGTTGTGGAGTATATTAGAGAGTTTGAGCAACTGAAGACCAGAACTGGTGTGAATGAAACTGAAGAGCACACTATTGCCAGATTTCTTGGTGGTCTGAACGCTGCCATCACTGAGAAGATTGAATTGCAGCCTATCTGGACATATGAAGGTGCATGCAAGATGGCTATCCAGATTGAAAGACAACTGAAGAAGAAGGTTTTGTACAAGATCATTCAGTAAGGTTCCTGCCAGTGCAAGTCAACCAGTTCCCAGATTTACTGAAGCTGTTCAGAAATCCTTCAGAGGCAAAGAAAAGGAAACTGGAGGATCAAAAGAACCAGCTAGAAGGAAATGTTTTAAGTGTCATGGCTTTGGTTACTTCCAGGACCAGTGGCCTAATCAAAGAGCCTTGACTGCCAAGGAGATTGAATGTCTACCAGATGTCGACACTGAAGAAGGAGGTTGTACAAGATCATTCAGTAAGGTTCCTGCCAATGCAAGTCAACCAGTTCCCAAATTTACTGAAGCTGTTCAGAAATCCTTCAGAGGCAAAGAAAAGGAAACTGGAGGATCAAAAGAACCAGCTAGAAGGAAATGTTTTAAGTGTCATGGCTTTGGTTACTTCCAGGACCAGTGGCCTAATCAAAGAGCCTTGACTGCCAAGGAGATTGAATGTCTACCAGATGTCGACACTGAAGAAGGTGGTTGTACAAGTCATTCAGTAAGGTTCCTGCCAATGCAAGTCAACCAGTTCCCAAATTTACTGAAGCTGTTCAGAAATCCTTCAGAGGCAAAGAAAAGGAAACTGGAGGATCAAAAGAACCAGCTAGAAGGAAATGTTTTAAGTGTCATGGCTTTGGTTACTTCCAGGACCAGTGGCCTAATCAAAGAGCCTTGACTGCCAAGGAGATTGAATGTCTACCAGATGTCGACACTGAAGAAGGTGGTTGTACAAGTCATTCAGTAAGGTTCCTGCCAATGCAAGTCAACCAGTTCCCAAATTTACTGAAGCTGTTCAGAAATCCTTCAGAGGCAAAGAAAAGGAAACTGGAGGATCAAAAGAACCAGCTAGAAGGAAATGTTTTAAGTGTCATGGCTTTGGTTACTTCCAGGACCAGTGGCCTAATCAAAGAGCCTTGACTGCCAAGGAGATTGAATGTCTACCAGATGTCGACACTGAAGAAGGAGGTTGTACAAGTCATTCAGTAAGGTTCCTGCCAATGCAAGTCAACCAGTTCCCAAATTTACTGAAGCTGTTCAGAAATCCTTCAGAGGCAAAGAAAAGGAAACTGGAGGATCAAAAGAACCAGCTAGAAGGAAATGTTTTAAGTGTCATGGCTTTGGTTACTTCCAGGACCAGTGGCCTAATCAAAGAGCCTTGACTGCCAAGGAGATTGAATGTCTACCAGATGTCGACACTGAAGAAGGAGGTTGTACAAGATCATTCAGTAAGGTTCCTGCCAGTGCAAGTCAACCAGTTCCCAGATTTACTGAAGCTGTTCAGAAATCCTTCAGAGGCAAAGAAAAGGAAACTGGAGGATCAAAAGAACCAGCTAGAAGGAAATGTTTTAAGTGTCATGGCTTTGGTTACTTCCAGGACCAGTGGCCTAATCAAAGAGCCTTGACTGCCAAGGAGATTGAATGTCTACCAGATGTCGACACTGAAGAAGGAGGTTGTACAAGATCATTCAGTAAGGTTCCTGCCAATGCAAGTCAACCAGTTCCCAAATTTACTGAAGCTGTTCAGAAATCCTTCAGAGGCAAAGAAAAGGAAACTGGAGGATCAAAAGAACCAGCTAGAAGGAAATGTTTTAAGTGTCATGGCTTTGGTTACTTCCAGGACCAGTGGCCTAATCAAAGAGCCTTGACTGCCAAGGAGATTGAATGTCTACCAGATGTCGACACTGAAGAAGGAGGTTGTACAAGTCATTCAGTAAGGTTCCTGCCAATGCAAGTCAACCAGTTCCCAAATTTACTGAAGCTGTTCAGAAATCCTTCAGAGGCAAAGAAAAGGAAACTGGAGGATCAAAAGAACCAGCTAGAAGGAAATGTTTTAAGTGTCATGGCTTTGGTTACTTCCAGGACCAGTGGCCTAATCAAAGAGCCTTGACTGCCAAGGAGATTGAATGTCTACCAGATGTCGACACTGAAGAAGGAGGTTGTACAAGTCATTCAGTAAGGTTCCTGCCAATGCAAGTCAACCAGTTCCCAAATTTACTGAAGCTGTTCAGAAATCCTTCAGAGGCAAAGAAAAGGAAACTGGAGGATCAAAAGAACCAGCTAGAAGGAAATGTTTTAAGTGTCATGGCTTTGGTTACTTCCAGGACCAGTGGCCTAATCAAAGAGCCTTGACTGCCAAGGAGATTGAATGTCTACCAGATGTCGACACTGAAGAAGGAGGTTGTACAAGTCATTCAGTAAGGTTCCTGCCAGTGCAAGTCAACCAGTTCCCAAATTTACTGAACTGTTGAGAAGACACCAGTTGTATGGCAAACTGGAGAAATGTGATTTTATGGTAGAAAGTGTGATATTTTTGGGATATGTTGTTTCAAAAGAAGGAATTTCAATGGATCCTTCAAAGGTAGAAGCCATCAGGTCATGGCCAGTTCCAACCACAATCACTAAAGTAAGAAGTTTTCATGGACTGGCATCATTTTATAGAAGATTTATCAAAAATTTCTCTACAGTTGTGGCTCCAATTACTGACTGTCTGAAGAAAGGTGTGTTCAACTGGCCGAGTTCAGCCCAACTGGCGTTTGAAGCACTGAAGGAGAAGCTCAGTTCAGCTCCAGTCTTATCCTTACCAAGATTTTGATATGTTATTTGAGCTAGAATGTGATGCAAGTGGAGTAGGTATTGGTGCAGTTCTGGTACAAGCAGGGTGTCCAGTTGCATATTTCAGTGAAAAGCTCAATGGCTCTAAACTGAAGTATAGTACTTATGATAAAGAAATTTATGCAATTATTCGTGCTATCACTCACTGGTCACATTATCTGAAGCCGAAACAGTTTGTCTTATTCTCTGACCACGAAGCACTGAAGTTTATAAACGGTCAACACAAGCTTAATGCCAGACATGCCAAATGTGTAGAATTCTTACAGTCTTATTTCTTTGTTTCAAAGCATAAAGCTGGAGTTTGTAATGTTGTTGTTGATGCGCTTTCCAGACGATATTCACTGTTATCAATTCTGGAAGCAAGAGTTCTTGGATTTTATTTCATTAAAGATTTGTATGCTACTGATCCAGACTTTGCTGATCACCTCACTGAAGCTAACCAGAAAGGACCATTTATTGTTCAAAATGGTTTCTTATTTAAAAATGGAAGGTTGTGCATTCCCAGGGGTTCAATAATGGATTTGCTGATAAGAGAAACACATGGAGGAGGTTTAGCTGGCCATTTTGGCATTAACAAGACTGGAGAGATCCTCACTGAGCACTTCTACTGACCAAGTCTACTGAAGGATGTCCAGAGTATTATCAGTCGCTGTCTAACTTGTCACCAGGCGAAGACTACTTTTCACAAAGGATTGTATACTCCTCTTCCAGTTCCAAACCAGCCATGGGAAGATCTCAGAATGGATTTCACTGTTGCACTCCCCAGAACTCAGAGGGGAAAAGATTCAATAATGGTGGTTGTTGATAGGTTTTCAAAAATAGCACATTTTATTGCTTGTAACACAACCAATGATGCTTCAGCAGTAGCAAATTTGTTGTTTAAGGAGATTGTCAGATTGCATGGAATCCCCAAGACGATTGTGTCAGATCGAGATGTGAAGTTCTTGAGTTATTTCTGGAAGACTCTATGGAGATTGATGGGTACCAGATTGTTGTTCAGTACATCTCACCATCCTCAGACTGATGGACAGACTGAAGTTACCAACAGAACAATTAGTATGCTGTTTAGAGCACTGGTGAAGAAGACACTGAAGGATTGGGATATGAAGCTTGTTCATGCTGAGTTCGCTTTCAACAGAGCTCCTAACTATTCTACGAGTAAATCTCCGTTTGAAATATGCTATGGTGTCAATCCACTGACCCCCATTGATTTAATTCCATTTTCGATTGAACCAAAAGCCAGTATTGAAGTTGAAGCCAGAGCAAAAGAAATCAAGAAGATTCATGAAGAAGTGAAGGCCAGAATAGAGAAAGCGAATTCAAGTTACAAGGCCAGGGCAAACAAGAATAGAAAGCAGCCCAGTTTTGCACCAGGTGATCTTGTGTGGGTGCATCTAAGAAAAGAAAGGTTTCTAGCAAAAAGAAAGAGTAAAATAATGCCCAGAACTGAAGGTCCGTTCAAGATTCTGGAGAGATATGGCGATAATGCTTACAAGGTTGAATTACCTGGAGATATGGCAGTTTCAAGTCTTTTAATGTGGGAGATCTGATGCCTTATCTGGAGGATGATTACCTCGAAGACTTGAGGACAAGTCTCTTTTCAGAGGGGGAGAATGATGCGGAAATGTCCAGATTCACTGGACTGGAGAAACCCAGTGAACTGAAGAAGCTAACTGAGCTGAAGGAAACCGAACTGATCATGCCATCTGAACAAGCCATGTTGATTCTGCCAGCAGTGGCCCATTTTAGACAAGTCTTTTCTGAACCAGTTCAGTCACCAGTGGTAACATTTCTCCAGTGGCAAGCTCTAGTGATCAACACTGATAATCCACCAGTAAAGTTCTCTAGTGACCAGCTCCAGATGACTGCTCCAGATGAATGCTCCAGTGACCACTACTGAAGGTCCTCCAGTGAAGTGCTCCAGATTTTGTCTCCAATTACTGACTGTCTGAAGAAAGGTGTGTTCAACTGGCCGAGTTCAGCCCAACTGGCGTTTGAAGCACTGAAGGATTGGGATATGAAGCTTGTTCATGCTGAGTTCGCTTTCAACAGAGCTCCTAACTATTCTACGAGTAAATCTCCGTTTGAAATATGCTATGGTGTCAATCCACTGACCCCCATTGATTTAATTCCATTTTCGATTGAACCAAAAGCCAGTATTGAAGTTGAAGCCAGAGCAAAAGAAATCAAGAAGATTCATGAAGAAGTGAAGGCCAGAATAGAGAAAGCGAATTCAAGTTACAAGGCCAGGGCAAACAAGAATAGAAAGCAGCCCAGTTTTGCACCAGGTGATCTTGTGTGGGTGCATCTAAGAAAAGAAAGGTTTCTAGCAAAAAGAAAGAGTAAAATAATGCCCAGAACTGAAGGTCCGTTCATGATTCTGGAGAGATATGGCGATAATGCTTACAAGGTTGAATTACCTGGAGATATGGCAGTTTCAAGTTCTTTTAATGTGGGAGATCTGATGCCTTATCTGGAGGATGATTACCTCGAAGACTTGAGGACAAGTCTCTTTTCAGAGGGGGAGAATGATGCGGAAATGTCCAGATTCACTGGACTGGAGAAACCCAGTGAACTGAAGAAGCTAACTGAGCTGAAGGAAACCGAACTGATCATGCCATCTGAACAAGCCATGTTGATTCTGCCAGCAGTGGCCCATTTTAGACAAGTCTTTTCTGAACCAGTCCAGTCACCAGTGGTAACATTTCTCCAGTGGCAAGCTCTAGTGATCAACACTGATAATCCACCAGTAAAGTTCTCTAGTGACCAGCTCCAGATGACTGCTCCAGATGAATGCTCCAGTGACCACTACTGAAGGTCCTCCAGTGAAGTGCTCCAGATTTTGTCTCCAATGGCGGTCCAGATTTATGTTTCCAGTTTCCAATTAATAAAGTTCCCACTGAAGTCGTCTGTGGACCCAATAAAGAAGAATGACAGCTGTTAAGGAAGGCGCGTGTGACAAGACGTTTCTAACGGTAATGTGGGACCACTTGCAGGGGAATATTTCTAGAAGCTTACGTGTCCATTTCTTATTGGTCCAAATTAATTAGTGGCTTGCACATGACAGCTTTTATTGTAATATTTTATTATTTCGATGATTCCTAGGAAATAGCTTGTGGCTATAAATAGAGACTTATTTTCATTGTAAAAAGTAGTGGATGTTGAATGAAAATTAATAGAGCAGCCTCTATTTCTTACAAAAATCTTCTTTTACCTTTATAGATCTTAGATCTTGGTGGTCAGGAGTGACCCCTTTATCAATATTTGTGGTGACTTGTTCTTTATCAAATATTGTGGTGAGGTCTTAAATCTTGGTGGTGGAGACCTTTATCGTGGAGGCTAGACCTTTATCGATTGTAGTGGTGGAGCGGAGTGTTTCCTTTATCCTTGATTCCGGTGGCCTTTTTCGAATCTTGGTGGTGGATTCTTTATCTATCATTTTTAATTTTATTGTCTTGTTTGTTGTTCGTTCATATAAAACCCAGAAAATACCAAAAATAGTCTTCCGCTGTCGTTTGTCGCGTGATTTACGCATCACCTTCCTTATCTCTTAAAAAAGAAGAGATTAAGTCTATTGGAGTTTGGATAAAAATGCATGATGTTCCTCTTGCTGCATATACGGAAGATGGACTTAGTCTCTTGGCTTCGAAATTAGGTAATCCAAAGATGCTAGATACATATACCACTACTATGTGTTTGGAGTCTTGGGGGAGAGCGAACTATGCACGTACTTTGATAGAGATATACGCTGATTGTGATTTTAAGGATGAGCTAGTTGTGGCTATCCCTGATTTGGATGGGGAAGGATATACGAAGCAGAAGATCAAAGTAGAATTAGAATGGAAGCCGGGTGGCTTCCATTGTCCTACTTGTTGTGTTTTTGGTCATAGTGGAATACAATGCCCAAAATCAGTTAATGTTAATAATGACAAGGCAGCTCCCATTGATAAATATGGGTTTCAGTAGGTTAAGAAGAAAGGTAAGGTAAAACAAGGCCATGCGACAAAGAAGCCACATTTTGAATATCGGCCTGTTGTAAAAGAGAAAGTCAACTCGAATGCAGCTAGTACTTCAAAATCAGTCCCTATCCAGAATTCATTTGATGCACTGAATGACCATGGGGAGGAAAGTGTACCGATTTTTTATCAGAATACTTTGGAAGCAAAACTCAAGAGAGCTAAAGAAATGGCAAAACGATTTGATGGCGTGGAATTGGATGATGATGAAGTTGAAATTGTACTTGAAGAAGCTGCTCAATCCGTTTCTCATATCCCTAATCCTAATATTAATTCTGAGGGGGCAAGCACTCCCGGTTCAGAAGTTTCAAATGGGTAGTATCGCCTCTTGGAATATAAGGGGGTTGAACCGCCCCCTGAAACAAAAAGAGGTTCGATTTGTAGTTAATGAACACCATCTTAATGTTTGTGCAATTATGGAATCGCATGTAGATGTTTCATGTTTAACTACTGTGTGCAAGAAGGTTTGTCGGACATGGGATTGGACCTCCAATGGTAATCTATGTTCGAAGGGTACTCGCATTATTACTGGCTGGAATAGAGATATGGTCGATTTGATGGTTATTTCACAGACAGATCAAGTTATGCATGTTCAGATTACATTTAAGGTAGACAATAAATCTCTTTTTTGCTCGTTTGTTTATGCTGATAACTACTATAAGACTAGAAGGATATTATGGGAAGACTTATGTAAGCACAAATTGTTTGTTAATGATAAACCCTGGGTTATTACGGGAGATTTCAACTCTTCGCTGAATATTAAAGATAATTTTGTGGGATCTTCTAGTATAAACACTGGTATGCGTGATTTCAAGGAATGCGTTGATGCTATTGAGGTGTTTGACATTAATAGCTCGGGTCTTCATTATACGTGGAATCAGAAGCCTAAGAAAGGAAATGGTATTTTTAAGAAGATAGATAGGGTGATGGGTAATATTGGATTTAGTGATGCTTTTCCAACTTCGTGTGCATTATTCCAACCTTATAGGGTTTCTGATCATTCGCCTTGTGTCCTGAAGCTTCCTTCCATTACTCGTGATAGGCCAAAACCCTTTACATTTGCAAATTTTTTACTCAAAAAACAGGGCTTTAAGGAGAGTGTGGAAGCTGTTTGGTCGAACTATGTTGTGGTGGGACATCCTATGTTCCAAGTTGTTAAAAAACTTCGAGCTTTGAAATCCCCATTGCGCAGATTGTTACAAAAGCAAGGGAATTTACATGCTAAGGTTGATTCGCTTAGAAAGCAGCTTGACAATGTTCAAAAGGTACTTGATGTTGACCCGACTAATAGTGAACTTCGAGTACGAGAAACTAAATTGTTACAAGATTTTCGAAGTGCTTCACTGGATGAGGAAGAATTTCTTAAACAAAAGTCAAAAGTGCATTGGCTGAGTGTTGGTGATAAGAATTCTACATTCTTCCATAATTCAGTCAAAAGTAAAAATCATAGAAGCCGTATTGAAGTTATTAAGGACATTGCAGGTGTTACTCATGAAGGTGGTGATGCGCCGCTTGCTCTTGTTCATCATTATCAGAGTTTTTTGGGTATTGCAGGTACCATCACGGCTAGTCCATCTCCTGATTTGTTCATCCGAAAATTGGACACTTCAAAAGCTGAAGCTATGATTCGAAGAGTCACTGACGAAGAAATAAAGCTTGCGATGTTTTCTATTGATGACAACAAAGCTCCGGGTCCTGACGGGTTTTCTTCAGGTTTCTTCAAGAATGCCTGGACTATTGTTGGCAAGGATGTTTGCTCAGCAGTTCATGATTTCTTCTGTACTGCGCAGTTACTTCAGGAGGTGAATCATACTTTTCTTGCTATGGTTCCTAAGGTTTCTACGCCTTCTGCTATTAATGATATCCGGCCTATATCCTGTTGTAATACGATCTATAAGTGTATTAGTAAAATAATAACGAACCGGATAAAAGAGGGGCTTCATGATATTATTAGCCTTAATCAGTCGGCCTTTGTTCCGGGTAGACGAATATCTATTCTTCTTACTCAAGAGTTAATGCACAATTATCATCGGAACTCTGGCCCTCCTAGATGTGCGTTCAAAATTGACTGTTGATTTGCAGTTTCTAAGGTACACACTATGTGTATTTGGTTTCCACCCGATTATGATTAATTGGGTTATGAAATGTGTCTCCTCTACCTCGTTTTCCTTGTGCATTAATGGTTACCCATACGGGTATTTCAAAGGTAAGTGTGGCCTCAGACAGGGGGACCCGATGTCACCTTATTTATTTACTATGGTAATAGAGGTACTAACTCTTATTTTGCATAAAGCTGTGGCGAGTCCCTCCAGGTTTCGATTTCACAACAAGTGCAATAAAGAAAGAGTTGTTATCCTATGTTTTGCTGATGACTTGTTTCTTTTTGCTCGAGGTGATACTACCTCAGTCAAGGTTATTATGCAGGCTTTAAATGATTTTAAGGACATGTCTGGTTTGGTTCCAAGTCTGCCGAAGAGTACTGTTTTCTTTTGCAATATTTCTGAGCAGGTAAGGCAAGGTATTCTTAATATCTTGCCTTTTGAGGAAGGTACCCTCCCTATCAGATATTTGGGTGTTCCTCTAGTTTCTTCAAGGCTCCTATATAGAGATTGTAAAATTCTTGTTGAGAAAATGGAGAAAAGAATTACAGATTGGAGGAACAAGGCGTTGTCTTTTGCTGGGAGGCTTGAATTGCTGAAATCTGTTCTTGCTTCCTTACATCTTTACTGGGCATCGGTGTTTAGCCTTCCTGCTAGAATCATTAAAGAGTTAAAGCAAAAAATTCGGGAGTTTTTATGGGGTCAAGGCCCTATGAAGAGAGGAAAAGCTAAAGTTTCTTTGAACACAGTTTGCCTCCCCAAAGAGGAAGGTGGGTTGGGGATAAAGCGATTATCTACTCAAAATAAAGCTCTTTTAACCAGCCATCTATGGAGTATTTTGACACATATCCCTTTGGGTAAGGTGGGTTCACTCTTGTATTGTAATGACCCTTCAAGTAGTTGATGAGATATCCATTGATTTTAGTAATAAAGAGGTTATTGGTTTAAGTCTATATAGAATAAAATTTTGGTATTTTTTATGTTAGACCTAGTTGTTTTACTTATAATTTCTTTCCTCCTGTTGATGTTGAGATGATTTAATATGCCGGTGGTCTGTCAGTAGTTTAAATTAATCATTCCAGAAAAAAAGATAACGCATTATTAAGAATTGTTCCTTCCTTAAAAATGAGCATGATTAGATTAGTTGAAAAACTGCTTACTTTTGAAAACATAATTCAAAAGTTCGATTCTTACTCCTAGTAATTAATTCATTCATTATTTGTCTCTTATGTTTTATATAATTAGTCATTTATATATGATTTAGCGGTTTTAAAAAAAAGTAGATATAATTTAACTGTCTACTTTTCACATTCTTTGTCACCTAACATAGAATTCATGTTGTGTTGTTCTTTTAGCAATGTGTTTATTATATAAATTCTCCATGTAATAAGTTCAATTATCATCAAGTTAGTTTAGTGGTTAATTAGGTTTTCATATCATCAGAAAAGATTCCCAGTTTAAATTAGTTTAGGTATAAAATTTGGATAGAACGAGATATGTCACCCAGATATTGCCTCGGAAGACATTATGTCTATGTATATGGTAGCATATACATACCATACCAAGTGAAAAAAACCCTATTCTCTCTCTCCCTAGGGGCGATTATGGCGACTTTTGCCCTTCAATTCGTTCTCCTTGATTTCGTGTTTTCCTAGCTGAAGATGGTGATTGTTCGTAATCATTGGATCTCCTTGATTCTTTTACTGTTTTTTAGTTTAGGTTGCACGCAATTTAGGTTTTTTTTCGTTTCTATCATCGTATCTTAAACCCTAGTTTGTTCTTTTCTTTCTCCTGATTGCTTACCAGAATTGTGATCACGGCTAACTTGTTTAGTCCAGCTAGATCTTTTTGATTCTGTTAACTGATTAAGGGGGCTGATTAGCGAATTAGGGTTTCCTAGGGCTAGGGTTTTCGTTTTCATGCTGTTGCTAGGGTTTCTTGCGTATCAGTTTCTTGGCTCGTTGCTTGTTTTGCTTCTTTGATTATGGTGTTTTGAGTTTTATGAAGAGAGATAACGCGATTAATTTGAATAATCTTGCTGAAAGTTTTACTAGATTTCGAAATATGCAGAATAAAGGTAGCTCTTCGTTACCTCCTAAACGAATTTTGAAAAAGAATTCTCCTCCTCCCAAGGATGGGGACAGCTCGAAATTGAATTCACCATCTCATAAAGGTGGTGTTAATGTTGAGTTTACTGAGAAGTCGACTGCTATGGATTCCAATCTACAATCTGATTTCCATGAAAAACATTCAACTATTTTTAGTCATGTGAACAGTGGGGTTGAGGAAAATGTGGTGAACACTCCGATGCCTCCTCCTCCAATACCTTTATTGGAAGATACAAGGAAGGATGTACCAGATTTGAACGACGGAACAGAGGCTTTCAAACCAGTTTCTTATGCTGGAAAACTTCAAGCTGGTATGGAGAAAAAAACTGCAAATTTTAGGTCACTTGTTGGTGATTCTTCGGTGGTGTTAGATGGTGTGGATTTGGTACTTCCCTTGGATTCAATTAAAAAGGTTAGTACTCGGTTTGATCTCACTTTGTATGGGTATTTCTTGGGCACTCACTTTGCATTTCCAGTAGTTGAGAATTACGTTAAAAATACATGGGCTAAGTATGGATAACCAAGGTAATGATGAATTCTTCTGGGTTTTTCTTCTCTAAATTTTATAGTAAAGAAGGTATGAATAAGGTTCTTGAACACGACCCTTGGTTAATCCGGTCAAATCCGATTATTCTAAACTTGTGGTCACCTAATGTAAGCCTTGCTAAACATGCGGTGACAAATATTCCTGTTTGGGTCAGACTTAGGAAGCCACTTATGCTGGACTCTTGTACGAGTCAAATGTGTATGGATTCTTGGGGTCATAATTCTTTTGCTAGAGCTTTAATAGAATTGGATGCACATAATGATTTACGTGATGAGCTTGTTATTGCAATCCCAAAACTGTTTGAAGACGGCTTTTCCACAGAAACTATAAAGGTCGAGTATGAATGGAAACTTCCAAGGTGTGCAAGTTGTAATGTTTTTAGACATAATGATCATTCTTTTCCAAAACAGCCTAAGCATGTGAAGGTAGTCCAAAAGGAGGATGATTTTGTGGTTGTGACCAGGAAAAAGAAAGGAAAGGGTAAGCAGGAAAGTTCAAAAATTGAGGAGGTTAAGTTGTCTAAACCGAAACCAAATTTTATCTATAAGCCGAAGCAAAAGAGTGATCTTCCACCTAGTGAGGGCTCAAATAAGGCATCCTCTTCTTCGGCTGCGAATGTGGCAGTCTCTAACCCATTTAATGCTCTTGCACAGGATGATCCTATAGGAGGAGGCCGCATGAAAACACTTTATGATGATGAGGATGTGGATGATGATGAGGATGAAGTTGTGGAAATGGGATATGATGAGACTAGTACATACATGGAGAAACCTGAGGGGGCAAGCACTCCCGTTTAAGAGGTTGACCATGTATAATATTGCTTCCTGGAATATAAGGGGCTTGAACCAGTCCCCTAAGCAAAGCGAGGTTCATCAGGTAGTTAATGAGAATAAACTTTCTGTTTGTGCTATTCTGGAATCACATGTGTCTGTCTCACGTCTCGATCAGCTGTGTAATAAGATCTTTCGGCATTGGAGTTGGACCACGAATGGTAATTTATGTTCTAAAGGCTCTAGGATTATTCTTGGATGGAACCCGGATTGAGGTTGATGTAATGGTTGTTTCTCAAACAGATCAAGTGATACATGAATAAGTGATCTTTAAATCTGATCATAAAATGATTTTTTGCTCTTTGGTGTATGCACATAATGCTTATATTCAACGTCGTCAGCTTTGGCAAATTTATTGTTATATAAAATTGTTGTTGGAGATAAGCCTTGGGTTCTGTTAGGGGATTTTAATGTGGCTCTTCATCTTGAAGATAAGAGTGAAAGTTCTTCCAAGGTGGATATTGCCATGAGGGATTTTCAGAGTTGTGTAAGAGACTTGGAAATCACTGATGTGAATCGTTTTGGATTACACTTCATATGGAATCAAAACCTAAAGGTAAAGATGGTGTTTTGAAAAAACTTGATCGTGTTATGGATAATCAGGTCTTTATTAATGGTTTTGTGGGTGCGCATGCTCTTTTTCAGCCATATCGTTTGTCTAACCATGCACCAGCTGTTTTGTGTATTCCTAGGATGTCAAGGTTTAGACCAAAGCCTTTTAATTTTGCTAACGTCCTTGTACACAGCAGTAATTTTTTACAGGTTGTTGCTAGTTCTTGGACTCAACAAATTGAAGGTCATCACATGTTCCGGGTTGTCAAGAAGCTTAAATCTTTGAAACAGCCCCTTCGTAAACTGATGTATGATAAGGGTAATTTGCCTGCCAAGGTCAACAAGCTACGGTTTGAATTGGATGAGGTTCAAAAGGCTCTTGATAAAGAACCTTTTAATACTATTCTTCGTGAGGAAGAGGCTGCTTACCTTCAAGCTTTCAATGATGCAGCTTTAGAAGAAGAAAGGTTTCTTAAGCAAAAGGCCAAAATTAACTGGCTTCGCGTTGGTGATTCTAATTCTGCTTATTTCCAAAAACCGAATTGATTGTATTATGGACTCTTCTGGCTCTCGAATTGATGGCAAGGGTGTTGGGGCTGCTTTTGTAGCTCATTCTAAAGCTCTAGGATTATTCTTGGATGGAACCCGGATTGAGGTTGATGTAATGGTTGTTTCTCAAACAGATCAAGTGATACATGAATAAGTGATCTTTAAATCTGATCATAAAATGATTTTTTGCTCTTTGGTGTATGCACATAATGCTTATATTCAACGTCGTCAGCTTTGGCAAATTTATTGTTATATAAAATTGTTGTTGGAGATAAGCCTTGGGTTCTGTTAGGGGATTTTAATGTGGCTCTTCATCTTGAAGATAAGAGTGAAAGTTCTTCCAAGGTGGATATTGCCATGAGGGATTTTCAGAGTTGTGTAAGAGACTTGGAAATCACTGATGTGAATCGTTTTGGATTACACTTCATATGGAATCAAAACCTAAAGGTAAAGATGGTGTTTTGAAAAAACTTGATCGTGTTATGGATAATCAGGTCTTTATTAATGGTTTTGTGGGTGCGCATGCTCTTTTTCAGCCATATCGTTTGTCTAACCATGCACCAGCTGTTTTGTGTATTCCTAGGATGTCAAGGTTTAGACCAAAGCCTTTTAATTTTGCTAACGTCCTTGTACACAGCAGTAATTTTTTACAGGTTGTTGCTAGTTCTTGGACTCAACAAATTGAAGGTCATCACATGTTCCGGGTTGTCAAGAAGCTTAAATCTTTGAAACAGCCCCTTCGTAAACTGATGTATGATAAGGGTAATTTGCCTGCCAAGGTCAACAAGCTACGGTTTGAATTGGATGAGGTTCAAAAGGCTCTTGATAAAGAACCTTTTAATACTATTCTTCGTGAGGAAGAGGCTGCTTACCTTCAAGCTTTCAATGATGCAGCTTTAGAAGAAGAAAGGTTTCTTAAGCAAAAGGCCAAAATTAACTGGCTTCGCGTTGGTGATTCTAATTCTGCTTATTTCCAAAAACCGAATTGATTGTATTATGGACTCTTCTGGCTCTCGAATTGATGGCAAGGGTGTTGGGGCTGCTTTTGTAGCTCATTCTAAAGCATTCTTAGGTTCTCCTGGTCGAGTTACTGATCTTAAAGCTTCGAATCTGTTCTCTAAAAAACTTACGGCAAACCAAGCGTTATCAATGATCAAGGAGGTTACGAGTGATGAGGTCAAGCAAGCAATGTTCGATATGGGTGATGATAAAGCTCCAGGCCCGGATGGTTTCTCTGCAGCTTTTTTAAAGCATTCTTAGGTTCTCCTGGTCGAGTTACTGATCTTAAAGCTTCGAATCTGTTCTCTAAAAAACTTACGGCAAACCAAGCGTTATCAATGATCAAGGAGGTTACGAGTGATGAGGTCAAGCAAGCAATGTTCGATATGGGTGATGATAAAGCTCCAGGCCCGGATGGTTTCTCTGCAGCTTTTTTAAAGCATTCTTAGGTTCTCCTGGTCGAGTTACTGATCTTAAAGCTTCGAATCTGTTCTCTAA
Source organism: Erigeron breviscapus (assembly GCA_034093135.1). Taxonomy (NCBI): domain Eukaryota; kingdom Viridiplantae; phylum Streptophyta; class Magnoliopsida; order Asterales; family Asteraceae; genus Erigeron; species Erigeron breviscapus. Next base: position 59,115,431 of record CM067170.1, on the reverse strand, counting down.
AAAACTTACGGCAAACCAAGCGTTATCAATGATCAAGGAGGTTACGAGTGATGAGGTCAAGCAAGCAATGTTCGATATGGGTGATGATAAAGCTCCAGGCCCGGATGGTTTCTCTGCAGCTTTTTTAAAGCATTCTTAGGTTCTCCTGGTCGAGTTACTGATCTTAAAGCTTCGAATCTGTTCTCTAAAAAACTTACGGCAAACCAAGCGTTATCAATGATCAAGGAGGTTACGAGTGATGAGGTCAAGCAAGCAATGTTCGATATGGGTGATGATAAAGCTCCAGGCCCGGATGGTTTCTCTGCAGCTTTTTTAAAGCATTCTTAGGTTCTCCTGGTCGAGTTACTGATCTTAAAGCTTCGAATCTGTTCTCTAAAAAACTTACGGCAAACCAAGCGTTATCAATGATCAAGGAGGTTACGAGTGATGAGGTCAAGCAAGCAATGTTCGATATGGGTGATGATAAAGCTCCAGGCCCGGATGGTTTCTCTGCAGCTTTTTTAAAGCATTCTTAGGTTCTCCTGGTCGAGTTACTGATCTTAAAGCTTCGAATCTGTTCTCTAAAAAACTTACGGCAAACCAAGCGTTATCAATGATCAAGGAGGTTACGAGTGATGAGGTCAAGCAAGCAATGTTCGATATGGGTGATGATAAAGCTCCAGGCCCGGATGGTTTCTCTGCAGCTTTTTTAAAGCATTCTTAGGTTCTCCTGGTCGAGTTACTGATCTTAAAGCTTCGAATCTGTTCTCTAAAAAACTTACGGCAAACCAAGCGTTATCAATGATCAAGGAGGTTACGAGTGATGAGGTCAAGCAAGCAATGTTCGATATGGGTGATGATAAAGCTCCAGGCCCGGATGGTTTCTCTGCAGCTTTTTTAAAGCATTCTTAGGTTCTCCTGGTCGAGTTACTGATCTTAAAGCTTCGAATCTGTTCTCTAAAAAACTTACGGCAAACCAAGCGTTATCAATGATCAAGGAGGTTACGAGTGATGAGGTCAAGCAAGCAATGTTCGATATGGGTGATGATAAAGCTCCAGGCCCGGATGGTTTCTCTGCAGCTTTTTTAAAGCATTCTTAGGTTCTCCTGGTCGAGTTACTGATCTTAAAGCTTCGAATCTGTTCTCTAAAAAACTTACGGCAAACCAAGCGTTATCAATGATCAAGGAGGTTACGAGTGATGAGGTCAAGCAAGCAATGTTCGATATGGGTGATGATAAAGCTCCAGGCCCGGATGGTTTCTCTGCAGCTTTTTTAAAGCATTCTTAGGTTCTCCTGGTCGAGTTACTGATCTTAAAGCTTCGAATCTGTTCTCTAAAAAACTTACGGCAAACCAAGCGTTATCAATGATCAAGGAGGTTACGAGTGATGAGGTCAAGCAAGCAATGTTCGATATGGGTGATGATAAAGCTCCAGGCCCGGATGGTTTCTCTGCAGCTTTTTTAAAGCATTCTTAGGTTCTCCTGGTCGAGTTACTGATCTTAAAGCTTCGAATCTGTTCTCTAAAAAACTTACGGCAAACCAAGCGTTATCAATGATCAAGGAGGTTACGAGTGATGAGGTCAAGCAAGCAATGTTCGATATGGGTGATGATAAAGCTCCAGGCCCGGATGGTTTCTCTGCAGCTTTTTTAAAGCATTCTTAGGTTCTCCTGGTCGAGTTACTGATCTTAAAGCTTCGAATCTGTTCTCTAAAAAACTTACGGCAAACCAAGCGTTATCAATGATCAAGGAGGTTACGAGTGATGAGGTCAAGCAAGCAATGTTCGATATGGGTGATGATAAAGCTCCAGGCCCGGATGGTTTCTCTGCAGCTTTTTTAAAGCATTCTTAGGTTCTCCTGGTCGAGTTACTGATCTTAAAGCTTCGAATCTGTTCTCTAAAAAACTTACGGCAAACCAAGCGTTATCAATGATCAAGGAGGTTACTTGTGGAAGGTAGTCTTCCTGTTAAGTTATCTTGGTGTTCCTCTAGTTTTGACTCATCTCTTGTACCGTGACTGCCATGAGCTTGTTGAAAGAGTTCGAAATAGAGTGTCTGATTAGATGAATAAATTTCTGTCTTTTGCTGGCCTATTACAACTTGTCCAATCGGTTCTATCTTCTATGCATGTTTATTGGGCAGGTGTTTTTGTGCTACCAGCCAAAGTGATACAGGAGATTGAACAGGTTATGCGAGGGTTTTTATGGTCTCAAGGTACTTTACAAAAGGGTAAGGCAAAGGTTGCTTGGGATATTGTTTGCCTTCCTAAGGCAAAAGTTCATACGTATAAGTTAAAGGGTAGGAGTTTTTGGACAGTTCCTATGCGTGGTAATATGTCTTGGAGCTGGAGGAAGCTCCTTCAAATTCGACCTTTAGTGCGTCCTTTCTTTTGGTTCAAGATTTTTGGGTAAAGGGGAATTTAAACCCCGGTAAGCTTTTATATCACCCAAAAACAGTTAATACAAGTAGTATGACAGAGTATCACACTAATTCATGCATACGACAACCCCGTATGTATGTTGAACAAGCTACATAAACTAGCAAAAACCAGAAACCTATTACAAATCAAACTAGCTAATAACAATTTCAACTACTGTGCTTTAATGTCACAATCAAGGGGATCTACGAATCTTGCAGCTTCCAAAGATCAAGAATACTCAGCCCTGTAGTCTTCTTCTTGAATTTCATGCTAACAAGTTTGAGCCGTACCGTTGTAACAATAACATCCTGCAATTGGGCTACAGATCGTTCATTTGAAGTGAATAACCTGTTGTTCCTCTCCTACCATACGAAGTAAGCTGTAGCAGATACAAGAATTTTGCCAATTACTATCCTCGCAGAATTTTGGTGACCTTTAGCCAATAGACAATCAACAATGTCCTCCCATTTACACGAAACGTGTTGCATCATAGCTAGAGGATTTACCAAATTCCAAACCTGCAACGCATAAACACACTCAAAGAAAAGATGTTCATGAGAATCAGGTCCACCTTTGCAAAGTGGACAGCAAAGCAGATTCAAGTTAGTCGCGCCACTAACATCCCAATGCCTGAGCTTATCTTGAGTCTTCAGTTTCCTTTTCATGATTAACCAAACTAAGAAAGAATGTCTAGGAATGCAATGCGGGAACCACACCATCCCAACCCAAGGAATTTTTTGTTGATGAAAACGAACACAATCCCAAGTAACAGCCGCTGAATAAACCACTTCCGCCCCCTTACCATCTTTCCAGAAAATAACATCTTGCGAATTTTGATGGATTATAGGTGGTTGAATATTAATAAGTACCGGAAATAAGTCATACCAAGTAGTAGGCCAAGTCCAGCTACCATTGTTTACTAGCTCACTAACTCGTGTGTCCCTTTGAAATCCCGCTCGTGCAATCTCTCTATTCGAGATATAGTTGCTCAAAGGGCTAATATCTAACCATGAATCAAACCATGCTAAAGTAGAGTCCCCATTCCCAATTCGGTATTTAATATGATGTCTAATGGATTCTCGCATCAATAAAAGTTTCCTCCATCCCCACGCACTTCTTACACGTATTGGTATATCCCAAAAGTTACGTCATTTGAGCTTGTTTGAATGAACCCAATTCACCCATAACGAACGTCTTTTGTTAACAATACTCCAAATATGTGACGTCATTAAGGCCTTATTAACATCATGAATACGTCTAATACCCAATCCCCCCTCATATTCTGGAAGACAACAGTCTTTCCAAGCCACTTTCACTTTTCCTTTTGCCATGGGGCCTTGGCACCAAAGAAACCCACGCATCTTCTTCTCTAGCTCATTAAGAATACTAACCGGAAGAATAAAAACGACGCCCAATAAATGTGCATCGAACATAAGATAGAATTGATGAGTTGTAACCTTCCTGCAAACGAAAGCGACTTGTTTTTCCAATCCTTATGCAAAAAACGTGATGAAATCAATGGAACCCCAAGATACCTAACAGGTAGTGAGCCCTCTTCAAACGGCATCAAGCAGAAAATAGCTTGTTTGACATAATCGGGTACATTACAAAAGAAAGTTGTGCTCTTTGTTAAACTAGGAGTCAAACCCGAAGCTTTTGTGAATAAATTCAGAACCTCCATTAGTAATTTTGCAGAAGCAAGGTCTCCCCGTTCGAAGAGAAAGATATCATCTTCAAAACAAAGGTATGCGTTCCTCCTTACGTTGGTTATGAAACCTGAAATGAAGAGATTCTCTGACCAATTTCTGCAAGTTCAATGTTAAGACCTCCATAAATAGAGTAAAGAGGTACGGTGACATGGGGTCACCTTGTCTTAAGCCCCTCTTGCCTTGCAAAAAACCATGGATATTACCATTAATGCTTAAAGAAAAAGAAGCACTAGTTACACATGTAATAATCCAATTCACCATGGTAGTGTGAAAACCAAAACCAATCAAAATCACCCTCAAAAACTCCCAATCAACCGTATCGTATGCTTTTTGGATATCGACTTTGAAAGCACACCTAGGAGGTCCAATATCTCTATGGTAATTATGCATAAGCTCTTGAGTAAGTAAGATATTGTCAGAAATGCGCCTACCAGGAATAAAAGCTGATTGGTTGATATCCACTATATCTTCTAGCCCGTCCAAGATTCTAGTTGTAATGATTTTGCTAATACATTTGTATATAACATTACAACACGAAATAGGTCTATTATCAGAAACTGAACCAGGAGTGGGTACCTGATGCAGAAATGATGCGGAAATGTCCAGATTCACTGGACTGGAGAAACCCAGAGAACTGAAGAAGCTAGATGAGCTGAAGGAAACCGAACTGATCATGCCATCTGAACAAGCCATGTTGATTCTGCCAGCAGTGGCCCATTTCAGACAAGTCTTTTCTGAACCAGTCCAGTCACCAGTGGTAACATTTCTCCAGTGGCAAGCTCCAATGATCAACACTGATAATCCACCAGTAAAGTTCTCCAGTGACCAGCTCCAGATGACTGCTCCTGATGAATGCTCCAGTGACCACTACTGAAGGTCCTCCAGTGAAGTGCTCCAGATTTTGTCTCCAGTTGCGGTCTAGATTTATGTTTCCAGTTTCCAATTAATAAAGTTCCCACTGAAGTCGTCTGTGGACCCAATAAAGAAAATGACAGCTGTTAAGGAAGGCACGTGTGACAAGACGTTTCTAACGGTATTGTGGGACCACTTGCAGGGGAATATTCCGTAAATCGATTTGTATGTATAGACTTCAGTCGTGTTCGTCGTTTCTTGAAAGTATCTTTTTTCTGGGAACATGGTCAACCAGAAATTATTATGTTCGCGATTCTTCATCCCTTATATAGGTACAAAAAGGACATTACAGGATATCTCCAAAATTCGATGTACTTCGTGCAGGACACATCTCATGGGGAGGAATAGTACGGGAAGGGAGCGAGACCAAGCCGAGACACTAGTAGAGTAAGCCCTTTCTAGAAGCTTACGTGTCCATTTCTTATTGGTCCAAATTAATTAGTGGCTTGCACATGACAGCTTTTATTGTAATATTTTATTATTTCGATGATTCCTAGGAAATAGCTTGTGGCTATAAATAGGGACTTATTTTCATTGTAAAGTTAGTTGATGTTGAATGAAAAATTAATAGAGCAGTCTTTATTTCTTACAAATCTTCTTTTACCTTTATAGATCTTTGATCTTGGCGGTTAGGAGTGACCCCTTTATCAATATTTGTGGTGACTTGTTCTTTATCAAATATTGTGGTGAGGTCTTTTAAATCTTCGGTTTCCTTTATCTATAATCGTGGTGGCTAGACCTTTATCGGTTGTAGTGGTGGGGCGGAGTGTTTCCTTTATCCTTGATTCCGGTGGCTTGGCCTTTACGAGTCTTGGTGGTGGATTCTTTATCTATCAGTTTACTTTATTGTCTCGTTTAAATTGTTTATTTCGTATAAAATCCAGAAAATACCAAAAATAGTCTTTCGCTGTCGTTTGTCGCGTGATTTACGCATCAAATTTGGTATCAGAGACAGGTTTGAAAAAGGTTTCTTAATCTTTTTGTCCGTTGGGGTATTGTTTGTTTAGATCTGTTGAAGTTTTGTTTAGATCTGTTTATTGATTGTTTAGATCTATTAGTTATTTTGCTTAGATCTATTGATTGTGAGTTATTTGTTGGTTACAAATGGCATTTAGAAGAAATATGACTTTAGACGAAGCTAATAATGCTAGGAGAGATAGGCAAATTGAAGATCTACAAGAAGCACTTGGTAGAGTTGTTCATATGTTAAAAGATGGTGGTTTACGATTTAATCGAGAAAATGTTGTTGCCAGTGAAAGAGATTCTGAATCTCAAGGCCCTAGTGAAAGATTCGATAGTACACCCAGAAACTCTAGTGATTCTGAGGAATCAAATCCCAGAGAAAGGCGTAGGAGGCATAAGGATAATGATACTAGGGATATTAAGATAGATCCACCAGATTTTAATGGGTCATCTAACCCAGAAGAGTATTTTGAATGGGTCCAGGTGATGGACAGGATTATGGAAATAAAAGGGTTATGATGATAGAAAAAGTTTCAAGGTTGCCATTATTAAACTTAAGAAATATGCTTCATCATGGTATGACAATATGAAATCTGAAAGGGAGTATAAGGGTAAGACTAAAATCAAGACCTGGTCCAAACTGAAGGAAGTTATGCAGAAAAGATTTGTTCCTCAGTCGTACTAGCAAGATCAGTATCTACTGATGAATAATCTGAAGCAAGGTGCTAAAGAAGTTGTGGAGTATATTAGGGAGTTTGAGCAACTGAAGACAAGAACTGGTGTCAAAGAAATTGAAGAGCATACTAACGCCAGATTCCTTGGTGGGTTGAATGCTACTATTACTGAGAAGATAGAATTGAAGCCCATCTGGACTTATGAAGGTGCATGCAAACTGGCCCTCCAGATTGAAAAACAACTGAAGAAGAAGGTCCAGTACAAACCATTCACTAAGGTTACTTCCAGTTCCAGTCAACCAGTTACCAGGCCCAGTGAAACTGTTCAGAAACCCTTCAGAGGAAAGTAGAAAGAAACTGGAGGATCAAAAGAACCAGTTGGAAGAAAATGTTTTAAGTGTCATGGTTTTGGTCACTTCCAGGCGCAGTGTCCCAACCAGCGAGCACTCACTGCTAAGGAGATCGAAAGCTTACCAGATGTTGATACTGAAGAAGGTGAACCAGTGTATGATGAAGATGAAAGTGAAGAGGCATATGTAGGTGCAGATGTTGGAGAGATGCTAGTGGTAAGAAGAGTGATGCACACTGATGAAGTTGCAACTGATACTGCCCAGAGAGAAAATATCTTCCATTCCAGATGTACTGTTAAAGGAAAGGTATGTGATCTGATCATTGACGGTGGGAGTTGTGCTAATGCTACTTCAACTTACATGGTAGAGAAACTGGAACTAGCTACAGTCAAGCACCCTCGTCCTTACAAGTTGCAATTGCTCAGTGAAGGATCTGAGGTAAAAGTTAACCGACAAGTTACTATTCCTTTTTCCATTGGATCTATTTATCAAGATAAAATTGTGTGTGATGTTGTTCCTATGGATGCTTGTCATATATTACTGGGTAGACCTTGGTTATTTGATAATAATGTTTTTCATAATGGTCGTATGAATTCTTTAAAACCCAATGAATTATTGAAAATTAATAAGAAAGACCCGCCCAGCAAGTCTTTATTTATGTCTCAAACTGAAGTAGAAGAAGAGTTAACTGGAGGCTCTCAGTTATGATGTTACTGGTGCTTGAGCGTACTGAAGAGAAGGAGTTCACTGGAGTCCCCAGTCTCCTGAAGTCTCTACTGAAGGAATTCACTGATGTTTTCCCAGAAGACCTACCTGAAGGTTTGCCACCAGTAAGAGGAATTGAACACTAGATTGACCTGATTCCAGGTTCAGTTCTTACAAACAAAGCTGCTTATAGATGTTCACCTACTGAAGCAAAGGAGTTGCAAAGGCACCTGATGAGTTGGTTGCCAAAGGTTATGTTAGAGCATGTGTGAGTCCTTGTTCAGTCCCAGCTCTCCTGGTCCCAAAGAAAGATGGTTCGATGAGAATGTGTGTTGATAGCAGGGTCATAAATAATATAACCATTAAATATAGATATCCCATTCTCAGATTGGATGATATGCTTGATGAGTTACATGGCTCCAGTGTATTTTCTAAGATTGATCTTAGAAGTGGCTATCACCAGATTAGAATGAAGGATGGAGATGAGTGGAAGACTGCTTTCAAAATTAAAGGAGGCCTTTATGAATGGTTAGTAATGCCTTTTGGCTTATCTAATGCTCCTAGTACTTTCATGAGACTGATGAATGAAGTCCTCAGGCCACTTATTGGTCAGTTTGTTGTTGTTTATTTTGATGATATTCTGGTATATTCAAAATCTGAAGCTGAACATATTAATCATCTGAAGAGTGTATTTGAACTATTGAGAAGACACCAGTTATATGGTAAACTGGAAGAAATGTGATTTTATGGTAGAGAGTGTAATATTTCTGGGGTATGTTGTTTCAAAAGAAGGAATTTCTATGGATCCTTCAGATCATGGCCAGTTCCAACTACAATCACTGAAGTTAGGAGTTTTCATGGACTGGCATCTTTTTATAGAAGATTTATCAAAAATTTCTCTACAGTTGTGGCTCCAATCACTGACTGTCTGAAGAAAGGTGTGTTTGACTGGCCTAAGTCAGCCCAGTTGGCTTTTGAGTCACTGAAGGAAAAGCTCAGGTCAGCTCCAGTTCTATCCTTGCCAGATTTTGAACAGTTGTTTGAGTTAGAGTGTGACGCCAGTGGAGTAGGTATTGGTGCAGTTCTGGTACAAGCAGGGAGTCCAGTTGCCTATTTCAGTGAAAAGCTCAATGGTTCTAAACTGAAGTATATCACTTATGACAAGGAATTTTATGCAATTATTCGTGCTATCACTCACTGGTCACATTATCTGAAGCCAAAACAGTTTGTCTTATTTTCTGATCATGAAGCACTGAAGTTCATTAATGGTCAACACAAGCTTAATGCCAGACATGCAAAATAGGTGGAATTTTTGCAGTCTTATTCTTTTGTTTCTAAGCACAAAGCTGGAGTAGCTAATGTTGTTGCTGATGCACTGTCAATGAGATATTTACTGTTATTTATTCTGGAAGCAAGAGTTCTTGGATTTTCTTTCATCAAAAAATTGTATGCTGCTGATCCAGATTTTTTTGATCGCATCACTGAAGCTCACCAGAAAGGACCGTTTGTTGTTCAGGATGGTTTCTTATTTAAAAATGGAAAGTTGTGCATTCCCAGGGGTTCGATAAGAGATTTACTGATAAGAGAAGCACATGGAGGAGGTTTAGCTGGCCATTTTGGCATTAACAAAACTGGAGAGATCCTCACTGAACACTTCTACTTGCCAAGTCTACTGAAGGATGTCCAGAGTATCATCAGTCGCTGCCCAACTTGTCACCAGGCGAAGGTAACTTTTCACAAAGGGTTGTATACTCCTCTTCCAGTTCCAAGCCAACCATGGGTAGATCTCAGTATGGATTTCATTGTTGCACTGCCCAGAATTCAAAGGGGTAAAGATTCAATAATGGTGGTGGTTGATCGATTTTCAATAATGGCACATTTTGTTCCCTGCAACATCACAAATGATGTTTCAGCAGTTGGAAATCTATTTTTCAAGGAAATTGTTCGTTTGCATGGGATTCCAAAGACAATTGTTTTATATAGAGATGTAAAGTTTCTGAGTTATTTTTGGAAGACCTTATGGAGACTGATGGGTACCAGATTATTGTTCAGTACGTCTCACTATCCTCAGACTGATGGATAGACTGAAGTCACGAACAGAACAATTGGTATGTTATTAAAAACACTGGTGAAGAAGACACTGAAAGATTGGGATCTGAAGCTTGCTCATGCTGAGTTTGCTTTCAACAGAGCTCCAAATTATTCAACCAGTAAATCCCCGTTTGAAATTTGTTATGGTGTCAATCCACTGACTCCCATTGATTTAATTCCATTTTTGATTGAACCAAAGGCAAGTATTGAAGCTGAAACCAGGGCAAAAGAAATAAAGAAAATTCATGAACAAGTGAAGACCAGAATAGAGAAAGCAAATGCCAGCTACAAGGCCAAGGCAAACAAGAATAGAAAGCAGCCCAGTTTTGCACCAGGTGATCTTGTTTGGGTGCATCTAAGAAAAGAAAGGTTTCCAGCAAAGAGGAAGAGTAAACTGATGCCCAGAGCTGAAGGACCCTTCAAGATTCTGGAGAGATATGGTGATAATGCTTACAAAGTTAAGCTACCTGGAGATATGGCAGTTTCAAGTACTTTAATGTGGGAGATCTGATGCCTTATCTGGAGGATGAGTACCTCGAGGACTTGAGGACAAGTCCCTTTTTAGAGGAGGAGAATGATGCGGAAATGTTAGAAATATAAATATGGTGTTAAATTGTAAATATTCAATAGTGGAAGGAGTATTAGTTATAATTAGATGATAAGTAGAAATACTCCTTCCTAAGTCATTTGTAACTAAGCCTTGCATAATAAACACACACTTAATCTAATTACTTTCTCTCTCCTCCCTATCATCTTCAACCTCCCATTCACACACAAACACACTTTACACACACTAACCATAATTCCACCATTGTTATCACAATTAAGCTCATTTTCACTTATAACAATTGGTATCAGAGCTTAATCGGTGTATCCGAACGATCCGTAATCATATCCATAACCGATTTTGTTCGAATTTCGAGATTTTGAGCTTAAATTTGAATCTGAATTTTTCTGTTACTGTTTAATTCGAAGTTCACAGTGTTTCTGATAACAGATTGCGAGAGGATTTGTGTTCAGAAAGTTTAATCGTGTGTTAATCACAAATTTAAGATCTTAATTAGTGATTAATCTCAAATTTCTGATCGAGATTCCTTGTGTTTGTGATTTCAAGTCAAATTCGACATTTATCAAGTTTTTGAAATAGTCAATTTCATATATCGATGTATACAGTGGATGACCAGAACGATACACTTACTTTACAATTTACATTTTTCACATTTAATTAAAAAAAAAAAAAAGAAAAGGAAAAATCAACATCTTTTTCCTTCAACTTCTCTCTTCAATTCTGTCTTCGTTGAGCATCAAATCGACCTGAAACTGATAAGGTTTTATTCACGATGAAACGGTGATCATTGTGATGTGTTCAATTTTCCGATTGGTTAATTTTTGTTGACGGTTGACTTTTCCGGCGAGATATCGATTTTTCCGGCCAGCGTGTAAATTGATTTTTGTTGGTTAGGATTTGTTCGCGGTTTGATTTAGAGTATTTTTGTGGTGGTTTTGAGGTTTGATTCAAAGGAAAGAAGGTTTAATCGGTGTTTGAAGGTTTTTCCGGCGAAGTTTTTTCCAGAATCGGGCAAGGTTGTTGATTTATCCGGCTGCCGTGTTCTTCAAATATCCAGTTTCCGATCACCAAGTCACAAAATCACCATTTGCCGAGCTAACCGACCTCCCAAAACACCATTTGCCGACTTGATTTCACCAACTCGACCCAATACTCGTGTTTGCCGAGATATCTAATTGACCAGTTTCATTGAACTCGCATTTGCCGAATTCAATCTCGGCCAAACCAAACAAATCACCGATCACCTTTCCAAATCTCGCATTTGCCGAGATTTTTACTCGGCCAAACCTCCCAAATCAACCAACTCATCCAAAACAACACACCGCCGAGATTATTACTCGGCCAAACCACCCAAATCAACCCGAACCCCGCATTTGCAGAGATTTTTCCTCTGCAAATCCCATTTGCCGAGCAAATATCTCGGCAAATCAACAAAACTTTTCAGATTTTTTTTTTGTTTACACACTTCTTGTCAATTCTTTTCCATCTTTGGTGTGTCATTTGAAGAAATTTATTTTTGAATACCTCATTTGCGAGCTTTTATCACTTTCGATCTTCACGACCTGAAACTTGGCTGTGTGGTTGAGTCTTGCTTGATTTTCTGATTTGTTCATCATTCTGTCTTCATAACCGTGATTGTGAGTGGTATTTTGTTTGAATAATTGTGAGTGTTTAATCTGTTGTGTTCAAGAAGTGGTTATCACAGAAAGGATTTTTTTTAAGGTGAACGGTGGTTTGTGTTCAAAGAAAGAGAGAGAGAGATAACCAGAAACTTTGTGTTCTATTTTTTGTTGATGAGAAAATTAAGTGTAGAAAGAGAGTGTTCAATGTTATGTTTTGATGTGTATGGAAAATAATATGGTCGTTTGAAAGAGTCAAAGTTGGTGGATATTCACATGAACATCTAAAACGTGTTGCAGGAAGAAATAGTTCACGCGTGAGATAAAGAGAAAAGTGTTTTGGAAAAGAGTGTATAACATTGCGTGTGGCAGAATAGAAAATATAAATAAAAAAAAACATTTTTTTTATTCATAATTGAATTTCATGTTGAGCTGTCGGTTACGCGTGCCTGTGGTTGAGTGCATGTGTGAATTTGAGTTTTAATATTTCTTGATTCTTGCATTTTCTATCACGCGTGTTATATTTTTCTAATATCCAGTACATGTCACGCACTGTCTAGTAATATCAATAAGTGTCAACGTGAACGTTTGCGTGTGGCAGTGTGTTGTCTTTCAAATTTAAAAGTATCCTATGTTTTTGTACTCACGTATAATTTTTTTTTCTTCTTTCTTCAAGTATCTTTAGTCCATTGTCTTGAAACTAGTGTTCATTATTTTTGTTCTTCAGCTAAATTCGTATTTCCGTAGAAGTGTGTCATTATTTTTTTTTAATAAGCATAATTCGGCCATTACTAGTTAGTTATTTGTTTTAATTTTTCATTTAGGCTATTTTTTTTTGGCTGAATTTTTAGGATCTTTTCTTGAGTTGTTCGTTTATTGGGTTGTCGTCAACGTGTGAGTCAAAATGTCAACCATACCAATCAAATTTGAACCAAGCTTTGGTTTATATAATTTTCATAATAGTCAAAAGTGTTCATGTTTTCAAGGAAATAATCATGCTTGTGTTGTTCGAGTGTATCAAGAGTTTGAGGATGTGTCCAAGAGATTCAAAGCTCTTTGTGAGGAACGTGTGTGTTTTGTGTCTGACATTAAAGACTTGAAATCGATTATTTCTTCGTACCAGACTTCAGAACATTTTGAGTAAACAAAGTTCAATGTGCCAGATAAACTGACGACTATGTTCATTCAAGAACCCACAGGGGATGAAATTTGGGATCATAAAAATTTTCGTTGTACATGTAATTTACATCCCAAGATTTTCAACAACAAACATGTTCCATGTGTTGTCATTCGTTTTCAAGAAAAACGATACATGTATGAGACGAGTCAAAAACTCATGGAACAAAACAAAAATCTTCAACTTGAAATTGACCAACTCATGTCCGAAAATAAAGAGCTCAAATCTGCTAATGATCTCATTTTGTCCAACGTGGAAAGTCTTCAACAAGAAAATGATCTTTCAAAGTCAAAGATTAGTAAGTTGTGTGCTCAATTGCGAAAAGCTTACACACAAGTTACTGATGCATACTCATCCAAACAGTCAAATGAACTTGTTTTGCAACAAAAGATTTCTAAGCTTGACTATGAGTTGCAAAATAAGTTCACTATTTTTTAGAGCAAAGTTGAAGAAGAAAGAACACAATTGTGTGCTCAAATCAAGTGTCATGAAGACAAGTGTTTGCAACTTCAGTCACACGAAACATCTTTGACAAAGAAAATTTCTGACCTTGAGATTGAATTGCAAACACAAACCAAATCTGTGAAGTCTGACCTTCCCAAAGTCATGATTGATGTTTGTACTCAAACTAATTGTCCTATGTTTGTGAATTCTTCTGTGCAGACTGGTTGTGATAAGGTTGAGACTGTTGAAACTTCTATTCAGACTGATCCTGATGTTCCAAAGAAGGTTTACACGGGTAAATTTTCAAAACCTTTTGAAAGAAAAGTCTCTCAGTTTACTAATTACTCATTACAAAAGGGTAAGAAGTATGCTAAGAAACCAAATTTTGATGTAACAACTACTTTTGTGTCTTTTCTATCCTTTGAGGATAATTCTGGACATATTTCGCAAGCAAAATCTCAGTTTACTAAATCTCAATTTTGAGCTCTTCACTGTGATGTGCATGTTTGAGATTTGGTTTCGATTTGGTAGAATGATAGAGGTTGATGTTTGATATTGGTTACTTACATATTAGAGGTGTATTATTAATGCTTTTGATGTTATTAGCCTTTTTTATGTATTGTTCAGCTAGGTCGTTTGTGTAGTTTTTGTTTCACATACATATGGCATGTCATATGTATGAATTAGTTTGGTACTTTGCCAAGCTACTTGTAATAATATTCTTTTGGGTGATTTATAAAAGCTTACCGGGGTTTAAATTCCCCTTTACCCAAAAAAATAAATAAATGGAAACCGATTTTAAAAGATTAGTCAACTGAGTCAAAATCATTCAAATATTCTTTTTCGGAACTTTTTGATCTTGCACCAAAACCTGTGAAAGCAGTTGTGCAAAAAGTGAATGATTTTGCTTCAAAAAATCATTTCTCAAATCAATCTCCCAAGATTGGAAGTTTTTCAAAGAAATCAAATGATTTTTCACCGTTGCTTCCACGAAAAATCTTTTCAACTAAACCACCGGGTTTTAGTTCTCCGTGGAATGCAACATCCATTCATCAAATCGATGAGACTTACATTTGGACTTTCAAGAATTCAAAAACCATTGGATCCAATCTCAAATGGGTTTCAAAAGTAATTTCCAAGTGATTTGGTGAATAGTGGCTTATGCACACTTCAGTGTATAACCCGTTCTAAAACCGTTTTTATTATTTCATCATTTTTAGAAAAATACAAAAAGATTTTCATTTTCTTATTTTTGAAAAATTCAAAAAGATTTTCTCTTTTCATCATTTTTACTTTTTCTTTTACTTACTCACAAAGTATTAGGATGAGATGCAAGGCATCGAACGCCTTTGTGTACTACTTTGTAGTCTCATTTTTAATGTTTGTGAGCAACTTTCAAACCTTTTACTCACCCTTTATATGCAAAAACTTTGTTTATATCATGCATATATTTAGGGGGAGTTTGTTTATAAAACCAAAACTTCCAAGTGTTTAAACTCATTTTCCATCTTAAAACACTTTGGAAGATTTTAAAACTATTTTCGATCATATTCAAAGAAGTTCGGTGTTAGATTTGCACATGAGAGTTTAGGCCACTCATAAATACTCCATGATCTTGTCATCGCCGATGAGATCTAACCCCGGAGTTAAATTCTCAATTCTAGATTGTGAGGGTTTATGAGTGTGATGTTGTTTGTGCTAATAGGACATGAGGGAGTAGTCAAAAAGTGAGAGGTTACGGTGAAATGATGTGAGAAAGGGTTAAAAGAAATGAAAGCCCTCCCCAAATTTTCAAAAAGCCGTCAAATGCTCGACAAGCCGCTACATTAGCGGCGCATAAACTATGTTCGTCAACCAAGTTTGTTCAGTGGTCGTAACGTAATTAGTTAGTGGGGAAAAAGCGGGCCGGGATTCCCCGCAGATGGGTAGAGAATATAAGGGGGACCCTAATCTCCTAAAACCAGTTATTAGGGAATACCGACCAAATGAGTCTGTCTGCCGCTTGATTTCATAACAGAGCCGTTATTCCCGGCTGGCATAGAAGTCTCTCGCGCGGGCGAAGGAGATGCATTTCAGGTACTGGTGGTATTGGACAAGAAAAAAGGGAATAATTTCTTTCTTCTTTCTGCCTTTCTTTCCCATGACGACTAGGAACGGGCAAATAAAAAATTTCACTTTATTTTTTTTTTTACTTCTTTCAAAGGGGAATGAATGGAATGAAGAAAAGAAGAGAGGAGGAAAGTGGTTAACTGGAGTTTGTCTCTTGAAAATGGTTATTATCTTGAAGGTCTTTTTCTCGTCAACACATTTCTATCGGATTTCATTTGTTGATTTCTCGATATTGAAGAAGACTTCATGGACCCAGTGAAGCAATGCACATCTTTACCTAACCACTCAAGTATTTCTTAAAAAATGCTTGTTTTATTCTCACGGAGATTTTCACATTTCTATCGACTCTTTATTTGGAAGATGTTGATATTGAAAAAGGGAGACACTCTGCTCCGGTCCCGACTTCATTTGATTACTATTGAGTCTAGAGCGTACTTGATATAATATTTTATTTGACTAGGACACAATGCGTCTTTATATGTCTTTGTGACATTGCATATCTTTGTGATATTGCCGGAACATTCGTAGTGATATCATATTTTTGATATTCCACGATGATCGAATGGAAATCCTACCAATGCTAACATCATTTCCAACGTTGAACGTAGGTCTCACATTTTCATTTTATGAATTCGTTGAGTAAACGAGAAGTCTATGTGACCTCGGATTTATTTTCCCAAAAAAACTTTGAGGATAGTAAGACATGGTTATTGAACGCCTATGTGACACTGACCATGAATTACATTCTTGTTGATGCATGTTGATGTGACAACAGCAACTTAGATTTGATTAGTCTTATTTATATATGTGTAATTGATAGATTATGGACTTAGTGTTTTAGTAATGATCGATTACATGTTTTGGTGTTATATATATGTGTTTATATATGATGTTTGTTATGTATGTTATACAAGTACAAACATAATATATGTTAGGTTTCTTGTACATGAAAGTACTTGGAAAATAACCAAGTATAGATGTTGATGGTATTTAGTACTAACGAAGATAACCTTCGTTAGGAACTAACGAAGATAATCTTCGTTATATGGGCTGGACTGCTAAGTTCGTAAGAACAAAGCAGAGCCGTTATTCCCGGCTGGCATAGAAGTCTCTCGCGCGGGCGAAGGAGATGCATTTCAGGTACTGGTGGTATTGGACAAGAAAAAAGGGAATAATTTCTTTCTTCTTTCTGCCTTTCTTTCCCATGACGACTAGGAACGGGCAAATAAAAAATTTCACTTTGAATTTCGGACCTCAACATCCTGCTGCTCATGGTGTTTACGATTTTTTTTTTTTTTTTTTTTTTTTTTTTTTTTTTTTTTTTTTTTTTTTTTTTTTTTTTTTTTTTTTTCTTTTTTTTTTTTTTTTTTTTTTTTTTTTTTTTTTTTTTTTTTTTTTTTTTTTTTTTTTTTTTTTTTTTTTTTTTTTTTTTTTTTTTTTTTTTTTTTTTTTTTTTTTTTTTTTTTTTTTTTTTTTTTTTTTTTTTTTTTTTTTTTTTTTTTTTTTTTTTTTTTTTTTTTTTTTTTTTTTTTTTTTTTTTTTTTTTTTTTTTTTTTTTTTTTTTTTTTTTTTTTTTTTTTTTTTTTTTTTTTTTTTTTTTTTTTTTTTTTTTTTTTTTTTTTTTTTTTTTTTTTTTTTTTTTTTTTTTTTTTTTTTTTTTTTTTTTTTTTTTTTTTTTTTTTTTTTTTTTTTTTTTTTTTTTTTTTTTTTTTTTTTTTTTTTTTTTTTTTTTTTTTTTTTTTTTTTTTTTTTTTTTTTTTTTTTTTTTTTTTTTTTTTTTTTTTTTTTTTTTTTTTTTTTTTTTTTTTTTTTTTTTTTTTTTTTTTTTTTTTTTTTTTTTTTTTTTTTTTTTTTTTTTTTTTTTTTTTTTTTTTTTTTTTTTTTTTTTTTTTTTTTTTTTTTTTTTTTTTTTTTTTTTTTTTTTTTTTTTTTTTTTTTTTTTTTTTTTTTTTTTTTTTTTTTTTTTTTTTTTTTTTTTTTTTTTTTTTTTTTTTTTTTTTTTTTTTTTTTTTTTTTTTTTTTTTTTTTTTTTTTTTTTTTTTTTTTTTTTTTTTTTTTTTTTTTTTTTTTTTTTTTTTTTTTTTTTTTTTTTTTTTTTTTTTTTTTTTTTTTTTTTTTTTTTTTTTTTTTTTTTTTTTTTTTTTTTTTTTTTTTTTTTTTTTTTTTTTTTTTTTTTTTTTTTTTTTTTTTTTTTTTTTTTTTTTTTTTTTTTTTTTTTTTTTTTTTTTTTTTTTTTTTTTTTTTTTTTTTTTTTTTTTTTTCGTAGTGATATCATATTTTTGATATTCCATTTTCATTTTATGAATTCGTTGAGTAAACGAGAAGTCTATGTGACCTCGGATTTATTTTCCCAAAAAAACTTTGAGGATAGTAAGACATGGTTATTGAACGCCTATGTGACACTGACCATGAATTACATTCTTGTTGATGCATGTTGATGTGACAACAGCAACTTAGATTTGATTAGTCTTATTTATATATGTGTAATTGATAGATTATGGACTTAGTGTTTTAGTAATGATCGATTACATGTTTTGGTGTTATATATATGTGTTTATATATGATGTTTGTTATGTATGTTATACAAGTACAAACATAATATATGTTAGGTTTCTTGTACATGAAAGTACTTGGAAAATAACCAAGTATAGATGTTGATGGTATTTAGTACTAACGAAGATAACCTTCGTTAGGAACTAACGAAGATAATCTTCGTTATATGGGCTGGACTGCTAAGTTCGTAAGAACAAAGCCCAGCAGGCCCAATATCGATCAGAAACATATATAAATGAATGGAAACCCTAAATTGAGGTCTGGTTCATATCTCACACACCAAAGGCGACTAAGTTCGTTTCTAGCTTATAGAAAACGAAGATAGATCACATAAGGCCGATTATATTGATATAATTAGCAATATATACGATAACTAATCAAACTAGTTATCTCGTGAGGATTCCGCACTTACGACATAACAATAGACGATCTCGAGAGCGATTAGTAGCTATCGAGGGACTCACAAGTGGTATCAGAGCCATTCGATATCTTATCGAAGGGTTGAGATCGTTTGTTTGATTGTTATTTTCTCAAAAACCTCCCGAACACCCTTTCTGTTGCTAAGTTCGTTTGACCTACGAACTTAGCAAAACGAAGTTTAAAAACGAATTTAACTTAAATTCGTTCTATAGTTCATCAAGCGAAGATAGAAAACGAAGTTATCTTCATTTTTGTTCTGAATCTACTTCAAACGAATTTAGTCTACGAACTTAAGTTATCTTCGTTCAGATCCTTAGTCTACGAACTTAGCTATCTTCGTTCAGAACCATAGTCTACGAACTTAAGCTATCTTCGTTCAGAACCATAGTCTACGAACTTAAGCTATCTTCGTTCAGACCTTGTTCTTACGAATTTAATCTATTTTCATTCCATCTCTTATCTTCGTTTGAACAGTAATTTTTATTTATGGCTTCCTCATCTTCAACCAACAATGCTGTTGCCCAATACCTCAATTCTCTGGTTTATTATGATCATCTTGTAGGACGTACTAATTCTCCACCAAAGTTAGTTTCATTAGCTGACTTCTGGGCGTGGAGAGGTCGATTTGAAGATTTTATTCAACGAGAAGACTTAAACATGTGGCTCATGATCACTGAAGGTTATGTGTTAGGTCCAGTTCACCTGGAACTGGCCAGTCACCAGTTTCCACTGACCAGTTCACCAGTTGCATCTGGTGACCAGTAAACTGGTGACCAAGAAGATTTGTCGAGAAATATATTGAAGTCCAGTTGCACCGTACAGTTAACGCAACTGAAGACTTCCTCCAGTTGAGAACTGACCAAGTTGAAGAACATTCCAGTTGAAGTCGAAGACAACAAATGGAAGAAAGAGAATGACAATGGCAGCGAAGCCCAGTTGACATTCTAGTCAGTTACAAACTGGAGACCTTCAGTGGAAAGCACTTACAAAGCTTTACACTGATTACGAGGAATTGACTTGTACACTTTATGTACCTTTACCCGGATAATAAGCCTTATCTTATTATTTAAGTATTAAAAGGTACATAAAGGTGGTTGTGTAAAGTCACTGTAACATGCGACTTACAACACTTTTTAAGGAATTAAATGCTATTCCTTAAATGCTTCCAACCACTTTTGTACGGCTAAAGTTAACATCCATATGTTAACTTTGCCTATAAATACAAGTCATTGCACAACCAAGAAACACAAGTTATTCAAGTATTCGTCTAAGTTATTTCTCTCTCAAACGAATAACTTCTTACTTTGCAAACCTGCAATATTCTTGGTGAACTTGTGCAATATTCTCTCAATCGCTAAAAGGAACATTTCACTACTTTAAGTGTTTCGATTGTAGAAGAGAAATTCCGAGTATAGATCAATTGTATTTCATAGGTTGTTAGGATATTTACATTCGTGTATTATCTTGGTTCCGCATCAACCTTGTAATTTGTTTAATATCAATAAATAAATTACACTTGAAAACTACATATTGTCTCATCAAGATTGTTTACAAGTTATTTGTATTATTGCATTGTTCTTTACTTATTGTCTTTTATATAAGTAATCTATCTAGAACTTGGTATACACTTATCTAACTGGTCGTCTCCAGTTTAGTAAGTATATTGCAAAGTAAAACTTGCCTAGATCTGCAAAGATGAACACTACTGAAGGTGGAGATGGTTCTGGTTTAGGTGAAAACCCATTGAACAATAATTCACCACCTTTTCAAAACGTTAACACCAACCCTCCTCCTCCTTCTTCCTCAAACCACGTCCATGTACATTACTCTAACACTCCTGTTCCAAAATTTGATGGAAACAGTGAGACCTTTGGTACATGGAAAGCTAGAATGCTGTTGCATTTTGGTGGTATTGAAAGGTATATGTTGAAAATCATAAAAGATGGACCATATATACCTATGTCTATTGGGGTGAGTCCTCTTCTTGATCCAACTGGAAGAAGAGGCTCAAGGGAAAAGCCAGAAGACCATTGGTCTGATGAGGATCGCAGACTGGTGGACTTGGACACCAGACTGAAAAACATGATCCTTGGGGCTGTCCCTGAAGACCTAATTCCAACACTTGTGTTGTTTCCCAGTGCCAAGTCTATGTGGGATGAATTAGTGATTCAGTTTGAAGGAGGTGATGACACCATTGTCACCCGTAAAGTTGCATTGAACAAGAAGTATGAATCCTTCTTTGCCTTGCCCAACGAAAGTTTAACTGGTACTTATACCAGATTTTCTAGCCTCATCAATCAGTTGAGAGGTTTGGGTGTAGAGAAGGATAAGGATATTCTTCTTGAAAAGTTTTGTGATATTCTTCCATCTAAATGGGAAAACATGGTTCTTGTCTTGAGACAAGGTAAAACCTTGCACTCTCACACTCTTGCATCGCTCTATGGAGCCTTCAGATTCACTGAAGATAATAATGCTGCAAGACTTGTGGCTGAGCAAGATGCCATGAACCATGCTCAGAGTCCCAAGGTTGCTAATGTAATGAGCGACCTTGTGCTGCTTTAATGTCTGCTGAGAGTGTCCAGGCACACTCGATGAAGGAGATGTTAAACAGCTTCTTAAACTCTGGGTTGACCACTGAAAACAGTGAAGGTTATGATGAAACTGACGATGATGATCTGGTCGCCATGATTGCTAAAACCTTTAATAGGTTTAAGCATAAATCTAAAAGATTTAATGGCCCCAACAATGCTTCCAGCTCCAGCTCTCTGGATAAGACCAATCTTACATGCTATAAGTGTGGCAAGAAAGGTCATTTTATGAAGGAATGCCGATCTAGTCAGTTGAATAACCAAACTGGCCCCTCTGTCCCTAATTACAATCGGCCTGATGATAGCTATAAAGCTAAATACAAGCAGCTTAAGGCCCAGATTGCCCTTCTGTCCATGGATAAGAAAAAGGACCAGTGCTTAATTGCACAAACTGAAGGAAAATGGGAGTACTCTGATGACTCATCTGAGGATGAAGAAGAGGAAAGGGACATGTGTTTCATGGCCTTGGAAGATCAACAACAACAGCAGCATGTGGTGAAAGATGATGTCGTCTCTGGAAGATGGGTGGACATCATACTGAAAAAGGTATGTGATTATGATCACCAGGTTGACCCTGAATTGAAACTGGACCTGGCTGAATCATTAAGTGGTGATTTGGCATTTGTAGAAACTGTTAGAGCTGATAGTGAAAGATATTTAGACACTATCTTAATTGAACTAAACAATGTCAAACCACAACTGAATGATTTGCAAAGTGTCCAGTTGGCTCTCAAGGAGTCAGTTTTAAAAATTGAGGCATTAGAACTTGATAATCAAAAACTTTCTGATGATTTTGAAAAAGCTCAAATGATTATCAAGTCCTGGGTAAAAGCATCTGGCAAAAACTATGATGCATTTTCAAGAACCATCGATGCCCAGAAAAATGCATGGAAATCTGAAGATCTGAAGATGGCAGCTCTTATACCAGATCTTCATGCATTGCCTCCAGCTCTCCAGGTTGAAACACCTTATGATCAACCTGAAGCTGTTGAAACTGAAACCTTTGAGACCTCCCCCATTGAGGTTAAAACTGGAGCCAAACAGGCTAAAGCTCCAGTCAAAAAGGCCACTGTTAACAAGCCTTTACCTCATAAGTCTAAGGAGCCCAAGACCCGAAAGACTAAATCCCCAGTTGAACCAATGTCCAAGGTTCAACTGCCTGAACAAAACAATGTTTTGGTTAATTTGGAAAGGCAACTCCAACTTTTGTCTCGGCAGGTTCAGAGTTGCACTGCCCGAATTAACAATCTGGAAGGAGGCTCACCACCTCCAGTTTTAAAACAAAACATTAAATCACTCCCTTCTGTACCTAAACAAAAGAATGTTCCATCTGGAACAAAATCTGGTAAACACAAGGTGAGTAAATATCAAATACCAATCGTTTTTACTTCTGCACCTGGAGCTGGTGATAATGCTCCAGATGTAGCCTCCAGTTCAACACAACAACAATCAACTGTGGCTTCTGTAGAGAAGTCCAGTGGACCCATCAAGAAAAGATGGGTTCACAAAAATAACTAATGATTTTTGTGTGTGTGTAGGGCGATCGAAAGAAGAATATCTGGTATCTGGACAGCGCTGCTGGCCGGACTATGACCGGATGTAAGCCCCTACTGGAAGAGTTCACTGTCCAAGATGGACCGACAGTGACGTTTGGTAACGATCAATCTGGAAAGACTGAAGGATATGGTGTGCTCAATAATGGACAAGTCGAATTCAAAAGAGTTGCATTTGTGAATGGTTTGAAATATAACTTGATCAGTGTAAGCCAACTTTGCGATGATGGCTTCAGGGTATTGTTCGATATTGCACAAGGCACCATATTTAACAAGGATTGGAAAGTGGTGATGATTGCACCAAGAAAAGGGAATGTGTACATCATGGATATGGAACCAGCTCCAAAAGAGCAATGTTTCTATACCAAAGCTGATGAGGACACCAACTGGCTATGGCATAAAAGGTTATCCCACCTTAATTTCAAGAACATTAACAAGTTGTCTCGCAAACAACTGGTTGATGGGATACCCCAGATTTCCTTCAATAAGGAAAAGCCATGTCCAGGGTGTGAGATGGGCAAGCAGAAGAGAGCCAGTTTCAAAACTAGGCAAAATTTTAGCATCACTGAACCTCTTCACATGCTTCATATGGATCTCTTTGGTCCAGTGAATGTTCAAACTAGAGCTGGAAAGAAATACACTCTAGTTGTGGTTGATGAATTCTCCAGATATTGCTGGGTGGTATTCATCAGATCCAAAAGTGATGCACCTGCTGAAATCATCTCCCTTATCAAAAGAATTGAGCTCAAGTACACTCGAAAAGTTTGTCAGTTGCGAAGTGATAATGGTACTGAATTCCAAAATAAGGTACTTGAAACATTTTGCACTGACACTGGCATTTCTCAAAACTTCTCATCAGTTCACTCTCCAGAGCAAAATGGAGTTGTTGAAAGGAAGAATCGTACACTGATAGAAGCGGCCAGAAGCATGCTATCTGAATCTGGTCTTCCCACCAGTTTTTGGGCTGAGGCAGTTGCAACTGCTTGTCACACCCAAAACCGGTCAGTCTACATCAAGAGACACAAGAAGACTGCCTACGAAGTACTCAGGAATCGTAAACCAAATATTGGATATTTCCATGTATTTGGTTGTCCAGTTTATATACTGAACGATTCCAGTCAGCTTGGAAAGTTTGATGCAAAAGCTGATGAAGGGGTATTTTTAGGCTATTCAGATATTCGAAAGGCCTTTAGAGTTTATAATTATAGACTCCAAAAGGTGCATGAGACAATTCATGTCACATTCGATGAATCAACTGAAGCAATCAACAAGAGACCAAGCCTTGATATTTCTCCAGTCATTCCAATCAACTTTGGTGAAACTGACCAAGTTCATCGGTCAGTTGTTTCACCAGAAGATGCTTCCAGTTACAACAAACTGGAACCAGTCAAGAAGAAGAAAAGCACTAGTGACACATCATTTTATCCCTCCATCAATTTTAACTTACCACAAGAATTGGTGATTGGATCAGATGTACGTGCCACTCCAATATCAGCACCAGTTCAAGCCCCTACTTCTCCAGTTACTCATGAAATACCTTCAACTGAGGAATTTCATGATGCAAATCGAGACCTCATTGACTCTGATGAGGATGTAGAAGCTGTTTGGACTGATCCTTCTCCAGATGCTGCTGCAACTGAAGAAGATCTCCAGGTACCTTGCACTGATATTGTAGTTCACCAGCCTAGTCAATACACTAGATGGACTAAAGCCCACCCAATTGAACAAATTGTGGGTAATCCAACTAGTGGGGTTCAGACTAGAAGAGCCACCAGTGAGCAATGCTTAAACGTCACCTTCTTATCTTTAATTGAACCAAAGAAGATTGACGAGGCTATGGCAGACCCAAGCTGGGTGGAAGCTATGCAAGAAGAGCTCCTCCAGTTTGAAAGGAACAATGTTTGGGAGCTTGTTCCTTGTCCACCAGGGTTAAAGAAAGAACCTATTGGTACCAGATGGGTCTACCGAAACAAAATGGATGAAGATGGCCATGTTGTAAGAAACAAGGCCAGATTAGTTGCCCAGGGTTATTGTCAAGCAGAGGGCGTTGACTTTGATGAGACTTTTGCTCCAGTTGCAAGACTTGAAGCCATAAGAATTTTCTTGGCTTATGCAGCCCATCTGCAGTTCAAGGTCTTCCAGATGGATGTCAAAAGTGCGTTCCTTAATGGAACATTGGAAGAAGAAGTTTATGTGAAGCAGACTCCAGGTTTCATCGATGAGAAGCATCCTCATTGGGTTTATAGACTGAACAAAGCATTGTATGGTCTAAGACAAGCCCCAAGAGCCTGGTATGATACTTTAACTAAACATCTTCTCAAAAATGGCTTTCAAAGAGGTGCAATAGATAATACCTTGTTTATCTTGAAAGAAAGAGGTAATATCTTATTGGTACAAATTTATGTTGATGACATTATTTTTGGTTCAACTGATGATGCAATGTGTAAAAAGTTTTCTAAAATCATGTCATCTGAATATGAGATGAGTTTAATGGGTGAATTAACATTTTTCTTAGGTCTTCAGATTAAGCAAACTGAAAATGGAATTTTCATAAACCAAGGAAAATATGTCAGAGATTTGTTAAGAAAATACAAATATGATTCAATCCATCGAAAAACACACCTATTGCAGCACCATTGAATTTGGACTCTGACCCAACTGGCAAACCAGTTAATGTAACTGACTATAGAGGTATGGTTGGTTCACTAATGTACTTAACTGCCAGTCGACCAGATATAATGTTTGCAACATGTTTATGTGCCAGGTTTCAGGCTAACCCTAAAGAATCACATTTGCACGCTGTAAAGCGTATCTTTAGATACCTGAAAGGGTGTCCTAATCTTGGTCTTTGGTACCCCAAAGGCTCAGGATTAGATCTAATGGGTTATTCAGATTCTGATCATGCAGGTTGTAAGATTGATAGAAAATCCACAACTGGTGGTTGTCATTTCCTTGGAGGAAAACTGGTGAGTTGGACCAGCAAGAAGCAGACTTCAGTCTCTATGTCCACTGCAGAGGCAGAGTACATTTCTGCGGCCAGTTGTTGTGCCCAGATTCTCTGGATCAAAAACCAGTTACTAGATTATGGTCAGAAGTACACCAAGACCCCAATCTTTTGTGACAACACCAGTGCAATTGCTATCTCTCACAATCCAGTGATGCACTCAAAAACAAAGCATATTGACATCAGGTATCATTTTATTCGTGATCATGTTATGAAAGGTGATATTGAAATTCATTTCATCCCCACTGACAAACAGTTAGCTGATGTTTTTACTAAACCTCTCGATGAGAAAACTTTTAAACATCTCATCAGCGAACTGGGAATGCTAAACCCTTAACTGGAGCTTTCTTTGTTATTGAACGCGTCAGTGACACTGATGAAGTTCTCCAGTTGAGGAGGTCCAGATTATCTTTGCTCGCCAGGCTATCGAACGCCTTTGTGATACTATCTTGGCACTAATTGATATCTGGATCATCATTTTAGGGGGAAAGACTCAAAATAATTTTCTGACTAAAATTCGTTTTTGTTTGAAAATGCAACTGGAGAACTCTTCAGTTGGAACTGGAACTGGATTGATCCTCCAGTTACCAGGTTCGGTCTTTGTCAAATTTTCATAACGTTACAAATACTTGGTCAATTTATGTGACACGTCATGATACTCGAGTGTTTTAAACTACTTGATATCGTGATCTGACGTGTTGAAACCATTTTTAAGTACTTGACAACTGTTTGTGTTGGGAAAACAAAAAGTGTGTGGGGTTATGGGTAAAGTAAGCCGTCGTAGCATTTAATGCTGACATGGTAACATTTAATGCTTACATGGAAAATTATATTTTATTTTCAAAATATCTTCAAAAATATTTGGTTTAATAAAATATGATTTGTGGGTTTACATTGGGATCTTGAATCCCCTTATAAATACCCTTATTTACTTCATAACACATTTACTTTCTTTTTCATTCTCTTCATTTACTCTCTTCATTTACTTCCAATCATAAATATCAAATTCATTCTTCTCTTTGCTTCCATATTCAAACCCTAAAAATCCTCAATTTCAGTTTCATTCATGGCACCTAAATCTTCTCGCTCAAGAGATGTAAATCTCTTGACTGCTCCTTACAATCCCTCACCAGATGTCGCCCAGGCACCTGGTGCTCCTTATAGTGCGGCCCTCAAATTAAATCCAAACAATCCTTTGGCCAGCCTACAAGGCTCTCAAGGGTCTAGAACCCTTATTGGTAGAATCAGAAAATTTCTGAAGGATTCTCCAATAGGACCCTTATTCACCAGGAACCCACGCAAGATGTACCATGATTACTTGTGTGAGTTCTGGTTCACTGCCACACTTTCTTCTGATTGTTCATCCATCAGTTTCACTTTAAAGGATGGAACAATCAGGTGTACTCTGGATGTAGAAGTGTTGAGGGATGCTCTTCGCCTCAATTACTGGAGAGAGGGTGAGTCTCCAGTTGTCCTAGCCTCAAATATAAATTTTCGTCAAGTACTCCTTGAGATGGGTCATAGGGAGTGCTTAGACAATGATGGTTTGTTAAAGACCAAGGGGGCGATGACCATGAAGGGCCTTACACCTTCATGGAGGTATTTCTTTGTGCATCTGGTCGAAAGTTTGGGTGGTAGCTCAGGTGGTCTTGACCAGATCAACTCTTCCCAAGCTGAAATGGCTTATTGTTTGTGGAAGGGGTTGAGGGTGGATTTTGCTGACATTTTGTATAGAAGTCTTGTGCAGAAGCTGAAGGGCTCCAGGGGTGTTTGTATCCCCTTTTCTAGATTTCTTTCCTTGTGTTTCAGGCAAATTCTGGGTGAAGAGGAGTACAGAAATACAGACTCTCCATTCACAAGGCCAGATCTTTTGAGGAATCTAGACTCGCTAGTGTCTGAAGCTGGTGAGGTTGAAATTCCTGAGCAGATGCAGCTGGCATTTGCTAAAACTGGTGCACCTTTGGAAAGTGAGCCAGAAAGACAATTGGGCGGGCCTCAAAATAATGAGGGACCCTCCAGTTCGTCTCCAGTTGTGGTTGGTGATAGAACAACCATAACTCAAGCCGTTCCTATCACGTCTATCCCTGGTGACGATACTTCGGTATTTGATCCACCAACAGATGTACCCATCCAGGAAACTGGGGAAGGTCATCTGGAGCCTGACCAGGTAACTGGTCAGCCCTCTGTCACATTCATGGATCTGGACATGGGTGTTAACGACGAGGAAATCCTTATTGAATCTTCGGATTCAGAAGGTACAGAAACAGACTTGGAGATTCTTGGTGCTTCTGTACAAGCACAAGACCCTTCATCTCCAGTCTGCCCTCCAGAAGCATCAATTTCACTTTCCCCATCTGAGCAAAATATGCCTACAAATATTTCCTTACCAATATATACCGCTCCTTTACCAACTGGGCAATTCTCCTTTGCTCGAGAAATGCCCCCACCACCGTCGCCGTTGTTCACACCTGAGCTTTCTCAGCATGAACAACACATTGAACTTCCTATCCTTTCTTCTTCCACCACTCCTCCAATATATTCAACTGCTGGCCTGACAACTGGGGAAGCTTCCATTAGTTTGCCTCCTCCAGTTGCTCCAGTAGTAACTGCTCGTGGTCCAGTGACACCTTCTTCCTTGTCACTGGACACTCAAGTTGTCTCTATTCAATCCGATCTCCAAAACCTTCTAACCAGGGTGGAGGAGATTCAGAAGACACTTGAGAAGAACACCAAGTCCTTCTCCAGATACCACAAAGACTCACTGACAAATATCAAGGTGGTTGATCTGGGGATAAACAAGTTCTCATTAAATGAGGACTTGGTGTTTAATAAATTGAATGAGTTGGTCACTGGCAGCAATAATTTGGCAGGTACATTGAAGGAAGCCTTTGACCTAACTCATGCTAAGGTCACCAGTTCTATCTCAAGTCTACTTGCCAATACTGTCAGAACTTCTGAAGTAGACTTGAAGGAAATTGAAAGGCAGGTCAAGGAACTTGTTGAGAGACCTGGCCTAGATTTAACTGGCCTTGGTGAGCAGATGGTAGCTTCAGTTGGTCAGAAAATGGAAGATATGTTGGGTGCTAGGGAAGATCGTTTGGTTGAAAGGGTGATGTCTGAGATCACCAAGCTGGCCACTCCTCAGGTTGATCTGGCCCCACTTACCAGTGAGATCAACCAGTTGAGGGGCAGCATTGAAGGTTTGAGCACCCAAGTATCTCTTCACACTGAAACTTTGAATAAACTGGCCAATGAAGTGGAGGATTTGAAGAAGAGGGATGATGATTTGAAGGAAAAGGTGGGTGCTGGTGTTGATGAATTGAAAACTGGTCAAGACAAAGTTATTTCAAATGTCTTGGCCCAGTCTAAAGAAACCAACCACCTTTGGAGGTCCTTCCGTATGATGTGTGGGATATTTAAAGAGTGCAAGGACATGCAGTCGTGGCAGCCTCTTGACCGGTTGCCATCACACCCCACTGAATGGGAAGCTATTAGGGCAGGTCTCGATGCTGCCAAGGGGGAAAGAGGTCCAGTCCTTGCACCACCAGTTGTACCAAGAAGGGAATTAAGCTTAGCTGCCAGTACTGATGCTGGTGAGCAAACTGGTGATACTAGTGAAAGGGGGAAGGTGTTGGATAAGGGAAAGGCAAAGGTAACTGAAGAAGCCCAGCCGGCCACTGAAATGGAAATGCTTGAGACTGGCAATGTTGATGTACTGCCTCCAGTTTCAGACAGTGATAGTAGAAGACTGGCCAGACTTGGTGATAGTGTTAAAGAACGTAAGAAAATGAAACAAAGGAACCAAGCTGAAGCCAGGGCACATCTCACTCAAGTGAACTTGCTAGATATGAGTGATGCCAATCTTCTAGGCATCACTAAGGAGGAGTATCTCAGTGTTAAAAATGATCCTAGGATAGTTGACCAGTTAAATGAAATGTTAGATGTTGAACTGGAAAGACACTATCATGAGGATGAGGCTGAATTTGATGCCAGGAGCTTAAACATTTCTTTGGAGAGGGCTAAGGAGCTAAGGGCCAGTGGGATTCTGAAAAGAATTGCCAATGTAAAGAAGGTTGTGAAGGAAGTGTTGAATCCACCAGTTGTACAAAGAAGGATTCCACAACCTAGAAGACCACTGACCAAAGCTGCCAGGGATGCTGATCTTAGCACATTCATTGAACCAACTGGCGAGGTAACAAATGAAGACATTAAGTCCGCCGTACTGGCTGCTGGTGCTGGGAGTATTAAAATCACAAATGAAACTGAAGCAAGAAACTACTACTCCCAGATCATGTCAACCAGGAGACATGGTGGTACTATAACAAATGTCAACATCACAATTAAGCCAGGCACCAAGGTCTTTAGAGTTGAAGTAAAGTATGCTGGTGGGCCACTAGTAAGAACTGATGATCCTGGTGTGCTGCAGTTTGGGTTCAGTGAATGGGTCGAGATGGTGAAGGTGCTGGATGCAAAGCCACAAAAGAATAGGTTTGAGAAGGCATGGGTGAACTTCCTAAAGGGCAAGATTCAACATAAAGAGAATCTGGAGCAAAGGCTGAATATTGACCCTGAAGACACTCAACCTATTTCTCTTGTGACCAAAAGAAGAAGAACTGGCGAAGGGCCATCTGTTTAAGTTCTTTCTTCATTTTTATCTTCTTGTATTTTGTTTTACATTCTGTTGTAACTTATGTAAAGTTTTTCCCTTGTATAAAAGAAGTTACCAGTTTGTAACCACAAGGTAGATAAAAGATTAAAATCTAACAAACACAAAAAGAAAAACCTAAGGCATTTGTTGATCTATAAAAATGCCCTAGATACCTTAGATAGATTTAAATCAAACAAGTCTCTATAGTTTACACTTGTATAGATACAAAAACTAGAAAAGACTTGGACTATATTTCTAGACAAATAGGGGGAATTTGTTAGGTCCAGTTCACCTGGAACTGGCCAGTCACCAGTTTCCACTGACCAGTTCACCAGTTGCATCTGGTGACCAGTAAACTGGTGACCAAGAAGATTTGTCGAGAAATATATTGAAGTCCAGTTGCACCGTACAGTTAACGCAACTGAAGACTTCCTCCAGTTGAGAACTGACCAAGTTGAAGAACATTCCAGTTGAAGTCGAAGACAACAAATGGAAGAAAGAGAATGACAATGGCAGCGAAGCCCAGTTGACATTCTAGTCAGTTACAAACTGGAGACCTTCAGTGGAAAGCACTTACAAAGCTTTACACTGATTACGAGGAATTGACTTGTACACTTTATGTACCTTTACCCGGATAATAAGCCTTATCTTATTATTTAAGTATTAAAAGGTACATAAAGGTGGTTGTGTAAAGTCACTGTAACATGCGACTTTACAACACTTTTTAAGGAATTAAATGCTATTCCTTAAATGCTTCCAACCACTTTTGTACGGCTAAAGTTAACATCCATATGTTAACTTTGCCTATAAATACAAGTCATTGCACAACCAAGAAAAGCAAGTTATTCAAGTATTCGTCTAAGTTATTTCTCTCTCAAACGAATAACTTCTTACTTTGCAAACCTGCAATATTCTTGGTGAACTTGTGCAATATTCTCTCAATCGCTAAAAGGAACATTTCACTACTTTAAGTGTTTCGACTGTAGAAGAGAAATTCCGAGTATAGATCAATTGTATTTCATAGGTTGTTAGGATATTTACATTCGTGTATTATCTTGGTTCCGCATCAACCTTGTAATTTGTTTAATATCAATAAATAAATTACACTTGAAAACTACATATTGTCTCATCAAGATTGTTTACAAGTTATTTGTATTATTGCATTGTTCTTTACTTATTGTCTTTATATAAGTAATCTATCTAGAACTTGGTATACACTTATCTAACTGGTCGTCTCCAGTTTAGTAAGTATATTGCAAAGTAACTCCACCATCGACATAGAGGTGTCTTCAGTAGTACCAATCTAACAAGTTGGGACTTACATTATGAATGGAGTTACTTCTACGTACAAGGTGGGAGAATTAACAGGTGAAGAAAAGGCTAACTATGCCATTGAAGTAAAGACTCTTTCCACACTTCGTATGTGCATTCCTCAAGAGTTGGTGCACTTGTTTCCTAAACAGGAATACAAGACTTCAAAGCAACTGTTCGATGCTATTGAAGCTCATTGTGAAGGTGATCCACTATTGAAGCAAAATAGAATTAAAATGCTTAAGAAACAATTTGACTGCTTCAATGCTACAAAGAATGAACAAGTTGAGGATCTTATTCTGAGATATCAACATCTTCTTGCTGAATTAGCTTATTTTGATCTTAAATACACTCCTACTGAGATAGTGGATAAATTCTTGGATGGTTTGCCGAAAGCTTACAAAGAATTTCGTCATGGATTACAAGAAAGAGCTGATTATGCATCTCTTCGAATAGATGGAGTGATATCCACACTAAGAAACAGAGAAATGAAGGATAAGGCAAAGGATCTTCAAGATAACTTCACACAAGATCCATCTCTCTATCATGCCACTATGAAAAATCCAACAGCAGACTTTAATGCTTTCTTTTCTGGAGTTGGTAATACTGGTGAGACAGACAATTGTGGTCCACAAATGGATGGAGATGATTCTTCCAGATTCATGGCTACTGATGCTGGTAACAGGGGTAAAAGGGCTAATGAAGGTGCAAAGACAGGAAATATGAAGTTCGGAAACATTACATCTTCTTCTGCTGGTTACAAGTCCATGCCTATGAATATGAAATCAGCCGAGGGTAGGATGAATGTATTTGCTGCCATGTGTGCTGCACATGAAGCTTTTGTTGCAGGAAGAATCACAGATCCAGCACTTATTGATGAAGATTACGACCAGATAGATCCAGATGATGTTGAAGAAATGGATCTGAAATGGCAATTGGTAATGATCACCAGGAGAGTGCAAAAGTTTATGAATAGAACAGGCAGACATCTTACTGGAGGTACTCAGGGATTTGACAAGTCAAAGGTGAAGTGCTATAACTGTGAAGGGTTTGGACATTTTGCTAGAGAATGTCAACGGCCTAAGAGAGAGGCAAATGTTACTCCTACACGTCAAGATAGAGGTGGTAATCGTCCGTTCAATCAAAATTCAACTAGAGCTCTTTTGTTGACTGATGATCCTACTGCAAATGTCAATGGCAATGACAAGGCTATAGTAGCTGTTCAACCAGATGGTTCTTATGTTTGGAATCTTCCACATGATGAGAACAATAACGCTTATTTGGCTGAAATCTTGATGATATGGCTCAAATAGTTGATTCTCCTGATGACTTCTTGGACACCACAGTCTATCATAGTGAAGAGCAATTGTATGAAAATACTAAAAGTTCGAATGTGGAATTTGTTGCTGCTGGTGTATATGATACTGATTCCGAATCTGACAATGAATTAGAAGATGTCAAGAACCTTGATGAAGTGAAAGCTACTGAAGAGGTGAAAGCTGCTGAGGTTAAAAATGATTCTGCTACAGAAAAGGTTGAAAAGACAATTGAAGAGCAGATGCAAGAGTTTGAGATTCCGGCTGACATGACTGTGGATGATTTTGTTGCTTACATGGCAGATTGCAAAGAGGCAGACCAACAGGTATCTTATTCTTTACATACTATTGTTCATGTTTGCAAATTGTTAATCGCATGTTTGATGAACTTGAACAAAAGAATGAACAAATTAAGAAATTAGAATCTGTTGTCAATGCTGCTCATGATGAAAGAGATAAATTAATTAAAAAGGGTCTAACTGTAAATGATAAAGAAATTCTTCAAGGACAAGATTAGATCCTTAGAGTCTGACATTAGAGCTATGAAAGATAAAGTCAATCAGTCTGTGGCCATAGAAAGAGTAAGTAGTGAAGCTTATTCCTTGTTAGCTAGAAAGTGTGCTACCATTGAAAAGGAACTTGCTGATGCTAGGATAGAAATCTTGGAATTAAATGCTAAATCTGATTCTGCTAGACATGCTGAGCTTTTAATGCATATGTCAAAGTTTGAGAATTCTTCCTCTAAGAGTCTTGACACTGCTAAGATCTGTTATAAAGATGTGCCTCTTCCTTTCAATAATAACTATACTTCTGTTGAACCTAATCTTCCTGAAATCCTACTTCAACCTAGTGTTGTAGATAGTAATCCAAAAGACTCAATTCCTGAGGCAAAGATGTCTGAGGGAACAAAAGAGTCTAAAGGAGTTTCTTCTCAATCTAACAAGGAAGAGAAATTGAAAGGTGTTGTTTTAAATCAGTCTATTCCCAATGGTCAGAAAGACAGTATTGTACACTTTACACTTCATAAGAGTAATAGGGTCTATACTGAGTTAGAATTCCCATTGGAATCTATTGACCCTAAGAGGATTGATAAAGTCTGGGATGTTGCTATTGAGGATATGAAGAAATTAAGTCAGCAACGTCTCACTCCATTACCTAAGCAGTCTAGGAATAGAAAATCTGAAGATAACTTAGCCGTTAATGAAGAAGCAACTAAGGTTTTAAAGCACATCTTAATGCCTGCACTTAAGAAATCTTCAAGTAAAGGTAAACATGAGAAAGATGGTGCTAGAAGGTCTAGGATATCACCAACTAAACAAGACTCTGAAAAAAAGATCAAAGGAAAACAAGTAAGTCAGTTGGACACTAGTGCTAACAATGAATCTGTAGGTACCAATAAAAAGGTAGATACAAACAAAAAGTTCAAGGTCCTCTCCTGCTTTGCTTGTCATGAAAAGGGTCATGTTTATAGTGTATGTCCAAATAGACCTCGAAGATCAGGTTCTCCTTCAAAGGTTTCCACCTCGGAAAGAAAAAGGGGGTTGGGTAATGATAAACAGGTTGATGAGGCTAAAGTTCAATCTTCTCCAAAACCGTTTACTATACCTCAACGGCGTGAATCTCCACTGAAAGGTTCATCAGGAAATGTTCATAGGAATTCAAATCGTTTTCAAAACACCT